>CM053599.1:167376059-167396855 GCA_028646575.1 Pseudocheirus occidentalis | reverse complement strand
GAGCTGAATTTGGAAACAGGAACCTTTGGATTCAAACCGTACCCCCTTAACTTGACACTTGCTAACTGCAATCATGAGCAGGTCCGTTATAACCTCTCTGAGCCAGATGGCTATGGGCAAACCATTTATTTAATCTCTCTGAGCTTTAGTTTACTCATCTGTAAAATGGGGATTTTAATAGATGCCAGGATTGTTGCAAGGCTCAAATGAGACACCATACTTAATTTACTTTCCTAGTTTTCAAATTAGGAATGCCAGTTATCATTATTTCCATTAAATACACAATCAAATGTTCCAAATATTGCCAAAGAACAGGGTTATGAACTCTTTCTCGAATCTATAAATCCTTTTGTAATCAAGGGGTTGAGGAGGGACAGAAGGCTGGTGAACGTCTCCAGTGTGTTTTATTCGTGCACTACCCATATGAATTTTGGAATATGCCCATACATTCGGCCATTAATGCCCACTTTGCACGGCAAAGAGAAATCTTTGGTTGGCTGTGTATCCCAGAATCCGGGTACATTTTAAAAACACTTACCAGCCAAAATGAGTCCCTTAGTGTAGTTATTCTGCCTGGTGGGTGCCCCCTGTTGTGTCTATTCCTTCCAGATCTTAGGTGAAGGAGATCAAAGATAAAGCACAACCTTGTTTGCTTTGGAAGACCAGGAGAATGCGGTAGTGCAAGTGTGGGGGCTGGAGTCTGTGTTGGGATTTGGCAGAAGCCAGACAGCATGATGTCCTAAATAACCTACTTGATTCAGCCCAGAAGTAGCAGAGATATTCATCTATTGGTCATGCCTCACTTTGAGTGAGCTTGGTGAGTTGAATGCTATGCAGAGACTGTGTTAAGTCTGAGCCCATTGTCCCTAGGGACCAAGTTGTCATATTGGAGAGTGTGCCCTCAGTTTGGGGAAGGAAATACTTATCATTTTTGATCTTGCTATATGCAAATGAACATTATTTTGTAAAACTTACTTATGTTAATTGGTTAAATGGAACTGGACTTGAACCAATAACATTAGAGAATAATCCCCCCTATTCCTTCAGGGCTGCCACAGTTGGTCTCACTCTAGAAGAGTAATTCTAGAGTCTTTGCCAATTAAATGTTTTTTTTTAATTTGTTGCTGTTGCATCAGGTCAGTTATTCAGACAGATCTGACTTCTCCCACATTTGTTGTTTAGAACTCCTCTCCTTTGAATGCTACCCAAATTCCTTCACTCCCCTCTTCTCCTTTGTTGTCTCATTCATCTGGTTTTCACCATTGATTCCAAACATGCCCAGGTAGAGAAATTTGACAAGCATATGAATTTAGCATGAAGCCATGCCCCTATTAAAAACTCATCATCGTGTTGTACTGTATCTTGAAAAACTGTCTTTTTCCAGACCCCTTCTTATGGCATATATATGCCATGACAATCTGCTTTTATGATTCAAGCCCCATGAAAACTTTGCGTTGTAAAAATGAGTCTGGTTTTATGAAAGTGAAGCTTCACTTGCATGGAGAAGCTTCATTCACCTAAATGCCCGAAGTATTTGTGTTTTCATTGGCCAGTCTCCCATCCCTAGTATAATAACTCCCAGTTTTGAGGTTGCTTCCAGGCTTTCAAAGCACTTCTCTCACAACTCAAGGAAGATAAATTCTATAAAGATAGCTGATCATTACCCACTTTAAAGATTCACTCAATCATTCATATAACAAACTGTAACCCAAGGCCCAAAACATATTAGTATGGGACTCTACTCATTGGTAGAAATTAATTACCTGACCTTGCATGAGAGGTAATGTAGAGTTGGCAAGAGATGAGACATTCACTCTCTCAGAGCCCGTAGAGTTGACAGCTCCACTCTTCTTGTAGAGAAAGGGTACTAAGCTAAAAGCCTATTTATCTGCTCCCTTAAACATTACAAATCTAGAGGATAAAGTTTTGAAGGTTCAGACTAACTTCTAATCACTGTTTCATTAATTAGGAGGAACAGGACCTCAAACTTTATATCCAAGGCTTAACTCTCTTCCCCTCAAATACTAGTTCTAAATGAACACACAGAGCTGACATACCCCAAATAGAATTAGAGCCTCATTATCCCGTCATGGGATGCATGTCATTAGGAGGATATCTCTACCTTGGCCTTTCAAGGCCCCTGGAGGAGGCAGGGATTGCTCTTTACCAGTGAGGAGAGTCTCATACCAGTGGGTTTGGGGCTTAGGGTTACCAAACATTTGAAGTACCTACTAAGTGCCAGAAATATGCCAATCACTGAGAATACAAAGACAGAAGTAAAGTTACTGCCCTGAAAGAACTCACATGCTACTGGGGCAGGTTGAACTGTCAATCATCCCCAGAGCCTGGGGCCCTGGTTCCCTACCACAGTCCTTGGTGTGGATGCAGCTTCCCTGAGAACTCATTTCAGTTTCTTTCATGGAGGCACAGCTTTTGGCCAAGGTGGTTACTCTGCTATATACACTCTTACGGTTTTTTATTGATTCAAATCTAACTTGTATAAAGGACGATGGAAATTTGTTCCCACAGAAATCATGTGATACATGACTTGTGAAACCTAGGCTGGTTAGTGCAGGAAGTACACTGATTGGAGAGAGAGAAGGTGAGGTTCTCTGAGAAGGCCTTTTACCCCAGGCTGGGTGAAGCCTGCATTAAAAATGAGGCCCATTAACCCAAGGTCACAGTCTTAGATAATGGGGCTTTTCTTATGGATTTCCTGGGTTGAATCTTCAACTTGAACTTTCATCAACTCTCTTAGCAACTGAGAAAATTCCTTTCTCATGCGATGGAGATCATAAAATCTGAATGAAGCAGATATCCTGAGTTGGAATTGTTCTAAAAAGTATTCATGGCTTATGAGTCCTTTATAAATAAGGTATAAAGAGAATGAGGATTGGGGGCAGTGGTGAAATCTGAAATGTGAGCAGGGGTGTAGACCCACGTGGGATGGGAGTTTTAGGTGTTTTTGGATGGGCTGTAAATCCTGAAGTATCCAGCCAATGGGGAACAGGGGAGGGAAATTTGAATTTGGATAAGGAATAAAAGGCTTTCCAACTCTTCATAACTTTGGGGTTTTCTTGGCAAAGACACAGGAGTGGTTTGCCATTTCCTTCTCCAGCTCACTTTACAGATGAGGAAACTGAGGTGAACAGGGTTAAAATGAAGCTATTCAATTATATGATCTATAAGGTTTTATCCAACTTCTTCACGGTATGATTCTATATGATGCTTTGTATGTATCTTTTGTGTACATTTTTTTAAATTATGTATTATTTCCTCCATTAGAATGTGAGTTCCTTGAGGGCAGGGCTGTTTTTGCCTTTGTACTTAGCATCATGCTTGGAACATAATAAAGGCTTAATAAATGCTTCTTGACCATTTCTAGAACCAGAGGACCTGGGTTTAAATACTACCTCTAACATTTAACTTAATAATTTTGTGACCTCAGGCAACTCATTAAACTTCCCTGGGCTTCACTTAGACCAGATGTCCACTGAGATACCTTCCAGCTCTGAATCTAATGAGTCCATCATCTTTTTTCTCCCTAGACTCTCAGAAGACTTGGAATCCAGCAGAGGGGTCCAGGAGGCTGTATCTTCACTAAAGATCCTTTTTCTAGTGCACAAACAAATCCTTCCCTTAAAATGCCCCCTCATCCCCTACCCTTCCCATGAAATACATATTCCAGTGTGAGAAAACCTTGTAGAAGAGAGGCACTTAAGCCCCAATCTGTAGCCCAGCAGCTGTAACAGCTAATTACCTGGGTGTTATGGATTCTGCCTGAGCTCAGTCATGCAGTCATTTTTCACAAGACTGTAGAAGAGCTGAAATAACATCTGGGTGTTATTATTTGGATGGAGCTGTGTATTAG
Organism: Pseudocheirus occidentalis; assembly: GCA_028646575.1. Classification (NCBI taxonomy): domain Eukaryota; kingdom Metazoa; phylum Chordata; class Mammalia; order Diprotodontia; family Pseudocheiridae; genus Pseudocheirus; species Pseudocheirus occidentalis. The sequence goes on along the minus strand of CM053599.1, from coordinate 167,392,984 downwards.
TAAGTAGTGCTCCTAGGAGAGAGAAAGGCATACTTCTACACCCTCCTCCTTTTTTTCTGGGAAGTCTCTGTTGCCAGTATTTTTTTAGATGGGATTGACAAAAAATTGAGCTGTCAGTTTCTCTTGTTCTTTTTTTCCAAAGAAAGTTTCTAGGCCACAGAGTGGGGCAAGAGTCTTCAGATGAATGATCAACATTTCAAAATCTTTCTTTGGACATTCTGGGTAATTGCAGGATTTATATTGCTGAGTATAATCTGCCAAAGGGTGAACGGGTTTCCTTTGGCTCCTGTTGATCCCAGAAAAATAAATAGAGAGCCCTCCAGTCTCTAGGAACCCTTCATTCCAGCCAGTAAATTAAAGCCTGTGGGGACTTTTTGATTGAGGGAGAGAAATATAAGGGTAAATGAAATCCAGGAACTATTGAAATCACTGTAGTGGTTTTTAGGATAAACTGAGGGCCAGTGTTGCAGTGGATAGAGTGCTGGACCTGGAGACAGGAAGGTTAATCTTCTTGAGTTCAAATCTGGTCACAGACACTGTAAAGCCAATGCAATACCCATAGCAGCTGCTATGAATAATCATATGTATTCCTGGAGTTTGTTTGCAAAATATAATAAACTCTCCTCCTCCGAGACAAAACCAAAATATTTATTTGGGATATTGCTATTATGATACCAGAAGGCAAGGTTTAGTAAGGTACTCAACACCAATTCAGGGAGCTCCAGCTTCCCAAGCAGTCTCTCTGTCGAGCCTCCCCACAAGCAAGTTCCCCTAGACAAATTCTTCCCCCTGCTGCTTCTCTCAGTTGACCCCACCCCCTCTGCCCACACCTTTCCCTCTAAGCATTGATTGGCTTACTGCTGAGAAGCTTGGAAATTAGCTCTTAATCAGAAAGGTGTGGGGATCCCTGTGACCCAGAGCCTAATTGGCTCTGCTCCAGGGCTCCATGTAAGGCCTAGTAATGGGCAGAGAAGATTTTATATCCCATTAACCTTATGGACACTTACTAGCTGTGTGACCCTGAGCAAGTCCTTTAACCCTATTTTTCAGTCTCCTCATCTGTAACATATGCTGGAGAAGGACGTGGCAAACCATTCCAGTATCTTTGCCAAGAAAACCCTAAACAGGGTCATGAAGAGTTGGATATGACTGAACCACAACAAGGGCCAGTCCAACGTTGTGCTCTCAATGTCTGAAATATAGGACAGAGAAAATTTGGAATCCTTAAACTTTTGTTCTTTTGAGAATGGGGTCTCTGAAATAAATGCAAATTTCTCTTTGCAGTCTTGAGCAAGACCTCTTGCCTCCTTAAGTGAAGACTGTCAGGGTTAGCTAACAGGCTACTCCTGCCTACTTCCTATTCCCATAAAGCTATCACAAGAATCTTTTGGAGGGATGGGGAAACAAAGCTTCTCTCTGTGTCCTTTCCCACCATTTTCACAGGATCACAGTCTCTAAGAGCGGGAATCAAGCAACTAGCATTTCACGTACTATGTTATAGGTACTATGTTAGGGACTAAGGATATAGAGAAAAAAAATGAAACAGTCCTTGACCTCAAGGAGATTACCTCCTATTAAAGGAAACAGAATGTATATGCAGAAATGTGTTGGTGTGTTGGGGAATATGGCACTATCAGATTTTGGGAAATCAGGAAAAGAGTCCTGTGGCATTTTAGCTGAGTTTTGAAGGATTATAGAGAATCAGGAAATCAGTCCATTGGCATTTATTAAGTACCTCTTAAGTTCGAGGCACTGTTCTGGGTGATAAGGATCCAAAAAGAAAACAGAGTCCCTGCCCTCAAAGAACTTCTATTCTATTGGAGAAAACAATATGTACACATACATTGCTAGCACTTACATAGCACTTTAAGGCTTGCAAAACACTTTACACATATAATTTCATTTGTTACAACAGCCTCACAGCCCCGTGAAATGTTTATTATAGCCATCTTGAAGATGAGGGAGAGGTAAAAGGACTTGCCCACAGTCACACAGCTATGAAGTGTCTAAGTCAGGATTTGATGCAGGTTTTCCTGACTCCGGATCTTGCACTCTATCCACTAGCTGACTCTACAATATAAATACATAATTAATACAAGGTAATTTCAAGGGCAAGAAAGCATTGTCAGCCAGAAGAATCCAGAAAGACTTCCTATTAGAAATAGCACTTGAGCTGCATTTTCAAGAAGATTAGGGAGTCTACAAAGCACAGTGGAAATGGTCAGGTGTGTTTTAGGAATACCACTGTGGCACTCCACTCTGTGTGGAGTTTGGATTGAAGAGGAAAAGGACTAGAAGCAGAGGGATCAATTAATGTAGGAGACTATCAGGATAGTCCAGACAAGGGTTGATGAAGGTCTAGACTAGTGTGGCAGATATTTGAGGAGGAAAGAGGAAGGAAAGGAGATGTACTGTGCAGATAGAATCTTTAATGCTCCAAAACTGATTGGATATGTGGAGAGTGAAGGAAGGTGGAGAGTTGAGGTTGTAAATCTAGGTTACGGGTGGGACAGTGGTGCTCCTGATTGAAACAAAGAAGTGCAGAAGAAGGATGGGTTTGGAGGGAAAGATCATGAGTTCTTTCTGGACATATCAAATCTAGGATGCCTAGAAGATGTCAGTTGGAAGTAGGCAGCTGTTGATTTGGGACTAAAGCTCTGGATAGAAAGAGCTGAATATATAGATTATTATAATCATTTATGTGGAGATAATAATAATTGAACCCATGGGAGCTGATGAGACAGAAGGGGGAAGAGAAGAGGGGGCAGGGAAGGAGGAGATATAACCTTTATCTGTTAGATAAATTCTATATAAATATCTATATATGTTCTCTATAAATATCTATATAAACATAATATTCTACATAAATATAAATATCTGTTGGACAAATTCTTTCCCATTAGAAAGTCAACTAGTTCTGAAGTCAGAGGGCCCAGGTTCAGATTCCACCTCTGGCACTTACAACTTGTATGACCTTGGGTGAGCCATTTAACTCCCACAGGTCTCAGTTTCCTCATTTAGAATGTGAGACTTGTGTCTCAGTTTATCTCTATGGTCTCTGTTAGTCCTAAAATTCTATGATTACATTAATAAGTGTTAATCTACCCAGCTTCCGGGGCCCCATGTCATAGCACAGCTGTTACTTACTGAAGGCATCAGGGCATGGAGCACACTGTGCAGATTTGTTCCTGCTGAGTTGGGTCAAGAAAGCAGCTGGTGGTGGAGTGACACATTATATTTGAGTATAAAGGGGAAGAGAGCCACTTGACTTTAGCAGCCCAGAATGAGGGGGAAACTTGCTTGGCTTTGATGTGGTTTGGATGCTGAAATTCAAAGGTTTGGAAGTTGCTAGTTTCATATCCAGTAAAAATCTCAGCAGCATCAATATTTCTAACTTATAGAATGGGCACCTATTAGATGCTGGATGAATGCTGATAGAATTGGTTGGAACTGGATTGGTAAATGATAGCATAGACCAGGGGTGAGGAAGCTGCAGCCTCGAGGTCACATGTGGCCATCCAAGGCCTCAAGTGTGACCCTTTGACTAAATCCAAATTTCACAAAACAAATCCTCTTAATAAAGGGATTTTTTTTCTGTAAAACTCAGTCAAAAGGCCACACCTGAGGACCTAGAAGGCCACATATGGCCTCGAAGCCTCAGGTTCCCCACTCCTGGCATACACCATGCCAGCAGACTGCACACTGTGGATCTAGCAGGTTGACCTTGGACTTAAACCCCAGGACTTAGACCCCAAGACTAGTTTCAAATGATTCACCTGTGTGATAATATCAGTCCTTCCTACCACTGTCCACTCTACCATTATCTCCCTTTGTGCCTGAAATTCTCCTTATTAGAGATGTTCTCTTTTTCAGGTCTTGAAGGTTTTGAGTTGCCCGTTAAAATAAATATTCCTGGGAAAGGATCATAGCTCTAGACTTGTAAGGGACCTCAGAGGCCGTTTCATACAAACTTTCCATTTTAATGGGGTAAAATTGATACCAAGAGAAGTGACAGAAGAGGGACTTGAACCCAGGTCCTCTGACTATTGAATCTGATCTTTATCAGCTCTCCCTCTAGACAGAAAAAGAGTGGGCAGGCAACTAAGAGCAATACTGGTATGTATGAGGGAGGAAGGCATAGGTAATGAGGGTGTCTTGGTGATGGCAGTCCTTGGAGCAGGCAGTTTGGTCTCCCGGCAAGAGTTTAGAATCTAAGACCTTTGGTTGGAATCCCAGCTATTCTACCCACCAGTTGTGACTATGGGAGAGTAATTTTCCTTCTTTTTAAAAAAAATGTTTTAATATTATTTTATTTTTTTCCCCAGTCACGTCAAGATAAATTTCAGCATTCATTTTTTTTACTTTGCTTTTTGTAGGGGGAAGGCAGGGCAGTTGGGGTTAAGTGACTTGCCCAAGATCACACAGCTAGTAAGTGTTACATGTTTGAGATTGGATATTAACTCAGGTCCTCCAGGGTTAGTGCTCTATTCACTGTTCCACCTAGCCACCCTGAGTCAGCATTCCTTTTTTTTTTATTATTAATTTGTTTGTTTACTTTTAGTTTACAATATTCGGTTCCACAATCCCTTGAGTTTCAAATTTTCTTCCCTCCCTCCTCCCCTTTTCCCACTCCACACCCCACCATGGCAGCATGTAATCAAGTATAGGATCTGCAAATACTTTCACATTGGATGTTACTCTGGTTGTATAGAAGGGTTGTAACCAATGGAGTGAACAATGGGAAAAAGGAAATAAAATCAAACATGGAAAAGAGTGATAGCATGTAGATTCCTTCAGTCTCCATTTAAACTCTGTTCTTTCTAGATCTTTCTCTGAAAGTAGATGTCTCCTTCCATTCTGAGTCTTTTAGAGTTGTCTTATAACCTTGTGTTGCTGAGAAGAATCCAGTTTATCAAAGCTGGTCATCACACATACGTTGTGTCTGTCATTGGGTAAAAATTTCTCCTGGTTCTGCTCTTCTCATTTAGCATCAGTCTGCATAAGCCTCTCCAGGTAAATATGAAGTCCATCTGCTCCTCATTTCTTATAGTACAATTACTATTACCATTACATTCATATACCACAACTTGATTAGCCATTCCCTAATTGTTGGGTATCCCCTTAATTTCCAATTTTTGCCACTACAAAGGAGCTGCAATAAATATTTTTGTACATATGGGTCTTCCTTCCACTTCTATGATCTCTTTGGGATACAACCCTAGAAGTGGCATTACTGTGTCAAAATTTTTTAAAAATTTATTTATAACCCTTTGGACATAGTTCCATATTGCTCTCCAGAATGTTTGAATCAGTTCACAACTCCACCAACGATGCATTAGTGTTCTAATTTTTCCACATCCTCTCCAGCATTTGTAATTTTCCTGTTTTGTCATCTTAGTCAATCTGACTGGTGAGATGTGGTACCTCAGAGTTGTCTTGATTTGCATTTGTCGAATCAATAGTGATTTAGAGGATTTTTTCATATTCAACATTCATTTTTTACAAGATTTGAGGTTCCAAATTTTTCTTCTTCCCTCCCTCTTCTCCCCTCTTCTGAAAATGATAAGCAATTTGATAACGTTCTTATGTGTGTTATCATGTAAGAACCATTTCCTTATTAGTCACAAATATGAAAGAAGAAACAGATTTTTAAAAACACAGGAAAGAATGAAGTGAAAAAATGTTTCAATTTGCATTCAGAGTGCATCAGTTCTTTATCTAGATAACATTTTCCATCATGAGTCTTTTGTATTTGTCTTAGATCAATGTGTTGCTGAGAAGAGCTAAGTCATTCATAGTTGATCACACACAGTGTTGCTGATGCTATGTACAATATTTTCTTGGTTATGCTTATTTCACTTTACATCAGCTCATTCAAGTAATCATTTTCCTTCTTGAGGTCATACAGTCCAACCCTTTTATTTAGTAGATGGGAAAAATAAGGATTATGTCTGTTAAGTGACTTGCCCAAGGTCACCTGGATCCTTTGACATCCTGAGTCATTGGTTTTTCCACTGTACCATGTTGTATCTCTCCTCAACTATTAAAATGAAGGGATTGGATTAGGTGATTTCTAAACCACCTTCTAGCTCTGAATGTTTGATGATGAAGAGAGAAGCAAACTTTACTTACTCCATAGTTTTGGTGATTTGCCTGTGATGATGATGATGATGATGATGATGACGATGATGATGATGCAATAGTTTCCCAAGGGAGAGGGTTTCTGAGCTGGAAAGGACCAGTTCGTGTATAGTCCAACACTCTTATTTTACAACCAAGATAACTAAGGACCCAGAGAGATCCTCTTGCCCAGAAGACACACCCATGATCACACACTGCTAAGTGATTGATCAAAGGTTTGAACTTAGGTGTTTTGACTACATGCAGCACTGTTTTTTTGGTTTTTTTTTTGTTTTGTTTTTTTAAATCAATACGATAGGTTTGTTTCTTGCTCTAGTTCTTAGTCTTTTATTTTCTGTAATTTCTTAATCTTAGGTTAGATGAACTACATCCCTTTCTAGTTCGCATAACGACCTAAAAAAGCAACTTGGTGAACTATCAATACTTTCATTTTTTTTTGAGCACCATAAGATAAGAAGAGGTGGCCACTTCTCTTGTAGGCATTGAGTTTCTTTTTGATTGGTGACCCTTTATTGGTTCTGCCATTGGTTGGCTTTTATTTTTTAACTTGACTTTGATACAAGCCCTCACATGCGCCCTGTTACAAATATCCTTCGATATGAATGGAAGTTAAATCCTTGGACAATTCTGTCATCCACACAGTGTGGATGGAAATCTTTCCAGGATAAGATTCATGAGGAGCCATTGAAATCTGCATTACAGAGTGGAACATCAGGAAGAGGAAAAAAAACCAAGCCTCTTTAGAGATAATCTCAGTGAGGACATCTCCCTTCTCTGTGTCTTTGCACTAGCAGCATGCCATGCCTGGAATGCATTCCTTTCACTTCCATTTTTCAGACACCCCTGACACAGACAACTCAAGCTTCTTGAGTTCAAGCTTCAAGACACAGCTCAAGCACCATCTTTTCCATGAACCCTTCCTTGTTTCCCTCAGTGTCTACTGCCGTCCCTGTCAGACTACTCTGTATTAAACCTTTTTATGTTTATTCTGAGGTTCAGATAAGATAGTAATTGTCAAGGACTTAGCACAGTGCCTGACATTAAGTAAACACTATAGATACATTATTAATTATTATTGTTTGTATTTACTTTGTATCATACACTTACCTATGTCCTTATTGTCTCTTCTGGTAGAATGTAAGTGCCTTTTGAACATAGACTGTCCCATTCTTTACTCAGTCCCAGGGCTTAGCCCAGAGCAAGTGCTTAAGAAATGTCTGTGGAATGATTGATCTGTGCATACATACATGTGTATGTGTGTGCATCTGGGTGTGCACCTAAAGCAGGTAGGTGACATGTACAGTCAGGAAGACCTAAGCCCAAGTCTAACCTCAGACACTTGCTAGCTGTGGGACCTTGGCAAAGTCTCTTAAACTCAGTTTCTTTGTAAAATGGGACAATACTAGCACTTACTTCCCTTGGTTGTTGAGGATCTGATGAGATAATATTTGTAAAGTGTTTAGCACAATGCTTGGCACATAGTAGGTACTATATACATTATAGCTATTATTATTAAAAACTTTGGATTTTAAAGTTTTGTATGGTTTTGATGAATTATAAAAGACATGCAAATTCTCTTACTGCTTGAACCATCTGGTATCTTGCAAACTGTGTGTGTGTGTGTGTGTGTGTGTGTGTGTGTGTGTGTGTGCATTTTTCAGAAAAACAATCCAGGGGATAAAGTAGATATTTTCTAAAAAGAAATTTGTAAAAAGAGATTTATTTTGTAAAAAGATATTTTTGTAAAAATAAGGCCAGCAGCCTGAAATGTTGCTATAGAGTTGCTTGAAATGTTCAGGACTAGGGAAAACTGATTGCTTCTAGTTAGGAACCCAAAAGCTAGCTGATAGGTATTTAATTAGTCATTTCCCCTTTTGGGGAGTTCATCTATTTCATTTGAAAAGTGAAGTAGTTAGATGAAAATTTGTTTCAGGTCCTTTCCATTTCTGATCTTCCAGAATTGTAGTTTCTGATGATTATTCATCCATTTCACCTGTTGGGCTCCATGAAATAGGAAAACTTCAAATGGTTTATAGTGGACACTGAGGTATAGAGCACAAAGGCCATGTGATGAGACTGGATCTTGTGATTCCATTCATGGAAAGAATTTCCTCTACTGATGTATATCAGTATCTTCTCCACAATTTATAATCTCAGTGAGGTGCCCGAAGCACTGAGAGGTTAAATGATTTGCCCAGGGATACATGGCCAGTATGTGTCAGAAGTACTATTTGAACCCAGGTTTTGCTGGCTTCAAAGGGGCAGCCAGATAGTCCAGTGGGCAGAGTGGCAGGCCTGGAGTCAGGAAGATCTGGTTTCAAATCCTGCCTCAGACATTCACTAGCTATGTTACCCTGGACAAGTTACTTAACCCTGTTTACCTCAGTTTCCTCATCTGTAAAATGAGCTTGAGGAAGAAATGGCAAATCACTCCAGCGTCTCTGCCAAGAAAACCCCCAAAAGGTGTCATAAAGAGTCAGACATGATTGATAATGATGAAACAACAGCAATTTCCTGACTTTAAGGCTGACCCTCTGTCCATTCTTTCATAGGGGTCTTACATATGTCCCTGTCTCCCCTGGTAGAACATAAGCTCCTTGTGAACAGGTATTGCCTCAGTCTTTCTATGTATACTCTCACAGAATAGTGGATAGAGGGTGCCTTTGAAATCAGAAGACGTGTTCACAAATCACATACCTGAGTGATTTTCATCCATAGAATGACGACGTTGGATTAAATGATCTCTGAGGTCCTTCACAGCACTAAGTCTATTTTACCGATCAGTTTTTGCTGAGCCAGGTAAGAAAGCAGCCAGGGAATGCAGTGAAACATCCTGTTTGGGTGAAAAGGGTTTGTGAACCTCTTGGATTGAACAGCCTGAAGTAGCAGCAGTAAAGCCCAACAGCATACAGAACTGTAGTTGAAATGCTGGAGTTAAGAGGTTTGGAGGCTGTGAGTTTCATGCCCAGTAAAACCTCAGTGGTATCAAATACGTTTCTAGCTTTCAGAATCCATCACTTAGAGTTGTAATGGTCCCCAAAGTCAGCTTGGAAACATTGGGAATAAAACTGGATGAATGATAGACATGCCATTGTCAAGGACTTAGGGGAAGCAAGGTTCATTTCCACTGAGACATCTTGCATAAATGCAAATAAGAGGGTCCTCCAATGATCTGGTTATGGGAAAGAAAGTCTTCTTCTGTCTACACTAAATACCACATAGTTAAAAACCTCAATATCTAGTAACTTTATCTGAAGGTTTATTTGTACACAGTTGGTAACTTGTGGGGATAAGCCTTGCTTCTTCCTCTAAGTGAACTTCCCAGCTTAACCTAGATGGTGTCCAGGAAGCTTTCTGAACTTGACTGGTATCTCTCTCCCCATCCTGATGCTCTTCTTATCTTTTCCTTTCTGTCACCTCTCTTTTTCATCATTATTGTTGTCATCATCAAGCATTTATTAAATAGATGAAACATCTATAAAGTATATACTATGTACAAAGTACCATGCTAAAGGCTGAGAACACAAATATAAGCAAAAAGCAAGACAGTGTCTGCTCTCAAGAACTTGCATTCCAATGAGGGAAAACATCACATCAAAGGGATCCAGAAGGAGTTCAGGGAGTCATGGCCTGAACTAGATTTTCAGCAAGCATGGCTGTCATAGATTGTTTCCCAAAGGGAGATCTGGAGATGAACCCACCAATCAGAGGAGGAAATGGTAAAGGTTGAGGTGCTCCAGCATGACAATAGCTGCCAGGACTTTCTTGGGCATTCATTCTGTGCCAGGTCCTGTGAAGTCCTAGAGATAGAAAGAAAGGCAAAAGCATGGTCCTTGTTCCCCAAAGAACGCACCTTCTAATGGGAGAGATAACATGCAGATAACTATGTCTATACAAGATATACTCAGTGTAAGTATATTTTCTGCCCCTTTCTCCCATGGTACCAATGATGGTAGGTCATTCTGAGAAGACTAACTTGAAGGGAAAGGAGTGATTTCCTCCATGTGGGAAATACTGCTGCAATTATCATTTTATGTCATCCTGATGCTCGACAAAAGAGTTGGAGGAAGAAAAGATAATGGTGGTGACAGAAATTACGTTGAAAGTGACGGTATATCACTTCATTTATTATGTAGGGAAAGTCAAAATGTTCATAAAAGTCCATTTAGTCTGAAAGAAAATAGCTTAAGTCATTTAAACTAGGTCTTGTTGGAGTGCAAAGCCTTTGGCAATATTCTGTATGAAGGACTATAGAAAAATAAATTATATTTATTGAATTGAACTTCAAGCAATAATCCTAGCATCTATTCTCTTTTCTGGTCTTCCGTGTACAATGAATTCTGATGAATTATAGCAAATTATATGCCTGCACTCATGAAAGAAGCTATCTTGATAATGACATAAAGACCTCCTAAACCCTCAGAGACCATTGTCACCTTATCAGCCAGCTTAATGTTTCTCCTGGCTGTTTCCCAATTCAAGATCATGTAAAAGTACATTCTTGTTATTGTTATTATTCTAATCTTTATGTTTTGTGGAATTTAGATAGAAATGGTCTGGGGATGAGTTGCTTTCCTCTTGGAAAGTATTACCCCTTTTGCAGATGGGCATTTTATTTGACAAAAGGGTAGAAAAAGGAGAATGATCTTGACTTTTGTCTTGCCATTGAATTTCTTTGTTTTTTTTGTTTTTTTGTTTTGTTTTGGTTTTTTTTGCTTTTCTTTGGAAGGCAGTTGGGGTTAAGTGACTTGCCCAAGGTCACACGGCTAGTTTTTATGTTAAGTGTCTGAGGCCGGATTTGAACTCAGGTACTCCTGACTCCAGGGCCGGTGCTCTACTCACTGCGCCACCTAGCCGCCCTATTGCCATTGAATTTCAATGACTGGAGGAGAGAATGAGGCTAAGGATTCTGCACAGCTCCGACTCACTTAAATCCAATTCATGAGCAATTGAAGTTATCACTATCATGATGTCATTGGTTCTCTTCCAGAACAAAGGATTAACAAGAAAAGGACATTTGTATAATAGAGGAGCTAGTTGAGAAGATAAATGCAATGAGAGGACCTTATTGAATGCATGACATTGTCTTAGGTAAAGTTGGTTGGAGCATATTTTGATCTATCACCTCATTTATATATATATATATATATATACATATATATGTATGTATATGTATATGTATATATGCATATATATATGTGTGTGTGTGTATGTATATACACATACATATTCTGTTATCAGAATTTTGAAGGACTGACCTGAGAAAATGTAAATCAAAGAACTATTTGTGGGCTACAGTGAGAGGGATCTGAATAAACATCCAGCAAAGAAGAATGAGAAGGAACAGTCTGATAGGTAGGAGCAAAACCAGGAGAAAATGGTGTGCCAAAAACCTAGAGAGAAAATGATATTTAAAAGAGGGGATCTATTGTTAAAGGCTACAGAGGGTGAGGAGAAGAGAATTGAGAAAAGTCCATTGGGTTTGTCAATTAAGAGTATATTTTTAATTTTAGAAAGAGTGGTTTTGGTGGAAAGATGAGATTGGAAACTGGTCTTATACAGGCTTAAGAAGAAAGGGAGAGGAGCAGAAGTGGAGGTACCTATCATAGACAGACTTTTCAAGGAGTTTAGCCACAAAGGGACAGATGAGATACAGGATGACAGCAGGTGTTGAAGTATCAAGTGAGGTTTTTTTTGAGGATGGAGGAGAAATGGGCATGTTTGTAGGGGAGTCAGTAGATAGGGAAAGACTGAAAATAAGTGAAAGAATGGGGATAACAGAGGGAGCAATCTGTTGGAGGAAATGAGATGGAATGAGATATCTTGTGTAGGTAAAAGGGTTAGCCTTAACATGGAATAAGGCTATTTCTTCATGTGAGACAGGGTGAAGGAAGAGAAAGTGGAAGAAGACATACAAGTAATATGAGATGAAGAAGAGGGGAGAAGAGGAAACTCAGGGCAAATTGCCTCAATTTTGAGGCTAGGTTCTCAGCTAAGAGGGTGGAGGTAAGGGGAACCATGGGAGATTTGAAGAGGGATGGAAAGGTTTGGAAGAATTACTGTGGAAAGTGGGATAATGAGTTGATAAAGAAGGCACAGTAAGATTGCCTAACAGTAATGAGGGCCCACTGGAGCTTGTGTAATGTAAATTTGTAGAGGACCCAATTAAAAAGATTGTGTGATTTTCTCCACTTTCATTTTTTTTTTTTTGCCAAGGAAACATTATTTTTTTTTTCTCTAACTGCCTTGGAGTGATGAGCCCTGACTTTGTTAACATTGTATGAGATTTTTTTCATATTTACATTTTTTTTCAAGAGTGTATGATAGGGGCGGCTAGGTGGCGCAGTGAGTAGAGCACCGGCCCTGGAGTCAGGAGAACCTGAGTTCAAATCCGGCCTCAGACACTTGACACACTAACTAGCCGTGTGACTTTGGGCAAGTCACTTAACCCCAACTGCCCTCCAAAAAGCAAAAAAAAAAAAAAAAAAAAAGAGTGTATGATAAAACCAGTACTAGTTAGGGTGTTAATTACTTTACTCAATGGTCGTCCCATTGAGATTTGATTTCAAGATGCCAGTAAGTCTCTTAACATAGTCAGACGCAGCTTTTTCCTTGGTAGCTTCAGGCGCTACGCTATCTTGCCTGGAGGAGACCTAGCTATTTATTAGTATCGCTTTCCTCCATTGGTTCAATTTGACTGGGAATTCAAGCTCAAGGTCTTCAGTTTCTATTTCTCCTAGGCACGTGATAAGAATTTTATATTTATTGAGTCCAAATGACATTTTGATGTCATTGGAGAAAGACACTTATGAGACTGAGTAGCTATTCCGCTTGTTCTTTTGGTGGATCCATATAACTTGATGTCATCTTGTGATTAAGAAAATTTTTTGTTACAACTCTTTCTTTAATTTGGAAGCCATAATTAGTTCTATTTAGAGGAGGTAATGTAGGGTTTAAAACTAGGCAGAACCGTAGCTAAAATATCTTCCTGAAAAATACCACATTTTATAGCACTTTCATGATGTTGTATTGATAATACATTTAAACTATAATGGTTTTCCATGTGGACACACAATACTTCAGTGTGCTCACCCTACTTGGGTCTATTTTATGTATTTCTAGTATATGAGAATGCTACGAATAGAGATGTGAACCAAAGGCCTAGTAATCATTAATAGCAGTAGAGTAAATGTTATGGTGCTTTTGGGAAGCTTGTTCAATAATTATGAACTGATCATAAGTTCCTGAGAATTTTTGACATACCTTTATGTCTCCCCAGCCATTTTTTTCTTGTAATTATTTATAGATTTTTTGGGGGGTTTTTTTGGAGGAGGGAGGGCAGTTGGGGTTAAGTGTCTTGCCTAAGGTCACAAGGCTAGTAAGTGCTAAGTGTCTGAGGCAGAATTTGAACTCAGATCCTCCTGATTCCAGGGCCTGTGCTCTATTCGCTGTGCCACCTAGCCACCCCTAGATTTTTTTTCATTATATAAGTTGTGAACACTTTGGATAAAGTACACAAACATGTAATTGACTCACATTTGGAGGCATCATTATTGTTCTCTGCTTTTAGTGGTGGAAATGTGATGCTTTCTGTTAAGCCACGTGGCATCAGGATTGTATCTGAGAAGAAGCTGGTGAAATTCTTTGTTAGTAATTCATGAGCCACTGTGAAACATTTGAGACAATAATAATGGGTTTTATTTAGCTACATTACTGCTCAGTTTTGCAGATAGAGTTTTATCAATTTCCCTTGAAATAACAGCTCTGTTATTCATTTTACTGATAGTGAACACATATTCTGTTTTCTTTTGGTTCAGCTTATGTTTTCATTGTGTTGGAATTCCTGCCAAGAACATAACCAGAAAATTTCTATACCTTCTTTCTCTGACCTTCTCTTCTACCACCACCTTTTCTTACTCTTTGTCAATTTTTTTGATGGATGTTGAGTTGCTTATTTTGTACTTTAAGTTGCTTTGACTCATTGTATCACCTTAACCTTTTGAATTCTACTTTCAATTGCTGATTAAAGGAATCAAGAATTACTGATAAACATTTATTTTTTAGATTCCATTTCATACATTTCTCTTTTGCTTTTTAAAAAGTTTTTAATTTGAGTGATATCGTAGACAAGATTTCTACTATGCAAACTAACTAGATGTCAATTTAATTTCCAGAGCCTTTTCAAAGATCTTTAATAGCTCTCTCAAATTGCATATGCCATGATGGTGTTTAATACCTGACTTTAAGAGATATTTCTTGATAACTCTACTTATCTTCTATAGTTTCTACTTTGTCGATGGCTGACTCATGAAGTGTTGAATGCTGGTGCTGAAATGATTTTTTTATACTTTCTATCAAATACTGTGCCAGGCATTGTGAATAATTCTTTTTTAATAGTTAGTTTTAGGTGGCATGGTAGATAGAGTATAAGACTTAGAGTAATGAAGATCTGAGTTCAAATCCTTAATCCTTAATCAAATATTTAAATATCTCAGACATTTATTAGCAGCGTGAACCTAGATTACTTTAACCTCTTGCATTCTTCAGTTACCTCATATGCAAAATGAATATAATAATAGCACCTACTTCACAGGATTGCTGTAAAGATCAAATGAGCTAACATGTAAAGTACTTTGCAAGCCTTAAAGTACCATTAAAGTGTTAGCTAGTTATTCTAGATGGATTCATAGCGTCAAATTTTAAAAGGACTCTCCAGAATTCCAGCTTAAGTATATCTATCTCCTTTTCCAAATAGTTTGAGACAATTATATTGTATTTTGTCATTTATTTCATTATTAGGTAGAATTCCTGGAATTTTCATTGTGACAGTTTCCATGACCCCAAGTTCTTCTGATTTTAGTAGCTCCTCGAATTCATCTCTTATTTTGTCTAATCAGTATGTTAAGAGGACTTGGAACTGAGTGTATCATTGAAAATAACTTTGTGACTGCTAAGATTATTTACCACTTTGTTATAATCTAATGTTGGTACATAATGAAAACATTCATGGCTTCAGGCCATTTACTCATCACATCAGTTCATGATTCAATGTCTTCTGTATTAAAATAGTTCTAGCAGGAGGAAAATCATCATTATGTAAAAGTCATTTCCCCCGATCTTATTTGATGGAGTTTTAGATAGAAAGAATCTTGGGGCAATTTACTACCTTTAAGTTGTTCCTTTTATTTAATTTTTGTCAGAATATTGTGTAAGTGGATAAAATAACTTTTTTATAGTTGAATATTAGAATGTAAACTCATTTACTCTAGGCATTCCTAATATATGCTAAGTAGCAGATAGGATGATAGTAATGACATAAACTTCATGAGGCAGGTAGGTGGAATAGAACACTAGTTCTGCAGACAAGAAGATCTGAGTTCAAATCTAGCCTGAGGCACTTGTTACCTCTATGAGTTTGGGTGAGTCACTTAACCTCTATCTGCCTCCATTTTCTCACATGTAAAACGGGGATTCCAAGAGAATCTATTTCTCAGTATTGTGAGAATCAG
The DNA here is from genome assembly GCA_028646575.1 of Pseudocheirus occidentalis. Lineage (NCBI taxonomy): Eukaryota > Metazoa > Chordata > Mammalia > Diprotodontia > Pseudocheiridae > Pseudocheirus > Pseudocheirus occidentalis. Next base: position 167,377,334 of record CM053599.1, on the reverse strand, counting down.
ATAAAAGTATTTGTAAAACATTTTTCACAGTGCTTTACATAGCCTGGAACATAATCAGAACTTAGTAAATGCTTGTTCCCTTCCCTTTGTCCTATTTCCATGTAATTTTGTTGGGTTTCTGTTTTGAAAGTTTTTTTCTTCCACAAATCTTAAAGATTATGAGTATTTTTGTTAGGAAGACATCTATTGAAAACTTTATTCTGAATTTTTAAGTCTCAATGCTATGTCTAGGCAATTGAAAAGCAATAGTTTGGTCATTAAAAATAGTTTTAGTAGAACTTATTTGCTCAAAATCTTCTCCTATTGTTCATTTATCAACAAGATTCTTGAGGATAAATCCTGTATTGTTCTCATAAACCTCTCCATTTCTATAATCAAATGTGAGTTTTTAGGATGTTTATTTGTCAACATGAAGTTGATTGAGTTCTTACGGATGTCATTCTTAAAGTCTGAATTGATTCCATTCCTAAATCTTACCTATTTCATAGGGCACATATGGAGAAAATAACTATGATTATAATAGCTAGCACTTAGGTAGAATTTTAAGGTTTGCAAAGTACTTTACATATATTAACTCATTTTATCCCCATTGCCCTGGGAGGCAGGTGCTTTTTTGCTATCCACATTTTATAGAATAGGAAGCTGATGCTGAGAGAGATTAAATTACTTTCCCAGGTTCACACAGTTAGAAAGTGACTGAGACTCAATTTTAACTTTTGTCTTCCTTCTCTGTATCCACTGTACCATCTAGATTCTGGGTGATAAGCCTTCATTTTCTTTTGTTAGATAAATCCCTTGCCATACGCCTGTAATCAGTCTTTTGTGAAGCAAGGGATATTGATTCCGAAAGTATTTCTCTTCATCTTAAATCTGTTTATCATATATTCTGAAAACATCTATCAATGCTCTTTTTTTTTAATGAGGAAAGGTTTTTTTTTTTTACCATAAATGTGATGGGATATAAGCCCTCTCTTTCATTCTCATAATACAATGGCAATACACACACATGCATATATATATATATGTATGTGTATATATATATATGTATGTGTGTATATATATATCCACTGTCATCCATTACTTTATATGTGTTTGTCCCACTAGCTTTGACTTCAGGACACCATTCAGCCTCTTAATGTCCATAGCCTCTGCTTTCTCCTATATGTTCTCATGTTTGATGGGTTTTATCTGGAGGAGACTAGAATATTTTAAAGCATCCATTAGTTTTGATTTGACCTTTGAATTCAATCTCAAAGTCCCAAGCCTCTGTTATTC
>CM053599.1:167336382-167375559 GCA_028646575.1 Pseudocheirus occidentalis | reverse complement strand
CTCTCTCTCTCTCTCTCTCTCTCTCTCTCTCTCTCTCTCTCTCTCTCTCTCTCTCTCTCTCTCTCTCTCTCTCTCTGTCTCCCTCTCTCTCTTTCTCTCAGCTGCCTTCAGTCTCCATGTATCTTCCTTCACTGAGGAGCCAATTCCAATTCTCTCTCTGTCTCTAGAATTCTTCTTTATATACAGCACTGGCCTCCTATCTCAGCCAAAAGCCTTCTTCCACATCAACAGGGGAGTTCATGCCTTCTCAACAGTGGACAGGGTTCACACCTTCCGTACTTAGCCCTAAGTTATTAAGTGCTAAGTATCTGATAAACTGATTACTATTACAGATGCATGATAGAAAGGGAAGATTGGAAGTGGGAAGACCAGTTAGGAGGTCATTACAATAGTTCAAGAGAGGCTTGACTTAGGGTGGCTGAAGTGAGGGTACAGAGGCGGGGGTGGATGCAAGAGATGTGCACATAGAATTAGCAAGATTTGGTAACTGGTAGGATGTGGATAGAAGGGAAACAAAGGGGAGGGAATAAACGCTCATTAGGCATCCATTGTTTGCCAGGCACTGTGCTAAGAACGCTACATCATTGGATCCTCGCCACAACACTGGGAGTTAGGTGCCATTATTATCTCCATTTTACAGTTGAAGAAACTGAGGCAGACAAAGGTTAAGTGACTTGCTCAGGGTCACATAGATAGCAAATGTCTTATGCCTTCCTGACTCTAGACCCAGCTCTCTATCCACTGTACCACCAGTTACTTTGGAGGAGTGAGGGGGAAGAAAAGATTACCAGCCTTGAGGACTAGGAAGATGGTGATGGCATTAAGAGAAATAGAAATGTTTAGAGCAGGAAAGGGAAAGATTTGGGGGAAGATGACAAGTTGAGACCAGTTTGGCATAATGAACAGGACGCTGGATTTGGAATCAGGAAATCTGGGTTCAAATCTTGCCTCAGACTATTAGCTACATGATCCTGGGCCCTAGTTTAGCCTCTGCCTGCCTCAGAGGTGACCACTGACACATGGGAGTGGATGAGATCCTAATGGAAGAGGACATGGGGAGAGAAATTACAAGAGTCAAGGACAGAATCTTGAGATTCACTTGTATGTGACTTACTGGGATAGTTGTCACTAAATCTTTTATACTACTTTGGTCTCTTTTGCTCTTTTGTTCTTGACTTGTTATTTTTACCACAAGGAATTGTTAGTTTCTCCTTCTACTAGGTAGCTCTTTTGTTTATTTTCAGAACCACAGCATTCCTTGATAAATGAAGCCACAGAGATAACTTTACCTATATAGCCTCTGCCTATATAAGGCATTTTATATATATATATGTATACTAATATATAATATATATGTATATACATATATGTTAAGGCATAAAATTGAGATACATGCTCCCCAAAGAATGAGCCATTGTCATGGAGGACCATGTTGTAGTGGATAGGCCATCAATATTGGAAGTAGGAAGACCTGAGGTGTCTCACTTCAGGTATTGTGTGACACTGAGTCTGACAATTAACTTCTCTGTTCCTTGGTCTTATGGCTTCTATGGCCTCTAAGATCTCTTCCAGCTCTAAATAAATTATTTTTGCCCTGCAACAGAATACAAAATGAAAGAAGAATCCTTTGGAGATGGTGATACTGTTGTTTTTTTCTCCCCTGGAAAACATTGCATTGACTAGATCAATCCTGGGAAGACTACCAGGCCTTTTCAAAGAGATCCAAAGCTACTCAAAAAGAGGTTGGTCTGGTAATCCACACAGTAAAAACAAGGTAGATTGAAAAAATTTGTCACCCAGATTATAACATAGAATTAGATAGTCAATTGGGTTAATATAGTCATCCATTTATTTCTGCAGGTATTTCAAGTAGACAATGAGGCTGTGCTAAGAACTGGTTAAAGGAAGACAATGGGCTAAATTATATAGTCTTGTCACCCCTCCATCCTGGGTCATAAAATTTCCCCTGTCTCCCTTATCTTGTGTCATCCATTTTCCTCATTCTGTCCCTAATCTCCAATTCCCATTAGAAACCCTAAAATTACATCATCATCCTACAGGCTGTGTAACTTTCTGTGTATATAAGTCTGGTCCTTGTCCTATCAATGCCTTTATTTAGTTCCTTGCTAAGTCTCAGGCCCACGTGCTTTTGTGTTAATAAAGCTCCCTTTGGCTAAAGAGAAGATCTGATTGAATTCTTTAAAAAATCTGAACCAGCTCTTCCAACTGTGACCTTGACAATATGACTGAAAGTATAGGACATGGTATCTGAAGAATAAAAATTGCAACTGACCCAAAAGGAAATCAAGCAATAGAACACACCCACCCCAACATGACATGACAGCATCACACTTGTGAGAACTCTCATTTGTCTGACTTTTTGCTCCTTCCTCGGATGATGTAAGAATTACACTGAAAATTCACTGAATATTCCCCAAGAATTGTCACTAGCGCCTCTGAGTTAAAGGATCTATATCAGGCCTGCATTTGGTTCCATAGGAAGTGCTTATGCTCATGATGAGCAATCTAACCTTAGTTACTCTATTATTTAGAACATTGCCCTGGATAGGGCTTTCCTCTGGATAGTCAGAATGTGTGCCTTTCATTAGGGCACCATTCCCCAGCTTCTCTGTCTCTACGGTATTGCCTCTCTTCTCTAAGTCTTCTCCACTTCCCAGTGGATACCATCCATGCTTTTACCCTTTCTGTCTTCAATGCCCATGCACTAGGCTATGTGGTTCTGCTTCAATAGTTAATTTCCATGTGCCAGCTCTCAAGTGGAGGTCTCCTATTTGAGTTTTTCTGCTCAGCTCTGATCTCTGCTCTTCAAAATCCAACTACAGAAGTCTATCCTTCAGCTAATGATGCCCAGGACTCTTCCAAGGGGCACCAAGAGACCAATCTGGCCTGAATTGTACAAGTTGATGAGAGTGACTTTTAGAGCTGAAAAAAAAACAAGCCAAACCAAAACCCTACCTCTGTTAACCTTAAGACTTACTTACGTATACAGTCCCTGTAACCCCAAGTCTCACATGATAGACTTATTAAAAAATGGGGGGAGGGGTTTAAAACTATTTTTTTTCCTGCTGCTGTGAGTTTCAATTTCCATCCCCTCTGTAGACTCATAGTGACTTTCTAATAACCCTTTCCCTCTCCTGTGTCTGAGTGGGAACTTCCAACTGAGTCTTGGGGTTTGGAAAGTACCTGTACTCTCTCACCATTGTCCTTCCATATCCCCCAGAGGCATCTGAGTTGGATTATTCAAATTACCCTTGTGATCTTCCTAATAATATCCAAAAAGGAAAGGGAGAGGGAAGGAGTTGACTCTTTTCCACTGCTCATAGCATTGGTGGAAAGAAATTTATAATTCCTGACACACAACAGTTCCTTGTTAGGAAGAAGAGATAATCCTTACCCCATGCCTCTAAAGCAACAGTTCTCAACCTGTGGGTCACGACCCCTTTGGGAGTCGAACTACCCTTTCACAGGGGTCACAGGGGTCACCTAAGACCACTGGAAAACACATATTTCCGATGGTCTTAGGAACCAAGACACCGCTTCTCTATCTGTCTCCAGGTGGGTCCACCCACATGCAGATTACACCCACATAGGAGTATTAAAAGATTGCGGCATTAGAAAGGTTGAGAACCACTGCTCTAAAGTAAAGTATGTGAGAGTGATAATAAAACAATGACCTCCAGGATTTTTCCCTCTCTTTAAGTTATTACCCCCACCCTAAACAAAACCATCCCCAGGACTTGGTTGACCCAGAAAGCCTAATGCTCAAGGTGTGCTCTCTTAAGGCACCTTCCTGGTAGCCTCTGACCATACTGACATGTTTTTCTGGTCACCCTTGTGGAGTCAGGGTTCTTCACACTTTCATATGTAACAAGGCACAGGAATCATCATACCCTGTCCCGCTGATCTCTTTATGAAGTCTTAAAGGTACCCTACCCCAACCCAAGCTTAGTGCTGGAGTATCCTCCTTGAATATCCTTTTTATGTTTGGCTAAGGAAACCTCCTTCTGTTCACATTAAATGGCCTACAAGTATCTCATTTCATTCCAAAATCAAACCTACACTTTTCAAGTATTGGTCTAAGTTAGATCCATCCATTACAAGAGCAAAAGCTGTTTTGTATTTTTTTCTCTTTATAACTCCCAAACCTAGCACAGTACCTAGTACACAGTGGGCAATTTTAAAAATGCTTATTGATTATTGATTGACTAATTGAACCATTTGTTTTTCTATGATTCTGGTCCAAGGCCTCAGGCCAATGTGCTCATTTTTGCTCTTCCTCCAAGAAAGAAGCAAACCATGTGAAATTAGTGTCTCATGAATAATGTTTTGGCTCTGATTACACATGAAAATTTTATTTCCAAATAGTAAAACGAGCTTGTATTTGTATACAAAATCTTGGACACCAATATCAGACAGTTGTCATTGTTATGAGGTTTTTTAGCATAGTGAGTTATTAAATTTAGTATAGCCTCATGGTGAATTGAGAACTAGCTTGTTCTCAGTAACTGCCTCCAGACATGGTGGGGAAAATGGCCCTGAGAAGCTGGCAACCATTAAAATGGGCAGTGTAAATTTATGGGCAGCTGTCTTAATCCAACCTCTTATCCAGGAAGCATTAGGTTTCCATCCCTGGTAGAAAGTAGGGCATTTTCAGCTCAAGCAGGCGGGTGTGCATGATCCCACTGAGTTCCAAATGAGGGGAAGCTCTGATGTGCTCAGAGCCATGAAGTGGTCCTTTTAAGTTGGTGCTTTTCTCCTTTCCTGTGGCATTCTTATAGGCTTTTCAGCAACTGGATTCTCAGGGTTACTTTAATTAACACAAGAGGACTAACCCCCTGCAGGGGTACATTTTGATTCTTGCCCAGCATTAGAGGTGAGCAAAGTAAACCTCCCCATGAGGGGCAAGGGTGGGGGCAGCTGCCAACCCTTCGCTGGTATGGGATCAGTGAGCTTTGATTTTGGGTTTGGGAAGCTCTGAGTGTCAGAGTGAAAGGACTCTGTAAGGGCTCACCCACTAGAAGTAGCATTGGAGGGGAGATTAGCCATTTATATGGGGCAATAGCCACATGACTGAGAAAACTGTAGGCATGTACATTTCATGATCCAGGACTAAATATTTGCTACATGGGTTGAGTGATCTTTCTGGAGCTTATTTAATTCCATACAACATAGCTAAGATTCCACTTGTGCAGTTTCCTTCCCATCAGACACCTGCACTCCTTGACTTCTTCAGCTTTTTAACCATTCCCTTGTTGGTAAATACATGTATCTATCACCTTCATTTCCTCTCTTCCTGAATTTTAAAGGTGTGAATAGGATAGTATTTCAGTATTTTTCAAAATTTCTACCCTCTTCAAAATTTTCCAGTTTTCAAAATCTCTTTCTCTCATATATTCAATTTCCCCCCTCATCTCACCCTGCTCTCAACAAACTTTTGCTTCCGTGTTTATCTCCTATTGATTCCTCTCTGTCTCTCCCAAAACCTTATTCTTCATTCTTTCTCCCATCCCTCCCACCTTTGTTTCTTCTCTCCCCTATCAATAATTTTTTAAAATTGATTTTAGTTTTTTCAATGACCACAAATCTATTTTCACTACCCCATTAGGGAAAAAAATGGAAAGAAAAACCAAACTCTCATGAAAATACGAACAGTCAAGTAAAACAAATTGTCATGCCAGTCATTTCCCAAAAAATGAATGTCTCTACACAGAGTCTACCACCCTTCTGTCCTGAGCTAATCATAACTAGAATTTATATAGTATTTTAAAGTGTTCAAAGCACTGTGCATGTTACTTCATTTGATTGTCACAAGAACCCTGCAAGGTAGGTGTTATTACTGTCTCTATTCCATAGATGAGGAAACTGAGGCAGATTTGTGTGCAGTGGAGAGCTGATAGAGCACTAGGTCTGGAATCAGGAAGACCTGAATTAAAATCCTGCTTCAAAAATCTACTAGCTATCTGACCATGGGCAAGTCACTTGACTTCCATCTGCCTCAATTTTCTTATCTAAAAAATATGGATAATTGTAGCATCAGCTTCTCAGGGTTGTTTTAAAGATCAAATGAAATAATGTGTACAGTTTTGTGAAACTTAAAGCATCATATAAATACTAGCTATCATTATTATAAGGGAGATAGTAGTTTTCACCATCAGTTCTCTGGAATCAAGGTTGGTTATTGCATTGATCAGAGTTCTTAAATCTCTGAAAGATATTTGTGTTTACAGTGTTGTATGTTACTAAACTGTGCACTGCCCAAAAAGGAAGCAAAGGAAAAGGAAACAAGCCCACCTCTACAAAAATATTTAGAGCAGTTTTTTTTGTAGTGGGAAAGAACTGGAAACTAAGGAGGTATCCATCAGCTGGGGAACAGCTGAACAAGCTGTGATACATGAACATAATGAAATACTATTATCTCAAAATAAATTATGAAAGGGATGGTTTAAGAGAAGTTTGGGAAGTAACATATGAGCTGATACAGAGTGAAGTGAGCAGAACCAAGAGAAAAAAAATTAAGCATTCTCCTTTATATTTAAAGTCCTATCTGAGCCATGTTTCTGGCCCATTTTTTCCTACCTCTCCCTCAGTTGCCTTCCAAGTTCCTCTCTTTATGTCAAGCACACTTCCTCTGGTGCCCAAGGAGGCATTAATGATTTCTTAGCCCACTTTAGGGACCTTGAAAGCAAATTTCTTGTGTCCATGTTCCTTGACCCCTTCCTTTCATCAAATGTTGGATACTGATATTCAGTAAATGGGGTAAGTATGCATTATCAGGGTTTACCATCTCTTAATGCCTCCACAGTTTGTGAGCATGTCTTCTAAGTGAAGAATTGAGCTAAAAATTTGCCCAGAAAACTTAGGCACAGGGGATAAGACCAGCTGTGTGACCATGGGCAGTGTGACAAGGCAACAAGGAGAATGAACAAATGTCAGAAAGTCCTCATGTAGAATGTGACAACAAACAGCAGGGCTGGCCTACAGTTTCAGACATGGACTAAGTTCCACAGCAGGTTCAGTGGAGACATAAAATTAATTCTTCTCAGACAATAAGCAGGGAACTCAAGTGAGCCCCATCCTCAAAAAAAAGTTGCTTTTCCAAAGAGAAAAGGCTTTCCATCTCAGATATAGAGGCCAGGCAGGGCAATGTCCAAAGTCAGATGTTTACACTGGTAGCTTATGGGATCATTTGCAATTTTCTGGGAGGTTTAGGAACAGTGGAAGTGACTCAACTGAACCATATTATTCTAAGAGCATTCATCCATCAATGAAACTAACAGAACATTGAATAGACAGAAAAAGGAATACAATTGTTAGCACATTTCTAGTGTATTTTCAGCAGTAAGGACAGTGGAATCACCATGTTTAAACTCTAACACTGGTTGCTGATGCACTATAATAAGGATATGGAAACTCTATTTTTCGTCTTGTTCCTATTATTCTTTTTCTTAAAATTATGAACTTGACAACTCAATACATGTAAAAATTTATCTATACTAAAAAGAAGAAAAGACTTAATAAGAAATTGTGGCTCTCCATTACCTTCAGCATATTTTTTGTTTGTATATACTCTTCATACTTACTTTTGTCTTCCTCCATGACAACTGCCTTCCTGCCCTATAGAAACTTGCACACTGAGGTCCCATCTTCCCAACTGATGACTGACTGACCCACTAGAATTCTCATTGTTTCAGGAGAGCTTAAGCTGTACTTCACAGCACTCATTGATGTGGATACAAAGGGGCCCTAAAGATAGAGTTTCCCTTTCCCTAGTTTATCCTCTAAAGGAACCCCAAAGTACAGAGTTGCCCTAAGGGTTGAGTCACTCATTTCCTGGCACCCTAAAGTCTCTCCTATCTTGAAATACCACAAAACTTGATCTAGAAAGAATAGAGTTTAAATGGAGACTGAAGCAATCTACATGCTATCGTTCTTTTTCATGTTTGGTTCTCTTTCTTTTTTTTCCCATTGTTCACTCCATTGATTACAACCCTTCTATACAACCAGATTAATGTCCAATGTGCAAGTATTTGTAGATCCTATACTTGATTGCATGCCACCATGGGGACTGGGGAGAGGGAGGGGAGAAAATTTGAAACTCAAGGGATTGTGGAACTGAATCTTGTAAACTAAAAGTAAAAAAAAAACCCAAATCAATTTAAAAAAAAAAAGAAATACCACAAAACTTCCTCTTATCCTGTACCATAAAATTCCTTGTCTCCCTTCATCCTGTGTCATAAAAATTCCCTTGGCTCTCTTATCTTGTGTCATTCATCATTCTCATTCTGTGTCCTCATATTGGAAGACTTTTCTTGCCCCTTAATCTTCAACCCCCTTTAGAAACCCCCAAAATTACATCATCATCCTACAGGCTGTATAGCTTTCTGTCTGTATAAAGTCTTATCCTTGTCCTATATCAATGCCTCTTGCTTAGCTCCAACTGGCTGAAGAGAAAGTCTAAGTTCATTTTTTCAAAAACCTGAACCAGCTTTCCCAACTCTGACCTCAACATCGCAACTATACTCTCTTGGAATTCTCCTTGCTTCTAGGGCAGGTCCTCTTTTCTCCAGTTCCTAATATCCATCTCTTCTTTATGTGTTGTCTCCACCCCCACCCCCATTTGCTTATTAGCTCCTTGAGGACAAGGACTGTCTTGTTAGCTTATATTTGTAACCCTACTACTTAGCACAGTTCCTGACACAGCAAACACTTACTAAAGGTGATTTTTCCATAATTTTGGTAATTTTTCATAGTACAATAATATTTCATTATATCCATATATACCATAATTTGTCCAGCCATTCCCAAATTGATAAGTCACCATTTTGTCCAATTCTTTATTAACAAAATATTGTGCCTCTAGAAATATTTTTGTACAGGATCCTTTCTTTTATCTTTGGAGGGAAGAGGGGAGAGTGGGTCCAGTATGCTCTTGTAGTGTTATTTCTAGATCAAGAAGCATGAACAATTTAAAAGGCTAGCATTTTGGTAATAATTCCAAATTGCTTTCCAGAATCAATTCTCAGTTACATCATCAGTATATTACATTTCTGTCTCTTTTATAATCATATAATTTTTTTCTTATCTTTGTCAATCTCATGGGTGTGAGGTAGGACCTCAGATTTGTTCTGATTTTTATTTCCATTGTTGTTAGCAATTTGGAGTAGGTTTTTTATTTGGTATTAATAGATTGCCTTTCCTCTTTTGAGAAATGGATATTTTTAGAGCCCTTCAGTCATTTATCTTTTGGGAGAATGGCTCTTATTCTTATATATTTGTGTCAGTTCCCTATAAATCTTAGATATTATACCTTTACTAGAGAAATTTGCTGCAAAAGCCTCTTCACTCTACTTATTATTTATTAAAATAATATGTGCTATGAAATTGTAGGAAGTAAATGAGATCTAGCCATACTTCCCCTCCCCATTTGCTCTTGCAGATGCTAAAAAGTACTAATTCAAACATCAGAGTCTCCAATGAATCTAATGTATGAGCTGCCCAAAGGGTATTAGAAAAATGTATGATGAGCACAGATAAGTAGTAGCATGCTTCCACTGATGTGCAAAATGTGGCATAAGGAATATCATTGAGGAAATGTATGATTAGAAAAGATCTTTCAAGTAGTAAGAGTGAGGGATAATAGAGAGATAGCTTGATCACTGTCTTGGTACCCTAAAGGAAATCTTACCATGCTTTGGGTAAATACTCTGTTATGTTATTTATGTGGGATCAAGAATAAGAATAATTCTGAAAGAGAAAGGGTGAATGGATTTTGATATGCATCAAGGGATAAAATACACTCCTGGTTCAGATCTTAAGCGACTTCAATGACTCTAGCTGTTCCATTGGTTGCTAGTTTTGACTCTAATAAGGGGGACCCTTATCCCAACATTTGCCCTTTTCAAGAATTCCTTTTTTTCCCATGAAAGGACTGGATCTCTATTATCTTCATGGTAGAATGTACAGAAACAATTCTTTGGACAAGACAAATTACTCTGACACTTTCCCCTACCCAGGAGGAAAGGTCATTTGAAAATCTCTTTCTCATACCTTTATGATATGTATGCTTCATACCTCTAAATTATTTATTGATTTTATCCTCCCTATAGGAAATCCACCTATTTCCTGTGTAGAACACTTCACATCTCTGGGTCTCAGTTTCCTCAATTGTAAGATGAAGGGTTGCACTAAATAGACCTTGAGGTCTCTTCTGTCTCTTTTGCTAAGATTTTGGGATCCTAGGATCCCTCCCCTTTCTACAAAAATCCTACTCCTCCTTCAAGGGACAAGTCAAATGCTTTCTTACCTTTTCCTGACTACTTCAATCCACATTGTTCTCCGTCTTCTCTAAATTTCAGTAGTGGGAAGGACATTGAATCTGATGTCAGAAGACTTAGGTTAGAATCCTGGTTTTGCTTCTTATAAGCTGTATGACATTGGGCAAATCAAATTATCTTCTCTGTAAAATTCAAGGGATGGGATAGAAGAAGTAGAGTTGATCAGTGGAGAAACTGTAGAATTTGGAGTTAAAGGATGTGAGTTCAAATCCCAACTCCTTTTTTCTTGGATCTTGGCTAAATCATCTCTTTGGATCTTTTTTTTTATAAACTGTTAAATGAGAGGGTTGAACTCAATGGCCTTTAAAATTCTTTCTAATGATAAATCTAGGATTTCTAAGGTTTCTTTCACCTCCAAACGCTGTGATTGTTAAACTACAAGAATCGTCCTTCAGAACTGGTGAGCATCATCTGTTTACTACTAATCCTATATAAAATATTGCTTCCCATTCTCCAAATACCCCAATATCACTCTCCAAATTTCCCCACAATCCCTATAACCACCTATTCATTTTTTCTAGTTATAATCTCCTTTCCAAGGCATCCCATAGTTAGGATTCCAGATTCCTTTTGGAGACCTTGGTAAATTTACCTGTCATTCTTCTCTCCCCTCTCTAACTGATCATACCCCCAACAGACCCTCCTGCATCATCCAAGGGAACATAATGATTTAACTATTGTAAGAATTAGCTGCAGTCAAGGATTGAAACATAGCTACATATTTATTGACTTTTTTTCTCCTGCTGGTAATGAACTCTCAGCTTCCTGGGGAGGAGGGTGGTGTTGAAAAGATTTGCTGACAAGGGGCTTTGGGATAGACCCCATGTTTCTTTCTTACATCTGTCTGCTACTATTGACACCCATTATTAGAATGATGCATTAGAATTCAATAAGTGTTGCTTGTCTTTTCTTAGAAAGGAAAAGACTGAAGGAGAAAAGTAGGACCCCCTAGTATCAATAAAGAGCAAAGTAGTTCAGATAAATCATTTTATTAACTGGCAGGGAAACCTACTGTGAATATGAAACATGATTAATTTTGGCCTAAACCAGAACATTTAACCTCAAGTATTCTGGCTGTTTCAAAAACCTGTAAACCTGAAATAAATATGAATTAGCTCTGAGAAGTCAGGAAAATTCTGTAATGTCAAAAATGAGATCTTTGGGCTAAATGAGACGTGGTGTGGTGTATTTGCAGTGAGGAGACCTGGGGACCTGAGTTTAAATACTGGTTCTATTACTTATTATTCACATGACCTTTAATTTAACCTCAGTTAACCTCACTTAACCTCAGTTTCCTGATCTGACAATTGATGGGGGAGGATTCCTTGCTTTCTTAGGTCCCTTCAAAGGAGATAATATTTGTAAAGTGTTCGTTAGGGTACCTGACACATAATAGGAGTTAATAAATGCTTATTTACCTCCCTTCCCCTTCCAGTTCTCTCAAATGAGGAAAATAGAGCCCAGAGATGGAGAGGTTTGTCTATGGTCACACAGCTGATTGGTAGTAGAGTCAAGACTGGAACCCAGGTCCTCTGGCTCCAATTCTAAGTTGGAAGACATTTTCTCTTCCCACCTACACCCCTAATTGCAGAAACAAGAAGCAAACAAAGTCCTAGTAATATGATAACGAGTGCACATTGTCACATTTAGAAAACTTTGAAATATTCAAAGTACTGACCTTAAACTTAAGCTGTGAGGTAAGTAACATAAGCATCCTTATCCCCACTTTGCAGATGGGGAAACTGAGGTTCATAGGAGTGAAGTGACTTGCCCAAAGCTAGGAAACCTGTTAATGGCAGAGAAAAGGACTTGGAAACTGAATATCAGGATTCTCAGCACTTTCTTCCCCCCCCTCCAGAAATGATTAAACCACAATTCCTCTCCCACATTAGAAATGAGAAATGATGCTCTTACTTCATTTTTTTTCCTTACCTACATGTTCCCTGCCCATCTTCTGATGTGAGTGGGGGGTGGCAGTAGCGAAAGCCTGCCTTTTTAAAAATACAGTTTTATTCTGATGTTTTATTAATGGGCACTACTGGTGGTTTCAGTCATTTTAATTAGGATTGTATTTTCCTGTACGCCCACCTCCGAGCCCTTGAAAAAGAGCTGCTCAGGGCACCTCGGAAGCAAATGAAATAAATAAATTAAATATGATTTTCTTGGCAGCCTGGGGTAGGCCTATGGGGACTGGAGGCAGGGGAAGGCAGGAAAGAGAGTGAGAGACAGGCAGACAGGCAGGTGTCCCAAGAAAATGGTAGTTCAGCTCTATGTTTCCTACCCCCAAAAGCTCTCTAGCCTTTTATAGACCATAAAGTAAGCAGATGCCCAGCAGGTAGGGCCCCTCCCACCATGCCCCTTTATTTTTCCTATTTCCCTGTTCTCCCACATGATGTAGGGTCTGTCTGGCAGCACTTCTCTTTTAGCAGATTTAAGGGTATCTTCTCCTGTGAGCTTAGAAGCCTGGAAATTTGAAGGTCTACAAAAGAGCCTGCATGGGGCAACTAAATGGTGCAGTGGATGGTGTTGGAAGGGTTGTCAGGAAGGTCTGGGTTCAAATTCTTCCTTAGATATTCTTTAGATAGTCATGTGACCCTGGGCAAATTACTGAACTCAGCTTGGATTTCCCCAACTGTAAAATGGAGATCATAACAGTACCCTCCCACATACAGAGTTGTTATGAGGATGCAAAGTGCTTTGCAAACCTGAAAGTGCTATGTGAATGCAGCCTATTCTCAGTTTAGGGGCTCTACTCAAATGTCTCCTTGTTCAAAATATTATCCATTCCATCAACTCAGAGTAGAATGGGACCTCAGGAAGCTTTTGCACCATAACCAAATGGGTAAATTCTTTTGTTGTTATTATTGTTGTCTTTTTGGAGAGGGGAAGGTAAGGCAACCGGGGTTAAATGGCTTGTCCCAGGTCACATAGCTAGAAAGTGTGTTAAGTATCTGAGGCAGAATTTGAACTCAGGTCCTCCTGACTCCAGGGCTGGTGCTCTACTCATTGCGCCACCGAGCCACCCCAAAACGGGTAAATTCTTGACAGAATCTCTGAGAAATGGTCATTCAGCCTATGTTGAGTGATCTCAGGGGATGGAGAAACCAGTACCGCTAAATGTAATCCATCCTACTGACAGATGTATAGAAAGGTTTCCTTTGTGACCAGAGTAACCTGCTTCTACCCACCCCTCTTGATCCTGTGCTCTTGGTGTCCAGCAAAATACATCAAATCCTTTTTTTTCCAGCATGGCAGGCCTTTAAATACTCCAAGATAGTTACTATATCCTTCCAAATCTGCTCTTCTTTGGGTGAAACTTCCCGATATCCTTAGGCTGATGTTCATGTGGTGTTATCTCCAGTGCTCTCATGATCCTGGTCCTTCTCCCCTAGCTAGTATTCTAGAGGTGATCCAGCCAAGGCTGTTATTTATCACATATTGACCAATAATCTGCTATTAATGCAACCTAAGATTACATAAAGAGGCAAAGCACCATAATGGATAAAGAGCTAGCATTAGGGTCAGAAAGATATGGAATCAAGTCTTGCTTGGAATACATACTAACTGCAAATCTTGGGGGTGAAGGGGTAACTTAATCTCTCAATGCTCCAGGTAATTAACTCTTCTACAACTCTATTATAAATGAATGTCTTATCTGCATTGCTAGAAAAAAAGTTTCCATACCATGTGAATGAAATCATAGGTTTGGACCAAAAGAATAAAAGAGATTGTATTAGGTTTTGTTTTGTATTATTTTTCAGCCTCAGAGTCAAAAGAATTTGAGTTATTTAGCTCTCTCTTCTGTGTCATAGGAAACTCTCAAAGACTAGGAGTTATATGTGGATTAACAATTGGCAGAAACCTACTGATGATATTGTAAGATTTCCTCCAAAAAAACCCCCCAGAAATTCAAGTTGAGACCATAGTAAACTATTACCCTCCCCACATCACCTTTTCTTTTTTTTAATATAAAGCAATAAATCTCCATTTCAAGAAAACCTGTGTAATAAATACTACACATTGTTTTCAAAGCTGTCCAGCTTTTCTTTGCTTCCTTGTTAGTTTTCTTTAGTTCTCTGCTTTATTTTTCCGCCTACCTTCCCCACCAGAAGGTGACAATTAAGCACATGTGTTAATTAATTAAGCACAGCTCTTTTACTCTATAAAATATAGTATTCCAAGACCTATGGTCCTTCAACATAGTAGCTGCTAGTTCTTGTGAAATCCTTATTGCAGCTCCATGATATTTATCTTTTATACATATAAAATCTTTTATATATATACATATATATTATATACATGTACACACATACATATATACACATATGTACATAGACATCTATAATCATACATATATATGCATATACACTCATGCATATACATGAAAGACCATACTGTACTTATTTCCACCTGTCTGTTTCTCTGAAGGTGGATGACATCTTCTTTCATAAGTTCAAGTCTTTCCACATTTTTCTAAATCAACTCACCATTTCCTACACCACAGCAATATTCCAACCCAATCACCTTCTATTTGAGAGATTGAAAGATTTTTCCCCCCAATTCCTTCTATTCTTGGTTGCATAGGTGTTATTTATATGAAAAAATTTTAATTTAAAATAATCAAAGTTATCAATTTTACCCTTCAACAATACTCTTGCCTTATTGTTTACAGTCTAATACTACTGAATCTGCTTCCTATTGATTTTTTTCTTGGTTTCTCTGAAGTTCCTGCCTTTTGTTCTTCTAAATGAACTGTTATTATTTTTTCTAATGCAATAAGATAATTTTTTTAGTATTTTAGTCGGGGCTGGCATTACATAAATAGGTTAGTTAAGTAAAATTGTCATTTTGAAAATTATATTGGTTTTGCCTACTCATGAACAATAAATATTACTTCAGTTATTTAGATCTAACTTTATTTGTATAAAAATTGTTTTGTGTTTATACTCAAATTGTTCCTGTGTCTGTTTTGGCAGGTATTCTGTCAGGTATTTTACAGATGGTCTAAAACAATATTGAATAATATGACTGACACATAGTGTAGTTTCCCTGTTTTTCTCTTTTGATTAAATCTATTTTAGCTTTAACTTGGTCTGAAATCATGATTACTGCCCCTGCTTCTCTTTAATATAATAAATTATATTCCTGACCTTTATTTTATGTGTGTGTATATCTCTCATTTTTATAGAATTTCCTGAAAACAACATGTTGTTAAATTCAAATTTTTCATCTGTTATCAGTTTCCATTTTATGGGTAAATTCATCCCATTAACATTCTAAGCTCTAATTACTTGTTATATATTTTCCTCCTTCCTATTTTTCCTCACTATCTTTCTCATCCTATTCCTATCCCTCCTTACTCCTCTGATTTACATCTACCTACTACTTTGCCCTCCTATTTCTTAACATATACAACCCTCCAAGAATCCCTCCTTTATCCCTTCCACTAACCCTAACCCCTTACCCTCTTATTTCTTTCTGAATTTAGAAGACTTTTACACCCCCCTGTCTCTCTGTCTCTGTCTCTCTCTCTGTCTCTGTCTCTTTCTCTCTATGATTTTCCTTCTTTAACCCATTCCTGATGAAAGTAAGGTTTTAACACTACCTGCTCTTCCCCCACTAGCTTCTTCTGTATCATTTTCCTTTTTTTGCCTCATTTGTTTGAGGTAATTACTCCTTGTTATCTCTCTCTCTCTCTGCACCATTTTTTTAGAATCACCTTCTCATACTCAGCTCAGCCCAAGCCTTCCTTCAAACTACCTAAATAAAAATGATAGTCATAAAAGAAACTGATATTCTAATAAATGAGATGTAAATTATTTGTCCTTGTTGAGTCCCTTATAATTGGTCCTTAATGTTTACTTTGTATTTCTCCTGGATGTTACATGTCGAATTTTCTCTTAAGCTCTGCTGGTTTTGTGATAAATACCCTGAAAATCTTTTAGTTCATTAAATGTCTTTTTTTTCACTACAATTATGCTTAACTTTTCTTTGTAAGCTACCCTTGGCCATAACTCCAGCTCTTTTACTCTATAAAATATAGTATTCCAAGACCTATGGTCCTTCAACATAGTAGCTGCTAGTTCTTGTGAAATCCTTATTGCAGCTCCATGATATTTAAGCTGTTTTTTCTTGTTGGTTCCAATATGTTCTCCTTAACTTGGGAGCTTGGAAACATGGCTATGATATTCTGTAAGTTTTCCTCCTGGAACCTCTTTCAGGAGGATTAAAAAATATTTCTGCTTTGCCTTCTTGTTCTAGAACTTCAGGGCAATTTTCCTTGATATTTTCTTGTAATATTATATCAAGATTCTTTTTTATCATAATTTTCAGACAGTCTGGATATTCCTTTATTATTTCTCCTCAATCTGTTCTCCAGATCAGTTGGGTTTTTTTCTGATAAGTGCTTGTAATAATACTGAGATTTGAAGATCTTCCATGACCCTTGAACTTGCTGACACGGCAGGAAAGGGTGGAGCAAGAGATGGCCAGAACCCTCCATGGTGGTGACTGGAAGCAGCAGCAGCAGCAGTGGCGGCCGCGGCAGCAGCACGAACTCCTTTTTCTTTGAGCCAGTCAGAATCTCTGCTAAGGATTCTTGTTGAGGACTTCCAGGGATGAGAACTACAGAGGGGCCAGAGCTCCTTGGAGCAAGCTGCCTGGACTCTGAGCAGTTGTTGTAAGGAGAGGAGGATTTTTGCCTGAGGTTGCCTGTCCTGTTTTGAAGGCTTGAGAATGTGGGTATTTACTACTTTAACTACATGTGCCAACTTTATAACTACTGTGTTGGCTTTGACTTTCTGGTTTGGGGACTCAGTCTTCTGGTACTTGAATAAATGCTCTGACTATATTTCTCACGTAGAGAGCCTGTTACATTTTGTGATTAATGACCATATCGGCATACTTATACTTACTGTAGGCATTGTGAATGCTACATTGCAGATACACTGCTTCACATCTCTTCTATTTTCTCATTCTTTTGATTCTGCTTTATTATTTCTTTATGTCTTAGAATGTCATTAGCTTCCTTTTGCCCAATTCTTTTTTCCAAGGAATTATTTTCTTCCTTAAGTTTTGTTTCTCTATTTCAAGTTGGTTAATTTTCTTTTCATAATTCCCCTAATTTTCTTACATTGCTCTTAATTTTTTTCTGATTTTTCCACAACCTCTCTTAATTGATTTTTAAAGTTCTTTTAAAGTTTGCCATTTGCCATTTCTCATTGAAAAAGGATAGGCTTTTTAGCTCCATTGTCTTACTCTGAATATGAACCCAGATCTTTTCTTTTGTTTTATTTTAGATTTTTTAAAAATTAATTAATTAATTTTCTTGTTTACATCACTCATTTCCATGAGATTTTGAGTTACAAATTTTCTCCCCATCTTTCCCCTACCCACTACCTCAAAACAGCCATCCCACTGTATAGCCCCTCCCCCAATCTGCTCGCTCCTATGTCCTCCCCCATTGCCCTCTGACTTTCCTGTAGTGGAGGATGGATCTCCCAACCCCAGTGCCTGAATATCTCAATTCTCAGTTGCATGTAGATAACAATAATAATTACACACACACGCACACACACACACATACATATATTTTTAACATTTGATTATAGAACTTTAAATTCTAGATTCTTTCCCTTCCTCCCTTGTCATCCACCCCCACTGGAAAGACAAGCAATTCAATACAGGCTGTACATGTGTAGTTACACAGAACATCTCCACAATGGATATATTGTAAGAGACTGATTACATATTTCTCTTTCCCATTCGACCCCCCCACCTCCTTGTTCTATTCTCTACCCTGTCCCTGTACCTTTACAGAAGTGTATACATTTGGCTATCCTCCTCCCCCACCCTGCCCTCCCCTCTGTCATCCCACCTCTCATCCCCATTCCCCCTACTCTCCTGTGTGGCAAGATACCCAGTTTAGAGTTTATGTCATTCCTTCCCTAAGCCAAATTCAATGAGAGTAAGGTTGACCCTTTCCCCTTTGCCTTCCTGTTCTTCCCCTCCATTGCAACAATTATCCCTAGCCTCTTCCACATGAGACAATCAACCCCATTCTGTCTCTCCCTGTCTCCCCTCATTCCAATCCTCTCCCACCTCAGAATATCACCTTTTAAAGTATTGTCCCTTCCCATTCAATTGATCCTGTGCCCTCTATGTCCTCATATGTACACATACTCAGATATGTGTTCATATGCATATATACACCCTCCTATATAGACATATGCGTATGTGTACATAGATATACATTTGTATTCCCTTCACCTATCCTCATACTGAGAAAAGTTTCATTAGTTACAATTATCATTTTTTGATATTGGCAAGTAACTAGTTCAACTTTGATGTTTTTCATGTTTACATTCTCATGTGTCTTATATTTGAGTGTCAAATTTTCTTTTCAGTTCTGGTTTTTTCAGCAAGAATGTTTGAAAGTGACCATATTTTTCCCTGGAACATTATACTCAGTTTTGCTGGGTAGGTGATTCTTGGTTTTAATCTTAGTTCCTTTGATCTCTGGAATATCATATTCCAGGCCCTTTGATCACTCAATGTAGAAGCTGCCAGATCCTGGCTTATCCTAATTGTGTTTCCACAGTATTCAAATTGCTTCCTCTTGGCAGCCTATAATATTTTCTCCTCAATCTGGGGACTTTGGAACCTGGCTATAACATTCCTATAACATTTCTTTTTGGGATCTTTTTCAAGAGGTGATGGGTCAATTCTTTGAAGTTCTATTTTGCCCTCTGGTTCTAAAATATCAGAGAAATTTTCTTTGAGAATTTCTTGAAGGATGCTTTCTAAGTCCTTTTTTTGATCATAGCTTTCAGGTAGTCTAATAATTTTTAAATTGTTTCTCCTGGATATATTTTCCAGGTCAGTGGTTTTTTCAAGGAGATATTTCACATTGCCTTCTATTTTTTCAATTGTATGGATCTATTCAATAGTATCTTGATTTCTCATAAAGTCATTTGCTTCCATTTACTCCACTCTAATTCTGAAGGAATTATTTTCTTCATAAAGCTTTTGAGATTCTTTTTCCATCTGGCAAATTCAACTTTTTAAGGCATTCTTCTCCTTATTGGCTTTTTTGGCCTTTTTTGCCACTTGACTTAATCTATTTTTTAAGGTGTTATTTTCTTCAGTCAGGTTGTTGACTCTCTTTTCATGATATTCTCGCATTATTCTCATTTCTCTTCCCAATTTTTCTTCTCTTCTCTTATTTGGTTTTCAAAATCCTTTTTAAGCTCATCTATGGCTTGTAGTCAGTCTACATCTTTCTTGGAAGCTTTCAGTGTGTGGGTTCTGACTGTGTTGTCTTCCTTCCAGTCCATGCTTTGATCCTTTTTTTGTCCTCAAAAAAGGATTCTAGAGTTTTATTGCTGCTCCTAGTTTGCTTCCTTTTCCTACTCATATTGGCCAGTCAATTAATTGCTTGATTTTTTAGCTGTGTGGAACTCTGCTTCCAGAGGGGAAAGCTCTGTCCCAAATTGCTGGGGTTTTTACAGCTACCATAGTTATTGGTAGGTTGATGCAGCCCCCACCAGTTTTGACTCACTGAAAACGTACCCCAGGACCACCACCCAAGACCACAATCTGGATCTAGGATGCTCAACGAAAGAGCACGTAGCCTCTGAAGGTTCGTTTGGCCCCCCCTGCAGTCTGCAAGCCAAGAGCTCTGAAGTAGCCATGTGGAGGCAGCTGCTGGGTGGCTGCTTCTGCCACTTCCTTGCCCTGGAGGCAGTTCAGCCAGACTGCTCTTCTCCCCCAGATTTAGCTGATTTCCACTGACCTTTCACTTAGTCCTTGTTTCTTATGGCTTGATAATTCTAGAAACTGCCACAGCTGCCACTGATCCACTGTCCTGAAGTCACCAGAGGCCTCCATATCCCAACCTTCCACATTCCCAACCTCCCTTCCCCTCAATTTTGCGGTTTATACTGGAATGATGTCTCAAGTCTAATAAGTTAAATTTTGATAGAGATAAATACAAAATCTTATGTTTAGGTTAATAGAAATAAATGGTACAACTACAGAATGGGAGAAGATATGTCTAGACCAGAGTTGTCCACTGCCAAAATCAAATTAAAATGTAATTGTAAAATATTCAGCAACATAAAAATTCACTAAGGCATAGAAAATATTAATATGTGTTTTCTAAGTTAATATAAAATTCAGAGGAATCCTTATTTATAATTTAATGGACCCTATTTCTATTTTATTTTGACACTCCTGGTCTAGACAGTCTGCAAAATTGAGGGTGTGTGATTACAGATAAGACATCAAAAAAAGAAGGAGGCAGAACCTTCAAACTATTGGCTTTTGAGTCTGACTTATTTGGGGCAAAATTCTAGTACATTGTATTAAAAGGATGGTTTGTGAGCATTTAGAAAGGGTAGCAGTGATTACTCGGAGCCATGAAGAATAATAATTAACATGTTGGATGAAAAATGTCTCTGCTTTGAAGGCTCTACCTCCTTCTTTATTTTGAAATTACATTCAATATTAGCTTAACTCCAGTTGTCTGACATCCCTCTCATTCTCCACAATATTTCAAAGATCATTGACGGTGGTCCAATGGTCTCTCATCTTAGTTCTTTTGGTACTATGGGCTATGGTGCTTGGAGACATAAACTGAGGAAAACTGGTAGCTCTCTCACCATCTTCTCACTTATCTTGAGTTTCACTTCAATCTTAACCATTTTTGTCCTATCTTCAACCTGAAGATTATTCTTCTTAGAAGAGAAAAATGGAAACAAAATAACAACCAATTAGTTCTTGTTACTTATTCTCTGACACAGTTCTAGCATATTGACTTTCTTTTTGTACCCAACAGGTTTTTAAGGTCTTACTGTCCTTAGCACTTATCAACAGTTCTAAGCTTAAGTACTCGTCACTACTAGTATGATTACTGTGCTTATATATCAGCATCATTCTTCTGTATTCACCTATTACCTTTTATTTAAGTTCTTTTTTAAAAATCTGAGTTGGACAACAAATTCTCTGCATCCACACTGGTCTCTTTTCGATCTTTTTAGACAATCTTCATTGGAATCACTTGGATCTTACTCTGGTGCCTGAAATCCCACCATTAGAGATCCCTTGGATGGAGCTATTTCTTTAGGTCAAGTTGCTGCAACTATAGTAGTCATTCTAAAATGCAAATAACTTTTCCATGCCCATTAGGGTATTTCAGGGAGGGAGGGAGCATTGACACTTTATTCTGAATCAGACTCACAGACTGTGAGAGTCATGAGGGAACCCATAGTTTATCTTACCCAAGCACTCTTATTTTACAGATGAAAAAAATTGAGACTCTGAGAGAAGTGGTTTCCCCCTCAAATTCAAGCAATTTGTAGTAGAGAGGAGAGTGAAAGCCAGGTCCCAGGATTCTGTATCCCTCAATGTCTTGAAAGGCAGGGAAAATTAATTAGCACTTATTAAACACCTATGATGCACCAGGCACTATTCTAAGTGCTTTTTACAAGCATCTCATTTTTGAGACTCATGGTAAGAACTGTGGGAGGTAGGTGCAGGCAAGGAAACTGAGGTTAAATGAATTCCCCAGGATCACATAGCTAGTAAATAGTTAAGGCTGGATTCGAACTCCAGGCCTGGCATGCTATCCACTATACCACCAACTGCCTCTAGTATAAGAACTACTTGCTTGCTTGTTTGATTCTTAGCCCAGAGCTCTTTCTACTCTTGGGTTTTGACACTCCTACTATCTGGAGGACAGTCTTTTGGGGGCAGTCTGTCCCTGCCCTAGACATATTAAAAGTAAGAAGCCAATGAACCAGATACATCTGTTTAAGACACTGATTGGCCCTCATCAACATCTCTGAGTTGCTCTGATGCATAGAATGACACAGACTGAGGAGTACCACCTATTGAATTTGGGAAGAGGAGAGAGTTTGGTGTAATCATGCATCAGGTTCAAGGCATAGCCTTTCTCGGGACTACTAGGAATTTTTTTTCTTGAGCCTGAAGCTTTGGTGACATGCCAGGTTGTGTCCCTCCCTTCTCCTTCCCTAACTCATTTTGGAGATGTCTGCTGCTGCCAAGATTAAGGATTTTATAATTTTTCCCTTGTTGCCCCTGACCTTTTCTTTCCTTTCTATTTCCTTAGTCTTGGTTTTCTCCAGTTAAGCATTTCTTGAAAAGGGTCAAATAAAAGGACAAATTTGTTTTCAGCACTGAATGGATGGTCTAACTCCACCTTCCAATTCTAATAGTGGACCCCTTCATGTACCATTTTAATCTTTTTTTTTGGCAGGGGGAAGGCAAGGCAATTGGGGTTAAGTGATTTGCCCAAGGTCACATGGCTAGGAAGCAATGTGTCTGAGGCCAGATTTGAACTCAGGTCCTCCTGACTCCAGGGCTGATGCTCTATTCACTGTGCCACCTAGCTGCCCCAACCACTTCATATACTTAAACTTATCTTAATAGGGCTCAGGTGAATTTTGATGCAGAGATCAACAGAGGAGAGGGTGGGTAGCAAGGACATCTGCATAGAAAAGGCAGACCTAGGTGTGCTGTTGGGGCTCTGGAACCAGCATGATTTGCCCTGGGTGTGGGGAATTCATAGAAATAGGTGGAAAGGCTCAGCTCTTCATCATAATGTATACATGTGTGTGTTTGGGGTGGGTTGGGGGGACCAAACATTCATTTTCCCAATTTCACAGTCTTGCCCAAGTCAAGTCCCTATTGTCACACCTACAGCAGCAGAACATTATAGGGCTAACAGTATAAGAAACTGAATTTCAGAGAGGTTAAATTACTTTCCTATAGTCATACAGCTAACAACTATCTGAAACAGGTTTCAAACCCAGATCTTCCTGATTCCAGCTCTAGCACTATGCAAGACTCAATGCTTCTTCTAATAGCACTTCTAACTCTAGAACCAGGACTCTTTCCACCATACCAGGCTGCCCTCAAAACTGATACCCATTCTAAGTGCTAAGTTCTCCAACTTGTTAGTGCTCTTCTTTTTATTTGAATAGCTTGTATTTCACAACTTTGCATATATTTGTTATTTGTTCCGTTTACATTTGTAGCGTGTGTATTTATATGCCCTTGTTGTCTTACTCTTTAGAATGTAAACTTGTTCTAAGTTGGGATTTTTTTCATTCTTTGTACTTGTATACCCAAGTGCTTTGTACAATGCCTGGCACATGGTGTTGTGGATTGATTAATAGGGAAGCTACTAAATTGAGTAAGGACAAATACCAGTCTAAGTTTGCGGTCCACTGTGTCAGTGCTGAATGCTGAGTTAGGCACTGGATGGAAGATATAAAGTGTGCTCCTTGCAGTCTAGTCCAAACCAACCTTTTAGCCTTGGACTGTAAATTGCTCCCTTCAGGCTCCAGGCCCAGAGAGACTCAGACTGCAGATCCAGTGCATTCCCTCTGAAAGGACAAAGGGAAGGCAGATCATTGCCTGCGCAGAGAAGTGGGTCATTAAATTAATTTCAGCCATTTTCAATTATGGAATTTCCCTGTTTAAAAAGGAGCTCTTTATGAGAAGCCATAATTCTTGCTCATAAGGAGAAAATGAATATTATCGTTATTACTTAACATGGGCCCACTGAGGAGTCAGGCAGAAAAGCCTCCTCCTGAGGAAACACTGCCCTGTTCTCTCTAATACTCACTCCCCTCAGCCAGGAGAGGTGACCCAAAGGGCTTGGCTTCCTCAGTTTCTGGGAAGAGTTGTGAAGCAGCTACAACTTGTGTTCACAATTATCCATCCTGCTCTTTTTAGTATCACCCATTAATATAATTGCTAGCATTTATATAAGCTTTTTAAGGTTGACAAAATGTTTTATTCATATTTATAAATTTTGTCCTCACACCAACCCTGGAAGGTAGAGGCTAGTATTATCTCCATTTCACTGCTGAGGAAATTGAGGTAAATAGAGGTTATGTGACTTGACCAGGGTCCCACAACTGGCAAGTGTTGATGATTGAATTTTAACTCAGATCTTCCTGATTCCAGGCTTGGAGTTCTCTGCACCGGGTTGCCTCTCTGCCTTGTGTCTAGATAGAGCTCAGCACTGGGAAGCACAGCATGAGCTGGATATATTGTGATACAGGATTTCACTCCACCTTGGCCATGCTCTGTTGCAGGGGTTTCTCTTCTGAAGTCTGGGGGTAAGTAAATGGGGTCATTTAGTGCTTATTTGGGGGGCAAAGTAAGAAGGCAGCAGGAAAACCTCTTTTTTTCTGCCAGAGTGATGGGAAATCTCATATGGAAAGCCCTTGACTAGAAGTTGCCCCTCCAAAAAAAGTCATCTTTTCTTGGGTCTTGAGGTGGCATCAAATTCTGTCTGACTAGCTATGTGACCCTGGCAAGTCACTTGACTTTTCTGTGCCTTGGTTTCCTTATCTGGAACATAGGCATAATAATAGCACCTACTTTATAATGTTGTTGTGAGGATTGAAAGAGAGAACCTACATAAATTGCTTCACAGACCTTAAGGTGCTATATAAATGATAGCTATTATGATAATCTCTTCTCCCTCATCAGACTGGATGCACCCATACTGGCAGTTTTAATGAAAGAGGGCAAAAGATCTAAGCTGGGAATGTCTACACTACCATACCACACAGCTCCTCCAGCATATGCAGTCTTTTACCTATGCCCTCAATGCAAGAATTTGTTTCTGCCTTGCCATATCTCCCACTGATGGAGAAAAATAAAATCATGGAAATCCACTGAAAATTCTAATTGTTTTTAGATGCCATTTCCAAGTCTAATTAAAATCAGCAAATAATTATTGATCACATATGATATTCAAAGTGCATGATGTGGGGGATACAAAGATTAAGATACAATCCTTGGCCTCATGTAGCTTATAGTCTAATTGAAAAAATAACAATAGTCAAGTATTATGTAGTGGTAAGGATATTTGACTTAGACCCAGGTTTGAATCCCATCTTGGATACTTAGTAGGTGAGGTTAGGCAGGCAAATCACTGAATCTCCCTGAGTCCCAGTTTTCTCATCTGAAACCTGGAAATTCCCACTAAGTGATTATGAGGAAAGCACTTGCAAACTGGCTGAAATGCAATCTATTGACAGGACATGCTAAGCAGAAAATGATGGTATAGCCACTAAGTGCCACAGGCATTCAAAGCAGGCAAATATCGGTGTGGAAACAGCAACATGATCCTATGGGATCTCACTATACCTGCTTTAAAAAATCTCTGGTTATTCAGAAACTGCTTTGAGGACCTTTTAAATGTTGAGCATTTATTAATCCCAATGTGAAAGAAGGAAGAGGGAAAACAACCACAGTTATTGCCCTTCATGATGGCTATAATTCAATTAAGGAGATACCAATTATACCAATAATATATAATATATATTTATACTAAATTGTATATAATCATGTAATATAGTACATAATATATAATACCATTTAAGCAGATACATGATAAGATAAGTAGGTAGAGAGGTAGGTAGTAGGCAGATAATAGATAGTTAGGTAGAATATATAGGTGGGTAGATAGAGAAATGATCGACAAATGAATAGATGAAGCAAAGCATCAACAGAGCAAATGGATATTACAGAAATTGAGTACTTATACTCTGAGGGGTAAACAGGAGTGAACAGAGAGAGTCAGGTGAGATCAACCGTGGAATTCTAATAAGACATCTGGAGCTAAGATCCAGTCAGCATTCTAAGCATCTGCATATTTGCCAGAGATGCTGGTGTGTGTTTGTATTTTGCCTTTTATTTGACCTTTTAGAAAATCTAGACCACCAAAATAGCCCAGTCCAATTTGCCGCCTTTCTTTTGCATGTATGCTAAAGATGAAGGAGGTAATGTTTGCAATTAACTCAGCAAGCCAACCTCAAAGGTGACCTCAAAACTGCTTTGGAACTCCATATCTAGGGTCCCATTTACTGGCATAATTCAAAAACTATCAATGAGAAACAGGACAAAGGACTGGAGGCAGATGCTATTATTAATAAGAATAACTGATATTTATACACATAGCACTTTACTGTTTACAAAGGGCTGATGCATATTATCTTGCCTGATCCTTACCAAAATCCTTTGAGGTTCACTAGAGAGAACAGGATGGATTCCTCATCCCATTTCACAAATGAGGAAATTGAGGTTCAGAGAACCACAAATGACTTACCCAGGGTAATATAGCTCAATAGGCATTGGAAAAGCTGGGTCCTCTTACTCTAAATCTGATGCTTTCTATAGTACCTGGTGAAGAGAGAGTTTGCCAATCCACAATCCACATCACAGGTTAATTATCAATTAACCAATTCAGTTTTTCATTTTTCATTACCTGGGGACTGAGGCATGTAAGTAACACCAATTGGATGTGAATGGAGGCATGGAGATCAGAGGGAAAACTAGAAAGGGAGAGAGAACTAAGCAGCAGAAATCAGAACAGACATCACCAACTTCTCACATCTTTACATGGCTTGTTACTTTTCCATTTAGCACCTCAGAACAACCTTGTGAGAAGGTGGGGGATGACAACCCAGCACAAGATGCTCAATGCTGCCAGGATCTGTGAATTGCTTTGGCTGAATTTTTTTTTTGGTGTTTTCTTGGAGGGGGGAAGGCAGGGAAATTGGGGTTAAGTGACTTGTTCAAGGTCACACAGCTAGAAAGTGTTAAGTATCTGAGTCCAGATTTGAACTCAGGTCCTCCTGACTCTAGGGCCAGTGCTCTATTCACTATGCCACCTCGCTGCCTCCTATGGCTGAAATTAAAATCACCCATTGACCAGTTTGGTGGTGGTGGTCTCTCTAGTCCTTAGGGATAGATTGGTACTTAGATAATAGACTCATATTGTGTTACTATGTCTCGTTAATCAGAGCCTTTCCAGGAAAACCTCTCAGAATTTATGCTTCCCTTTCATGACCTTCAAGGTTCTAAGGTCACCTCCATCCCATA
The DNA here is from genome assembly GCA_028646575.1 of Pseudocheirus occidentalis. NCBI lineage: Eukaryota > Metazoa > Chordata > Mammalia > Diprotodontia > Pseudocheiridae > Pseudocheirus > Pseudocheirus occidentalis. The sequence goes on along the minus strand of CM053599.1, from coordinate 167,348,278 downwards.
ACAAAACATCATTAGCATGGAATGGTAAAGAAAGACAACCTAAATCTCTTCATCATATAAATACAGCAACTGAGACTTGTCAAGGTTAAGATATTTGTCTAAGGTCACACAGCTAGCTTGTTATGAGATCACAGATTTGGAGCTGGGAATGACCTTAGAAGCTAAGTTGACACCCTTTCTTTTACAGATAAAGATGTTGAAGTTCAGACAGACTAAATTAATTTGTCCAGGGTCACACAGCTACTGTGTGTCTAAGGTAGAATTTGAGTCTTCCTGACTCCAAGTCCAGAATTATTTCACTTCCAAGAGGTGTCAACCTCAAGGTTCAATTGAGACATGTTTAACAAAAATAAATAAAAATAAAACCTACCGTAGATAATGTCAATTTATGGCTTCCTAAGTCAATATGCAACAGCAAGAATCTGTCTCTATTTGAGTTCAATACCACTGCACTATACCATGCTGTGTCTTGTGATGGATATGGGACTAGAATGCCAGATTCCCTTATTACTTACTTACCCTTAATTGTTTGTTTCCCACGGTATTAGAAAGAAAAGTGAGGACACAAAAATCCTAAGCCACAGGTCCTTCATTTCCCATCTGGCTGCCCTCCTCTGAACTTGTCTTTCAACCCCAGAAACCTCTTCATCCTAGAAGATCATCTGAGCCCTGGAATTCACACCCTATCAGTACTCTCTACCCCTCAGACCCATGTCAGATTGGAGGATGAAAAGCTCCTCATTTAAGGAGGGTACCCAGGCCAGTCATCTCTTTGTTTTTGACTAAGCTACACTTTTCCATTAGCCCACACCCCTACATTCACCCAACCTCCACCAATCTGGACAATGGATGATTTTTATTTCAGCCATAGCAATTCACAAATCCTGGCAGCACTGAAGCAATAATCAGCCCCCCACCTCCTCACAAGGAGGTCTTTAATGGGAGAAGTCATGATGTCTGTCCTGATTTCTGCTGCTTCTCTTCCTTTCTAGCTTTTCCTCTGTTTACCATGTCTCCATTCACATCCAACTAGTATTGCTAGTACTTCAGTCTCCAGGTAATGAAACATTGAATTAGTTAGAGTCTAATACCCTGGGTACCTTCACTCTTTCTCTCTCCCCTTTCTGCTTCTTTTTGTGTACAGTTTTTACCCATTAGGATGTAAGTCCCTTGAGGAAGACATTGTCTTTTGTCTTTGTCTTTCCCATGCTTTAGCATAGTGCTTGGCAGAATAATGTTTCTGGATTGATCAACTGATTTATTAACTGAAGTCCATGAAATTTGTGCAGGAAATTTCCTCCTGAATTATGTTGTGTCCTCTTTCCTTGTCTCTCTCCCAGTGAAGTATTTCTCTGTCTCATTGCATCTTGGAGATGACCCTGAATTGCTGAAGGACCCAAAGCTCAGTTAGAGCCTATCAAGCTGGCAGAGCTTGTGAGTGCTTGTGGCTTCTGTGATGAGCTGAGTGTCTGGTATCTGAGAGGCACTCTGGTTAAGTTCAGAGAGGTTCTCGTCAGAGGTCTGACTCCTGAATGATAGAAGTATTGGCGTGGTTGGTGTTTTGGTTGTTTAGTTGTTTCTAGTCATGGATCCCTTTGTGATCCCTTCTGGGGGTTTCCTTTGTAAAGACACTGGAGTAGTTTGTCATTCCTCTTCCATCTGGTTTTATGGATGAGGAACCTAAAGCAAACTGGGTGAAGCAACTTGCTAAGGGTCACACAACTAGTAAGTATCTGAGGTCAGATTTGAACTCAGGTCCTCCTAACTCCAGGGCTGGTGCTCTATTCACTGCACCACCTAGCCACCCCTCAAATCCCACTTCTGAAACTATGACCTTTCCTGTCACATAAACTCTCTTGGCACCAGCTTTCTCACCTGTAAAGTGAGAAGGGTGGGACTATGTGGTCCCTTCTAACTCTGGATCAATGATCCCATAAATGAGTGTTTATTAAGGATCTACAATGCACAGGGGGCACTGCTCTAGGAAGTGAAGCTACAAAGATAAATGAGAAAAAAATGGTCCTTGCCCTCAAAGTGCTTACAATCTATTTTCTCTGACTCTACATTTCATCACTACTTTTCTCTGGGATGAGAGATGCCTGGGATGCCATGTTTGATGACTTTTTAAAATATAATTCAAGCATGAGAGATCCTTCGCTACTACTAGCTCTCAAGGCTCTAATTATTTTGCCAACTTTTTGCTCTGCATATCAATTTTCTTTCCAGTGCAATTTGTATTCTATACATTTTTCTGGAGAGGAGAATGTCTGGGGAAATTACATGGCTTTGCACATGAGATTTGTTAGAAGTTGGAACAGAGACACTCTTATTTCACTTGATAATCTCTTATTTATGGACCTATTCTTTTCGTAATATTTATGAAACAAACTATCTCCACGGTTCCTTGACAGCTTTATCAACACCTCTATGACTCCATTTTCATCAGGGTAAGAGAGGAGACATGGCAAATGGAATCAGTGTAAATAGTTGGTTAGGAATCTTATCAGATTCGGGAGGTTGTCCCTTCTCAAAATGGCATTGTCTGCCATGGGGAGGAGGGCCCCAGGTGGTAACACTTCTATCCCCAGTTCAACCCCTGCTTCATTAGGTGACCTTGGGCAAACTCCCTGTGTTTTTGCTTCTCCATTCACTAGGTTATTAACTTCTGTCCCTAAGGATACTGTTCAATTGATAATGATAATAGCTATATATTTTAATATATATATTACAAAATAATATATAGCCATATATTTTAATATATTATATATAATATATTTATATATTTGATAATGATAATAGCTACATAGTTTAAAGTTTGAAAAATACTTCTTAAGTCTTGCCTCATTTTATTCTCACAGTAACACTGAAAGGTAGGTGCTGTTATAATCTTCATAAGAAAAATTCTTTTTTTTAAAGACAAGTTCTCCCTATTTTGCCTAGGAAGGAAATTCAGGGGCTACTCCCAGGTCAGGTCTCATTCTGATAGGTCCAAGAGTTTTGATGTGTTCCATTTCTGATCTAGGCTGGTAATCTGGTATCCTCCATGCCCCCTCATTTCAGGGGTTCATCATACTAATGCCAGATTTAGTGTGGAGACCCAAGAAGAAGGGCACTGCAGCTCAAGATTCCCAAGCTCAAGACCTCCACCAGCCTCAACTTCACCAGTAGCTGGGATTACAGGCATTCACCATCATACCCAATTTATTTCCATTTTACAGAGGAAGAAATTGAGGAAGATGACGGTTTAGTAATTTGCCATGGGTAGCATAGCTAGTGTCTGAGACTGGATTTGAACCACTGTGCCATAATAAGAGTAAAAATGACATCAAAGAAAGAGTGTTGAATTTGGAGTTAGGAAACCTAGGTTCAAATCCCAGCTCTGACAATTATAAAAACTTTGTAACCCTGGGGAGGAAATGAGACTCCTAAAGTTTCAGTCTCTTCATCTTAAAATGGGGAAATGGTAATTTGCACTATCTGCCTCACTGGGTTGCTGTGATGAAAGTGCTTTGTAAATTGTAAAGTGCAATAGAAATTGGAGCTGGCATTATTGGGATTTGTAAAAATAAGAACACTAGTAATAACACATTTCTATTGGAATTTAATGAGGTACTATATTATGAAAGCTTTCTGAGTGAAAGATGTGACATATATCCAAGCAGGTGCAATACATCTGGGTAGGGATACAGATTTTTTGATCCTGTAGCTGTCTCTGTTTTCATTTTCCTCTTAGTAAAGTTGCCTTGTTGAGATTTTTTTTAATTATTAAGAAGCAACATGGCTTAGGTTCAAAGTTCATGTCTGACACTTATTAGCTGAACCGTCCACAGTAAATCATTTTGTCTCCACAGTGTGAATTTTAATTTTGAGGGCGGAAACAAGGCAATTGGGGTTAAGTGACTTGCCCAAGGTCACACAGCTAGAAAGTGTTAAGTGTCTGAGGTCAGGTATGAACTCAGGTCCTCCTGACTTCAGGTCGTTGTTCTGCGCCATCTAGCTGCCCCTACAGTATGCATTTTGATCAACTCCTTAAAACCTATGTACTAAGTTGTAAATGGGTTGTAATCTGTGTGGGTGAAGAGAGTTACCACACCAGGAGTTTCCATGGTTGATGAAATCTCTGATCCTTACAACACAATTTAATTTATTGATACATGTTACTTTGACAAAACACTCAAACCTCATTAAAAATATTTCTGGAAACAGTATATTGATTAATAGAAAGAGGAACACATCAAACAACTTTGGCAATTTGACATCAATCAATGAACATTTATGATGTGCCTACTATCTAGCAGGTACTGTGATTTTCTCTGGGGATAAAAATTCAGAGAAGGAAAGAATTCCTAACAACAATAATTAATGTTTATATGGTGCATACTACATACCAGATACTGTGCTAAATGCTTTACAAAGATTGCCTCATTTCATCCCCATTGATTATCCCTATTTAACAGATGAGGAAACTGAGGCAAACAGGGTTAACGTGATTTTACAAACCTAGTAAATATCTGAAGCATGATTTGAACTCGGGTCTTCCTGACTCTAGGCATAGTGCTTTGTCCACAGATAATCTAGCTACCCTCATTCTTGAGGAGGTTTTGAAATTGCCCCGAATCTTGTTGCTTCTTTGCTGTTGACCATATTTACATTGCTATCATTGTCACCATACACACTGTTCTTTGGGCTTTGCTCTTGCTAAGGTGATTTTAGTGATGGGTTTCTTCAAAGAAGATTTTAATAAGGTTTTGTCACATCCATTCATCTTTTCTTTATTACCCTTAGGAAATTGGAATGAGTGCCTTGTTAGCATTGTTTCAATAAGAAATATTTTGCAGTCTGTCAGAGAGAGAGAAGGAAGGGACCTTTGTAAGCATCTGGTTCACTCTCTTTTATAGAGGAGAGGTTCAGGTCGTATATACTTACATACATACGTACAGCTAGGGTTTCTAACTTTTCTGTTACACTCCTTTGCCTACCTGGAGTGACTCTGTCTTGGACCCGGTGAAGCCCACCTCCATTCTGTTGGCTTTTACTCAGGGGCCACTCCCAGATTCTCCTCAATGAGCCTGCCAGTCAAGCCTGGCCCTGAGCCAGCACAGCGAATTGTATGGGAGCTGACTGACACAGAATTTTTCGGAAGTTGAACTTGAGTTTGGCTAAGGGCACTCTAGAAAATCCTGCACTCACAGGGGTGATTTTACTTTCTAATAGCATCATGTTGGAGCAGGTAAAGTGTACTACTAAACAGTAGCTCTTTAATAAATATTGCTGATTGATTGTTTGACCTTAGAGTCAGAAGACCTAGGTTTGAGCATTTGCAAATATTATTTACATGCCCTGGGCAAGTCGCTTCCCTTCTTTATTATTTATTCTTCCTATCTCATTAATTGGGACAAGAATACCTTCTATGTCACTGCATCTAACAATAATAATAACTAGCATTAATATAATTCTTTAAGGTTTGCAAATATTTTTATAAACATTAACTCATATACCTTGGTGCTAGCATTTTACAGATTTGTACCCCCATTTTACAGATAAGGGAACTGAGGTGGCCAGAGGTAAAGAGATTCACATAGCTAAAGATGTATCCAAGGCAAGATTTGAATTCAGATTTTCTTAACTCAAAGTTCAGCTCTCTAGCCACTGCACTCCCGAGTTACTCAACAACTCTATTAATAAAAAATTAAAAAAAAATTTTTTTAAAGTAATTCCAGCAATAAACAGTTAGGTGTCACAGTAGTGTCTCGGGGCTTGAAGTAAGGAAGACTCATCTTCCTGAGTTCAAATCTGACTTCAAACTTCACTAGCTATGTGACCTTGGGCAAGTCATTTAACTCTATTTGCCTCAGTTTCCTCATCTGTAAAATGAGTTAGAAAAGGAAATGATAAACCACTCCAGTATCTTTGCCAAGAAAATCTTAAATGAGATAACAAAGAGTCAGACGTGACTGAACAAACACAACAATACCCTTGTCTTGTTGTTACCACAGGGGGCATTCACTTAACCTCAGTTTCCTCACCTGTAAAATGGGCATAATAAGAGTACCTACCTCCCAGGGTTGTTAATGATAATCAAATGAAATAATCATTGTAAAAGTGTCTGACTCATAGTAAGTGCTGCATAATCAATAGCTATTATTATGACATATGAGGACACTGAGGCCTGGAGAGTCTTTTCTAGAATGACTTTCCTGAGGTCACAGTCAGTAAGTGGAAGAACATGGGTTCAAATTCAGATCTTCCGACTTTGGGTGTGATTTCCATTGTGCTGTGCTGATCCCTTTGTCCTACATATTCCTTTTCCTCTGTGGTTGGGTCCCTTCCCCTCCTCCCCACTCTCCTTTAGCTCTCAATCTAAGCAGGAGATTTGGGAGGCTGGGTATAGGGAAGGAAAAGACCATTTAGGAGAGAGCAGGGAAGGAATTATCCCAGTTCTTTTCCATTGGCTCCAAGTCCTGGCTTGGCTCTGTTCTGTTTGTCATACACTTTGAGCAATTTGACCTGGCAATTTCACTCCCCTCTCTCCAAATCACTCTCCAGGTTGACACCTGTCATCTGGGGTTCTGTCCTCTGGGGAGCTGAGATGCAGCACTTCTGAGCGAGCACTCACCACTCTCATTTAAATCCGGTTGTCTTCTCCCCCTCTCTGGGAAGAAAGAACATGACTTGGGTCGATTTGTTTCCAGCCCTCCCTGAGAGCTGAAAGTGTTAAGCTGCTCCATCCGAGCCCTTATCAACATTGCCCATAATTACATTCCCTTTCCTTATCCCATCTCTTTCCTTTGCTCAAGATTTGGTACTTCAGTCTGATCTCATTGTTCTCTGAAATTACCTCCATGAAATTTTAAATAAAAATGAGAAATGATTTTTACAGTCTCTATTGACTCAATGCATTATTTTATCCCTTTCCTCCTACCCATCCTCCACTAAAATCCATAATTTTCAGCCACACCAAATCAGGAACATTCCCTGTTACACATGCTTCTCCCAGAGGAGTCTGCTGACATTAGGCAAGTTAGATTATCTAGATGACAAGGAGGAATTCTCTGAAATTGGGGTTGATCATGGTATGGGATGTGGAAAGGAGGTTTGAAATGAAAAGGACTTAGAAGCAGCCAAGGAGAAATCTTGTATAATTTAGCTTGGGTTCTGCTAAGTAAATTGGTCCATTCGTGATCATTGCTCATAAGGATCATAGGATTTGAGATTTAGATCTGGAAGAGGCTTCAAAGGTCGTCTAGTCCCATCCATAATTTGCCATATGACGAAAGTATGAAAGGTATGGTGGCATAGTGAATGGGGCGCTGTATTTGAAGTTAAGCACATCTGGGTTGAAATCCTACCTTAGACACTTATCAGCTGTGTGACTCTTGGAAAGACACTTAATCCCTTAATGCCTCAGTTTCTTCATCTGTAAAACAAGGAAACTGGATGTTATTCAATATCCCTTAGAGATCTAAATTTTATATATACACACACACACATACACACATATACATATACATATATTTATATATTAATATATTATATTTATATTTATATATTTATATATGTGTGTGCATGTACGTATGTATGTATGTGTGTATATATATACATATATATATACACATACATATACGTATATGTATATGTCTGGAAGCTGACCTTCAGAAATACTAAGAATAGCTAGGTTCTGATAGCCTGGGATATCTTGGAGGAAACTGGCTCCAGAGAATGAAATTTTGTTGATACTAGTGACAGCTGACATTTATGTAGTGTTTTAAGGCACGCTTTTGCACACATTGTCTGACTTGAGCCTCACAGCCATTCTGTGAAGTGGGTGCTATTTTTATTCTCCCATTTTACAGATGAGAAAAACAAACCAACCAACCAGAAGATCAGAGAGATTAGATTACTTGCCCAGGGTCACACAGTTACTCTGGTAAGTATCTGAGGGGGAGTTTTAACTCCAAATCAAGCGGCCTGTCTCCTATATCATGCTGCCTCTCAGATGAACCAAATAGAAATAATTTATAGAATCACTGACTATTAGACCTAGAATAATAACAGCTAGGATTTAGATGGCATCTCACAGTTTGCAAAATGCTTGACAAACATTACCTCACTTGGTCCTCACAGTAGCCCCAGGAGGTAGGTGCTATTATCCCCATTTCACAGATGTGGGAATGGAGCAGACAAAGGTTCCATGAATTTCCATGGGTCACAAAACTAGTAAGTGTCTGAGGCAGGACTTGAACCTGGTCTTCCTGGCTCCCTGGTCCAGTACTTTAATCCGATATGCCCCATAACTACAAAGGATCTGAGAGATCATTTAGTACAACGTGCCCATTTTACAGATGAGAACACTGAGTCTTGGTATAAAATGGGGGAAAGTGGGACAGAGGCAAAATCTGTTATACCGTTCCTTATGAGAAGGAGAGGCTACCTTGGGGGTTAAATCCCCAAACCTGCTGTTGAGTAGAAGGTTAAAAAAATGCTTATTGATAGATTAGATTTGATTTGAAAGGATTTATTTCTATTTCCCCCTGACTGCAGTCATTCTCTAGGATTAGGAAAATTGGGCTGCCTATCACACATTTAGCTTTAGTCTGAGCAGGAATGACAAGGGAAAGAGAAGAGATGGCCAGTCCTAACAGCCTAGCACCCTTAGGGATGGCGGAGGGTAGTAGAATCCAGGGAAGGGACATCAAAATCAGGGTTTTAGCCTGTATTAGTGACTCAGGTACTGGACCCTAGTTAGACATGAGTTCAAAACCCACACTTGCTACGAGATCCTGGGCAAGTCAGTCAAGACTCTCTGAACCCCAGTTTCCTCATTCATAAAATGGAGATTATGATAATTGTAGCAGTTCTCAGAGTTGTTGGATCAAATGAGATAACAAAAAAAAAAAGTGATTTGCACACTTTAAAGTACCGTACGTCTGTTTATTGTTATTTGCTGCGCTCATTGATAGCTCCATCATTATGTGTCATTTTCTTGGCAATGATTCTGGCAGCCGTGGCAGTTAAAGTGCTCTCTAGGGAAAGAGAGGAGGCCGGTGAGAAGCCAAGACATTGAAGAGAATCAAGGAGGAGGGTAGAGGGAAGTCATTCTATCCCCCCACCTCCCACTCCTCACCATGGATCAGAAAGGGAGTTGACTCCAGCTTACCTTTCCAGGCTTATTATGCATCACTCCCCTTTATACATCCTTCAATTCAGTCAAAGGCCTTTTTTGGCCTTTTTTTCAGTTATTTACATACATTCCGTTTCTTCCTCTCCATACCATTGCACAGGCTGTGCCTTTCCAGACTTAATATACATTACTCCCCTTTATATACCCTTTGGCCCAGCCAGACTGACCTTTTATTCCTTTTATTTACATAACATTCCACTTTCCTTCTCTATCCCTTTGCAGAGGTTATGCCCCAGGCCTGGAATTCGCTTCCTCCTCACCTCTGTCTCTTTAAATCCTTAACTTCCTTCAAAACTCATGTCTGCCTCCTCTATGAGCATTTCCCTGATTTCTTTCTGCTGAGTGTCTTCTCTGACTCCAAATTACCCGACATTTGCTTCATTATATTTCACATATAACTATATGTACAGGTTATTTCCCTTGATAGAATTTAGGCTTCTTGAGGGCAAGAATTGTTTCTTATTTTGTCTCTGTAAACCCATTGATTGATCTTACCATACCTGGAGGGGATAGCTCAATGTCTACCAGTGTAACTGTCAGTCCTTTGGTTCAGGACATTTGAATAAATTAACTTCTGGTTTCCAACCCATGGTGAAGTGGGTGAAGTTTGTCTCTAGTATCCTCCTCCCCATTTCTATTCTTTCCAACCCCTTTTCTAGTAACCCCTTGGTCCAGGATCCTCTTTGTTATCATGCTGCTCCCTTCTTTACCCTGATCAGACCCTTCTCCTCCCCCTGCTTCAAAACTATCCTTCCTACTGCTTTTCCCTTATTCTCTATCAAAGCTTCCATTCCCACAGTGTCTTGGTCTTAGGTAGCAAGGAGGACATCTGACAAACTAATCTATACTAAGGTATTGGACTTCTGTGTTACCTTTCCCAGAGTATTTTCATTTTAAATGAGGAAACACAGATGGCTCAGATCCATACTTCACATCCCATCCAACCATTATCAGGACACCAGAGTCTACCTATCAGGGTCTCTTGGCTTCTTCTCCTTCACTTATACTACCTCCTACCCTTACTTTGCAAACAAAAATCAAATCAATACTTCCATTGAAACTGGAAAGTGTGGGACAATCTATTGTCCTATGGATCTCCTAACAATCCTTTTGATGGCTCAAAGTTTCTTTTCTTGGATACCTCTCTACCTTATGTGTGGTCTTTTTGTATTAAAATATATGTTCCTGGGGGATGGAGCCAAGATGGTGGCATAGAAGCAACAAGGTTCCACAGCTCCCACATAGCCATCTCAGATACCCATAAAATATGACTCTAAACAAATTTTAGGGCTCCAAAATTCACAAAAATACAGAAAAACACATCTCCTGCTAAAGGCAGTTTGGCAGTAAGGGCTCATCACAGCATGCTGGGAGCTGAAACCAGCCCAGCCTGAAACCACGGCTTGGCCCCAGGGCGAGCAGAACAAGCCACAGCTGTAGACTTCAGGACAGTGGATCAGTGGTAGCTGTGGCAGTTTCTAGAATTATCAAGCCATAAGAAACAAGGACTAAGTGAAAGGTCAGTGGAAATCAGCTAAATCTGGGGGAAAAAAGCAGTCCAGCCAAACTGCCTCCAGGTCAAGGAAGTGGTAGAAGTGGTGGCCCTGCAGCTGCCTCCATGTGGCTGTTTCAGAGCTCCTGGCCTGCAGACTGCAGAGGGGACAAGCAATCATTCAGAGGCTAAGTGCTCTTGTGTTGAGTGGCCTGGATCTGGATCGTGGTCTTGGGTAGTGGTCTTGGCTGCATTTTCAGTGAGCCAAAGCTAGTGGGGGGCCGCAAAAAAAACAGTGGCCTCCCAACAGCTCTGGCAGCTGTGAAAACCTCAGTGATTTTGGACAGAGTTTTTCCCTCTGGAAGCAAATTTCCACAGAGCTAAAAAATCAAGTAATTGACTTCAGTCATTTGACTGGCAACATGAGCAGGCAAAGGAAGCAGAGTAAGAAAGGCAACCGAACTTTAGATTCCTTCTTTGAGGACAAAAAGGATCAAAGCATGGCATGGGAAGAAGACAACACAGTCAGAACTCACACACCAAAAGATTCCAAGAAACATGAGGACTTCATAGAGCAGCTTAAGAAGGATTTTGAAAACCAAATAAGAGAAGTTGGAGGAAAAATTGGGAAGAGAAATGAGAATGATGCAAGATAATCATGAAAAGAGAGTCAACAACCTGACTGAAGAAAATAACACCTTAAAAAACAGATTAACTCAAATGGCAAAAGTAGCCCAAAAAGCCAATGAGGAGAAGAATGCCTTAAAAAGTTGAATTTGCCAGATGGAAAGAGAATCTCAAAAGCTTTCTGAAGAGAATAATTCCTTCAGAATTAGAGTGGAGCAAATGGGAGCTAATGACTTTATGAGAAATCAAGATGCTATTAAATAGTTTCAAACAAATGAAAAAATAAAGGCAATGTGAAATATCTCCTTGAACAAAACCACTGACCTGGAAAATAAATCCAGGAGAGATAATTTTTAAAATTATTGAACTACCTGAAAGCCATGATCAAAAAATAACTTAGAAAGCATCCTTCAAGAAATTCTCATTTTTTAGATATTTTAGAACCAGAGGGTAAAATAGAACTTGAAAGAATTCACCAATCACCTCTTGAAAAAGATCCCCAAAAGAAAACTCTTAGAAATGTTATAGCCAGGTTCCAGAGTTCCTAGATCAAGGAGAAAATATTACAAGCTGCCAAGAAGAAACAATTTGAATAT
>CM053599.1:167314412-167335882 GCA_028646575.1 Pseudocheirus occidentalis | reverse complement strand
ATCACACAGAAAAATTGAGTATAATATTCCAGGGGAAAATATGGTCATTCAGTGAGGTGGAGGATTTTCAAACATTCTTGCTGAAAAAGCCAGAACTGAAAAGAAAATTTGACACTCAAATACAAGAAGCATGAGAAGGTTAACATGGAAAAGAAATCATAAGGAACTTATCAAAGTTGAACTATTTACATGCTAACATGAAAAAATAATAATTGTAACCTATGAAACTTTTTTCAGTATGAGGATACGTGAAGGGAATACAAACATATATATGTATGTATGTATACATACACATATGTCTATATAGGAGGGTTTATATATGCATATGAACACACATCTAAGTATTTGTATATATATATACGAGTACATAGAGGGAACAGGATCAATTGAATAGGAAGGAATGATACTCTAAAAGGTGAAATTCTGAGGTGGGTGAGGATTAGAATGAGAGGAGACAGGAGAGATAGAATGGGGTTAATCATCTCATATAGAAGAGGCAAGGGATAACTGTTACAATGGAGGGGAAGAACAGGAAGGCAAAAGGGAAAGGGTGAACCTTCCTCTCATTGGATTTGGCTTAGAGAAGGAATTACATAAACTCTAAACTGGGTATTTTGCCACCCAGGAGAGTAGGGGGATGGGGATTAGAGGTGGGATGATGGAGGGGAGGGAAGGGAGGGGGAAGGTTGCTGGAAGTACACAGTTCTGTGAAGGTACAGGGACAGGGCAGAGAATAGAACAAGGGGGGATGCAGAATAGGAAGGAGGGACATATAATCAGTCACTTTCAATATGCCTACTGTGGAGATGTTCTGTGTAATTACACATGTACAGCCTGTATTTAATTGCTTGTCCTTCCAGTGGGGGTGGAAAACAAAGGAGGAAGGGAAAGAATCTAGAATTTAAAGTTCTATAATCAAATGTCAAAAAATATATATGTATATATTTAAAAAAAAAGAATGTATGTTCCTTGAGGGCAGGGACTGTCTTTTTTTTTGTAGGTCTATCCCCAGAGCTTAGTACAGTGCCTGGCACATAATAAGCACTTAATAAATGCTTTTTTTTTGCTTTTTGGAGGGCAATTGGGGTTAAGTGACTTGCCCAAGGTCACACGGCTAGTTTTTGTGTTAAGTGTCTGAGGCCGGATTTGTACTCAGGTACTCCTGACTCCTAGCCGCCCCAATAAATGCTTTTTAAAATTCATTCATTCATCCAAGAAAATCCAGATGTGAGGTGACTTATCCAAAGCAACATTGCTAGTTAGTAGTTCAATTGAGACTACTTCTCCCAAATGTTTACTCTTCTTTTCCACACTTGTCTCTAGGAAGAAACCTAAACTAAGCCAGTCATACAGAAATTCTCCTGAGTAATTTGCTTTTTCTTGCCCCCTTGGCCTGTTGTGCATGGCCCCATTCTGGCTCCCCTAATCCCTTCCCCCTCCCCTAACCAGTCATCTTCTCTCTCCTTCACAGAAGTAAGCAAACTGCCAGGTTTAGCTCTGCCTAGGAAAAACCCGTGCGCATGAAAATCAAAATACATACTAACCAATTGCTGATTTTGGCTCCTGTAAGTTCCTGCTTATGCAATCCCTGACCATTAGGCGGGTGGCTCGCCTTTATATACCGATGCTTTGTCCCTGTTGGCTGCTGTTTGATTTGGGTCTGGCCCCAAGAAGTCTCTGGCATTATTAAAAGTCTACTTTCAATCAATTTACCCTTGGGGGTTTCTTTTCTTGTTTTTTGGCACAACATTTGGAGGCCCCAGTGAGATTTGTGGTGTCCTATGTCACTGTGGAGATCCCCGAACAGTAGGAGCCCTTGGCCTCAGGTGGTAGGCATCTGCTTGCTCCTATCCCTAGGAGAGCTGTCCCCTGAAGACATACCAGGGCCCAAGGACTCAATGAGGGAAAGATTGCACCCACCTCCCTCTCCAACCTGTCCTCCAAAAGTTCCAGGACCTTTTATTCAGAGGTGAGTACAGTTCTGTTTTCTGGTTCTGTGAGGATCTGGGGCTGGATGCAGCTTAAGTGTACCTACACACCAGTCCCCCAGGTGCTCCCTGAGATATCAGGTCTCCTCCTGCCTCCGTTTCAGATCCTGGGCTGTTTGTCTGTGTCTATCTTTGCTTATTTCATTTTGTCCATCATTTTGTTTTGTTGTACGTTTGTGTGTCTATCTTGGGAAATGGGAGGTTCTGATTCTGTGTCCATCTGTTTGTAAATTGTCCATGTCTTATGTGTGTCAGCATTTCCTTATGAGATTTTGTCTGGTGGTCATCCCCTGAAGCCTTCCATACCAAGGAACAGGTCCTGGAGGATTAGAAGTAAGGGGAGTAAATTGAGCAGCCTTTAAGCACGTGGCTGCTTAAAAGGTGAGGGCATGGCCAGGCAGACTGGAGAGAAGATTCCACTGCTGTTGGGGATGCCAAATAGCTATGGGCAGAGCTGACAAGGTTAGCCAGGCCTGGCAGACAAAGAAATTCATAAGTAAATGTTGAAGGGGAGGTGGGGGTGGAAATCTTCACTGAAAACAGAGTTGGTGGAATGGAGATCACACAGCCACATGTCTTCCAAAAGGCCAGGGATTTTGAACTAAAAACATTTCTAGACAGATAGATTCAAACTTACTGTGAATTTTTTGAAGTTTCTAGATGGAACCATGAGATCTGGGAATTTCAGGCAGATTGTCTAGAGAGTCATTCCACTTAACACAGATCAGATTAAGAAGGGAATTTCTCCACTCCCCACCAAGAAGGAGGGGGAAGGGACAGCAGTTATTTCTTCAGCCTCTGAAAAAGTCTTACTGAGAAATCAGTCTCAAAGCTGGCCCTTAAAGTTGGTAAAATTGATTTCTAGTAATTGGATTTTAGTACAAATTTGGAATTTAGAATAGAAATTCATTATGCATATGATTCCGGGTAAATCTTTGTGGTTTAGTACTAAACCTTTATGAAAGACTTGCATTATGCCTAACTTTTCATTGACTACCAAACACTGTCATAAAGATGACAAGCAGGGACCTGATAGGATGCAGTATCCACATGCAGTATGGTCCCCAAACCCTTTTACCTGAACATCAATTTACTCTCATTGAATTGCAATATACCACAAGACTGTACATTGAAGCCCCTTGCTGGGTGTACTTGCCTGTGTGCTTTCTTGCTATGCCATGCTCTGGGCCCACCTTGAACCCTTTCTGTTTGTAGCCTACCGATTCCTGGTTCCCACCCTGTGCCTAGGGTTAGGCCTGTTTCCTTGGGACTAGAAGTCTAATGCCTTAATTAAAATAGAGCACCCTGTGGGCCAAGGCAGAGTACATGATTTCTGGGTGTGTCACCATCATTCCTGGTATACTAGGTTATTCCCCACAGCTCTCCCCTATTCCCTGAAGACTCTGCATGGAATTTATCCCATTGAGCACTCAAAGGATATTATAGGCAACCTCTTGGATACAAGGCAACCCCTACCTCCTCCTGGGTCATGTGGTTCCTCTCCCTTGTTTTCCCCATTCTGACCCATTACTAATCATGTTACTTACTCTTATACTTGGTTTATGCTTATTTAACCTCCTGGTTTGCTTTGTGTCTTCTCCCCTGCAGAAATTTCACTGTCAGCTCTTATGATACCGACCCTTACCCTTGGTGTTCCTGAGTGGTTTGTCTCTCTTCACCTTGGACTCAGCTGGCACTACATTCATCTCCCCCCCCAATACTGATCACCCATCCTCCACCTATTCTGGGTCCCTGAAATGGACTCTGCCCCCATGCAGCAGGAAGCAGCTACTGAAGACAATGACCTTTGTCTCTTTTTCCCAAAAGTTGAGTGGGGAAATGATGTGGATACAAAGGTGTCCTAAAGGTTGAGTTGTCCCTTCCCTGGTTCATCCTCTAAAGGCACCCTAAAATACAGAGGTGCTCTAAGGGTTGAGTTACTCATTCCCTGACGTCCAAAAGTTTACCCTTATCTTGACATACCACAAAACTTCACCTTATCCTAAAATTCCTTGTCTCCTCCCATCCTTTGTCATAAAATTCCATTGTTTCCCTCATCTCGTATCATTCATTGTCTTCATCCTGTGTCCTTATCTTGCAAGACTTATCTTTGTCCCTAAATTTCCAACCCTCTTGCCACCCATCAGGCCTCCTTCTCATCCCTTCCCCCAATTGTCTGTTCCCTTGTGGAGATGCCCACCCTGCCTCTCTCCCCCTCCCACTCTGAGTTGGAGAATTCCTGTAAAATTTTACTCCTGTAAATACAGGAGGATTTGCCTGTAAGTCAAAAGGGGAAAAGGAGGATTCCAGTTGGTGGGTCCTCCCACAGGACCCCCTCCTAGTCCCTGAATAGCTAAGGAGGGAATGGATAGGGCTCCTACAGCAGACTACTCACCTGGAAGAAAAGAAACTCAGTCTCCATATTCCCCACCTAAATGAGCACCTGTCTAGCATCATCAACTTCTGCAAGACGTGTGCACAGGTGAATGCAAAACAGGGAAAAATAGGACCAGTGGGGTTTAGAGTGAAAGGATTACAGCCAGGAGAGCACTAGGAGGCTGACTTCACTGAGGTAAAACCACCTGCACAGGGTTACAAATACCTCCTAGTATTAGTTGATACATTCTCTGGGTGGGTGGAGGCATTTAATGTGAAAAAATGAAAGTGTCCCTCTATTCGGGGGCCCCCATGGAAACTGGGTCAGATAATGGACCAGCATTTGTAGCCAAAATATCAGAAGCAATAGCAAAAGCTTGGGAAATTACACTGTGCATGTTGGCCTCAGAGCTCTGGGTAGGTGGAAAGGGCCAACAGGATGCTGAAGGAGTTTCTCACCAAGCTTGTCCTGGGAACCCAGGAGTCCTGGGTCACCCTTCTGCCACTGGCCTTGCTCAGAAGCAGGTGTACTCCCAGTAAATTAAGACTGACCCCATTTGAAATTATCATTGGTACACCACCACCCATTCTTCCCCTAATCCAGGAAGACCTAATTCTTCCCTCATCAAGTTCCTACAGATGACACCAAAAAGACTCCTGCTCGGTCTCAGCACACCCTTTTCAACCTGGAGATTTTGTGCTGGTAAAGAAATTCACCACCGTGGGTTTGGAGCTGAGGTGGAAGGGGCCACATGTCGTGATCCTCACTACACCGCCATCAAAGTGGACTCTATCCCCATTTGGCTCCATTACACCAGAGTGAAGCCTTCTGTCACCTCAGAATGGAAAGCAGAAGCACATGAAGACCCCCTAAAGTAAAACCCTTTTCTTGATCCTCCTTTTATCTCCTTGCATGGTCCCCCGCAATCCCTATGCCCCCAGACTAAGCTATACCTGGGTGGTGACCACAGGAAACAGACCATCCTCCACTTTTCAGAACCCCGAATACATACATCTCCCCCTCAATTCCCTTTTCCCCAAACTGGCCTGTTTGGGGGCCCACCAGTAAAGGCAGGCTACCTGCTCTATTCAGATATGGGATGATAAACCCTGTATGCCTGTGTTTGAGTCACAGCTTACCACCTCCCCTCCTCTGACCCCAGTACCTCCCTGTGCTACAGGGCAGGCAGCAGTGGTGGACTGGACCCATTATTCCACATCTGTACAATCAGGTCTCACCCCCAGCAACCCATGCTCTATCTCATCATCCAAAACCCCTCCAACCCTGCTGTGCAGTCCCAGTTTATCGGGTCCTGGGGATAATTGTCCCTGCCTGGAGGGTCCTGGTCATATTTGGATGAGGAGGAGGATGTGGTGCAGGTGGAAAAGATGGTGGTCCTGACTGTAACCAAGAAGCCTCCCTTACCCTTACCAGATCCTCGCCCCATTGGTCCCATAGGGAACTTCACCGTCCCTGCCCCAATAGGCAGCCTAGCTGTCCATACCACAATACAAACTGTCACCACACGAGCCTCAGTCAAACCGTACCCTCCCCCATCTTTGAAGATTCAGGAATCCCCGCACTTATCAGGTCCCCTTACTTATCCCCCTGTCAGCTGTTCATAAAACATTTAACAGCTCTAACCGCATGTTGGGCAAAAATTGCTAGATCTGTGTTGAACCCCAGCCTCCTTACTATGCAGGGTGGCACTAAATGCCTCCGTCACCCTTACTTCCAACACAGAGAACTCTGAGTAGGACCAACCAAAGCTTACCCTCAGGGGTGTACAAGGAACAGGCTTCTGTGTCACATCATCCAGCACCCCTTTATCCCACTCTCAGTATGGCTCAATTTGTGGACAAACCCACGAGATTTAGGCCTCCAGCTCAGACTACTTCCCTGCCCTTCCAGGAGCCTGGGGGCATGCCACAATGGCCTTACCCAGTGCATCTCTGCTACAGTTTTCCTCAGGCAGTAACAACACCCCGAGGGCCCCCTTCACATCCTAGAGGCAATAATTCCCCAGTCTCCCTCCTCCCAGGTCAAGAAGCTTGGTGCTACTTTTTCCCTAGAGGGCAACTGAGCTACTGCTGAAGGTGGGCAGTACCACTCCTTATTCCCATCTTAGTGGGCTTGGGGCTTGTGGGTTCTGCCACAGCCAGGGTGGCTGCCTTGGTTAAGGCCAACTATCAGGCCTTGAGTACACAGGTAAATATTGACCTCTCCCACATAGAGCAGCCCATCTCAGTCCTGGAAAAACAAGTGGACTCCTTGGCAGAGGTGGTTCTCCAGAACTGCAGAGGCCTTGGCCTTCTTTTTCTTAAACAAGGTGGCCTGCGTGCAGCCCTCAGTGAGGCTTGTTGCTTCTATGCCAACAACTCTGGAGGGGTGTGGAAGAGTCTGAGAATACTGCAAACAGACAGAGAGAGATGGAAAATTCTGAGAACTGGTATAAGTGCATGTTCTAAACATCCCCTTGGCTCACTACCCTGGCGTCAGCGTTGGTTGACCCCCTCCTCCTCCTGACCATAACCCTGATTGTAGGACCCTGCCTCATTAATAGTTTTTTTTTACAATTTGTTAAGTCCTGTATTAACTGTTAAATTGCTAATTGTTAAGGCCCATTACTGGCCCTTGGGAACAGAAATGGCTGACCTGTATGATGCGGCCCTAACTGTGTCAAGGGTTTGACACACCCACATAAGAAGTGGGGAATATTGCGCATGGCCCCATTCTGGCTCCCCTGATCTCTTCCCCTCCTCCTAACCAGCCATCTTCTCTCTCCTTCACAGAAGTAAGCAAATTGCCAGGTTTAGCTCCACCTAGGAAAAACCCACGTGTGTGAAAAATCAAAATATGTACTGACCAGTTGCTGATTTTGGCTTTTGTAAGTTCCTGTTTGTGCAATCCCTGACCATTAGGTGCATGGCTCACCTTTATATACTGATGCTTTGCCCCTGTTGGCTGCTGTTTGATTTGGGTCTGGCCCTGCCAGTCCCTTAGCATTATTAAAAGTCTACTTTCAATAGATTTACTCTTGGGGGTCTCTTTTCTCATTTTTTGGCACAACAGGCCATATCTCATAGTAGTAGACCTGGGCAACTGCCTCCCTCGTAAAGTTGTGTCTTTCCCAGAGGTATTGAGGTCTCCATTGTTCCTTGCTCCAACAATACTGAATCCCACACAGTCTGACCAATGCAAGAGCGTTTGTCTTTCTCCCTATGGAAAAGGCATTTTAGGTGCTCATGTGAATAGGGGCCATATTTCAAATATATTTGTAGAACAGTATCTGAGGTAGGAAAATGCTTTAAGATTCTTTTACGCTCAGCAATGAAGAAGGATTAGTGAGCACCTGGGAAAAAGCAAAAAATGTCTTCTTTTTCCTGTTTGTCTCCTCCAAGAAAATTTCTTAATGAATTCCACAGAATCATTACCCATAATGAAAAGAGTGCATGCTGTGGCTAGGTAATTATTATTATTTACCATCGGCACATAATTAGACATAATTTCAATAATTACTTGAATGGCAGATACATGAATAAATATTCCTTAGGAAACAAAAATTTTCAAAAGGAGAATTTGGGTTGGTGGAGAGATCCAGTTAGTTATGGAGATGGGTAAATTCCTCCCTGTTAGATTTAAGCCTGACTAGCAGGCGAAAAAGAGTTGGTCACTCAGCCTCATGGTAGTAGCATCCAGCCGACTGGTCTTGAAAATGAACATTTCCAGGAGGACCATCAGTTTCTACCCTAAATGAATCTTCCACTCCCATTAGATCGGGTATGTTGCTCCCAATAGTTTGTTGTATGTATTCTGGCCTCCATATTTTTTTTTACTTCCTCCCACTTCCTTGAAATCAATCCTCGCCCCTGCCTCTTCAGTTATCTGAATGCTAACCACTCTTCCAGGCTCAGCTCCTCTTATTTCTTCCATGAAGATTTCCTGAAAACAGTTGTTTCTCTTTTCTCTGAACTCAACTCTTCCTGAGCCAAACCAGGAGTTTGAACCGGCTTGAACCGGCTCAGTCAATTGTTAAGTCTTCAGCGAGCACTTACACCTTGGAAATGAACAAACGCTACAAATCAGGGCTCAATTTATTGTTTTGTTGATTGCTTAAAATTAAGAAAGTGATGAAGAAAATGTTAATAATGAAGATTAAACCTAAAAGGATGTGATTGGGGGGGGAGGGGAGGGGACCTAGACAACACGATGGATAGAGCACTGGCCCTGGTGTCAAGAGGACCTGAATTCAAATCTTGCCTTAGACACTTACTAGCTGTATAACCCTGGGCAAGTCACCTAACTCTGACTGTCTCCCTCCAAGAAAGTGTGTTATGGACAAAGTTTACCCCCAGAGTCAGATGTTAAATATTTACCAGCATACCACTCTGAAAAACCTGTTTTCTTTTCTGTCACTGGCTGTGTGGCCATGGGCAGTCCCTTATCTTTCCTGGTCTCAATTTCCTCCTTTGTAAGATGAGAGGGATGGACTAAATGATCTCTAATGCTCCTTTGAGCTCTCATTCTTTGATAATGATGGTGTTGGTTATCTCTTCATGTGTGTTTTCTGTGAACTGATGTTCAATTCAATAAACATTTGGTTTATATTTATATTTATTAATCATCCTAATTAGATTGCAAACTCATAGAATCATGGAATCTTTGAGCTGGAAGAGACCTTAGAGATCATAACCCAATTCTCTCATTTTACAGATAAGGAAACTGAGGCACTGAAACATTAAATGACTTGCCCAAAGTTACAAAGTTAGTATGTAACTGTGACTAAGAACACCTCAAGACTCTAGGCTCACCAGGTCTAATCATGGGGAGGGTGACCCAAGAGAGGATTTTTTTTTCTCTTTGGTTCAGTTGCTCCAGGGAAATTCCCTGGTATATTTATGTAAAAGCTCTTTTCTATGTTGCCTCAAGAGTTCTCAAACAGGAATTCAACACCCAATACTGAAATAGGAGTTATTATTGGAACGATCTATTGATACTCTGGACACTGATTCTCTTTTTCACAGAATCCTACACAGCCTCCCCCTCCAAACCCCCACCATACATGACATAAATATACACAGGCCTCCAGAAGGCCAACATTTGGGAGCTCTTAAAAAAATAATCACACACTTCCCATTAGGTCTGCTCTGTCCTAACAACTCAATGGACTTCTTCTGTAAAAAGGATGCTGCAGAGAAACTGCATGGACATTCTTCTTCTTTCTCTGAAGAGCATCAGGAAATCTTCCTTCTCAAAAAGGTCCAATGCCTGAACTCTTCAACTTGGGGCTGCCCATAAGGTAACCCCTGAAGTCAGTACTACACAGAAGATGTCCCTTTTCTGTCTAGGTGCCTAGATTCCAATATTGTGCTGGTTAAGGAATTTAAAATCCCTTCTCCTTTACATAAGAGTTTGAAGTTAAGAAATATTATTCATAAATAGGCTATAAGTGATTTGCCCAGCCACAAAGCTATTATGCATCTGAGGTAGAATTTGAATGCATGTTTTCCTGACTCCAGGCCCAGCACTTTATCCACTGTCCCACATCACTGAGGGGAGAGGTTCCTCTGACAAGAGTCCCTCCTTTAGAGTCATAGGGAGTTAATGGTCTTGGAGGCAACTCTATCCTCTGAGACCCACTTAGGAAGTATCAGTTGGTCACCCTAAAGATCCTACCCTAAGAGATGTCACTCTAATGCAGCGGTTCTCAACCTGTGGGTCATGACCCCTTTAGGAGTCCAACGGGGTCGCCTAAGATCATTGGAAAACACATATTTCCAATGGTCTTAGGAAGTGAGACACCACTTCTCTATCCATCTCCAGGTGGGTCCGCCCACATGCAGATATGCCCACATATGAGTATTAAAGTGTCACAGCATTAGGAAGGTTGAGATCCACTGGTCTAATGGCTTCACAGAAAGACCCAAGGCCTATAATTTTCAGTCTGATTAGGGAAGCTCATCAGATTTATTAGGAACTCCCATATTCAAATGCTCTTTACAACTGGCAGATTCTCCAGGACAACCTCCTAATATAATTATTATGTAGATGTGTCCAGGTTTCCCTACATGATGACAATAGGGCGCTCAGCTTCCTGTCAGGACTCAAGATATGATATAGATATTGGTTACTGAAGAAGTCTTATTTCACACCAAAGTAAATGGATGGGATACAGAAAACTCACAGAAGTCTATGTCTAGATAAAGAAAGCACAGAAAGCCCTCAAACATCCAAGCAGTTTCCCTTTGAAAGGAGTTGAACTTGGGATTTCAGGAATTCTGGTCTCATCTCCAAGTTCAATGTTCGATTTTTTTTCACATTTATAAAGTGCAGAATTAGGTGTTATTCATCAAATTTTTCCCTCCCATAGTGGTTGCTGTAGCACCTTGCCCATAGGATGGGCTCAATTTGCTAATTGATTATAACCAACACATAGCAAAGATCGCTGAATTTGTTTATCTTGCTGCTAATGTCTTTCTTGGGTTGATCTGGTAGGAAGGGACTGACTTCTTATATAGAACGCTACATTAATTGACTGGTCACCCCTTTTCTCATTAAAAAAAGCTAACACGTATGTGTTATCATAATAAAACCATTGTCTAGGATCTTTACCCTACGTTAATCCTAATAATGCTATTCTTCCTTTTTGTACGGAGGAGAAATAGGACTAATCACAGGGTTTTCTTCAGCTCCACTTGTATGTGTGAAAAGCACTGCACTGCCAGTAATTACAGAAGGGAAAGGAAATGTAATAAATACTGGAGGAAGAATTAGCTGTACTCAACCTAATTAAAATCCTGTATAAAGAATTCTTTCTTTTTCTGATTTGGCAAGGTAAGCTTAAGTGACCTTGGATTCCTAGTATTAAGCACTGTGCCTTCAGTTAAAAAGAAGAAAAAGAATGATCACTTAGAAAACTAATCCTTCACTTTCTTTTCAGAAAATAAATGACTTTGATTTTTGATCCAATTCCTCCCAATGAAATTAAATTGCATTCAACCCTGTCACTCAAGAAGTGGAAGTGAACTGAGCCAAAGAGAGACATTGGGCTTATACTCCAAAGGAAGAGACAGAGTGAGGAGGAATGTTGGGGGAAGCTAAGGGTAACCTTAAAAGGGAAGATTCTTAATCATTGGTTAAGTTTCTTCACTTTAAAAAATGATGGAAAAAACCATAATTTGTCTTTCTAAGTGGTGTTTATGTTTCTACACAAATATATTTGCAAACTGTATCATGATTATTATTTATAAATCATAACTTTTATAGCACTTTACAGCTTACTGAGCATTTTCTTTTTAGCAATGCTTCAAAGCGCAGCACAAATAATAAAGTCCCCATTTTACAGCTGAGGAAATTGAGGGTATGAGACATTTGATGACTAGCAATTGTCAAGGTTGGATCTTCTGACTTTATACCCAATGTCTTTTCCACCGCAGAACTTTGCTAGAACTTCTATTAAAGCCAATGAATAAGTAGGAGCACAAAATCTGAATTAGTTGGAATATTTGGAGAAGAAAAATACCAGATGAAATTTATGTGACAATGTTGGTTATTGTGTTATCTCATTTCAGCCTCACAGCAACCTTGGAATGTGGAGAGGGCAGGTTCTAGGATTCTTGTTTTACAATTGAGGAAACTGGGGCTCAATCTCCCAACGTTTGCCATTGCTCTCTTCCTCATCCCTGGAATAACTTGCCTCCTCAGCTCTACTTTTTAGTACCTCTGGTGCACTCCAAGGTTTTGTTCAGATTCTGCCTCTGGCAGGATGTTTTTATTGGTTGTCTCCCCTCCCCGCCCCCCAACTGCTGGTGCCTCCCTTTCTTCTAATGCATACGCACACACACATACATGTATATATGTATATATATATATATATACACACATATATACATATGTACACATACACACACACACATATATATTCCCTACATGTTGTCTCATATTAGGACTATTAATTCCTTAAGGCAGAGAATATTTTTGCCTTTCCCTGTATCCCTGGTGCCTCATAGTGAAGGCCAGTAAATGCTTATTGACTGAGTGATGACTTGAGGAGGTTAAGGGACTTACCTGAGGTCACATAGGTAGTAAATGGCAAAGGGAGACCTTCTGGCTCAAAACCACTATATTCCATCATGACAAAATTTGCTAATTCACTCCATGGATTAATTATAAAGTTGAGCTGAATTTAATATTTCATGCCCTGAAGACTGAACTATGCTTGTAATACAAATTGGATATTAGTGGAATATGGTAGTCCAGAGATGAATCTAGAAAGAAAGAGAAATAATCAGGTAAAATCAGAATAAACTTCACTATCACATTACCATTTGATCCTCCCAACAGCCCTGTGAGTGTGGTGGAGCAACGATTATTTAAGTTCTGCAAGGATCTGTGTAAATGGTGGTGTATGACAGAAGTAGTGAAGTCAAAAGAGAAAAGATATTAGTTATATAAATTGTTGCAAAATCCCAGAATTTCAGAATTGGAAGGGTTCTCATTGCTATTTAGTCCAACTCATTTTTATTTTTTAAAAATTGAATTGGTTTATTTACTTTTAGTTTATAACATTCAGTTCCACAAGTCCCTTGAGTTTCAGATTTTCTCCCACTCCTTCCCCCCTCAACACCTATCATGGCAGCATGTACTCGGATACAGGATCTACAAATATCTTCCCATTAATCATTAGTCAGGTTGCAAAGAAGGATTGTAACTGATGGAATGATCAGCAGGAAAGAGGAAACAAAACAAGAAAAAGAAACACAGCAAGTAGTTTATTTCAATTTGCACTCAGACTCCACATCTCCTTCTGTGGATGTGGATATCTCCTTCAATCATGAGTCTTTTTTTTATTTTTTGTATTTGTTTTCTTGTTTACGTCATTCATTTTATGAGATTTTTGAATTACAAATTTTCTTCCTGTCTTTCCCCTGCCCCAACCCTAAAACAGCAATCCCACTGTAAAGCCCCTCCACTGCTCTGCTCTCTTACTTTCTGGTAGGGCAGGGAGGCTCTCCCTATCCCAGCCCCTGCATATCTTGATTCCTAGTTGCAGGTCTTGCAGAACTTTAAATTCTAGATTCTTTCGATTCCTCCCTTATCACCCATCCCCACTGGAAGGAAAATCAGTTCAATACAGGCTGTGGATGTGTGATTATACAAGACATCTTCACAGTGGACATACTGTGACAGTGATCATCTGTCTCTCCTTCCTACCCCTCCCCTACCCTGTCCCTGTCCCTTTCCTGAAGTGTGTGCTTCCAGTATCCCTCCCCCAGACCCTGCCCTCTCCTTTGTCATCCCCCCTCTCGTCCCCATGCCCCCTACTCTCCTGTGTGGCAGGATGCCCAGTTTAGAGTTTATGCCATTTCTTGCTAAGCCAAATTCAATGACAGTAATTGAAAGTAAAGTAGTAACAGTTATCCCTTGCCTCTTCTGTATGGGATGATTAATCCCATTTTGTCTCTCTCTGTCTCCTCTCATTCTAGTCCTCTCCCACCTCAGAATTTCGCCTTTTAAAGTATCATCCATTCATATTCAATTGATCCTATACCCTCTATATACACATATACACTCATGCTCAGATATGTATTCATATGCATATATAGTCTCCTATATGGACATATGTGTAAGTATACATATATATATATATATACATTTGTATTCCCTTCACCTATCCTCATACTAAGAAAAGTTTCATAAGTGACTATTATCATTTTTCCATATTGGCATGTAAATAATTCAAATTTGACAGGTTCCTTATGACTTCTTTCCCATGTTTACCTTCTCATGCTTCTTGTGTTTATGTCTTATAGATCATATATAATATTATGTATGTGCATATACATATATACACATACATGTATATACATATACACATATTTGAATATATATAACCACAGACATGCAAAGTAATTTGGGAGGGGAGACAACACTGGCATAAGGAAGAAATAGGAAAAACTTCATGTACAATGTAATGCTTAAGTGAGGCATGAAGGGAAACAAGAATTCTAAGAGATAACGATTAGGAAGGAATAGAGTCCAGTGCAAAGACATAGATAAGAGATTGACTGGGTTTTTAATACTCAACACCTTTACAACTCCCTCAGTGGTCTCTCTCCACTCTGATTGGTGATCTGGAGATCCAAGCACTAACTCCTCCCCGTCAAGCCCCACCTCCAAGCCTTCCTTTATAGATTCCTCATATTAGAATTTTCCAGGTAACTCCATTTTCCATCAACAGCTCTGATTGGTTTCAGCGCTCTTAAGAAGAACCTAGAGAGCGCATATTGTAAAAATCTAGAAAAGGGACTTTCCTGAATGAGAAATTGTTCAACACTCTTAAATCCTGCTGTTAGTGCTACTGATGGTGTTGGTGCTTGTAGTCCTTCATTTTTAAAGAGGACCAGTGTCATCACAGTTGATGTCTGGACTTTCAAGTCAATTGGATTTAAGTGAAATAGAATTACACAAAATCATCAAAGTCCAGCAGCAGGATAAAAGTCAAGATGACTGGTGATGGCCTGGGATGTAGTGGGTGACCTTGGTGTCTTTGATGTCTGGCCAAGTTCTAAGGTCTCCACAGCATCTGCTTCACCATGGATGTTAGAGCAAATTGTTCTTATCCATGCATTCTCCTGGAGGGAAGTCTTCACATGCATGGGGTAGACACCCCCTTAACTCACAGAGGGGTATGAGACCTGTTGGTTATTCTCAACCTGGTTTAGCCTGTCTACCAACATGGTTTTGACAGGGTGTGGACACTGCACATCTTACAGCTTCTTGGAGCCACAGAATTTGAACAAGATGAGAATTAAGAAGTCCATTAAATTTGGCAATTTGAAAATCATTGGTGACTTTGAAGAGAGAAGTTTCAATAATTTGATGAAGCTGGAAGCCAGATTCAGAAGTAAGTGAGATGCAAGGTCAGGTTCAGAAGAGGAGAGGAAGTGGAGACCATGTATGTAGACAACTTTTTCTGAGAACTGGGAAGAAAGGGAGTAGAGACATGACAATTTCTTTGTTGAGTGTAAGATCTATTTTTAAAGGCAAATAATTAAAATAAAGTATACAAAAAGTATTATTTGAATGATTTGTAGTGTCATTTGGGTATGGGAAAGAGTCAACCCAAGAGATGGGAGATGAAATATTATGTACAAAGAAAAGTGAGCAGACAAGATTAACTGAATATAAAATGTGTAAAGGGAAATATTATTGAATCAGCCTGAATAGTAGACCAAAGAAGGATGGAAAGGTCTTTAAATCCCAAACAAAGGGGTTTATATTAGATCCTAGAGGAAATAGGGAGCTACTGAAGTATTTTGAACATAGAAGTCATGTGGCCAGACCTAGTCTTTTTTTTAAATCGTATTTAATTTTTCCCAAGTTATCTGCCAAGAAAATTTTTAACATTAATTTTTACAAGATTTTGAGTTCCAAATTTTTCTCTCTCCCTTCCCCTCTTTTGAGAATAGTAGGCAGTTTGATATAGTTTATAAATGTACTATCATGAAAAATATTTCTATATTTGTCATATTTGTAAGATCAAAAGAAAAAACACAAGAAAAAATAAAGTAAGTGAAAAATATACTTTGATATGCATTTAGAATCCATCAGTTCTTTATTTGGATGTGAATAGAATTTTCTTTTGTGAGTCTTTTGTACTTGTCTTGTATCATTGTGTTGCTAAGAAGAACTGAATCATTCCTATCTGATCATCACATAATGTTGCTGATGCTGTGTATGATGATTTCCTGGTTCTACTCATTTCACTTTGCATCAGTTCATACAAGTCTTTTCAGGTTATTTCTGAAATCTGCCTGTTCATCATTTCTCACTGCACAATAGTATTCCATTACATTCATGTACCACAGTTTATTCAGCCATTCCCCAATTGGTGGGTATCCTCTAGATTTCCAATATTTTACCACCATGAAGAGTACTACTACATTTTTTTGCACATGTGGGTGATTTTCCCTTTTTTAGGGTCCCTTTGGGATACAGACCTTGTAGTGGTATTACTGGATCAAAGGGTATACACAGCTTGGTTGCCCTTTGGGCATAGTTCCAAATTGCTCTCCAGAATGGTTGGATCAGTTCTCAGTTCCACAAAGAGTGCATTGGTGTCGTGATTTTCCCACATCCTCTCCAACCATTTATCATTTTCCTGTTTTGTCATATTAGCAAACCTGATAGGTATGAGGTGGTATCTCAGAGCTGTCTTAATTTGTATTTATCTAATCAAAAGTGATTTAGAGTACTTATTCATATGCCTATAGATAGCTTTGATTTCTTCATCTGAAAACTTCCTGTTTGTGTCTTTTGACCATTTATCAATTGGGTAACAGCTTGATTCTTGTAAATTTGACTCCGTTTTCTATATATTTGAGAAATGAGGCCGTTATCAGAAATACTTGCTGTAAAGATTGTTCCCCAGTTTCCTGCATTCCTTCTAATCTTGGTTTCATTGGTTTTGTTTGTGCAAAAGCTTTTTAATTTAATAATAAAAATTATCTATTTTTCATTTTAATGCTTTCTAACTCTTGTTTGGTTATGAATTCTTCCCCTCCCCATAGATCTGACAGGTGGACCTATGCCTTACTCTTCTAATTTATTTATCATGTGACCTTTTCTGTCTAAATCATGCCAAAGATCTGTCATTTCTAACTTTTCTAATATTTTGCTTTCCTGCTTAGTGTCTATCTTGGTTTTTTTGTTGTTGTTGTTGTTGTTGTTGTTCAGTTTCTGAAAGGTGACAGTTCCATTAGTATAGTTTTGCTGTCTATTTCTTCCTCCAACTCACTTAACTTCTCCTTTAAGAATCTGGATGCTATACCACTTGGTGCATATATGTTTAGTATTGATATTGCTTCATTATCTTTGGTCCTTTTTAGTAAGATGTAGTTTCATTATTTTTCTCTTTTAATTATGACTGTTTTTGTTTTTACTTTGTCACAGATCAGGATTACTGCTCCCTGCTTTTTTTTTTTTACTTTAGCTGAAGCATAACAGATTCTGCTCCAGTCTCTTACCTTTACTCTGTGTATGCCTCTGCTAAAAGTGTGTTTCTTATAAACAACATACTGTAGAATTCTGATTTTTATACGCTTTGCTGTCTGCTTCTGTTTTATGGGAGAGTTCTTCCCATTCACATTCACAATTATGATTACTGCCTGTGTATATTTCCCTCCATCCGATTCTTCCTCTGGTTTGTGTTCTCTCTCCTTTCACCCTTTCCTTCCTCACTAGTGTTCAGCTTCTGTCTACCACCTCCCCTGATCTGCCCTTCCTTCTATCAGTTCCCACCTCCTCCCCTTTACTTAATCTTCTTGCTCCTACTTCCCTGTCAGATAAGATAGGTTTCTAAATTCAACTGATTATGTATATGATTCCTGCTTTGAACCAATACTGATGAGAGTAAGGTTCAATTGATGTCTATCATCCACCTTTCCATCTTTCCTCCACTGTAATAGGTCTATTGTGCCTCTTCATGTGAAATAATTTACTGCATTCTACTTTTCCCTTCCTTCTGTATACATTGTACTCCTCTTTCTCATCCTTCAATTTTTTTAAAATCTAATTCCCCCAAATTTGCATTATACCCATACCCATGTATATTCCTTCTATCTGTACTGTTAGTGATACAATTTTTAAAAATTACAAGTATCATCTTCCCATGTAGGGGTGCAAATAGTTTAGCTCTCTTTTCCTCTTTTTAGTTTTCTTTTCCTTTTTTACCTGTTTGTGATTGTCTTCGGTCTTGATATTGGAAGTTAAACTTTTGGTTTAGTTCTGATCCTCTTAGGAAAGCTTGAAATCCTTCTATTTCATTGAATGACCATTTCCCCCCATGATGTATTATGCTTTATTCTGTGGGGAAGTAACTTTTGGTTATGGTCCTAGCTCCTTTGCCTTCTGGAATATCATGTTTCATGACTCCTAATCCTCTAACGTTGCAGCTGCCAAGTCATATGTAATACTGATTGTGACTACTCAATACTTGAATTGTTTTTGTCTAACTACTTGTAGTATTATTTTCCTTGACCTGATAGTTCTAAATTTTATCTATATGGTTCCTTAGAGTTTTTATTTTGGGATCTTTCCTGAAGTGATCACTGGATTTTTTTCAATTTTTTTTTTTTTGCCCTCTGGTTCCAGGACATGAGGGCAATTTTCCTTAATAATTTCTTCTTTTTTTTCTTTTTGTGAGGCAATCAGGGTTAAGTGACCTGCCCAAGGACACGGCTGTTAAGTGTCAAGTGTCTGAAGCTGGATTTGAGCTCAGGTTCTCCTGACTCCAAGGCTAGTGATCTATCCACTGTGCCACTTAGCTGGCCCAATTTGACAATTTCTTGAAAGATGCTGTCCAGTTCTCCTTGTGATTATGACTTTCAGGTACTCCACTGATTCTGATATTGTCTCTCCTAGATTTATTTTCCAGATCAGTTGTTTATCCCATGAAATATTTTGCTTTTTCTTCCACTTTTTTTCATTCTTTTGGATTCGTCTGGTTGATAATTTATGTCTCACAGCATCATTAACTTCCTCTTCCCCAATTCTGACTTTTAAGGTGTTGTTTTCCTTAATTAGCTTTAATACTTTTCCATTTGGCCAATTGTGCTCTTTAAGGAGGTGTTTATTGGATTTTTGTGTCTCCTTGTACTTATTCTACTTTTTAAATAATTTTCCAAGCTGTTGGCTCTTTTTTCCCTAATGTTCTCACATCACTCTCATTTCTTTTTCCATTTTTCTCTTCTACATCTCTTATATGATTTTTAAGCTCCTTTTTGAGCTCTTCCATGAGTTCTTTCTGAGCTTGAGACTGCTTTCTATTTTTCTTTAGGGTTTTGCCTATAGGGATTTTGACATTGTTGTCCTTTTCTGATTTTGTGTCTTGGTCTTCCTTATCACCATAATTACTTCCTATGGTCAGATTCTTTTTGTTGTTGTTATATTTTACTTATCTTTCTTCTACCTTTTTCTTTCTTTCTTTTAAATTTGAACTCTGCACCCAGGATAAAAGAGGGCACTATCTCAACTTCTTGTGCCAGTGGCTACAGGCCCTGACTGTTTACCTAGTACTATGCTGATGTTGCCTTGAGGACCCCAGGGGTCCCTTGTGTCTGGTTTTGTGTTGAGAGGGTGGGATGGGGGATGGTTGGTGTTGCTGGGAGTTACAGGAGTCTGGTAGCTTACCTGGTGCTGAGCTGGGATCCTAGTGATGCTCTTTGGCATGTGCTGAGGCCTGATGGGGTGTTTTAGTGTTTCCCTAGGGCTATACTGAATCACATGGAGGTCTGGCTGCTGGAGGATGCCTGTTTGACAGGGGCTATGCTGAAGCATGTAGTGGTTCTCAGAGTGGAGTCTGCCAGTTCCTTTGTCTATGCTAAGGCATAGTGTAGGAACTTGCCTGCTCTACCACACTGGAACTCAGGGTCTTTCCCTGACCTATTCTTTAAGACTTTTATGGGAGCCAAGATGGAGGTGTAGAAACACAAAGCTCCTGCTGCTCCCACACAACCACACTAAACACCCATAAAATATGACCCCAGACAAAGTCTAGGACTCTCAGACTCACAAAAATACAGAAAACACATCTCTTGCTGAAGGCAGCTTGGCAGCAGGGGTTCATCGTGGTGTGCCGGGAGCCAAGGCCAGCCCAGCCTGAAGCCAAGACCACGGCCAGGCCTGGGGTGGTAGGAAGGAGCCGAGCCGAGCCGTGCTGCAGCCAGTCTGCAGGAGGGAAGATCTACCACCTCCAGCAACTCCACATCTACCAAGGTGTGAAAAACAGGGACTGGAAAGGGGCAGCGCTGCAGGAGGGGCTCATCCAGCAGGCAGGGGGGGGGGCCCGGAGCCGAGACCAGCCCAGCCTAAAACTGCAGCCATGCCAGACCAGGCCCCAGGGCAGTCAGGAGGACCAGAGCCTCCCAAGCCACAGCCTGAGTCTACTTCAGAGAAGATCTACTGCACCGGAGGGGATCTTCACATCCAGCAAACCAGGATTAGTAATGGTCAGTGAAAGTAAAACTTTGAAACTTAATTTGGGGAAGGAAAAGCAGTTTGGCCAATCTTCCCCCAGGGCAAGGAAGCAGTGGGGGAAGGGTAGGATCTGCTGTAACTAGCGTCAGCCCCCACTGGGCTGATTCAGAGCCCCTGGCCTGCGGAGTCTGCAGCGGGGCTGAATCGATTGATCAGGGCCAAGTGCTCTTGCATTGAGCATCCTGGATCCTGATCATGGTCTCGGGTGGTGGTCCTGGGATGCACTTTCAGCAAGACAAAGCTGGGGGGACTTGCAACACCCCCCTAATAACTCCGGCAGCTTTGAAAACCCCAGTGATTTGGAACAGAGCTTTCCCTCCAGAAGCAGAGATTCACAAAGCTAAAAAAACCAACCAATTAATTGACTGGCCAACATGAGGAAAAGGAAGCAAAATAAGAACAGCAATAAAACTCTAGAATCCTTTTTTTGTGGACAAAAAGGATCAAAGCATGGAACAGGAGGAAGACAACACCAAATGCTTCCAAGACACTTGAAGAATTCCTAGAAGGTATAGATCAGCTGAAAAAAGACTTTGAAAAACAAATAAGAGAAGTGGAGGAAAAATTGGGAAGAGAAATGAGAATGATGTGAGAAAATCATGAAAAGAGAATCAACAACCAGGTTGAAGAAAACAACACTTTAAAAAATAGATTAACTCAAATGGCAAAAGAGGCCCAGAAAGCCAATGAGGAGAAGAATGCCTTAAAAAGTCCAATTTGCCAGATGGAAAAAGAATCTCAAAAGCATTCTGAAGAGAATAACTCCTTTGGAATTAGAGTGGAGCTATGAGAAGCTAATGACTTTATGAGAAACCAAGATACTATTAAACAGTTACAAAGAAATAAAAAAATAGAAAGTATAGTGAAATATATCCTTGAAAAAACCACTGACTTGGAAAATAGATCCAAGAGAGACAATCTGAAAATTGTTGGTCTACCTAAAACCCATGACCAGAAAAAGAACTTGGAAAGCATCCTTCAAGAAATCCTGAAAGAAAATTGCCCTGATGTTTTAGAATCAGAGGGCAAAATAGAAACTTGAAAGAATTCACCAATCACCTCTTCAA
>CM053599.1:167296315-167313912 GCA_028646575.1 Pseudocheirus occidentalis | reverse complement strand
TCTCATTGAATTTGGCTTAGGGAAGAAATGGCATAAATGATAAACTGGGCATCATGCCACACAGGAGAGTAGGGAGGCATGGGGATGAGAGGGGGGATGATGAAGGGGAGGGCAGGGTCTGGGGGAGGGATGCTGGAAGCGCACACTTCAGGAAAGGGACAGGCACAGGGTAGAGAACAGAACAAGAGGGAGAGGGATAGAAAGGAGGGACATTTGATCACTGTCACAATATTTCCACTATGAAGATGTCCTGTATAATCACACATCCACAGCCTGTATTGAATTTCTTGTCCTTCCAGTGGGGGAGGGTGACAAAGGAGGAATCAAAAGAATCTAGAGTTTAAAGCTCTGCAATACCTGCAACTAGGAATTAAGATATACAGGGGCTGGGGTAGGGAGACCCTCCCTGCCCTACCAGAAAGTAAGAGAGCAGACCAGGGGAGGTGCTTTACAATGGGATCGTTGTTTTGGGGTTGGGGTAGGGGAAAGACGGGGAGAATATTTATAATTCAAAAATCTCATGAAAATGAACAATGTATTTCTTGTCTCCATCTTCACCGCGGTGGAAGGAAGACTAGCGTGGCCAAGTCACCACCATGCAGTTGTTTGTTCGTGCACAGGCTCTGCACACCCTCGAGGTGACCGGGTGGGAGACCGTCGCCCAGATCAAGGCCCATGTGGCGTCCCTGGAGGGCATCGTTCCCGAGGACCAGGTCCTGCTTCTAGGGGCCTCCCTGCTGGAGGATGAAGCCATCTTGGGGCAGTGCAGGGTGGAGCCCCTGTCCACCCTCGTAGTGGCTGGCGGGATGCTGGGAGGTAAAGTCCATGGCTCTCTGGCCCGAGCTGGAAAAGTGAGGGGTCAGACTCCCAAGGTGGCCAAACAGGAGAAGAAGAAGAAGAAGACCGGGCATGCTAAGAGGAGGATGCAGTACAACCGTCGCTTTGTCAACGTAGTGCCCACCTTTGGCAAAAAGAAGGGCCCCAATGACAACTCCTAATCCCCTGGTACTTTCTTTCTGTCCCCAATAAAGCCACTACAACTCTAAAAAAAAAAAAGAAAAAAAGAATATGAACAATGTAAACAAGAAAACAAATTTTAAAAAAGACTATTATGCTTGCAGCTGCTTAAGGATGGATATATTTGAGAAGATTAGCTGGAGGCAGGGAGGGTAATTAGGAGATGACTGTAATAATCCAGGCAAGAGGTGAACTAGGGTGGCAGCTATGAGAACTGAAAGCAGATTGATGCAAGACATATTACAGTTAAAATTGACAAGACCTCAAAAATGTGATTTGATATGGTTTATGACCTCATCATATCCATACATCACTATCAGAGTGGCTTAGGTTGCACTTAATCTCATTTTTCCAGGCCTTCTTAATCTTGTACCTTAGTACCCTTTGGCATTTGGGCTAATCCAATGGACCTCCTTTGGAGAAGCTAGGTTGTGTAGTGGATAGAACCTTGGGCCTGAAGTCAGGAAGACCTGAGTTCAAACCCAGCCTCAGACATGTACTGGATGTGTGACGCTGGGCAATTCATTTAACCCTGTTTGCCTCAGTTTTTTCATCTGTAAAATGAACTGGAGAAAGAAATTCTAAGCCATGCTAGTATCTTTGCCAAGAAAATCCCAAATGGGGCTACAAAGATTTGAACGCAACAGAAACAACTACACAACAACTATGGACCCCTTTCTCAGAAGAATGTTCTTAAATGCATAAAAATAAATCCATTGGATCACAAAGGAAAGCAATTATATTGAAATAGTTATCAAAATATTTAAACATACAACATCACAGGCCCCAAATTCTCTCTGTAGACCCCAGACCCTTGCTCTAGGGTGCATTGCTTTGTAGGATTTACTGGGATAAGGAATACCTAGAACAAAAGGCTAAGGAGTACAAAGGTGGGGGAGTATAAGAAAAGGAAGGAAGGAAGGAAGGAAGGAAGGAAGGAAGGAAGGAAGGAAGGAAGGAAGGGAGGAAGGAAGGAAGGAAGGAATACTTATAATGCAGCAGAAAGAGCACTGTTTCCACTGATGGTCCTGGGGACAAATCCTGTCTCTGATACCTACTTCCTGAATGACCCTAGCTAAGTCACCTATCCTCCCTGGGTCTTAGTTTTCTCATCTGTAAAATAATGGAATTGGTCTCAATGAACTCTGAAATCCCTTTCAGATACACATCCGCAATCATATGAACACATTTGTTGTTGTTTATTTGTTTCATTCATGTTTGATTCTTCATGACCCCATTGTGGATTTTCTTGGCAAAGACACTGGAGTGGTTCACCATTTCCTTCTCCAACTCATTTTACAGATGAGGAAATTGAGGCAAACAGGATTCGATGATTTGTCCAGGGTCACACAGATAGTGTTTGAGGCCAGATTTTAACTCAGGGAGTCTCATTGACTCCAGGCCCAGCATTCTATCCATTGTACCACCTAGCTATTCTTTATAGAGAAACTCTAAGCTCAAGCAGACAATTTATCATTGTACATAACCACATTCTGTGTTGTCATTGTTGTTTTATTCATGTTTCTGAGTGAAGGAGAGAGGGGAAAGCAGGTTACACAGGCCCAAAGAGATCTACCTGAGAAAGGCCTTCTTACCTCACAAGGAGGTTGAGGTTGTTTCATTTCTGAAGGCTTTAGTAGTAACAGATTACCCCACAGCTCTGCCTCCCAGCCACCATTTTGACAAATAATTTTCAACTATTATTTGTTACAAATGTGTCCTACAAAAAAGGTGCTATAAATGCAACTTCTTCTGATGTGCCTTAAAATTAGTGCAGTTTTACAAATAAGCCTTATTTATACTCTACCAAAAAGAAAAAAAGAAAGATAATTAGGCATACATGCAGCAATCAAGTGTATCAGGTTCTCTTGAGTCATTAAACTTAATTACTTTCACTTGTTATTCAGTATTAAATGCCAACTGAATCTGCAGTGTGTTTGATTTAGCTGAAACGCATTTGGTAATTTACTGCCTCTCTTCAAGATTTTCATCCAAATTCAGGAATATGCTGAGCAGTTATTCTCACTTTTCACATATCCTGCTGGCAAAGTACTTCTCAGACCAATCTCCCCAGCCCCACATTAATTAACAAATCCTCTGACTCCAAATTCAATGCTCTTTTCCCAGTACTCTGTTACAGAGAATTCAAATTAATTTGGAGTCAGGGGATTTGGTTTGAAATCCTTCTTCTGTCATTCACCTTTTCAATGAACCTGGGCAAGTCACTTAACATTTCCACAATTCACCTCTTCAGTGTTTTCTAAGGTTCCTTACAATCCTAAATCAATGATCCTATGATTCATTCACGCAGACATTTTTAAGTGTCTACGAGTATGCAAGGCACTCTAGGTGCCATATGGGATATTTACATACATGCAGAGCCTAATCAGTTTTTACTCTCTCATCCTGTGTGAGTTTTTTGTCCATGTCTTTCCCTAAATTCATCACAAAGGATTGAAATAGAGGCCTTGATTTGGTTTGTTTAATGCCTAAGAAGTATCACTTTACCATTTCTATTAGGTACTTGCTATCTCTCATTCCCACAATGTGACTGATCCATTTTATTTTCAGTCATACATGCCCTTGTGTGTAAGGACTTCTGTGCAAGTGCAAGTCATCACTGATAATAGGGTGCAGTCTATTTATATTGACCATGTCTATTTCTTTTGTGTTATTACTCAGTTTGATTTGTCTGAGATTATGGAGTTCCATCATTTGTAGTGAAATGAAATCAATGGAAAAATATTGGTACTAAAGAGATGATGATAAAGTTTAAAAGACTTTTATTTTTAAAGACTACACAATTTCCCAAATGCAACCGAGGTGAATTTCTTCCACTTGTCCATGATGCATTGGGGTGGGATAGGTCAAGTGGTTGCTCTTCAATCTTCATAATATATGGAATTTTTGCATTATTCATATCCTTTTTTTCCCAGTGTAGATGCTCAGATCCATTTCTTTTGCAATGCTGTGAAAAGACCTTATGGTTTTTCAGGGCTCAATGCAATTAGTATGGTTTCATCAAAAAATAAGAGCATTTGGAGAAGCTTGCCCATCAGTTTTGAATCCTTTCATTAGAACTCTCTCAATATAGGACATCTTTTGTATTACTAGTGAACACCTTAGGAGAGCTCATGTCTCCCTAATTTGCAGTTCTCTGGGTATCACAATTCAGCAGATTACCAAACAAAATTATCTCCAGAGTTGCATTTATCATAGAGGGTTGTATAATTTTAACTGATATGTGGGAGATATATTGTTTGAGGAAAGCCTTGGAGACTGTGTTTTGTTCTACCAAGTTAAAAGTTTTTTTAATCAATAAACAATAGACATAGCAGGATTTTATCTTTTTTATAGTTCTCAGCCAGTTGTATAAACTTAAAGATCTGCTCTACTCTAGAAAAGTATCTGCTTCTTCCCTTACATTTTGATCAAACCCTCACAGTGCATGTAGGGCATTCTCGTAAAGACTTTATAGAGAAAGCAGGAATATGGGTTAACAGCTACTGCTGTCTTTATGGTCAATTTCTTTTTTCATGAAGAGCATCCTGCTGGGTATGTTGGCACATGCCTGCAAAGCCCAGATAACTGGAAGGCTGAAACTACTTGACTATTTAAACTATTGAGTTCTTGGGAATAGTAAGGCTAAAGCTGATTGGATATCCAAGGCACCAATGTCGTGAGCAACTGGGAGCAGACAGTTATCAGGCATTAGCCCAAGGAGGGACAAACCAACCTAGGTCAGAAACAGAGCAGGTCAAATCTTGAGTGCTGATCAACCTAGCAAACGACTATTATGTCCTCAGTCTGGACAAAATAGAGTCAGCCAAAGAAAAGAAAAGAAAAGAAAAGAAAAGAAAAGAAAAGAAAAGAAAAGAAAAGAAAAGAAAAGAAAAGAAAAGAAAAGAAAAGAAAAGAAAAGCAACTGTGAACTTTTCCATTACTTAAGAATCTTCCATTCTGAAATATCTTTTAACATTGCATTACTTTCAGTGTGTATTTCTTCTCTGTGTATCTAATAGCTCTCAGATCAGTTTTGCTGGGTTCAAATTTGGCTTCAGAAGCTTACTATCTATGTGACTCTAGGCAAAATATTTTAACATCTACTAATTTCCTCATCTGTTAAATAGGTATAATTATTTCCTCATCTGTTAAATAGGTATAATTATAGCACCTTCCTCTCAGGACTGTTGGGAGGATAAAGAGAGAGATTATTTGTAAAGCTTAGCACC
Source organism: Pseudocheirus occidentalis (assembly GCA_028646575.1). Taxonomy (NCBI): domain Eukaryota; kingdom Metazoa; phylum Chordata; class Mammalia; order Diprotodontia; family Pseudocheiridae; genus Pseudocheirus; species Pseudocheirus occidentalis. The sequence goes on along the minus strand of CM053599.1, from coordinate 167,308,663 downwards.
ATGCATGCTACTTAATAAAATACTCATTAAAATCATTTTGAAAATGTGACAGTTTTACAATAGAACTAATGAGATGTTAGAAAATCATAAAAAAAAGGCCAAAAGATCTGTTCCATTTCATACCTGGTTGTTGTTCTCCTTTCATCTTCATCCAGAAATGCTAATCTAAGCTTTGCTGGATCTCAAGCCAAATTCTGTGCAGGCCTATTCTCTTTTTAATTGCCTTTCAATATTTTATGAGATGATAGTTTGATGTCTTTCATCATTTTTGCTAGAAATGTTTTGCAAATATTTTCTATACTGGTGTTTCCAATGTCCCATTGCTTTGCAAGGAAATTATGTCAAAGGACTTTTTAGGTCTCCTTTTGGTGATTATTTTTAATCAAATGAATTCCTCTATGAAATGGTGCTTATTGGAGCCAATGTCTTTTTTTTTATAGGATAAGCTGGAGTTTTAAAGATCACGGATAACAGCCTTTTATCATCTTTGTTCTTTCATCTAATCTGACTTTAACCTTAACCAGTTTATGATCTGATTGCACACAGGTGATTCTCATATATAAGGGAAGCCTCTACCCCACTATCTATTAATGCCCTAGTTACAATAGTTGAACTATTTTTCCAATATATGGTCAAATTGATATGGGGTCTGTAGTATTTCTTTAATCTGAGCCAGGGCTTGGCCAATTTTCTATTCTCCCTGAAGATGTGATGAACTTTTATACAAGGATTCACAAGGATCTGTAGGGACAGACCTTACTTCCCTGATCATGATAATATTAAGCCCCCTTTCCTGCTACATTACAGAGCAGTAAACAATTCTTTTCTTGTCAGTCTATTCAGACTTTGAATCTGCTGGCTATTTACTTTTCTCTCTCAAGGAAATTTATCTTTTGCCCATTCTCCAAGTTGTGAAAACTTATCCAGTGCCTCTGAAAGAGGGTGCCCTACATCCCCAATTAGTAGAGTCAGAAGTAGGTGCTTATAAGCAAAAGAAGATGCCTTCACTATTATTTTTATGAGAAAGTGCTAAGGGGATGTTGTGATACACATTTGCCTCTCTGACCATGATAGCAGTTTTCATTACCTTTCCTTTAACTTTCTCATACAGACTCTAAGCAAATACCAGGATCTCTCTCCACTAGACCACATAGTATCAGTGGAACACATTTTATTGCATCTCTGGGCAGTTAAAGCTAACGGATTGGTCATATTGTTTTTGTTTTTTGTTTTTTGCTTTTTGGAGAGCAGGACAATTGGGGTTAAATGACTTGCCCAAGGTCACATGGCTAGTAAGTATTAACTGTCTTAGGCCAGATTTGAACTCAAGTCCTCCTGACTCCAGAGCCAATTCTCTATTCACTGAGTCACCTAGCCGCCCCAGATTGGTCATATTGTTACTTGCTAGCATATGATGATCCCCAAAAGCTTGTTGTACAAAAGGATTCTGACTAATACCTGTAAATTTCAAGTAATACATGCTATCTGCAGATACTCCTCTAGCCCCTTCAACACTGATCCTCACCATCCAAGACATTCACAATTCTCCAATCCTTTGGGTGAATCAACTTAAAGTATCAGTGACCTCCTGATGAGTGAAATCCTCTATTATGGCTCCGACCAGGGTGTGGCCACTCTGGTTCTCCTGCTGTCTTCTTAATATGGGGAGAACTTCTACCTGAGAAGAATCATTTAACATTGTTTCATTTTCCTCCCACACATTCTCCTGGCAGTCACTGGGACAACTAGGCTCAGCCTGTACCAAAGCCACATGCACCTTCCTTTTGCTAATTTTTTTCTTCTTTGTGGCTAAATGAGCAGAAAGATTCTCATGCAAATCAGTCACCTTCCAAAGAGTAATTTGTTCTCCTACCACCTGAGACCCTCCACCTTGCTCTTCTGAAGGAAAACATGAACACTGTGACACAGAAAGCTTCCGGTGCAAATCAGCATCGAATTTACTTTTCATTCATCTTAGTTTTCTCTTGCAGCAGTTTGTCTCTGCTTTTAACATAAAGTGATAACTTAGCAAAACCCAGCCTTTCCTATACACCCCTGCCAGTTTTTTCCCCTGGTTTTATTGATATTCCATGCAAACTTCTTTTTAAATCTCTAGGTTCTCCCTTCTATAGCCTTGGTTCCCAGTTTTCACAGGGTCCAGTGTTTTTAGCCCATTCCCTTGCTAGCGAGGAAGAAGGTAAATCTTCACATCTTAGGCTATCTATTTCTTCCTCCAAAGTCTTCCTGCTTCCAAATAGAAGGGTCCCATCCTCATAGACAAACGTAGTGCCAACGCGATATTCACAGCACCAATGACAAGCATGAATATGCCTGCATAGTTCTGAATCACAAAATATAACAGACCCCATATAGAAAACAGAAACAAAATATTTATTCAGACACCAGAAAATCAAATCCCAGCACCAGAAAGCCAAATCCAAACACCAGAAAACTGAATACATGACAGCAGCAGAGAAGGTAATATATATTATCACCACAGGAAACAATACCATTGCAAAACCTTCCCACAAACAAACACTCTCAATCCAATCCTAACTGTCTACTTGCCTATGTCCTTTCTCTCCCACCTTACTAGCTGCTCTGGCTCCCAGCTTCCTCTCAGCTCAGCTCCACCCTTCAGCAAACTCCTCCCACCACAGGCTCCATGTGGTTAAATTTGGTCTATTAAGGTGGAAGGAAGATTGTCAAATTTTCTTCGGCTCATTAAGGGGCACAGAAGATCTTCAAATTACCATTACCATTATAACTGATCACACCAATATGATTTCAAAAGGCTCTACTGCAGGTTGGGCACAAATAGTCCACATGAACACTTGGAGTGGATATATCTCTTTTGTGCATCTCCTGTTTCTTTTGAACTACTGCAATTCTTTTTTCATTCACAGTGTTACATGAGGTCTAGTTCCTTCTTTGAGGTGGGCATTCCATTCCACGTAGCCCAGTCCCAGTATCTCCTATGACATGCAATTGATTCCAAAGTTCTTCAGAGAGACTTTGAGAGTGTCTTTGTATTGCTTCTTCAGCATGCTTGCCTTGCTTGAGTTTTCTACAAAATAATCTTTTAGGTAAACATGCATTTGGCATTGAAACAATGTGGCCAGTCCATTGATGTTTCTCTGTGCAGAGGAGTTTGAATGCTTGGCAGTTTAGCTTGAGAAAATACCTTAGTGTCCAGTACATTATCTTGCCAGGCAATATTCAGAATCTTCCTAAGACAATTCAAGTGGAAACAATTCAGTTTCCTGGCATGTTTCTGTTATACTATCCAGGTTTCACAGGCATACAACAATGAGGTCAACACAATGGCTGTATAGATCTTCAGTTTGGTAATCAGTCTGATGTTTCTTCTCTCCCACAGTTTCCTTTGGAGACTCCCAAACATTGAACTATCTGGCAAAGCTTGTGTCAGCCTAATTGTCTATGTGTGCATTCCCAGGCAGCATATTGTCAAAGCAAGTTAACTTATCCACAGTACTCAGAATTTCTCCATTTGTAGCAACCTATGGATGGGATAGTGGTGGCTGGTAGAGACTCTACAATCTCTTGGTGTTAATTGTTAGGTTAAAATTAGTACAAAAGAACCATTCATACTTTGTTGCATCTCAGCTTTAGAGACTACATTGAGTGCACAATAATCTATGAAAAACAACAACAAATTCATGCAGTAACTCTCCCTCCACTTCAGTCTTGGTTTGTAGCTTTTTTAAGTGAAATAATGTATGACAATACATTATTACAGCATAGTAGCTGACCTTGATGCCATTTTCATCCTCGTTGAAGGTGTCTGACGATATTGCTGAAGACATCATGTTAAAAAGCATAGGAGCGAACACGCAGTCCATCACTTAGTTGGTGACTGGGAAAGCATGAAAGCATCTTCCATTATCCAGAACCCATGCAAGCATGCTGTCATGAAACTGATATACAATACTGATAAACTTCTCTGGGCAACCAAATTTTGATGTAATTTTCCATAATTCCTCATGACTAACAATATCAAAAGCCTTGATCAGATCAACAAATGTTGTATGCAGACTTCGGCTCCTGGCATTTCTCCTGCAGTTGTCAAGCAGAAAACACCTTATCAATCATTCCTCAGTCCTTTTGGAAGCTACACTGGCTCTCAGGTAGATGACCATCTTTCAGGTGAAAGATCAGTCTATTAAGGAGGACTCTAGCAAGAGTCTTGCAAGCAATGGCTAAGAGAGAGACCCTGCTGTGACTCTCAATTTATTGTCAATATATTTCCTTTTCCTTTATGGAGGTGGACAATGAAGGCATCCTTGAACTCCTGGGGAATAAATTCCTTTTGCCATATAACCTGGGAAATTTAAGTAAGCTTTTGTATGTGAGATGGACCCATTGCCTTGTAAATCACAACTGGAGGGGGCAGAGCCAAAATGGTGGAGTAAAAGTAGGAAATTCTGTGAGCACCCCCCACAACCACCGACAGTACCTATAAAATATGACTCCAAACAAATGTTAGAGCTACAGAACCCACAAAGTGAGAGAGAGAAAGGTAACCTGACAGGCTGACAGGAAAGGTTGATCACAGTGTTCTGAGAGCTGAGCACAGTCCCACATGAACTGCTTGGTTCCAGGCTGAAGGGCAGCTGCCACCAGCAGTGGCTGGAGCAGACTTCAGGAGAGTGAATCACCAGCAGCTCTGGTGGTCTCCAGACTTTTCAACCTATAAATTTGAAAAAAGAAAGTAAAAGGTCAGTAGGGACCTCTGTCGGAACAGGGGGATAGAATAGCATGGTCCAGCCCCTGCCCTCAGGATGAGAGGTGGTGGAGGTATGGTGTCAGCTGTTGCACGGCTTCCTCCAGAGCTCCAGGCCTGCAGATAGTAGGAGGACCAAGCAACCATTCAGAGGGTAATCACTTTTGCTTTATCCTGCTTAGATCTGGGTTGCTGTCTTGGGTTGTGGTCCTGAGGTGAGAAATGTTAGCGTACCAGTGTGGTGTCTATAGAGAGAGCACCCTCCTCAGACCTTTGATAACACTGGCAAAAACCCCAGCAATTTGGAACAAAGCTCTCTCCACTCTGGAAGCAGAGTTCTACCATGGAAAAGAGCTCAAAAGTCAAGTAATTGTCTGGCAAGATGAGCAAGCAAAGGAAGCACTATGAGCCCATAGAATCCTCTTTTGGGGACCTAAAGGATCAAAGCATGGAATGTGAAGAAGATGACAAAGTCAGAACTCCTGCATCAAAAGCTTCTAAGAAAAATATGAGCTGGTTACAGACCATGGAGGAGCTCAAGAAGGATTTTGAAAATCAAGTAAGAGAAGTGGAGGAAAAATTGGGAAGAGAAATGAGAATGGTGCAAGAAAATCATGAAAAGAGAGTCAACAGCCTGCTAAAGGACATCCAAAAAATACTGAAGAAAATAGCACCTTAAAAACTAGACTAACTCAAATGGCAAAAGAGGCCCAAAAAACCAATGAAGAGAAGAATGCCTTAAAAAACCAGATGCAAAATTTTCCAGATGGAAAAGGAATTTCATTAACTCACTGAAGAAAATAATTCCTTCAAAATTAGATTGGAGCAAATGAAAGCTAATGAACTTATGAGAAATCAAGATACTATAAAGAAGATCCAAATAAATAAAAACATAGAAAGTAATGTAAAATATCTCATTGGAAAAACCACTGACATGGAAAATAGATCCAGGAGAGACAATTTTAAAATTACTGGACTACCTGAAAGCCATGATCAAAAAAGAACCTAGAAATCATCCTTCAAGAAATTCTCAAGGAAAATTACCCTGATATTCTAGAACCAGAGAGCAAAACAAAAATGGAAAGAATTCATTGATTGCTTCTTGAAAAAAGATGCCAAAAAGAAAACTCCTAAGAATATTATAACCAAATTCTAGAGTTTCCGGGTCAAGGAGAAAATATTACAGGCAGCAAGGAAGAAACAATTTGAGTATTGTGGAAACACAATCAGGCTAACACAAGATCTATCAGTTTCTACATTAAGGGATCAAAGGGCTTGGAATATGATATTCCAGAGGTCAAAGGAGCTAGAATTAAAACCAAGAATCACCTACCCAGAAAAACTGAGTAAAATGTTTTATCAGAAAATATGGTCATTCAATGAAATAGAAGACTTTCAAGATTTCTTGATGAAAAAACCAAAGCTGAACAGAAAAATTTAACTTTCAAATACAAGAAACAAGAGAAGCATGAGAAGATAAACAGGAAAAATAAAGCATAAAAAATTATTAAAGTTGAAGTATTTACATTCCTACATGAAATGTAGGAGGATAAGGATAGTTGAAGGGAATATAGGATGGTGTATGTGTATGTAAATACATATGTGAATGTATGTATATATGTGTATACGTGTATATAGACAGTGGGTACAGGATTAGTTGAATAGGAAGGAATGATATCCAAAAACTAAAATTAAGATCGAGAGAGGAATATAATGAGAGAATGAGATAGGGAGAGATAGAATCGGGTAAATTATCTCATATAAAAGAGGCAAGAGAAAACTGTTATGATGGAGGGGAAGGCAAAAAAGAATGGGTCAACCTAACTCTCATTGAATTTGGCTTAAGGAGGGAATAACATACATTCTAAATTGGGTATCTTACCCTACAGGAAAGTAAGGGGCAAGGGGATTAGAGTGGATGTGATAAAAGGGAGGGAAGAATGGGGGCTGGGGGGAGGAAGGGAGTTAGAAGCACACACTTTTGAAAAGGGACAGGGTCAAAGTAGAAAATAGAATGTGTGTGGGGTGGATGAGGATGGAGGGAAATATAATTATTTCACAATTTTGAAATATATTTACTATGGAAACATTTTGTGTCACTACACATGTACAACCTATATTGAATCACTTATCTTCCTAGTAGGGGTAGGTGACAATGAAAGAAGAGAAAGAATCTGGAAATCAAACTTTTGAAAAGCAAATGTTTAAAAAATTTGTTTGTTTTTCCATGCAAGTTTGAAATAAGATGTATAGGCGCTGGGTAGAGAAATCCATCTTGCCCTATTAGAAAGTCAGATGGGGAATGGGGGAAGATGTAAGAGACAGCAGATATGGGGAAGGGGTATTTGGTTCAATCACTATTTTGAGGTGGGGTAGGGGAAAGATGGGAAGAAAATGTGTAACTCAAAATGTTGTGGAAATGAATGTTGAAAACTAAAAATAAACAAAATTTTTTAAAAATCTCAACTGGAATAAAATTAGCCCCAGACACTTTGCCACACAGGAAGGGCCTAATGGCATTCAAAATCTCTCCTTCAGCTGGAAATCGGCTAGAGAGAGATTGAATTCAGTAAGGTATGTGGTCAGTGGCCTCAGCTTCAATTGATGACAGTCTATTGACAACACTGTGGAAGTGTTCAGCCCGTCTCTCCACCGTCATGTGTTTATCACTAATCAATGTGGCTCCATCGCCACTGAGGAGAAGAGATGTACCATAGGTTTTTCACCTATAAATAGCCTTCAGGGCATCATAAAAGTACTTTGGAGTGCTACTATTAGCACAAAACTGAATTTCATCTGCCTTCTTACTGAGCCAGAAATCCTGCATCTCTTTCAACTTCACTTGAACTTTACTATTGATGGAATTAAATGCTAATGTTTTAGAGAGAGAGATGAACGTTTTTGCTGCTAAACCTTATTGAGTTCTTGTTTTTTGTTTAGCAGCTTCAGAATTTTCCCATCATTTTCATCAAACAAATCTTGATTTTTATAAGTGTTGAGGCCCAGATGACTAAATGCAATGTTGTATACCAAATCTCTGAAAAGTGTCGACTCCTTTTCTGCTCTACTGTTGCCAACAGTGTGCTGCCTGAGCTTTCCCTCCAAGTTAGCAGTGAACTGTTTCCATTCAGAGAGGTGCTTTAATCTGTTGACATTCAATCTTCCGGTAGTTGTCTTGCCTTTAGACAGCTGCTTTTGCCAAGTGTGAATATTCAGCTTGGAGAGAAGTCTATGACCAGTCCAGCACTCTGTAACACACAGCGTCTTGGTCTCTCTTGCATTCTGTTTGTCCCTTCTAATTACAACGACATAGTCTATTAAATGCTAATTTTGCTGTGAGGGCACATCCACAGAGTTTTATTTCATTTAGGTAAATGGAAGGCAGTGTTGGTGATGAGAAAATCCTGAGAAAGCCTTCAGTAGTAAGTGACTATTGCTGTCATATGTCCAGCTATGTGTCCAATTCTGTGTCCAGCTCCATTCCTCCCAAGGACTTCCTGCCATGTCTGATAGTCTGTGCCTTCTCTTGCATTAAAGTTACCCAGAAGAGGGGGCAGAGCCAAGTTGGCACAGTAAAAGCAGGGACTTAGTTCAGATCTCCCCTAAAACTCTCCAAATACCTGTAAAAACAACTGTAAACAAATTCTAGAGCTACAGAATCTACATAATGACAGAATTAATCACATGTCCAGCCTAAGACAGCCTGGAAGGTAGACAGGAAGAGTATATCACATTGGGCTGGGAGTGGAGCACAATCTGGTGCTGGCTGCTCAGAGCAGGCCTCAGAGGCCTCAAGCATGGGCAGTTTCCAGACTTCACAACTCACAAACAAGGAAAACAGCATGGAAGGTCAGTGAAAAATCTCTGTGGGACCTCGGTGAAAGAAGAGCATGGTGCAGCCACAGCCTTGGGGCAGCAGAGGTGGTGGTGGTGACAACAACAACAGCAACAGAAGCAGTGGCTGCTTCTAGAGCTCTGAGCCCATAGATGGTGGGGGATTGAGCAAGTGCAACAAAACCCCTGAAGCCTGGGACAGTATACCCACCCCACTCCTACCCCCACTGGAAGCAGGGTCCTACCTTGACAAAAAGTTAGAAAGTCATGTATTTGGCTGGGAAGATGAGCAAATAGCACAAAAACTCAAATGATAGAATCTTACTTTGGGGACAAAGAATATCAAAATGTATAACCAGAAGAAGACAAAAACTTAAAGCTCCTACATCCAAAGCCTCCAAAAAAATATGAATTGGTCACAGGCCATGGAAGAACTCAAAAAGGATTTTGAAAATCAAGCAAGACAAGTAAAGGAAAAAATGGGTAGAGAAATGAGAGTGATGCAAGAAAATCATAAAACTACCCAGAATTATAAGCTTGTCCTCTTTTAGCACATTGATGATGAAGATCTCCAGGTCTTCATAAAATTTTTCTTTGATATCTTCACAGTTCATCATGGTGGAAACAGTCACACTGATGATGGTGGTGTGGTGCTTTCTTGTACACAACAATCACATTGTCACGAGCCTGTCATTCACTCCTCTCAGGAGGCCTACAAGCTAACAATAAGAAGGCCAGGGTTGGGTGAAACAGACAATTTTTAGGGAATGTTTCTAGTCCCTGTAATGGTAATGGTAATTTGAAGATCTTCCCTGCCCCTTAATAGGCTGAATATAATCACATGGAATCTGTGGTGGGACATGATTGCTGAATGGGTGGAGCAGAGCCCAGAGGAAACTGGGAGTCAGAGCAGTTAGAAAGGAGGGAGGAGAGGAAGCAGGCAAGGAGACAGCTAGATATAGTATTGCTCCCTGTGGTGATAAGATGTATTAAATTTTTTGTTGCTATGAAGGATTTGTCTTTCTGGTGTTGTGATTCAGTTTTCTGGTGTTGGGATTTGGCTTTCTGGTGTCTGAACAAATTTTTTGCTTATATGTGGAAAGTCTGTTACATTTTGCAATTCAGAACTATATGAACATATTCATAGTCATTGTTGGTACTGTGAATATCATATTTGTGCTACATTTGGCAACAAGGAAGGGATAGTGAAATATGGATCCTGAAATATCTCTATTTGGAGGCAGAAGGGCTTTAAAAGAATAAATGGATATCCCAGGATGGGGCAATTTACCTTATTCCTCACAAGCAAAGGAATGGGCTAACAGTACAGGGCTCTGTGAAAACTGGGAACTGAGATTACAGAAGGGAGAACCTAGAGATTTAGAAAGAGGTTTGCAAGGAATATCAATAAAACCAGGAAAAGAACTGGCAGGTATATGTAGGAGAGGCTGAGTTTTGCTAACAGATTACCATATTACATGTAAAAGCAGAACAAGCTGCTGGAAGAGAAAGTTCAGATGAAACAGGATTTAGCTGATTTGCATTAGAAACTTTCTGTGCCACAGTCTTTGGGCTCTCCTTTAGAAGAGCAAGCTGGAGGGTCTCAGGTGGTAGAAAAGAAGGCTGTTCTGTGATTTTCTCTCAAAAAGAAGCAAAAAACTAGCAAAAGGGATGTGTATGCAGTCTTTGCAAACCCTGAGCCCAGTTGCCCCAGTTACTGCCAGGAGAATGTGTGGGCTGAAAATGAAACAACGTTAGATGAGACTTCTCAGGCAGAAGTCCACCCCACATTAAGAAAAAAACAGGAGAACAAGGATGGAGATGTCCTGTTCAGGGGGATAATCGAGGATTTCACTCAGCAGGAGGTCACTCCCAAAGAATGGGAGGACTGTTGGTGTTTTGGATGGTGAGAATCAGTGATGAAGGGGCTGGAGAAGTATCTTCAGATAGCATGGATTGCTTAAAATTTATAGATACTAGTAAGAATCTTTTTGTACAGCTATCTTTTGGGGATCACCATGTACTAGGAAGTAACAATATGACAAATCTGTTAGCTTTAGCTAACTAATTCTCTGTGGCCTAGTGGAGAAAGATCCTGGTATTTGCTTAGGGACTGTTAAAGGAAGACATAATGAAAACTGCTATCACGGTCAGAGATGCAAATGTGTATCATGATATGCCCCTATCACTTTCTTATAGAAATATCATGGTGACAGCTCCTCTTGCTCGTAAGCATCTAATTCTGACTCTACTATTCCAGGAGATAGGGCACCCTTTTTCAGAGGTACTGGATAAGATTTCAAAACTAAGTGACTGAGGAGAATGGGAAAACAATAAATTTCCTCGAGAGAGAAGAGTAAAGATCCAGCAGATTCAAAGTCAGAATAGGTTGACAAGAAAATAATCGATCTCTGTTAGGGGATGCCCATCAATTGAGGAATGGCTAAATAACTTGTGGTATGTGAATGTAATGGAATATTATTGTGCTATAAGAAATGGGAAGGAGATGGTCTTCATATTTACCTGGAGAGGCTTATACAAACTGATGCTAAGTGAGAAGAGCAGAACCAAGAAAAATTTGTACACAATCACAGATACATCATATGTGTGACAACCAACTTTGAAAAACTGGGCTCTTCTCAGCAACGTACTGTTATAAGACAATTCTACTAGTCTCAGGATGGAAGAAGAAATCTACATTCAGAGAAAGATCTAGAAAGAACCGAGTTTAAATGGAGACTGAAGCAGTCTACATGCTAGCATTCTTTTCCATGTTTGGTTTTCTTTCTTTTTTCCCATTGTTCACTGCATTGGTTACAATCCTTCTATACAACCAGACTAATGTCCAATGTGAAAGTATTTGCAGATGCTATACTTGATTGTGCACTGCCATGGGGTAGGGAGGGAAGAGGGGGGAGAGGAAATTTGAAACTCAAGGGACTGTGGAACTGAATCTTGTGAACTGAAAGTAAATAAATAAATCAATTTTAAAAAGAATTGAACTTTGTTGAGATCAGGGGTAGATTTTAGAAGAATAGATGATATTCTGACTAATGAACTATAAAAAAATGTCCTGAGAAAAGGGCTTATTATTGGATGGAATAGGGAAGTAAGAACTACCCACATAGATCCTCCTGAAATATTGTAGCCAAATTCACCACACCTTCACAGAGAGTAGGAAATTGGCCAGACCCCAGCTCAGATTGAAAAAAGTATACCTCTAGCCAGAATGATGACCCCCAAAACTACAAATTAGAAAACAGTAAACAACAGTGAATGAGGCTATGATAATGGGTTCATGGACTCCAGAAACATGACTGACCCTATATCTACCCTGCTTGTCTTTATTATCTATTTGGGTTTTTTTGGCTTTTTGTTTGTCAAATTTGTTTTCTATATTTCTTTTCTGCAAGCTTAGTACCCTCCACCTGCAAAAGCCTGATCACTTAAGCCAAATGTCACCCCCCTCCATGACTGTGATGTGTCACCCCTGGCCCTGGTGATGACCAAGCTCCAGATGCCAGTGTAATAGCAATCAAGTTTTGCAGATACTTAGCACTTAGTATCATAGGGCTAAGTAGCACTTACTAACTTAGGGCTAAGTACAGAAGGTGTGAACCCTGTCCAAGGTTGAGAAGGCATGAACTCCCCTGTTGACTTGGAAGAAGGCTATTGGCTGAGACAGGAGGCCTATGCTTTATATAAAGAAGGATTCTAGAGACAGAGAGAGAATTGGAATTGGCTCCTCAGTGAAGGAAGATTCATGGAGA
>CM053599.1:167284499-167296215 GCA_028646575.1 Pseudocheirus occidentalis | reverse complement strand
GAATTTTCCTGAGACCAGAATCTGGTGAAGGCCAAACAGAAGGCCAGTACTCCTCCTGGGTCCTAGAGCCAGCTGAACTGTTGGAAGACTGAAGAAGCATGACCAGGATAAGACTATTTATTCATGGTCTGGCTGATCCTTGAGTTTCAGGCAAGAGAAGTGGTGAAGGGTTTGAGATGTGCTGGACCCTGTGAATTTCAGTGTGTGCCAGGGATTGCCCTGAGGGCTGAACAAGGACATGGGAGCTATCTACCTCTGAGGACTGGATGAGAACCTGGTAGCTGTCTGCCCCTGAATCCAAGTGACTGTTTTGTGGACTCAGGAGGGAGCTGGGACCACGGAAGAGGATCCAGGAAATCAGAGAGATCACCCAGAATCAAGATGAAGAAAAGACCTCCCCTTGGATGAAACTGAGGTTTGCTGGAAACCAAGGGGTAGAGAGTTTATGTGGTTTTCTAATGACTATATTAGTGACTAATGATATTTAGTAATTGGGAATCTAGCTTAGTGACTGACTGCTAGATTAGTGACTGATTAAGTTAATGGTTGCCCCATGAGTGGAAGATTGATATATTGTGAATTGATTGATTGAATGATTGAGAAGTGTTTCCCCCTTAGGGAAACCAGATGATAATTCTTTTGTTCCTTGTTCTAAATATTGTGGCCACTGTAGTGAAAACTGCGTGGCCATTCTAATGTTAAGCTGTTATGAAGACTATATTGTGACTTTCTGTGATAAGATGTAATATTGAGAATGTTATATTGTGAATACTGTACTGAATATTGATTTGTAATGGAATAAACAGAGTGTTCACTATTACTGTGTAATCCAAATCTTAAGAGCTGTTCACAGTAGCATTCTTTTGGGAATCTGCTGGTGCTTGGCTTTACAGCCAGCTAAAGAAATAACGTCTTGAATTGGACCTCTTGGGGCAGGGATAGCTCAATATCCAATTTCAGTAGGAAGTAGCTATGGAAGAAGAGACCTTAGCACCTTGCCCCAAGATTTCGAACCCCATTCATTTGAGGGGAGGATGATGGGGTATTTGTGCTCAGGTCTCACCCTAAGATACTGTTTTATGTGCTTATTTTATGTTACCCCTATTATATTGTTGTAAAGGTCTGTTGACACCAGTTACCCCTAAACTACCATTAACCTATGTAATGAAATTTGTTGTTAATGTATTTTTGCTTTCTAATGGACAGGAAAGATCTTGCAGTTGAATGTAATGGTAATGGTAATTTGAAGATCTTCCCTGCCTCTAATAGACAGTATATAATCACATGTAGCCTGTGGTGGGAAGAGTTTGCTGAAGAGTGGAGCAGAGCTGAAAGAAAGTTGGAAGTCAGAGCAACTAGTAAGGTGGGAGAGAGAAGACACAGGTAAGCAAACAGTTAGTATTGGATTGTGAGTGTTTGTTTGTCAGAAGGTTTTATTATGGTGTTACTTCCTCTGGTGATAAGATTTATTACCTTCTTTGTTGCTGTGATGGATTCAGTTTTTTAGTGTGGCAATTTGACTTTCTAGTGTTGGGATCTGACTTTCTGGTTTCTGAATAAATGTTTTGCTTCTGTTTTCTATATGGAAGTCTCTTATATTTTGTGATTCAGAACTATGTCAGCATATTCATAGTTGCCTTCAGTACTGTGAATATAGCATTGGCTGTACATCAGCCACAGTTAGATACAATGTACCTTTATTACAACATAGTGATATCATTCTGGTCCTCTTTGGGAAGGAAGGATAACGGCAACCCAACCAGATTAAAATTGAGTATTAAAATGTTTTATTGTTACATCACTAATTTCCAAAGATATCTCTCTCCATTCCCCTTCCCAAAGAATCAGGAAGACCTAAGTTCCTAGAGATTTGTCTCTTGTAATAAAGTATGAATAAAGAAAGAAGAGAAAAAATAGCAATTGAACTAATGCAAACATCAACCAATTCTTATAGCAGATACAGTAGTCCATATCCAAAAGCATACTTTTAAAACTTAGTTTTCACCATTTTTCTTCCATTTCTACTTTTACATCAATGGCAAAGTTTCAAGATATATGAGTTGATATAGCTTGGAAGCTTGTGAAATTAATGCTCAATTTTAATCTGATTTGTTTTTTCTCTTAGTGCATCTGACAGTAACAGTAAATTGTGAGAAAATATAATTGATGTTCAGTTGTTTCAATCATGTCCAACTCTTTGTGACCCCATTTGGACTTTTCTCAGCAAAGCTGCTTCTCTAGCTCATTTTACAGATGAGAAAACTGAGGCAAACAGGATGAGATGACTTGCCCAGGGTCACAGAGCTAGTAAATGTCTGAGGCTACATTTGAACTCAGGAAGATGAGTCTTCCTGATTCCAAGCCTAGCACTCTATTCACTGTGCCACCTAGCTTCCCTATTACAATGGGATATTTATTGCAATTATACAGCAAAAGTATAGGTTGCAAAGTATTCCTCACCCCAACATCTGGAGAAAATTGTCTACTATACTACATCAGTTAAGGGGTAGGGAGAGTGGGCTCAAGCTTAAAGCAACTACTATGAACAAATACCTCACCAAATTAGTTTCTGAATTTACCATAGCTGAGGTTTATAGTCATTCATTCCCTTTTTGTAAGGCCTGGAATGATGACTGTGGGGGACAATCTTTAGCTGTGCTGGGTACTTTTCAGGGCTTTTAAGGCAGAAAAGCCACAGCTGCTTATTCCAGCATGGAGTAAGGCTCTTGAACGTTTGGTGTCTCACTAGTCCAACCTTTTTGAGGCACGTAAGGTCATAACTGCAACAAGTATTATGCCCACATTATGGATAAGAAAAGTAAGGTGATAAGTGTCACACTGCTGCATAAAATTAGGTCACTATTGATTAAATGTAGCAGCAAAATCTTTCCTGCTCACTTTTGCATTGAACATGACATTCCAAGTAGAGAAAAGAAGTTTAGTATAGTTATTATCTGTAAACAGATTAATCCTTTTTTTAGGCAGGCTCAAATAAAGGATAATTTGTTTCCATAATAACTTTTCTTCTGGGTTCTGTCACAAATGCTCAAGGATTCCCAAAATCTCATGAAGCATGATATTTAAATCTAAAGTGATTGACTTTGCAGTGAATTGCAACCAAAAGTATAAATAGGGTGGGATGATCAGGACTATGCCTTGGGCATTGACATTAGCTGGGGAGGGAGGGAAGGATTCTTCCCTTCAGCAATCTTCTGAATTTATAGCCCTGTGTCATTCAGCACAATTGCATTGATTTTTCTCATCATATCATACTGAAGATCTCATTGCCATGTTTCCCTTCTCTAAGAATTGACTTTCCCAAGTGCCACATTGTCACTATCTTCACCAGCCACTTTCCTCACTCCACCTTCTCCCTGGGGTTTCTAGGGCAGGGGAGAGAGAAGGAGAGGAAGCCTATGTCTCAGGAGAGAGGGTTGGTGTCTTTAGGGATATATGCACACTCACTCCCCATATGGGTCTTATACTTGATGGGATTAAAGTTTTCTCCAGATATCTGTTCCAATTTCCTGATGAATTCTCCCCAAGTACATTTCTGTTTACAACTTCTCTCTGCCACCAATATGAACAACAGTTGTTGTCCAGCTGAAGTTTGAACTGAATGCTTTTCATCTGGCCATATGGCCCAAAGCACTGTCCAGAAGAACAGATATAGAGACTTAGGCCAAGAAATACTATAAGTAACAACTAGAGTAACATTTTTTTTTCTACAGACCCTTGCCTTTCCCTTCCCACTCCACTGAGAGTACTTTATGGTTCATTTGGAGTCCAGGTTAACTTCAGCTTTTTCTGTAAAGAAACAGTGCAATTGGTCAAGGTTAATACACTTCCTGTGCCAAACTAAAGCTGAATTGTTTTCATTCAGACATCTCAATTTTTACTCTCCTTTTTCTCCCAGCACGAAATCCCTGCCAAGTCAGTTCCCTCTAGCTTTACTTTCTAATCACTCTCAGTGAGCCCCTTTGCAAGGAGTTTATTCAGCACTTAGTACCAAGACATAGTTGTGAGATGTATCTCCAAGGGTCATAGCTAATTAAACAAAAACACCCGAGAGCCGATTTAATGTACAAATAAATGCTCATCCTGGCTTCCAGTCAGCAAATGAGGAGCTGGCAAATGAACAGTGAGGTGTTGAGAGTGTCAAGGGAAGAGACAGGGGCTGGGTTGGGATTTCATTTTACCATTATCCAGTCTCAGAGTCAAACCTTTCAACTAATTCCTATTTAATTTTTCCCTGACAGTATACCACCCCCATGCTGGTGCTGGCAGTTTACATAGCACACTGGCAAAATGTTATAGAGATTGTGCTCCTATGCTATAGTGGTAGGGGATTCCCTTTGCCAGTGGGGTTTGAATGGCACTGGAACCAGCCAGCAGACCAGAGTATACTCAGAGCCTACTATCTACCTCTTAGGGAATTATGGTGAGGAAAATATTGTATAAACTATAGAGTACTATATAAAGTAAATCTATTATTATTATTGGGCAGCAAGGTAGTACAGGGAGTAGAGAATTGGGCTTGGAATCAGAAAGTCTCACCATCATGAGTTCAAATCTGGCCTCAGACACTAGCTCAGACACTTATTTGTACTGACCGTGGGCAAGTCACTTAACCCTGTTTATCTCAGTTCCTCATCTGTAAAATGAGCTGGAGAGGGAAGTGGCAAACCACTTCAGAATCTTTGCCAAGAAAACCCCAAAAAGGGGTCATGAAGAGTCAGACACAACTGAAACAACAACAAAAAATTGTTGTTTTTAATCTCACCACGATCAATTAGAGACAATGAAGGAAGCCAAGGCTGGGTAGAATGACGGGGGTGGGGGAGAGGTATAGGGCACAGAGTAAAACTGATTATGTGTGCGTGTGTGTGTGTGTGTGTGTGTGTGTGTGTGTAAATCTCTGGGTTCACAGTAGAAATTATCAACAGGCTTGTTTAAGTGACCTATAAGAGTGAAATAGTTTGCTGTGACAACAGGAGCTAACCCTTTCAAGCACCATGACGATGTGCACGTGGAGGAGGAGGAGGATGGCAGATTTGTGGTGAGAGCCTCCATTAGCCCAGGAAATGCAATTTTTGGCCACAAGGCCATCTTCTAGGATTTTCAAATTGCATAATGATGAGTTTAGAACAAGAATGCTTAATCACTTCTGTGACAGGAATCCTTTTTTCAATCTGTGGAAAACCCCTTCTCAGAATAATATTATTTTTAAAAAATTCATAATTGAAAGAAATGTTAATTTTCAGTTAAAGGTTAGTGAAAAGAAAGGTAAAAATTTTTTCCTATTCAAGTTCGTGGACACCTCTGAAATTTATATATAGGCACCTTGGGAGGGGAGGAACCCCAGGTTAAGAATCTTTGCTTTAGAAAGATGAAGATCATGAGATTTAGAACCAGTAAGGATCTTAGAAATTACCTAGTGTAATAAGAATGGGAATCTGAAGATCTTCCCTGCCCCTTAATATACCTGGTGGGGGGTGGTTTGAAGACCTCCCCTGCTGTGAAGATAAACTCTGCCCCCTGATAGGATGGATGTAGTCACATGGAGCCTGTGGTGGGAGGAGTTTGCTGAAGGGAAGCAGAGCCCACAGGAAGCTGAGAGTCAGAGCAAGCGAGATGGTGGGAGAGAGAGTTACTAAGGCACGGAGAGCGAAAGGTTTGTGAGTAAATATTGGTCTAATATTGATTTGTGGGAAGGCTGAAGGATGCTGTGGCTCTCGGTGTTATTATGGCTTCTGAATATCTCTGGTACTATGATAGAACTGGCTTACTGGTTTGGGGATTCGGTTTTCTGGTGTCTAAATAAATGCTTCAGTTCTATCCTCCATCTGGAGAGTCTGGCATATTTTGTGATTGAACATCATGCAATACTTAGGGTCATGGTCTTTATCATGATTGTGGGTACTGTAAATATAGCCTTGGTACTACACCTAGGACAATCCATTCATATTTTAGGTGAGAAAATTGAAGCCGGACAGGTTAAGCCTGCCCTATATCAGGCAGGTAGATAATAACAAAGCTGGAATTTGAATATGTAACTTTGATTCCAAAGTCATCCTCTTTACCCTTTACCACATCTGCCTCTTGGAAAATGGAAGTGCCTTCTTCTAGTGCCACCCACTAGGCTTTTAAGAGGGCCCCCTGAGAGCCAGTTAAGAGGAACTAGATCATAGATCCTGGATATGAGAACCTTTGAACTTCATATAAGCCTCTGAGGTTCATGTGGTTCACATATGAACCATTGAAATAGTTCCTTTATCAGTGGCCCCTCTTCAGATCTCTTTTCCATCCAGTTTCTACTTCATATTGGTACAAGATGAAGCTTCTTAATGTGAAGTTTTTGTCATATTAGTAACTCCTTAGCTCAAAAACCTTCTATAGATTCTCATTGTCAACTGAATTAAGCCTCACATCTTCAGACTGAATTTTCAAGGCTCTCCTCAAATCAAGTCCAACCATGTTTCCAGAATTATTTTCTACTATTCCTCTCTAGATTCTTTTCCCAACCAAATTCAAAGACTTTTTTGAAATATATTTTTGGATCTTAATTAAACTCCTGTTCTAACCAAACATGTTGTTTCTTAAACATAATGACAATAATAACAGCTCACATATGCATAGTGCTTTAAGGTGTACTAAATGTGCTACAATATTATCTCATTAAATCCTCACAACGACCCTTGAAGGTCAGTTCTCTTATTACCCCCATCTCTCAGATGATGAAAGTGAGGCAGACAGAGACTTAATGACTGAAAACCACCATCACTATCACCACAACCACCACCACCACCATCATCATCACCACCACCACAATCACCACCACTCTCACTATCACTATCACCACTCACCACCACCATCACCATCATCTTTATTATAATTGTCATCCTCATCACAACATCTATGTTTGCAGAATGCTTTAAGACATACAAAACACAGGGGGCAGATCTAAGATGGTGGGAAGGAAGTAGTAGCTTTTCCAAGCTCCTCCAAGAATCTGTTGCTAAAAGCTAAAAAGTGAATTTTAATGGATTTAAGAGTGACAGAACCCATTGGGAGACAGAGTGTGGCAGACTCCCAGCCCAGGAAAGTACCTACTCAGGTCTAGGTAGGGAGAACGTGGAGCACGCAGAGTCTGCACCAGTGTGCATCTAAGAGCAGAGTACAGCAGACTGAGAAGAAGCCTCAGACAGCCAGCAGACTCATTCACTCTAAGAGCAATTTGTAGCCATTCTCACCACAGGACAGAGGATCATCAGAGCTGGGTAAGAGAAAACACATGGCCCACTTCTCCTTGGGCTACCAGCCCACATCCTGGATATTTAAAAATTGCATACCCAAATTTCCAGAAGTCAAGATGGAGGAATAAAACTTAGTTGCTCTGATCCCCCCTCCCTGATCCAGAAAAGTCCAGAGTTAAATGCCCCACCCAGAGTAAAATCCTGAATTAGTAAAAACAGCCTCATGCTTAGGAGTCATTGAGGAAGGGAGAAGTGAGGCTGTATGAAGTCTAAGCCCAGGAGGGTGGAGCCAGAAAACACCAACAACATAAGCCCAGGTGTGCCTTAGTACCACCTGACCAATGAGCAGACTGCAGCCATGCCCTGCTGCTGACCTCCTGAGCTATAGCCCAGAGACACAGAGGTAGAAACCTGAAGGAGCCAGACCACCCTGTCCCCACAGGTTACTCTGTAAACCTCAGGGTAACTCATGGGAAACATTGAGAGTCCTGGCCTTGGCCTCAGTCTACACAGTCAGACACTACAGCTCACTAAGTGAACAACCAAACTCCTACGTCTCAGCCTGAGAAGCTCAATACCTCTGCACCCCAGAAGAAGACAGCCACTTTAAAAATCCAGGACATAGTAAATCACAATGGGCAAGAAGGAAACTGTAAAGGCTAGGACCATTAAATATTTTTATAGTGAGAAAGAACAACCAAATTCAGAAGGCAACACAGACTCTATACTCACTCTGGAGACCACAGAAGGAAATGTGAATTAGTCTCAAGCCCAAAAAGCATTCTTGGAGGACCTCAAGAGGGATTTTAAAAATGAAATTAGAGACTAAGGAGACATATTTAAATCTACAGTGACCAAATTTGAAAACAAAATTCACTGAAGAAAACAAATCTTTAAAAAGTAATATTGGAGAACTAGGACTGGAGGTCCAAAATCTAACTTAAGAAAATATTTCCCTAAAAATGAAAATTGAATATATGGAAAAGGAGTTTCAAAAACTAATTGAGGAAAATAACTCACTAAAAATTACAATCAGTCAAATTGAAGCTAAGGACTCTATGATGCAGCAAGAGTCAGTCAAATAAAACATAAAGATTGAAAAATTAGAAGAAAGTGCAAAATATCTCACTGGAAAAACAACTGACCTGGAAAACAAATCCAGAAGAAATAATCTAAGAATTATCAGACTACCAGAAAGCCATGATGAAAAAAGCATCCTCCAAGAGACTGTCAAAGAAAACTGTCCTGAGGTCCTAGAATCAGAAGGTAAAATAGTTATTGAAAGAACTCACCCATCTCCTGAAAGAGATCCCAAATTGAAAGCTCCAAGAAATATAGTAGCCAAATTCCAAGGTCAAAGAGAAAATCCTGAATGCAGCCAAAAAGAAACAATTCAAATATTGTGGAACTACAGTCAGGATTACACAGGACTTAGTAGCTGCTACATTAAAAGATTGGAGGGAATGGAATGCCATTTTTTCATAAAGCAAAAGAGCTGGGACTGCAACCAAGGATCAACTACCCAGCAAGACTGAGCATAATCTTTCAGGCAAAGAGATGGTCATTTAATGAAATAAAGGACTTCCAGACCTTCCTCACAAAAAAAGCCAGAGCTCAATGGAAAATTCTATCTCCACTTACAAGATCCAAGAAAGACCTAAAAAGGTAAACAAGGAAAACACATACTCACACATATGCAGACACACACAGATGCTCACACATGCACATAACTTGGGACTCAATAAGAGCAAACTGTTTACATCCCTATATGAGAAGTAGATACCTGTCAATATTGAAATTCGTATAAGTATTGCAACATCTAAAAGGGATGTACATAGATAGACAGTGTGGGTATTAGTGAGCTAATCTGAAGATTTCAGTTTTTAAAAAAACTCTATTAAGATGAAGAAAGGGATTGTAATGGGAGAAAAGGAAAGGTTGAGGCAGAAAATGGTAAATTATTCCACAAGAAGAGGCACAAAAATGTACTAACTTGGAGGGGAGAGAAGGGGAGAAAGGAGATGAGCATCATATGATCATTACTCTTATTGGTTCTGATTTAAAGAGGGATCAATATAAACAGTTAAGTTTAGATTCTAACATGAAAAGACACAAAAACTCATAACAATAGAAGGAAAAAAGGGAGGGAGAGGAGCACTGTATGAAATTTACTAGCATTCGTTTGGGTTCAAGGAGGGAAGAACATACACTGTTAAGAATAAAAATCTATTATGCCCTACAGGCAGTAGGAGGGATGGGGGGTCAGTATAAGAAGAGGGACAGTGGTCAGAAGGGAGGAAAAGAGTAGCAAGGGGAAAGCGTAGAAAAAGGGGGAGGACACAGGGAGGGAATACTGAGGGAGTTGGGGGTTAAAAGGAAAATTCTGAAGGAGGGGAAGGGAAAGGGAAGATATAAACAGGGGAGGGAATAAGAGAGGGAAAGTCACAGATAGTAATCATAACTGCTAAGGAATATACCTTCTTCTCAGCGGTACATGGCACATACTAAAAAATTGACCATGTACTAGGACATAAAAACCTCACAATTCAGTGCAGAAAGGCAGAAATATTGAATGCATCATTCTCAGATCATGATGGAATAAAAATTATATGCAATAAAGGGCCATGGGCAAAAAAACTAATTGAAAACTAAATAATTTAATCCTAAGAATGAGTGGGTCAAACAAGAAATTATAGAAACAATCAGTAACTTCATTCAGGAGAATGACAATAATGAGACATCATACCAAAACTTGTGGGATGCAGCAAAGGTAGTACTTAGGGGAAGTTTTATATCCCTTAATGCATACATGAAAAAATTAGAAAAAATGGAGATCAATGAATTGGGTATGCAACTGAAAAAGCTAGAAAAAAGAACAAATTGAAAATCCCCAATTAAAAACTAAATTAGAAATAATGAAAACCAAAGGAGAGATTAATAAAATTAAAAGTAAGAAAACTATTGCACTTATAAATAAAACTGAGTTGGTTTTATGAAAAAAAAAACAATAAAATTGATAGACCCTTAGTCAATATGATAAAAAAAAAGAAAGGAGAAAACCAAATTTCGAGTATCAAACACGAAAAGGGTGAATATACCTTCAATGAAGAGGAAATTAAAACAATAACTAGGAATTATTTTACCCAATTGTATGAACATAAATTTGACAATCTTAGTAAAATAGATGAATATTTGCAAAAATATAAGTTGCCCAGATTAACTGAAGAGGAAGTAAATTATTTAAATAACCCCATTTCCAAAAAAGAAATTGAACAAGGTATCAGAGAACTCCCTAGGAAAAAAAATCCCCGGGGCCAGATAGATTCACTACTGAATTTTATCAAACATTTAAAGATCAATTGATCCCAATACTCTACAAACTATTTGAGAAAATTGGTGAGGAAAGAGTCCTATCAATTTCTTTTTATGGCACAAATATGGTACTGATACCTAAATCAGGAAGAGACAAAATGGAGAAAGAAAGAAAATTATAGAACAATCTCATGAATATGGATGTGAAAAATTTAAATAAAATATTAGCAAAAAAGAATACAGCAACTTATCACAAGAATAATACACTTTGATCAGGTTGGATTTATTCCAGAAATTCAAGGATGGTTCAATATTAGGAAAACCATCAGTATCATTGATCATATCAACAATAAAACTAGCAGAAACCATATGATTATCTCAATAGATGCAGAAAAAGCTTTTGACAAAATACAACATCCATTCCTATTAAAAACGATAGAAAGTGTAAAAAGAAATAGAATTTTCCTTACAATAATAGGTGGCATCTATTTAAAGCCATCAGCAAGTATTATATGTAATGGGGATAAACTAGAAGCATTTCCAATGAGATCAGGGGTGAAACAAGGATGTCCACTGTCACCCCTCTTATTCAATCTGGTACTAGAAATGTTAGCAGTAGCAATTAGAGAAGAAAAAGACATCAAAGGGATCAAATTAGACAAAGAAGTAACTAAGCTATCACTCTTTGTGCAGATGATCTGATGATATACTTGGAGAAGAACTCACTATTTGACAAAAACTGCTGGGAAAACTGGGAAAAAACATATAGTATGGCAGAAACTGGGCATTGACTATCATCTAACGCTGTGCACCAAAGTCAAGTCTAAATGGGTGCACGATCTAGGTATAAAGGGTGATACTATAAGTAATCTGGGGTGGCAAGGAATAGTTTACCTGTCAAATTTATGGAGTAGGGAAGACTTTATGACCAAACAAGAGTTGAAGAGCATTATAAAATGCAAAATGGATAATCTTGATTACATTAAATTGAAAAGTTTCTGTACAAACAAAGCCAACGTAACCAAGATTAAGAGGGAAGTGGGAAAGAATTTTTACAACCAGTATCTCTGATAAAGGCCTCATTTATAAAATATACAGGGAATTAAGTAAAATCTATAAGAATACAAGTCATTCCCTGATTGATAAAT
>CM053599.1:167209535-167283999 GCA_028646575.1 Pseudocheirus occidentalis | reverse complement strand
AACCCTTCTATACAACCAGGCTAATGTCCAATGTGAAAGTATTTGCAGATCCTGTACTTCACTGTGTGCTGACATGGGAGGGGGCGGGTGGGGGAAAGGAGAGAGAGGGAAGAAAATTTGAAACTCAGGGGATTGTGGACCTGAATCTCATAAACTAAAAATAAATAAACAAATCAATTTTTAAATGATATACAAAATGCTTTTCACACCCCTGTAAGTGACATAGTACAAATACTTTTTGACACCAGATCCATGATTTCATTGACATAGGAAAAAACCTTCACTAAAGCAGATTAGTAACTGCGTTGGAGTCCACTCCATGAATAGATGGCAGTCAGTATCTTGTCTTCAGTTACCCAACCAGGCCATGGCAGAGATGAGTCTTAAACACAGATTCCTGACTCTGAGAACAGTTCTCTAGCCATTTTGTTTCTTATGTAACCTTTATTATGCCAATTTTATACACAAAGAAACTGAGCAAATTCACAAAGATTCACTCCCAATTCTTTCTTGATTTGACCATCTCTCGACCTGTCTTCCCATCTGTAAAATGAAGGCATTGATTCATTGGTTAGAATAGATGCTTTCTGAGAATTGTTCCCTCGTCTGAGAGCTGATTATTGTGATTGTGAGGACAATCCTCAGCAAAACCATGATGGAGGCACATTTATGAAGTTATGGAGACAATGCCTCTCCTCTCAATGTTCCTCTACTCTACTCTAGCAGCTCCCACCTTCAGTGCTTAACCCAGTAACTGGCACAAAGTAGGCACATAATAAATCCCCATTGACTTAAGTTGTCTTGCATGTCCAGTAACACCAATTTTTCAACCTGTACCAACACAACAGAACATTCTATGCTTGTCTTTAAAACTACTCTGGTCAGAGGTAGTGTGATATAGTGAATAAGACACTGAACCAGGAGTCAGTTAAAGCAGGACTCAAATTTTGCCTCAAATACTTTCCACCAAGATAGTTGTCTAGCTGTGTGCCCTTGTGTAAGTCACTTAATCTCTGTTTGTTTCGGTTTCCCTATCAAAAAATGAAGGTAATAATTGCACCTGCCTTCAGGGTTTTTATAAAGATCAGATGAGTTAATATTTATAATACACTGAGCACAATGTCTGGTTTTTCTTTCTGTGCAAAGGACAAATCTGTACAAAGTGCTATAAAAGTATCAGAAGAGAGAGGGATGTCATTCAACTGAGACAATCAAGGAAAGGTTCATTGAAAAATAACAGGAATTGGCCCTTGAAGAAATGATCAAGGATTTTAACAGAGATGAACTCAAGGGAGTCCTTTCCAGGAGTAGATAACAGTTAATAAGCCAGTCAACAACCAACAACTATTGAAGTTTTTTGAGGAGAGTGGCATGATTAGAGAGGTCCATTAGAAAGATGACTGAGGGGGCGGCTAGGTGGCGCAGTGAATAGAGCACCTGCCCTGGAGTCAGGAGTACCTGAGTTCAAATCCAGCCTCAGACACTTAACACAAAAAACTAGCCGTGTGACCTTGGGCAAGTCACTTAACCCCAACTGCCCTCCAAAAAGCAAAAAAAAAAAAAAAAGATGACTGAGGCTTCTGTGTGCAGAAAGAACAAAAAGGGGGACAAATCAAAGGCAGAGAGGCCAGTTAGTAGCCTATTGCCATAGCTCACTACAAGGGTCAGCTCCAATGGCACAAATGTCTTAGTCCATGTTTAGGTGGCTGATGAGTGAGACCTGTCTAGTCCAGAAGCTGAGATGTTAGAATTAAAATTTAGAAACAGGTATCTGACAATGCAGGGAACTATTACCATGTAGCATTTAGTGGAACATTTTCAAAGGAATCTAGGGGTTTAAGTAGATGGTTTCCAATTATGTTAATGTATCACCCAGCTAAATCCCTGATAATCACACTGAAAACTCACCCCACTGGGGTCTAATTTAGATGTACAAGATAAAAGGAGTGCTTTGTTAAAGGACGCTATTTCTGGACACAACTGCTCTTGAGATTCCCTTAGTTATCACAGAACGTAGACTGTTGAATATCCTAAAGCTCCTGTATTAACTAGACTCAAAATGCCAACATCAAACTCAGCCTTAAAAAAAAAGAAACAACTTAACCTTAGTGGTGTTCATTGACTGCTCCCTTTCACTCAAGAATCTTGGTAGTGTTGTTATTTAATTATGTTGGACTCTTCCTGATCCCATCTGAGGTTTTCTTGGTAAAGATACTAGAATAGTTTGCCATTTCCTTCTCCAGCTCATGTTACAGATGAGGAAACTGAGGCAAACAGGGTGAAATGAATTGCCCAGGTGCACTTAGCTAGTAAGTGTCTGAGGTCAGATTTGAATCCAGAAAGAGCAATCTTCCTGACTCCAAGCCAATTGCATCATCTAGGTGCCCTCTCAATAATCCTAGTGTCCTTTTATATGCTTATCCCCAACACAGAGCCATGCATTGTGTTCCTGTGTGGGGTGTGGGGTGAATGTGAATACTTAGAAGACTCTAAGAGATGGAGGCACTATGGCATTGCGGAAAGATCCCTGGCTTTGGAGTCAAAAGGACCTGAGTTCAGCTCCTGCCCTTTGTCACTCATTAGCTGCATAACCTTGGGCAAGGCATTTTTCTTCTTGACTTCAATTTTCCTTATCTATGAAATGAGGGGAAAAGATTAGATGACTTCTAAGGTCCCTTCCAGTTCTAAAGAGGCAATGATCCTGTGATCTCAGCAAGTATGGGAATGCTTTTCCTCAGCACAGACCACAAACTTTCCATATCTTGCTAGATAATTTTTTTTCATGAGTTGATGTTGCTGAAAAACTTCATCATCCAGTGATCAAATTTCTGGTAATGAGTTTCTCTGAATTTAAGCCTTTCCTGGAAAGACAAAATACACTACATTTTTCAACCTACACTTGAAGCTTTTCCAGCCTAGGATTGCCAGACATTTCCCCACCTTGGCATACCCTTTGAAAACTCATCACATTAATTGAACTGATACTTGAAGGAAGAGGAGGTAGGGAATGGAAAAAGGATTGAAAATGCCTCCTATGTATCAAACACTGTGCTAAGTATGAATATGATCATATTTGATGTTGACAATAAGAACACGACAACCCTGTGAGGAAATTTGTGTTATTCTCATATTATAGGTATAGAAAATGAGGCAGAAAGAGGTTAAGTGATTTGTTCAGGGTCAGTCAGTAACTATGTTGAGTTTAGAGTTCAGGGGTGTTTGAGACCCCAACATACCAATACACTGGATCCTACTGAATGAATTTGACTCAAGCCTTCTCTCAGACAAAGTAAAACAAAGTTTATTAAAGATTTGCCATAATGGGTAGACTCTTAAGGAGCCTTTTGTGTTTGTGAAGCTTGTATTGGACAAGGGGGCCAGAATAATCTGACACAGACTGAGTTTTCTCTTGATTGAATCTCAGCACCTTCATGGAGGCAAGATGGATCTTATATATAGGAAAATTGTAGGAGGGATCTAGGGGTGGTCTAGAGGAAGAGTTTGGGGAGGGTCTTGAGGAGGAGTCTAAGGAGGTTCTTGCTGGGACTGAGATCAAACATCAAGAATGACTGAGATCAAACACCAGGAATGGAATTAAGAGTGGGAAATGGCTGAAGGCTACCTGGAGATGAAAGACAATGAAGAGCTAGACTGGTTTAAGGGTAACAGATTTGGATATAGATATTTTGATAGGATCAAGGGTGGGAAGTAGCTGGACAATGGAGAACTAGGCTAGGTTAAGAGTAGCAGAGATTTTGGCCTAGGATACTGTAAGGCTTATGGCCTCAAGCAAATGCCTCATCAAGTGGGAAGATTCAAGGGGGTTCCCAGAGCCTGTACTCCATCAAATAAACATTTATTAAGTACTTTTATTTATTTATTAAGTACTATTGATGTGGTTAGGATTAGGGTGCTTGAGATCCCAAAATACCAACAATGCTGGGTCCTGCTGAATGAATTCGACTCAAGTCTTCTCTCAGCCAAAGAAAAGCATGGTTTATTAAAACTTCACTGGCACTGGACACAGAGTAAGACTGTGCTAGAAAATTCTATGGTGCTCTCACACACATGGGGGCAAGAAGGGGTCTTATATACAGAAAAGTTGTGGGAGGAATCTTGTAGTGGTCTGGAGAAGAAGTTTGGGAAGGGTCTTCAGGAGGCTTTAAGGGGGTAAATGAGAGATTAAGAGTGGGAAGTTGCTGGAGGCTACCTGGAGCCAACAGACAATAGTGGGCAAGGCCAGTTCAAGGGTGGATTGATATTTTGATAGGCTCAAGGGTGGGAAGTAGATGGACAAAGGAGGGCTAGGCTGGTAAGAGTGTGTGGGACAAGATGACCCTGAACCAAAATAAAATAAGCAGAGATATCTCCAAGCAGAGACAGGAAGGATTTATTTAATTATTTCTTCTTGCAAGAAGGGTGGTCTCAATACTAGAGGCAGTCTAGTAGGAGAGGCAAAGTACAAAATTCAAAGCTTGGTTATGTACCCCAAAGACCACCCCTTTTCCCCCTCCCTTGTTCTGTCCCGTTCCTGTTAATTAAGAACTTAGGTGCACAATCTTAACCACAAAAATCTGCTGGCATTGCATGTAAAATGTCAATAATATAAAAAAGCAGAAGGTACATGTCTAGTGGACATGAAAACAGACAAAATATGTTATCAGTATCAACTTAGACATAAAAGCAGAAAATACATATTCCAACAATATCAATATAGACTTGGAAGTAGACAATATTTTATGAATCATGAGGATTTTAGGACATGGTGACCTGCCTGGAGTTCTGCAACAGGATTTCCAATTTTATATTTGTACAGGTCAGATGGTGGTCAGTAGAAACAAGTCTGGGACATCCAGGCCTACTGTTAAATTTGCAAGGTCTGTGCTTTCCCCTCCTATGCATTAGCTAAACTTAGCAAAAACTTCAACTTATGACCAGGGAAGTAAGGCAAGGGTCCCAGGCTCCCAGCCCAGGTTACTAAGTCTTTGGTACTTTATTATAATTGTGTTTATATTTCTGGAATGTTACCTGAGAAGTTTTCACTTTTATTACATTTAAGAGTGAGAGATGTGGGCCTATAATGAAAGGCTTGTGGCCTCAGGCAAATGATTCAAGTGGAAAGATTCAATCAGAGTTCAAGGAGGTTCCCAGAGGCTGCACCTCATCCCTATGTGCCAGATAACTGTGCTAAATACTGAAGACATAGAGTCAAAAGACAGTCCCCTCCCTCAAGGAGCTTACAATCTATTTGGGGAAAGAAGCAAACAAAGATGTACAAACCAGCTATGCACAGGCTGAATGGGAAGTAAATAAGGGAAGGGAAAACAATAGAATGAAGAGGAGCTGGGAAAGGTTTCCTTATGGAAACCTTGATTTTAATTGAGACTTAAAGGAAACCATTGAAGCTAGTAGGTGAGATGAGCAGGGAGAGAATTCTAGGGAAGGGGGACAGTTAGAGAAAAATGCCTATAGTCAATGTGTGGGGTGAAAATCCCCACTCAAAATTTATTCAAGAATGTGGAGGTTTCTCAGGATAAAACCAGGAAATTTTTATT
Organism: Pseudocheirus occidentalis; assembly: GCA_028646575.1. Taxonomy (NCBI): domain Eukaryota; kingdom Metazoa; phylum Chordata; class Mammalia; order Diprotodontia; family Pseudocheiridae; genus Pseudocheirus; species Pseudocheirus occidentalis. The sequence continues at coordinate 167,278,444 of CM053599.1, read as the reverse complement.
CTTTTCCCCACGAGAAGAGGGTGGTCTTCTCCACAGCAGATCAGGGCCCGGAGGCAGAGGCATGTTACAGAAGATGGAACAAGAATTTATTAAGGCATTCAAGCCCCTTCTTCCCTGCTGTGCCTTCTCCCATTGTCTGGGAGGGGGGTTCAAGTGTGAAAATCTTCCCCAGTGGAAAGTAACAAAGAAGCCCATTACTGCTGCCTGTTGACTGGGAGGTGGGCAGGGAACCAGGGTATTTTTCATTTCCTTATTTGGCAAACTACAGCAAGGGGGGAGGTCAAAAAACCCTAAAGAAATGGTTCTCAACCTGTGGGTTATGTTCAACTTGTAACAATGAAAATACATCCTGCATATCAGATATTTACATTATGATTCATAACAATAGCAAAATTACAGTTATGAAGTAGCAACTAAAATATTTTATGGTTGGGGGTCACCACAACATGAGGAACTGTATTAAAGGGTCATGGCATTAGGAAGGTTGAGAACCACTGTCCTAAAGGGCCTGATGATGATAAGGGTGTGGCAAACAAGGGTGGAGGTTGAAAGACCCCTGAAGGGGCCTAATGCTGACGTAGAAGGGGATAGAAGGGGGGAAAGGGAAGCTGAAACTCTGGCTTATTCCCACAAGAAAACTTATGGGCGGAGAAGTTTTAACCATTCCCATTCATTAAGAAATGGTATTTTGTGTCCTGGGACAACAAGGAAACCAGTGTCCCTGGATTAAAGAGGATGTGGTTGTGGAATAAGGTATGGGAAGACCAGAAAGGTAGGAGTGGGCTAGGTTATGAAAGGCTTTGAATGTCAGCAGATTCTGCATTTGATCCTGGAGGCAATAGGGAATTACTGGAGTTTATTGAATAGTGGGATGACATGTTCATACCTGTGCTTTAGGAAAATCACTTTAGCGGCTAAATGAATAATAGATTAGAGCAGGGAGAGACTTGAGGCAGAATAACCCGCTACCAGGCTATCATGATATTCAAGGCATGAGACGATGAGAGCCTGCTCCAGAATGGTGGTAGTGTCAGAGGGAAAAGAAGAAATATTTAAGAGGGACACATAGCTATAAGTGTCTGAGGTCAAATTTGAACTCAGGTTTTCCTGACTCCTAGTTCAGAGCACTATATCCTTGTGCCACCTAGCCTCCTAGCACAGGAAGAGGATCTTAATAAAGGTGGTTGGTAGGGAGTATAAAGAAACAGAAGATATATAGTCCTTACCCTTGAGCCCCTTCACTATAGTAGTTTTCTCAGCAAAGATACTGGAGTGGTTTGCTTTTTCTTTCTCCAGCTCATTTTACAGATAAGGAAACTGAGGCAAGCAGGGTTAAGTAACTTGCCCAGGGTCACACAGCTAGTAATTATTTAAGATCAGAATTGAACTCGGGAAAATGAATCTTCTTGGCTTCAGGAGTGATACTCTATCTATTGCACTACCTAGCTACTGAAAGAAATTATTTTTAGCTGGCATTATTTTTAACTGGTCCCATACATACTCTACATCTCATCTAACTATACATCAGGATCTCAAGATTTCCCCAGGTTAGCCATTTTGTCATGTGCCTTGCTGCCCTTCAGCATGTCCATCTCCCCTAGACTTGCTCCATACTTTTCCCTTCTTACTTGAGTCCCATAATCAAATCAATTGGTACTATTGGTGCTGCATAGAGTTGGTTAGTCAGTCCATGAACAATTATTAATTGTGTGCCTACTGTGTGGCAAACATTGCACTAAGTGCTAGGAATACAAAGGAAGACAAAAAACAGCCTCTGCCCTCAAGACGTTTACATTCTAACAGGGAAACCCAAATGCAAATCACTATGTAGCAACCTAGGGCAGCTAGGGGCAAAGAGCACAGAGTGCACTGGAGTGCACTGGAGTAAGCAAGACTCACCTCCCTGAGTTCAAATCTGGCTTCAGATACTTCCTAGCTGTGTGACCCTGAGCAAGTCACTTCACCCTGTTTGCCACAGTTTCCTCATCTGTAAAATGAGCTGGAGAAGGAAAGAAGATCACTTCAGTATCTTTGCCAAGGGAATCCCCAAGTGGTGTCATGAAGAGATGGAAACAACTGAACAAAATGTAGAAATAAGCTATATGTTGGATAAATGGGAAATAATCAACAAAGGGAAGGCATTAGAATTGAGGAGAGACAGGAAAAGCTTCCTGTAGGTGAGACTTGAAGGAGGAGGGGATGACAATCTTCTGCCCTGTGGTTCCACTCTCAATCCGTCTGATGCCTTCTAGATCAATCTCTTTCCTATGAATGTTGTATTTTTGTATTAGAATGTATACACATTTACTGAGAGCAGGGTCCCTCTCACTTTGGTGTCTCTTATACATTAGAGGTGCTTAGTAAATGCTTGTCAGCTGGTTAATTGGGTGGAATTGACTGCTGAAGGAGAGGCTGAGGGCATGGAGACTAGCTTAGAGCTGTTGCTATTATCTGGGCATAAAGTGATGAGGGCTTGGATTAGGGTTTGGTCAATAAATACAGCAGGGATAGAGCAGTTTTAGAAGACATTGGCAGCTCAGCTGCTTTCTTCCTGAGACTATAGGAAAAAAATCAGTGATTCGAACTTTTCTTTTTTTTTTTTGCTTTTTTTTTTTTGGAGGGCAGTTGGGGTTAAGTGACTTGCCCAAGGTCACACAGCTAGATTTTTGTGTTAAGTGTCTGAGGCCGAATTTGAACTCAGGTCCTCCTGACTCCAGGGCCGGTGCTCTATTCACTGCGCCACCTAGCCGCCCCGATTTGAACTTTTCTTTCTGCCAGGACTGCAGAATGCTTAGTTGGCAATGATTCTTTCAGATCTTAAGCTTGGCCAATATAATTACATAGAGTTAGTAGGGAATTATTAGTGTTGGGAAATGTACTAATGGGTCAATGAGTTTTCAGTAAGGCTAGGAAATCTGGGCACCAATGGCATCTATCCAAGTAAAAATCTCAGGAAGAGTTTTCTTAATTGCAAAATAAGCAAATCTCCTACCTCCTAAAGCATAGGGGCTTTTTGGTGGGTGTTCATACCTATGGAAGCCAAAATATGTAGCATCTGCCAGGAGCTGTTTGTCTTGTTGTGATACTTTCCTACTCTGTATTATCTCTTGTACTCTCTCCATAGAGACCAGAACCACTGTGAGGAATTAATTAGCCTACACCAAGCTGAGCCATTGATTTGCAGCAAGCAACCACATTTTGCATGGTTCAAAAGGCTTTTCCAAAGAGAATATTACAAGGACATACAATGTTTTATGAAGCCTTAGTGATATCTGATAACATTTGGGCAAGTCTACTTACCTCTCTAAGTGTTAGGTTCCCCTGTGCCACCCCGTTCTCAGTTTGAAAATGAGAGTGTTGGACTACAGAATCTTTTTTTTTTTGAGGGAGGGAGGCAAGACAATTAGGGTTAAGTGATTTTCCCAAGGTCACACAGCTAGTTAAGTGTCAAGTGTCTGAGGCTGGATATGAACTCAGGTCCTCCTGACTCCAAGACGAGTGCTCTATTCACTGTACCACCTGGCTGCCCTCAGACTATGGAATCTTGAATGTATTATCCAGCTTTAACATCCTATAATTTCATAAACGTTGTATAGATGAGCAGAATGTAAGATGTGAGAGAAGCACGGCAGGGCAGAGACTGCTCTGGGCTCCATGCTATAAATTTCAGATTATTTTTCCAAGATCTTTTGGACAAAAGGTTGTATGAGTTGTTAATTGGCTCATCTTCGGTTTACCCTCGGATTATAAGATCTCTAAAGTCCCTTCTATGATCTGAGGTTCTGCTATACTAAGGTAAGCAGCTAGGTGGCACAGTGGATAGAGCATCTGGCCTAGGGTAAGGACGATTCATCTTCTTAAGTTCAAATCTAGCCTCAGTAACTTATTAGCTGTGTGAGTCTGGGCAAGTCATTTAACCCTGTTGGCCTTAGTTTCCTCATCTGTAAAATGTGTGGGAGAAGGTAAAGGCATACCACTCTAGTATCTCTGCAAAAAAAAACCCAAATGGGGTCACAGAGAGTCAGCCATAACTGGAAAAAAAAAGGATATAACAACAACACTATCCAAAGACTGAACCTATCATCTTGCAGAATTGACTTGGGGTCATTGTCATATTTCCTTCAAGCTCTAACATTCTATGTATTCATGATGTGAAAGATGTTCCTTGGATTATCCCAACTTGTTGCCCAAATGGTTATTGCTCTGGGACAAGGATTCTTAATCTTTTTGTGTGTCAGAGCCCCCACTGGTAATGGGGTGAAACCTATGCATGCCTCAGTACGCTGTTTTCTTTCTTTTAAATCTAAATTCATTTATTTATTTCTAGTTTTCAACATTAATTTCCACAAGATTTTGAGTTATAACTTTTCTCCCCATCTTTTCCCTACCCCCCCCCACTCCAAGATGGAGAGCCTACAGAATACCCCTTTCCCCAATCTGCTCTCTCTTTGATCCTCCCCAATACCCCCTCTGACTTCCTAGTAGGGCAAGATGGATTTCTCTACCCTAGTGCCTGTATATCTTATTTCCAAGTTGCACGTAAAAAAAACCTATTTTTTTCAACATTTGTTTTTAAAACTGTGATTTCCAGATTCTTTCCCTTCTTCTCTTCTCACCCACCCCCCACTGGGATGACAAGCAATTCAATATAGGTTGTACATTTGTAGTTATGGAAAATATTTCCATAGTAGTTATATTGTGAAAGACTAATTATATTTCCCTCCATCCTATCCTGCCTTCCCACTTATTCTATTTTCTACTTTGACCCTGTCCCTTTTCAAAAGTGTTTGCTTCTAACTACCCTCCCCCCGAATCTGCCCACCCTCCTATCGTCTATTATCCCCTTCCCCCCTACTTTCCTGTACAGCAAGATACCCAATTGAGTGTGTATGTTATTCCTTCCTTACGCCAAATTCAATGGGAGTAAAGTTGACCCATTCCCTTTTACCTTCCTGCTCTTCCCCTCTGTTGTTCCACTGTTGCTTCTTATATAAGATAAGTTACCTATTCAATCTCTCCCTTTCTCCTTCTCCCATTATATTCCTCTCTCACCTCTTAATTTTAAATTTTTAGATATCATCCCTTCCTTTTAAATTGATTTTATGCCCTCTGTCTATGTGTACATGTACACACATATGCACACACTCACATGTGTATATACACACATACATCCTCCTATACATACATATATATGTACACACACCCATATATTCCCTTCAACTATCCTCATACTGAGAAAAGTCTCATGAGATACAATTATTATTTTCCATGTAGGAATGTAAATAGTTCAACTTTAATAAGTTCCTTATGATTTCTTTTTCCTGTTTACCTTCTCATGCTTCCCTTGCTTCTTGTATTTGAAAGTCAAATTTTCTGTTCAGCTTTGGTTTTTTTCATCAAGAAATCTTGAAAGTCCTTTATTTCATTGAATGACCATATTTTCCCCTGAAGCATTACTCATTTTTGCTGGGTAGGTGATTCTTGGTTTTAATCCTAGCTCCTTTGACCTCTGGAATATCATATTCCAAGCCCTTCTATCCCTCAATGTAGAAGCTGCTAGATCTTGCATTATCTTGATTATGTTTCCAAAATACTCAAATTGCTTTTTCCTAACAGCTTGTAACATTTTCTCCTTGACCTAGGAACTCTGGAATTTGGCTATGATATATTCCTAGGAGTTTTCTTTTTGGGATCTTTTTCAAGAGGCAATTTGTGACTTCTTTCAATTCCTATTTTGCCCTCTGGTTCTAAAATATCAGAGCAATTTTCCTTGAGAATTTCTTGAAGGATGATTTCTAGGTTCTTTTTTTGATCATGGCTTTCAGGTAGTACAATAATTTTAAAATTGTCTCTCCTGGATCTGTTTTGGAATTCCAAGTCAGTGGTTTTTCCAGTGAGATATTTCACATTGCCTTGTATTTTTTCATTTGTTTGGATCTGTTTTATAATACCTTGATTTCTCATAAAGTCATTAGCTTCCACTTATCCCAATCTAATTTTGAAGGAATTATTCTCTTTAGTGAGTTATTGAAATTCTTTTTCCATCTGGGCAATTTGCTTTTTAAGGCTTCTCCTCATTGGCTTTTTGGGCCCCTTTTGCCATTTGAGTTAGTCTATTTTTAATATGAATTTTTGGAGGTCTCCTTTAGTAGGCTGTTGACTCTCTTTTCTTCATTTTCTTGCATCATTCTCATTTATCTTCCCAATTTTTCCTCCCTTCTCTTACTTGATTTTCAAAATTCTTGAGCTCCGCCATGGCCTGTAACCAATTCATATTTTTTATCGGAGCTTTTGATGCAAGAGTTTTGACTTTGTTGTCTTCTTCTGGTTCCATGTTTTGATCTTTTTTGTCCCCCCCCAAAAAGGATTCTGTAGTCTAATTGCACTTCCTCTGCTTGCTCATCTTGCCAGCTAATTACTTGACTTTTGAGCTCTTTGTCATGGTAGAACTCTGCTTCCAGAGAGCTGTGTCCTAAATTTCTGGGATTTTCACAGTTGCCAGAGGTCTGAGGAGGGCTCCCTCTTTACAGCCACCAGAAGCTCTGGCAGCTAGCATTTCTCACACCAGGACCACTGACCAAGACAGCAACCATGATCTAAGCACGTCAAAGCAAGAGTGATTACCCTCTGAATTGTTGCTTGGTCTCCCTATTATCTGCAGGTCAGGAGCTCCAGAGGCAGCTACATGGCAACAGCTGTAGCCACCACAGCTCTACCACCTCTAACCCTGGGGGCCAGATGGTGCTCTCCTCTCACCTAGTTCCAACAGAATTATCTACTGATCTTTTACTTTCTCTTTGGTGTTTATGGGTTGAAAAGTCTGGAAACCACCACAGCTGCCAGTGATTCATTCTCCTAAAGTCTGCTCTGGCTGGTCTGTGCTGCTGGTCCAGGTCACCGTGAATCTGGACACTTGCTGCTCACATGGGACTACTCAGCCCTCAGCCTGGTGCAATAGACCCTCCCTGTCCACCTGCCGGGCCGCCTTCAGCGGGAGGCTTGTTTCTCTGTCACTTTGTGGGTTCTGAAGCTCTAAAATTTGTTTAGAGTCGTATGTTACAGGTATTGGGGGTGGTTGGTGTGGGAGCTCATGAAAGTTCCTGCTTTTACTCCACCATCTTTGTTCCACCCACTAGTGTTTTCAAAAACACAAAACAGAATACAAAGGATTGCCGAGAAAGCCAATTATGTTGAAATTTTTTTTTAACCTAACTCAAGGACCCCAGGTTAAAAACCCCTTTCTGGAGGTCCTTATACTGTGATTTTACTTCAGGTTACTCTCTTGACCTCTTCTACTGTGCTAGACTTTTTTTTGCCTTTTTTTTTTGGAGGGCAGTTGGGGTTAAGTGACTTGCCCAAGGTCACACAGCTAGTTTTTTGTGTTAAGTGTCTGAGGCTGTATTTGAACTCAGGTACTCCTGACTCCAGGGCCGGCGCTCTATTCACTGCGCCACCTAGCCACCCTGTGCTAGACTTTTAAATCAAGAAAAGAGATTAGAGGAATTAGCAAGGGGAAAAATTGAGAAAGAAATTTTCAAGGAAATCCCAAGTAAAGAAGGAAAAAAGCCATCATCCTTCAGGTAGCTGGCACAAATAATGTCAAATAGCTGCCAGAATAATGGTGACTTTAAGAAACTTCTAACATGTATAAAAAGATTTGTTTTGACGTTTTGAAATTGTTGTTGTTTAATCATTTCAGATTGTTTGTGAATTCTTTTGGGGTGTTCTTGTCAGAGATACTGAAGGAGTTTGGCATTTCCTTCTCCAGCTCATTTTATAGATGAGGAAAATGAGGCCATCAGGGTTAAGTGACTTGCCCAGAGTCACACAGCTACTAAGTGTCTGGGGACAAATTTGAACTCAGGAGGAAGAGTCTTCCTGACTCTAGGCCCAGCACTCTATCCACTGAGACTAAAAAGACTTGCATGAAAATATGTAGAATGAAATGAGCAGAGTAAGGAGAGCAACTTATAAAATAACAAAATTGCAAAAAGACTTGAGAACTCTGATTAATGAAATGACTAACCACAATTCCAGGGGAATGACGATCACACATGGTGCCTACCTCCTGAGAGAAAGATGATAGAATCAAAATGCACAATGAATTACAAGGGTTTTGTTTTTCTTCCTTTTCTTCTAAATTGGAGTGAGAGGCAGAGAAAATAAATGTTAATTGAAAAGGGGAAAGGACAGGAAAAGGAAAGAAGAGAGAAGAGGAGTGCCAGGAGAAAGGAATGAGAGGGAAAGGAAAGGAAAAGAAGAGGGGAAAGGATGGATAGAAGGGGAGGGAAGAGGAGAAGAAGGGACAGGGAAAAGGGGAGAAGAGAGGACAGAAGAGGAAAGGAAGAGAGAGTAGAAGGGAGAGAAGAGGGGATAGTGGCAGGGGAAAGGAGAAAAACAGAGAGGGGAAGGTGGAGAAGATTGGACAAGGAGGGGGAAAAAGAGGAGAGGAGAGAAGGAGAGATTATGGGGGGATGGGAAAGGAGGGAAAGGGAAGGAAGAAGAGAGGAGGAAAAGCAGGGGAGAGGAGAGGAGAAAATAAGAAGTAGAAGAAAGGGAAGAAGAGAAGAAAGGAAAGGAGAAGAGAGGAGACAGGACATGGGGAAAGAGGAGAGAGAAGAAAGATGAAAAGAAACAAGAAAGAAAAGGAGAAAAAAGAGAAACTTCTGGCCTAGTGAAGAGTGCTTTACTAGGAATACAGATGGGGAAATGTTGACATTTATGCCTTCATCATTCAGCTGTAACACACAATCATCCTGCACTTTGGGTGCCTGCACTTTCCTGGCTGCTGGAGAGAATAGCTCCTGCCCTCTCAGGCTTGCCAGAGTTAGCTATACCCAGTCTGCCGAAGCACATGTGGGTTGTCAGAATCCCAAGAACCTCTCCTGGAAGAACCTCGCTCAATTCTTGGTAACAAGGTGGGGTTTTCAGAGTTCAAGTGCCCAGGCAGTAGGATCCAGCTGCAGCACTCTCAACCTTTCTTCCATCATTAATGGATTCCAGGAAAACAATCCAGTCATCGGCTCCTTAGAATTCTAGGGACGTTTTCTCAATTGCGGTTTCTTGCTCCTCTGGTGGGCCCCGAACGTGCTTTAACAGTGGTGGCAGCTGCATTCACGTGGAGGGCATGGACAGAGATTCCTTTGGAAGACTGAAGGCTGCCAATTTTTAGAACAGTGAGGGGGGCTGATCCCTTCCCAGAGCCTCTCTGAGATGGTAGAGCAGGGAGCCTCCAATTTGCTTTTTCTCTCACCATCTGGGAAACTGAAGCAGCTTATTGATGAGCTCCTGAGAAAGAGAAATAGACAAGAGCTGTTTAGCACTTCAATGACAAAACAGGTGTTGGTTTTAGCATTTGAATGTGGAACTGCAGCAGCTTTCTTTCTTTCTGTTCAGTGACTGGAGAGTCCTGAGGAGCTCCAGTCTCCCACCTTTCCCTCACTGGGACTTGTCAAGAGATGCTGAAACACCTTGTTCCCTGCCTTCCTTCACCTCCCCCAAGGTCATGGAAGCAAGAGGTGTTGAATTCCTAGTTTCAGAAATGCAACTCCAGATATACTGACTCACTTGACCTACCATAAGAACCTAGTGAGTAAGGGGATGCAAATATGATTATCCCCATTCTGCAGATGAGGTGAAGCGGTGGATAGTGTAGTGAATAGATCGCTGGACCTAGAGACGGGAAGACTTGAGTTCAAATCCAGCCTTAGACACTAACTAGCTCTGTAATCTCTCTCACATTCACTAAATTTACCTCTCACAGTTGTTTGTAAGGATCAAATGAGATAATATTTGCAAAGTGCTTGACACATAGTAGGCCCTGTGAACTGCTTCTTTCTTCCCCAAGTGACTTGGTCGAGGTTGTTGTGGTGCAAGGAACTCCAAAATGTAAGAGTACAGGATGGGGGGGGGGTCTGCCTCAAAAGAACTCTACCAACTAAAGTCTTCTTTTAGTCCAAGTAGTGAATTTATTAAGACACCAATTGGGTGGGCAAGATTCCTAATGAATCTGACACCTTTGATGTCATATGTGACACCAATACAAGGGGACAAGATTCTTAAGTAATCTGCACATTTGATGAGAATAAGATTTATATTTTTATATGGGAATACTGTGGGAATATCTGGATGGGATTTAGGAGTGGCAAGTAACCTGCAGTGGTCCAGAGGTAACAGAGAAGGGATCTAGACAGGGAGAGACAGAGAAAAAGAGACAGACAGACAGACAGAGACAGAGAGAGACAGAGAGGGAGAGAGATACAGAGAGAGAGACACAGAGAGAGAGACAGAGAGAGAGACAGAGAGAGACACACAGAGAGAGACACAGAGAGACAGAGAGAGAGACAGAGACAGAGAGAGAGAAAGAGAGAAAGAGAGAGAGAGAGGCAGAGAAAGAGAGGCAGAGAAACAAAGAGAGACAGAGAGAAAGGCAGAGAAAAGGGGAGGGAGAGAAAGAAAAGACAGGGGAGAGAGAAAAGATAAAATAGAAAGGAAAGGAGAGAGAGAGAGACACACAGAGATAGAGAGACACAGAGAGAGAGAGAGAGAGAGAGAGAGAGAGAGAGAGAGAGACAGAGAGATCCTTGTGAGCTCTGAGGGTCATAACAGGTTTCCATGTAGGGAGTAAGATACTGGCAGTCTTGAAAGATGGACCTAATTTGTACAGGAAGGGGCAGAGACATTCTGGGTATTCATTGCTTTAACCTCCTTGAATTCATTCCATAAGGAAAGGATGGACAAGGAATAGTGTCCAGTAGCATGTAAGCTCCTTGAAGACAGTGACTTTCTTTTTTTATCTTTGTATCCCTAATGCCCAGCACAATGCCTTGCACACAGTGGGTGCTTGATAAATGTTAATTGAATTATATTGATATCCAGCTTTGGGGACAGTTTGCTTCTATTCCACTCCTTTCAGCCCCACCTCCATCCCAACCCAGCCATGATCACAAATAGAATCCATGAGAAAGGTTGCTGATGCTTGTGAAGCCTCCCTGTTATTCTCCTGCAGGTGATGTGATTCCAATTCCTTTCTATGCCACATAATAAGAGTACTAGAATTAATTACCATTTGTTTATTTTATAGACTCTTATAAGTTTATGACTTTCTATTACCTGGTTTATTCTCTGTTTAGTGAATTTGCATTCCCAGGAACTCCTTACTGAACAACCCACCAGAGCAAATGCACTACTACCGAGTGCTTATTATACAGAAGTGCTGAAAAGGTTCTCAGAGGTCATTTGTGGTCAAATGCCTGTTGGACAGAGAAAAGAGCTGAAATCAAGGGAGGTGAAATTCCTTGTCGAAAGTCTCACAGCTATTAAGTGAACGAGCTTGGAGTAGTAGTCAGTGGTGTGTATGGAGTGTCCACCCACTGACTCTTAGCTCCGTATGTGAAACTAGGGGACGGTTATCTGAGATCCTAAGGTGGACAGCTTAGCAGGTCCTGGGTATGGTTGATGCTAACAGAGAATAGGAGAGTGGGAGGCAGAAAGAGAAAGAGAGAAAAAAAAGAAGAAAGGGAAAAAGAGAAGAGAGAGAGAGAGGGATAGAGAGAAAAGTTGGGGGGAGACAAGAATAGAGAAAGAAGAGACAGAGAGGGAAGAGACAGAGACAATAGAAAGGCAGAGGAGAGGAGGGAGGGTGGAAGTTAGAGAAAGACAGTGTAATGAGAATGGAAATTTGAAGATCTTCTCTGCCCCGTAATGGATCTAGGGGGGAGTTTGAAGACCTTCCCTGCTTCAAAAGTAAACACTGCCCCCTAATGTAATCACATGGAGCCTGTGATGGAAGGAATTTGCTGAAGGGAAGCAGAACCCATAGGAAACTGAGAGTCAGAGCTAGATGAGGGGGAAAGAGAGGAGCTCAGGCAAGGAGACAGAGAAGTTTGTGAGTAAATATTGATCTTCTATTGGTTTGTGGGAAGGCTGAAGGATGCTGTGGCTCTCGGTGTTATTATGGCTTCTGAGTATCTTTGGGACTATGATGGAATTGGCTTACTGGTTTGGGGATTTGGTTTTCTGGAGTCTAAATAAATGCTTCAGTTCTATCCTCTATCTGGAGAATCTGGTATATTTTGTGATCAAACATCATGTGATGCTTAGTCATGGTCTTTATCATGATCGTGGGAGATGTAAATATTGCATTGGCACCACAGACAGAGAGAGACACACAAAGAGGGAGACAGACAGAGAGACAGAGAGAGACAGACAGAGGCAAAGAGAGACACAGAGAGAAAGACAGAGACAGGCAGACAGAAAGACAGACAGAGAAACAAACAGAAAGAGCAGAAAGTTTGCCGGACCCATTAATGTAAGGAACTTCCTCTAACAATGTAGAGAAACAATTGTTGTGAAATGGTCTTATAGTCTTTTCTGGGGGTAAGATTGAAAGGTTAACTGTCACACAAGGGTCATGCAACTAGTGTATGTCAGAGGTAGAACATCAGTCAAGTTCTTCCTGCCTCTAAGGAGGGATCTCTATCTACTACATTAAAATTTTACTTGATCAAAAAAATGACATGTAAAAGCAAGCCCTCTGTCTTACCCAGTGTGGCTGCTAGCACAGATTCTTTGAGATGCTTTTCTAAAGGAAAGTAACTCAAAAAGAGTTAACAATCTTTATTAAGTCAAACATATACTTAGGTCAGGGGAAAAAGTCAGCACCCTAAACTTCAGATGAAATACAAACAAATTACAAGCAGACAAAAAATACAGACAGAGAAAATAACACAATTCAACAGACCAACAGACAGGGTTTCTAACTGTCTTACCATTACATACATATAGTATTATTTACCAGAGAGAAGCACCAACATCTGGGTTTTCAAAGCCAGGGGCTCAGCATCTACTGAGAGTCTCATCTGACATGGAATTTCCTGAGAAACAAACCGTCCTTGATCAAGCTTCTCTTGTTGCGGTCCAAGTGAGGCCTTTTAAGGGGCAGGGGAGATCGTCAAATTCCCTTAAAATTACAGGCCATCATCTAATTTTATCTTGATGCTTAAGAAGTGATAGATCAGAACTTTAGAAGGGCTGTAGAGGGCTAGTTTCATGGCATTGGGTATAGGTTATAGAGTTCTTCCATTTCTGTCTCTTTACTGTCTTTTCACAAGGAGCTCAGACTCAGAAGCTGACTGGGTCCCATAGTCCTCAGCCTTACTGACATACTTCAAAGAATCATGATTTTTCTGAGTAGATCTGCTCCCTCCCCTGAATCAGGTTACTAATCCCCCACAATCTAGTAAACAGTCTTCAAAAGCTGCTATTCCTGAGAAATTCCCTGCAGCCAACACAATAATGGCCTTCTTAGAACCTAGCTAAGGTTCTAAGAACTAGGCCAGTTCTTAAATTTAAAAATGTCCATTGTTGGCCCTGTGCTTAGTAGGACCCTCCAGAACTTCTGTAACCTTTTTAGAACCCAGGATCACCTATACTCCAAGATAAAGCACTACCATTGGTTTATGAAAAGAACTTCTTTGGGAGTTTATTCTGTTTTCCACCATGCTAAAGGACTATCACTGGAGTGTACAACAGGACTTTCTATGAGGACAGAAAGTTTTCATTTAAAAATTCTGAATTTGGAATATCATGTTCCAACAGGCCCAAATAGGAAACATCAGCCCCAGATATGGTATTGGACTAGGAGATAAGAAGACCTGAGTTCAAATCCTGTTTTAGACATTTGCTAATTATTTGACTCTGGGCAATTAATCTCTTAACCTCTCTCATCCTTAATTTCCTCATCTGTAAAATAGGGATAATACTATCACAAAGCTATTTAGGGGAGCAGCCTTAGTCAAATGGTAATTTTAAGAAGGATACCCCACACTTCTACCTCAATAATTATGGAGAGCTTCAGCTCCTTGACTAAATCAATTAATTACAAGTTGTTTGCTTTTTTTTAAACTACATCTGGGAGAAAAGTCCCTGATTTTTTTTGGAAGGAGTGAAAGCTATCAGATCAAGTGAAATGATGTTGGACAAGAGGAATGTTGGGACTGATTGAAGCAACTTGGTTATGTCCTGTGACTTCCCAGACTAAAACACCATTTGGGGGCTACCAGTTCCTAAAACATTTTCTTGCCTTATTGGAATGTAAGCTCCTTCAAGACAGAGACCGTTTCATTTATATATTTCTATTCCTAGTACAGAGTTTGATACTTTTTTTGGTTGTTGGATCATTTCAGTTGCGTCCAACTCTCCTTGATGTACATAGCACTTAATAAATATTTTTTTATTCATTTGCTGTCAGAAAAAGAGCAGTGTTTGAACTAGTCCTTGAAGGTTGAGTAGAATTTCAATGGGTAGAGGAAGGATTGAAGGAAATTCTTGGTGGGGGGAATGCCATGGAAAAGGACACAAAGGCAGGAGGTCACTCTTCACATTCAGGGAATAATTAATAATTATCCAGCTTAGCTGGAACAGAGAGTATAGAGAGAGAGACAGTGGAATATAATGCTGGAAAGGTGGATTTAGCGGAAAGGTTGTGGAGGATCTTGAACAATAATAAAAGTAGTTCACATTTCTGTGGTTCTCTTAAAATATTTTCCTTACAAAACAATCCTGTGAGGCAGGCAGGGTAAGTATTATTATTCCCATTTTTCAGATGAGAAAACTGAAGTTTAGAGAGATTAATTACTTGTCCATGATGAAAGAGCTAATAAATATCAGTGCTATGATTCAAACCCACATCCCCTGATTCCAGATTCAGTACTCTGCACCATCCTGAATCATAGATGAGCTTAGTTACTTTTTTGTTGTTGTTCAGTCATTTCAGTCATGTCCAACTCTTCATGACTCCATTTGGGGTTTTCTTGGCAAAGATATTGGAGTGCTCTGTCATTTCCTTCTCTAGCTCTTTTATCAGATGAAGAAACTGGGGTAAACAGGATTAGGCAATTTGCCCAGGGTCACACAACTAGTAAGTGTCTGAGAACAAATTTTGAACTCTTGTCTTCCTGACTCCAGGCTGAGTTCTCTATCCACTGTGTCACCTAGCTACTTTAATTACTACCACATAGCTATTTGGAGTTCTACAGCTATATTTTTCCTCTTGGAATTGTGAGAGATTTTAAAGATTATTAGGATTTTGCTTTGGTAGAGGAGAGGAACAAGCCAGCTCACCTCATTCATATAACCCATACTGTTGCCCAATTTATAACAGAAAAATAAGTTGTGTGTAGACACTGTCTGGAATATGTTTTAGTCACAGGACATTCCTTCCGTCTTGTTGCCAGAAAATTAAATTTATTTCAATTGGAAATGCTTAAAAGGCAGAGAACTCCCAAAGTAAAACACCCTCACTTTTTAGAAAGGCAAAGTAAAGAGTCAGGGATTGCACATCAGAGGACCTATGTTTTAAACCAACTAGAAAGACCTTGGGCAAGTGACTTAAACTTTTTGTATTAGTTGTTTTATTTGAAATAGAAGGAGGCTGGAGTAGATTTATCCGAAATTCCCTTTCAGCTAGAACTTCATGATCCTAGGATTTGTACAATCTAATCAAGACTTTGCTGATCTCTTAGCTCTTCCTTTTGACTCAGAGGAAATTATCTCATCCAGTAAGTGTTAACCATTGTAAATGAAATCTGATGCTTCTCATAGGAAGAAATCTCTCCTACCATATTAATCCATTTTGCCATGTGCTGGGGAGTCTCTAGTGCCCATAACAAAGAGGTATGGCCGTTCTGATGTGAAGTTACCTTCAGTTTTTGTGGTGGTGTCTAATAGAAAATATTCCCCCCCCCCCAACCCCAGACCTTGAGGCTCCTCAGGTCATAAACAAAGGAAAGACTTAGTAGAAGGAACAGTTTCCAGGACAGATGTTCACACATTAATGCATGAAAATTCAGATTAGGGATTTTCTGTTCCTTCTCCCTCTGAGCACCATTCCTCAAGTTCCCAAAATACTCCAAGGTCTAACAATGTAGAGTCCAGAATCAACCATTTATCTTGGGCTGGCAACCAGGGCAAAGAATAGCACTTTCCTTACAAATGGGAAGTGGGCCAGGGTGTGATCTCCTAACCCATCACCCTTGCTTTGGTTTCACTTTCCTTTTTTCCCAATCTTCTCCTCCTCCTTATTCAATAAGCTCCACTGGTTTTCTATTACCTCCAAGTAAAAACCCTGCTTAACCTGACTCTGTTCTACTTTTCTAGTTTTCTTCCACCTTATTTTCCTCCATGTATAATTTGATCTAGTGACACTGGCCTTCTTGCTGTTTCTTCCTTGAGACACTTCGCATGCAGACCCAAGCCTTTTCACTGGTCATTCATTGCACTTGGAATTCTCTCCTTCTTTATCTTCATCTCCTGACTTCTTTGTTTTCCTTCAAGTCTCAACTAAAATCTCACCTTCTGCAAGAATCCTTTCCCTGTCTCCCTTAAGTCCAGTGTCCTTCTCCTGTTGATTAATTCCAGTTTATCCCGTATAGAGGTTTGGAGGCTTTTTGTACATAGCTGTTGGCATATTGTCACCCCCATTGAGACTATGAGCTCCTTGAAGGCAGGGGCTCTTGCTTTGCCTTTCTCCAAATTGCCCTTATTTGGAACAATGCCTCACACAAAGTAGCCAATTAATAAATGCTTGTTGACTTTTCTTGACTTGAGTAGTTATTCAGTTCAAGATTACACTACCTTAGAGGATTCTGGGAAGACAGAGGATCAGAAAATTCCAAACTCTCCCAGTTTCCTCCACAAACAAGACAAAACAGCACCTCACAGTAAATGTAGAGCAGCAAAAATAAACAAGAGTTGGGTCAGAACAGTGATCCTCCTGGAACAACTGGACAAAATTGAAGGAGGTTCTTTGGAATGAAGTGTAAACACTCCAGATTACCTTGACTGAAACATCAAACTACAAGCCCTAGTTGCAGCTGGGTTCAGAGGTAGCCTCAGCCTCAGCCACAAGAATTTTCACCTCACAGACAGTGTGGAGGGTCAGGCATCTGAGCAGGGGAAAATTGAAAGACCCTCTGCTTCCAAGGGATGCCAGGTCCAGCTTTGCTCCTGAGAGGAGTCATGGGTAAGAAGGAACCAGTTGCAACCAGTGAATGTGAAAGTAGTGGGGCACGGATGCTGCTGGCTGTAGGTACTTGCAGAATAGTTGAGTTCTTGGTTTTGGTTCCAGGCCAGAGGGAAGAACTGAAGGTTCTAGCACTGGAGGGTCCTCTAGGAGCAAGAGCATTTCCAGTATTGTGTGCTGTAGTGCCAATGCAAAATTTACAGCGCCCACAATGATGCTAAAGACTATGATTATAAATATTGCATGATATTCGATCGCAAAATATACCAAACTCTCCATACAGAGGACAGAACTGGAGCATTTATCTACCCACCAGAAAACCCAATCCCAAAACTAGTAAGCTGATTCCATCATAGTACCAAAGATATTCAGAAGCCATAATAATACTGAGAGCCACAGCATCCTTCAGCCTTCCCACAAACCAATACAAGATCAGTATTTAATCATGAACCTCTCTATCTCCTTGCTTAACCTCCTCTCTCTCCCACCATCTCTCTGACTCTGGCTACCAGCTTCCTGTGGGCTCCACTTCCCTTCAGCAAACTCTTCCCACCACAGGCTCCATGTGACTACATTCAGCCTATCTGGGGGCAGAGTTTATCTTTGCAGCAGGGAAGCTTCTTGTGGGATCTGTTCTAGTCTTTAGCAAATTTCCTCTATCACAGGCTCCATGTGATTACATTTAGCCTATTAGGGGGCAGAGTTTACTTTCACAGCAGGAAAGGTCTTCAAACACCCTCCTACACCTATTAAGGGGCAGGGAAGACCTTCAAATTCCCGTTACATGTGCTGGGGGGAGGAGAGGTAGCTATGGCTTGGAAGGGGAAGGGAGTGCAGACCCAGGACAAAATTCAAAAAATAACAGTAAGAACAACCTTAGGTCAGAGACACCATCCCCCATGCTCCAGAACTAGACAAGATTATAACAATCTGCTAAAAGGGGGAAAATGAGTAAGCAAAAGAGAAAGAACCCAACCATAGACAATTACTATGGGAACAGAGAAGACTGGGGTTTGTCTTCAGAGGAGGATACTGAAGCAAATCCAACAAACAAAAACCCAACCTCTCTTGCCCCAAATAGTAATGTTAAATGGTCACCTGCACAAAAAAGAATTCTTAGAAGAACTTAAAAAAGACTTTAAAAATAAAATAAGAGAGATTGGGAAAAAATTGGGAGGAAAAAAGAATAATCCAAGAAAACCAAGGAGATTAATGAAAAAAAAAACCTTTATTATTTAATTGACATACTTTCAGGATTTTGCTACAAAATGACTAGAAAATAATAGAAAATTTGACATACAAGATCCAGGAGAAATATGATATAAACATCAAAGACCAACTACAAGGGACTCAATAAATACAAATTGTTTACTTTATATATGTGGAAATGTAAACCATATGCCTAAAATTCATTGGTAATTGGGTATTTTGATAGACTGGGGCAGAACTGAGCATTATGTGATTCTTAAAAGCAAAATGATGAAGGAAAAGAGTAATTAGAATGTGAGTGGGATGAATTTACTCATAAAATGAAAACTGATAACAGATTAAAAATTTGAATTCAACAATATGTTGCATTCAGGAAATGCTACAAAAATGAGTGATACATGCAAACACAAAATAAAGGTCAGGAATAGAATATTTTTATTTAAAAAGCAGGGGTAGTTATGGTCTCAGGCAAAGTTAAAGCTAAAATATATTTAATCAAAAGAGAAAAATTGGGAAACAATACTCTGTGTCAATCATATTATTCAGCATCGTTTTAGACTATTTAAAATAACTAGACAGTACAAAAGACCTGAGAGTATACATGCAGAAACAGACACGGGAACTGTACAAATATAAACACAAAGCACATTTCATACAAATAAAGCTAGATCTAAATAATTGAAGGAAAATTTATTGTTCATGGGTAGTTAAAAAAATACCTTAAACTGTATTAAGAGGTGAGAGCATCATTGAAATGGAAAATGGAAAATTTTGACTATTTTAAATTAAAATTTTCTTGTATAAATGAAATCTATGCAGCCAGGAATAGAAGGGATGCAGAAAATTGGTGGGGGGGAGGGGCGGAACTCGTATAGACAATCTCTCACATAGAATGTGATTGGGTTGGAATGTTGCTGTGGTGTAGGAAATGATGAATTGGCTCATTTAGAAAAATATGGAAAGACTTGGACATATGAAGGGAGATGTGATCCACCCTTAGAGAAACATAGGACAAGTGGAAATAAGCATAATATGATCTTACATCTATGTGTATGAATGTATATATGTATATGTTTATAGGTATCTATGCATGTATATATATACTCGTTTTATATATATGTGTGTGTGTGTGTGTGTGTACATACACACACATATACACACACATACATCATTAATTGTAGCCTTCTTTTGGGGAGGAGAAGGGGAAAAATAAAATAAAATGACATCAGAGACCAAAAGAAAACCTATAAAGAAGCCAAGAAAGCTGGCAACTTTGAAAACAATGTGTAGTATTTACTATATAGGTTTTCTTGGAATGGGAATGTATCACTTTAAATTGAATCCTCTCATATATTCTGCTGTGTACATGGCCATGTTTTTTTTTCCTTTCCTTCTTTAACATTTAAGTTTAAAAGCAATTATAAAACTTTAAAAATGTTACACTGCCCTCTGCTCCCCAATCCCTCGTCCTCTTGTCCTATCACAATTCAGGCCTTTCAGAGTCCAAACTCTGGTTCTCCCTCTATGGTCTGTCTGCCTCCATCCCTCCTACTTGTATGTTGTTGAACAATGCTGGAAGAAGGTATTTGGTTTTGCTAATTGGGCCATGCCAGATGTATGTCATCTAACCTCAGCTGGGCCCTCGATGACCCTTCAGAGCTATCCTTTAACCCTTCCCTAACTGCTCCTCTTTAGCACCAGCCTGCACAACCTGTGGCTTGCAGCCCCTCCACCCCAGGACAGCTGGCAGCCCTTCAAAGGATTTTCCTACCTACAAAGGATATTTTTCTCTACACTTTTCTCAGGTGGCTGAAATCTTTTGGCAGCTGCAGATTGTGTAGGTCTATCACGTTCCTCATAGCAGCCGTTCTAAATGTTTCTTCATCTCTTCAGATCACTTACACATACCTCACCTCACATCCTCATTGAAGGGCCTCATCTCATACTCACTGAGAAAAGAGAGCCTTTCACTCTCCATCCCTCCCCATAGGCAGGCACTTGCCAAGGCTTGTTGATTTATCTTACATATCTACTCCTGCCTCTTAGAAGACTTATCTAGAGGCAGCTAGGTGACACAATGAGTAGAGAGTGGAACCTGGAGTGAGGAAGTTCTGAATTCAAATGTAGCTTCAAAGATTCACTAGCCATGTGACCCTGGGCAAGTCACTTCACTCATATACCTCAGTTTGCTCATCTGTAAAATAGGGATGTAATAATAGTGCCTGTCTTTCATGGTTGTTGTGAAGATCAAATGACATGATTATCATATAGCACTTTATAAACCATAAAGTGCTATGTAAATTCTAGCTATTATTGTTCTCTGTACTAATACAGTCACCATGCTGGATCAGGCCTTCATTACCCTCTGCACAGAAGATTGGCATGCTCTCCTAACTGGATTCCTTACCTCAATTGACTGTCTTTTACCTCTCCACGTGGCTTCCAGATTGATATTCCTGGGGTTTTTTGTTTGTTTTTTGCTTTTTGGATGGCAGTTGGGGTTAAGTGACTTGCCCAAGGTCACATGGCTAGTTTTTTTTATCAAGTGTCTGAGGCCAGATTCGAACTCAGGTCCTCCTGTCTCCAGGGCCAGTGCTCTCTATTCACTACACCATCCAGCCGCCCCTCAGATTGATATTCCTAAAACAACATTCTGACTCTGACATTCCCCCAATCAAAAAGTTTATCTTGGGGATAAAATAAAAACTTTTCTGCTTTTAAAATCTCTTCACAAACCCAGGGACTATATGAACATGATTACAAAACACTTTTCACACAAAGAAAGTCAGATCTAAATAATCAGAAAACCATCAATTGCTCATGGGTAGTCCAAGCTAATATAAGAAAAATCACAATTCTACCTAAATTAATTTACTTATTCAGTGCCATTCCAATCAAAGAACCAAAAATTATTTTATAGAGCTAGAAAAAATATTATCAAAATTTATCTGGAAGAACAAGAGGTCCAAAATATTAAGGGAATTAATGAAAACAAATGCAAGGGAAGGTGACCTAGCCCTACCAGATGTTAAATTGAATTATAAAGCAGCAATCATCACAACTGCTTGGTATTGGCTAAGAAATAGAGTGGTGGATAGGTGGGATAGGTTAGGTACACAAGACACAGTAATCAACGATTATAGCAATCTACAGTTTGATAAGCCCCAAAACTCTAGCTTCTGGGATAAGAACTCTCTATTTGAGAAAAACTGCTGGGAAAACTGGAAAATAGCATGACAGAAATTGGGCATAGACCAACATCTGACACTATATACCAAAATAAAGTAAAACTGGGTAGATGATTTAGATATAAAGGCTGATACTATAAACAAATTAGGAGAGCAAGGAATAATTTATCTCTATATTTATGGAGAATGGAGGAATTTATGATCCAATAAGAGATAGAGAACATCATGAAATGCAAAATGGATGATTTTGATTACAGTAAATTGTAAAGTTTTGTACAAAACAAAGCCAATGCACCCAAGATTAGGAGGGAAGCAGAAAACTGAGAGTTTTTACAACTAGCATCTCTGATAAAGGCCTCATTTCTAAAATATACAGAGAACTGAGTCAAATTTGCAAGAATATAAGTCATTCGCAAATTGCTAAATGGCGAAAGGCTATAAACAGGCAGTTTTCAGAGGAAGAAATTAAAGCTATTTATAGTCATATATAAAAAATGCTCTAAATCAATATTGATTAGAGAGATACAAACCAAAGCAATTCTAAAGTACCACATCACACCTATCAGATTGACTAATGTGACAAAACAGGAGTGTCTGGCTTCTAAGTCCACTGTGTCACATAGCTGCCCTATGCTAATCAACTAGTTGACGAGCATTTAATAAACACTTACTATGCACCCAGACACCACCCCTACACGCCCCACACCACAGCACAATCTAATGTATTTGATTCTGGGTTTCAGAAAGTCACAAGGAGTCGAACACAACTGAAAACAAATGAGTGAATAACTCTCACTTACTCTATACTCTAGCTAGACTGGCCTGTTCTTACTTTGTAAATGTGTGTGTTGACCATACACAACACCACAATTCCCACTTCCAATCCCCTGTGTAGGCGGCCCCCAAATCAAAGAGTTTGGGATTGGGAAGGGACTTCAGCTTCTACCCAGTCCAGACTCTGAAAGTTCCCTTGACAAGCAGTCATCAAACTTTCTCTCAGTTTTCCAATAAGGGAGAATCTGCCACCTCCCTCCTGAGGCTGCCTTATGCACTTATGGACAGCTCTAAGGATTAAGAAATTTGCCTTGTATCAAGTCTAAAGTTATCTCTTTTTTGTTTCCACTTCTTGTTTGTGGTTCTGTCTTCTCAGACAAGGTAAAATATATCAACATCACCTTTTACATACATGAACACAGCTGTTCTATCTCCTTCCAGCCTCCTCTTCTTCAGGCTAAACAGCTCCAGTTCCTTCAGCTGATCATTATATTACATAGATTCAAATGTCTAGTGTATCAATAATGCAATATTCAGAACACCCATGGTGGTTATGAATATGCTGGTATAGTTATGAATCACAAAATGTAGCAAGCTCTCCACATGGAGAGCAGAACCAAGGTCTTTATTCAGAAACCAGAACACTGAGTCCCAGAACCAGAAAGCCAAAGTCATTATAGTGGTCACAAAGTTGATACACATGGTTAATATAATGAACATCCACATTCCAAAGCCTTCACGAATAGAACAGGCTCCCTCAAGCAGGGATCCCTCTCAGACTCACCATAGTTCCTCAGCCTGGTCCTTGGAAGTTCTCAAGAGAAGCTGCAGAAGGAGGATCTCAGCAAAAGGTGCAGTCTCCAGGTGGTGACTGAGAGAAAATCCGACTGTCCTGCTGGTTCTCTTCCTTATATACAGTATAGCTCCTCCCTGTTCTGCCCCTTCCTGTTAAGGTGTTAACTGCTCCCAAGGAGTTAACTTGAAGTGAGGAGCTAAGTGCCTTTACTAGGTGCCAATACAAAGGGGCATGGAAAATATGATTTCATTAACATTACATCTAGTTACTCTCCTCAGGATACCCTCCATGTTCTTCCTAAAATAGGGCACCCAGAATTGAGCACATTATATTGTGCTGTAGTGTGGTGCTTGGTGTAATGTGGTTTCTGGCACACAGGGGCAATTAGCTCACACAGGGCAGCTATGTTACACAGTGGATGGAGAAGCCAGACCTGGAGTTAGGAAAACCTGAACTCAAATCTGGACTTAGACACTGACAAGATATGCAACCCTGGTCAAACCATTTAACTGATATTTGCCTCAGTTTCCTCATCTGTAAAATGGGAATAATAATAATAGTGCCTACTTCCCAGAGATTATTTCAAGGATCAAAGGAGATAATTCTTGTAAAGTGCTTAGCACAGTGTCTGGATTGCAGTATTAGCGATGGAGGGTCTGTGACCTGTTTATTCTTGGAAACTATGCCTGTCAGCTCAAATGCCACCTCCTACAGGGGGTCTTTCCTGGTGTCCCAAGTTGCTAATGCTTTCAACATCTCAACATCAAATTAACTTCGTATTCTACATTTATTTATCTTTGTACATGTTTTTCCCAATAGAATGGTAGCTCCCTGAGGGCAGGCACTGTTTTCCTTCTATCCTGGCCTAACACTGTCTAACTTTTGGGGTCCTGAGGAGACTCAGCTCTGTCCTGTTCCAGCACCTCATGTAAAAGAAACTTTAAATAATCCATGGGACACAGATGTTTCACAGTCCCAAACTTCCAGGCAGAAATCACAATTGCACTTAAATATTGAATGATGCAGATTCAACAAACAAACAACATTTTGCACAGTACATTGGAGCAGGGCCTGCCCCAACCCACACAAACAGAAAAAAAGAGTGGAAAAAATAAAAAATGGGGGGAAAAGATAAAACACAACCAACCAATAAAAGGGAAAAAAAAATAAAGTGACAATGAAACTTCTATTAACAAAGTCACTCCAATCCTACACTGATTCCTTAAATTCTGGAGCTGTCCCCAGGAAATTAGGAACTGGACTTGACTATTGCTGCCTCACTCTAAGGTGAGAAAATAAACAGATCTGGGTGAAAACTTCTTCATGATTCCCTCACGGAAAAGGGCATTCCAACTGCGGTATGGACAAAAATCTCTGAGTGTCCCTTTCCTGTAAGGTAGACTCAAAATTCCAATTAATCAGTGTTTTACTGAATCTTTTGCTCAGAAATGGATCTGTGGTCAGGTCCTTTGTCATTAGACCATTTTAGAGATTTAGTAAAGAGTCAATTTCCTTAATATGGCATGGAATCTAAAGCTTTCGGGTTTGTGTAGAAAGAGAAGGGATAGAAGAAAGGGAATTATGGTGGCTGATGTAAAGTACGTTGGCTTGGCAATAAGCTTACCTGGATTCTAGATTTACTTATACCATCGAATCATTCCATGGGTATGTTGGACATTTTTCATGTTTGAGGGCCTCAGTTTTTTTCATGTGTAAAATAGGGAGAGGGGTTTGGTGGAATTGGGGTGACTTCACTTGACTTTAATATTCCCATAACCCCAACTGGTACTGCTGCAAGCAGATCTGGGGCATTCTGAGCTCATTTTGTCCCCAGAGGCAATGATCTGGAACCTAGCTCTGGACGTTTTGGGCAAGGAATAGATAAAGGACTGTGGCAGGGAACTCCTGAGACCACTGGGAACTTTCCTATGACTGTTTTAAATTTTGTTGCAGGCTATAAATCTGTTTTTGTCATTTTCAGAATGTTTTAGCACCTTATAGAATAATTTTTAACTAAAAGCTATTGAATATGTTTGGTGTTTTATTAAAGAAATTGCATCCTTTAATCTGTTTGCTCTGAGTGGTCCATAGTACTGAATGTGAAACTACAGTGTGAGACAGGTGAGCTGAGTGATGTATAAGGGATTCTATAAATAGACTATCCTAAGACTCACTCTTGGAGGTCAGTCTGACAGGCAAATTGGGGGTGTTCTTATCTCCAGTTAGACTGAGAACTCCAGGGCTGGCTCCTTGTTTGTTATCTCCTATGTGTGCCTCACTTTCTATTTCCCATCAGCACCTAAAAGACAAATACTAGAGCAAAGCACTATGGGAGGAAGAGGAAGGAGATGACATGGCCCCTGGTCACTCAGAACTTAGTTTATTTTTAATATATGAACTGAAATAAGAATTTCAATAACATAGTACAATAAAAAGATGAATGTATGTGAAACTGCAGATCTACTACGCACAACTTGATGTTCCTTTCAAATATACAACACAATTCTCTGTAAATTTCTCTTTTTCCATCTCTTCTCCATCCCCCTGTAGGGGTGATGTTGAGGGTTAACTCTGAGGGGTCTTCCATGGGCGTGAATCCAGGCCAAGGAACCCCTTGAGCCTGTTTCCATTCATTTAGGGAAGTGTCTCAAGGGAATGGCCTCCTAAAGGTTGAAAGTTAGGCACTTCATGTAGAAAATAACATGAAGTTTCCCAAGAAAAAGTATGATGTAAGTGCTTTAGCTATAGTATACAAACCTGAACCCTCAGATATTTATTTGAGATTTGCTTGGCATGCAATAAACATATGAACACAATCTCCATCTGGCCATAGACTCATTATTCACATTCAAGCTTCCACGTTTTGGTTGGTGCTGCCAGTGCAGGTTACAAGTGGCACCAGGAACAAAGACCTGGCAGGATATGAGAGGAGTTGCCTCCTTGGAATTCTGGAGAAGAAAGCAAGGTAAGGAGGCAATAAGCACAGCAACCATCCCGGCAGCATTAAGCCAGCCAGCATCCAAAACAAAAAAAGGCGGGGGGGGGGGGGCGAGGGAGAGTACACCAGGCAGTATTAGGGCATGTGATGATCACCGAGCTAAGTGGGATCAGTAGGGAACATAGTAATAAGTAAAGTAAGCAGATGAGCCCGGTCTCAGAAAAAAGTTTTCAGGAGAATATGGGACAGGTACAAAGTGACAGTAGAGACTGAGAATATTATTTAAGACCTTTAAATAAATTATTAAGAGAAAGAGGATTACTTATCACTAGCAGTCAGTTAGAAACATGTTGCCCCTGGTTTCCACAGAAGAGAATGCAGGTGACTGAGAGACTAAAGGAGGAGGGACTCTAACATTTCCCCATTTCTGCCTTTTTTCTATGGAATATATTAAAGATATGTTTACCATCAGAAATGAAAATGCCAAAGGTGGCTCTAACAATTCAGTATGATGCAGCTGTCTCTATTAGAAACAGAGAAAAAGAGAATTTCAAAGAAAGTTTTACTTGGCCTCTGTTATCATTCTGGAGGACCAAGCAAAATGTCTGATTTCTGCAAACAATTTTTAGCAATTTCTGAGTGTACTCTTCTTGTCATTTTCTGCCTGTTTTATTTGTGTGTCTCATGTGAGTATAAGTAATCTGACACCCTGTAAGGTTTAAAATGCAGCTGGACTGCTGGATTTTCCTTGAAATGTTGTTATCTCTTTCACCCTCCCTCCCTTCTTGCCCACTGGAATCACAAATTGCTGGTGGGAGATAAGGGAAAATGAGAGGAAAAAGGTATTTTTTAATATATGGATTATATGATGGATACAGCAAGTAATAGGGTATAGAAAGAAGTATCAGGATACAATTTGAAAAAGAAAAATATATATTAAGGTATAAACTATTTGTATTAAAAAGTGTAAACAGAAGTTTCAAGAGTTTTAAAACTTTGAAAATCTCATTGTCTCATTCAACTCTGGCCAAGCTGGATGATGACAGAGAGAATTTGTCTCCTCAGATCAAAGAGGGAAATGGAAGAGCATTTAACCATTTCCTGCCTCACATACTGGAGAAAAATTGTGTGTATCAGAATGCAACTGTAAGTCAATTGAATTCATGTGAAAAGTGAAAAACCACTCCTAATTTGATGCTAAAGATGAGTCAGAATTTATTTTACTGTTAGGCACAAAGACAAATCGGATATGACTAAGATCTGATTAAGAAACATCTCAGAGGTAAAGTTTTGAGCTCTTTAGTACAGGGGAGAAGGGAGAAGGCACCATTCTCTACTCACTTTTACTAGGAGATTCAAAACTCTCACTTTCAAAGAAGTTTTTGAGGAGTGGACACATCAATAAAGTCTACTGGAGTAAAAGTTAAATCAGCTGAAAACATTTTACAAAAATTTATTAAATTCCCTCATCCCAGATTAGAAAGAGAGTGCTGAAGATTAATGGGGAATTTGAGCTACCCTCCCCAATCTGGCAAAAGGGAGGAAGAATATTAAATATATCAAGGACCCCACTAGCAACAGCCCTGGGGCACACTTTTAGACAAACAGATGAACCTCTCAATTTAAAATGCCTAAATATACAATCAGAGTCTGCAGCTATGAAGAGAAAAAAACCTCTGCACTCAATAAACCCAATTTTCTTTTTTCTTTTTGTATTTATTAATTTGTTTGTTTACTTTCAGTTTACAAAATTCAGTTCCGCAATGCTTAGAGTTTCAAATTTTATCCCCCTCCTTCTCCTCTTCTCCGCCCCACCCCTCCGCCCAATGGCAGCATGCAATCAAGTATAGAATCTGCAAATACTTTCACATTAGACATTAGTCAGGTTATAAAGAAAGATTGTAAAGGATGGAAAGAACAACAGGAAAGAGGAAACAAAACCAAATAAGAAAAAGAAAGAGAGCAGGAAGTTTGCTTCAATCTGCATTCGAACTCTGTTCTTTCTAGTTCTTTCTCTGAATGTATTCATCTCTCGCCATCATGAGTCTTTTGTAGTTGTCTTATAACCCTGCATTGCTGAGAAGGGTCCAGTTTATCAAAGCTGATCATCACACATAAGTTGTGTCTGTAATTGTGTACAGATTTCTCCTGGTTCTGATCTTCTCATTCAACATCAGTTTATATAAGCCTCTCCAGGTAAATATGAAGTCCGTCTGCTCCTCATAACTTATAGCACAATAGTATTCCATTACATTCATATACCACAACTTCTTTAGCCATTCCCCAATTGATGGGCAGCCCCTTAATTTCCAATTCTTTGCCACCATAAAAAGAGTCACTATGAATATTTTTGGACATACAGGTCCTCCTCCCACTTCTCTGATCTCTTTGGGTACAACCCCAGAAGTGGTATTACTGGGTCAAAGGGTATGCAATTATTTATAGCCCTTTGGGCATAGTTCCAGATTGCTCTCCAGAATGGTTCTATCAGTTCACAGATCCACCAACAATGCATTCGTGTTCCAGTTTTTCCACATCCTCTCAAGCATTTGTCATTTTCCTATTTTGTCATCTTAGCCAATCTGGCCAGTGAGATGTGATACCTCAGAGTTGTTTTGATTTGCATTTCTCTCATGAATAATGACTTAGAGCATTTTTCCATAAGCTTATAGATATCTTTAATTTCATCCTCTGAAAAGTGCCTGTTCATATCCTTTGACCATTTATCAATTGGGGAATGATTTATATTCTTATAGATTTGACTCAATTCTTTGTATATTTTAGAAATGAGGCCTTTATCAGAGACATTGGTTGTAAAAATTCTTTCCCAATTTTCCACTTCCCTCTTAAGCTTGGTTACATTGCCTTTGTTCATACAAAAACTTTTCAATTTAAATAATAAAATTATCCATTTTGCATTTCATAATGCTCTCTAATTCTTGTTTGGTCATAAAGTCTTCCCTCTCCATAAATCTGACAGGTAAACTATTCCTTGCTTTCCCAGATTGCTTACAGTATCAGCCTTTATACCTAGATCATGCACCCATTTAGACTTGATTTTGGTATACTATGTTAGATAATGGTCAACGCCCAGTTTCTGCCATACTATATTTCAATTTTCCCAGTAGTTTTTGTCAGATAGTGAGTTCTTATCCTGAAAACTGGAGTCTTTGTGTTTATCAAACAGTAGATTACTGTAGTCATTAACTGCTGAGTCTCCTGTACTTAATCTATTCCATTGATCCACTACTCTATTCCTCAGCCAGTACCAAGTAGTTCTGATGAATGATGGTTTAGAATACAGATGAAAATCTGGTATGGCTAGACCACCTTCCCTAGCATTTCTTTTCTTTAATTCCTTTAATATTCTGGACCTTTTTTCTTCCAAATGAATTTCGTTACTATTTTTTTTAGCTCTATAAAGAAATTTTTGCTAGATTGATTGGTATGGCACTAAATATGTAATTTAATTTAGGTAAAATTGCTATATTTATTATATTAGCTTGATCCATACATGAGCAATTGATGTTTTTCTAGTTAGTTAGATCTAACTTTATTCATGTGAAAAATGCTTTGTAGTTGTGTTCATATAGGGCCTGGGTTTGTTTTGGCAGGTAGATTCCCTAATATTTTATAATGTCTACAGTAACTTTAAATTGGATTTCTCTTTCTATCTCTTGCTGTTGGATTTCATTAGAAATATATAGGAATGCTGAAGATTACTTGGGTTTATTTTGTATCCTACAACTTTGCCAAATTTATTTATTGTCTCAAGTAGTTTTTAACTGGATTCTCTAAGTATATCATCATATCATCTGTAAAGAGTGATAGTTTAGTGTCTTCTTTGCCTAATTTGATTCCTTTGATTTATTTTTTCTTCTCTAATTGCTACTGCTAACATATCTAGTGCCATACTGAATAAGAGGGGTGATAGTAGACATCCTTGTTTCACCCCTGATCTTATTGGAAATGCTTCTCACTTATCTCCATTACATATAAAACTTGCTGATGGCTTTAAGCTGATGCTACCTATTACTCTAAGGAAAACTCCATTTATTCCTACACTTTCTAGTGTTTTAATAGGAATGGATGCTGCATTTTGTCAAAAGCTTTTTCTGCATCTATGGAGATAATCATATGGTTTCTGCTAGTTTTATTGTTGATGTGATCAATGATACTGATGGTTTTCCTAATAATGAACCATCCTTACATTCCTGGAATAAATCCAACCTGACCAAAATGCATTATTCTTGTGATAAGTTGCCGTAGTCTTTTTGCTAATATTTTACTTAAAAATTGTACATCTATATTCATGAAGGAGATTGGTCTATAATTTGCTTTCTCCATTTTGTCTCTCCCTGATTTAGGTATCAGTACCATATTTGTGTCATAAGAAGAATTTGATAGGACTCCTTCCTTATCAATTTTCTTAAATAATTTGTAGAGTATTGGGATCAATTGATCTTTAAATGTTTCATAGAATTCACTAGTAAATCCATCTGGCCCTGGGGATTTTTTTACTAGGGAGTTCTCTGATAGCTTGTTCAATTTATTTTTCTGAGATGGGGTTATTTAAGCAATTTACTTTCTCTTCAGTTAATCTGGGCAACTTATATATTTTTTTTGTAAATATTCATCCATTTCACTAAGATTGTCAAATTTATGTTCATACAACTGGGCAAAATAATTCCTAATTATTGTATTAATTTCCTCTTCACTGGAGGTAGATTTACCCTTTTCATTTTTGAGATTCAGACTCCCTTTTTGAATTAGAACCAATGAGAATAAAGTTCATACAATGTTCATCTCCCTCCCTCTTTCCCCTCTACTAAAGTATGTTTTTATGCCTCTTCATGTGGCATAATTTACCTTTTTCTGCCTCATCCTTTCCTTTTCTCCCATCACAGTCCCTTTGAACCCCTTAATTTGGTTTCCTTCTTTCTTTTTTTATCATATTGACTAAAGATCTATCAATTTGTTTTTGTTTTTTTCATAAAATAGCTCTTAGTTTTATTTATTAATTCAAGTTTTCTTAATTTCAATTTTATTACTATCTCCTTTGGTTTTTATTATTTCTAATTCAGTATTTAACTGGGGATTTTCAATTTGTTCTTTTTCTAGCTCTTTAAATTGCATGCCCAATTCATCGACCTCCATTTTCTCTAATTTTTTCAAGTATGCATTCAGGGATATAAAACTTCCCGTAAGAACAGCCTTTGCTGCATCCCACAAGTTTTGGTATGTTCTCTCATTATTGTCTTTCTCTTGAATGAAGTTACTGGTTTTTTCTATAATTTCTTGCTTGACCCACTCATTCTTTAGGATTAAATTATTTAGTTTTTAGTTTATCTTTCTGTGGCCCTTTATTGCATATGATTTTTATTGCATCATGATCTGAGAATAATGCATTTAATATTCCTGCCTTTCTGCACTGAATTGTGAGATGTTTATGCCCTAGTACATGGTCAGATTTTGAGTATGTGCCATGTACCACTGAGAAGAAAGTATATTCCTTTTTAATCCCCATTCAGTTTTCTCCAGAGAGCTATCATATCCAGCCTCTCTAAAATTCTATTCACCTCCTTAACTTCTTTCTTGTTTATTTTTTAGGTTAGATTTATCAAATTCAGAGAGGGGGGGGATTGAGGTTCCCTCACTAGTATATTTACTATCTATTTCTTCCTCTAATTCCCTTAACTTTCCCTCTAGAAATTTGGTTCTATACCTCTTGGTGCATATATGTTAAGTACTGATATTGCTTCATTCTTGATGGTCCCTTTTAGCAGGATATAATTTACTTCCTTATCTCTTTTAATTAGATCTATTTTTGCTTTTTGCTTTATCTGAGATAAAGATTACTACCCTTGCTTTTTTTTTACTTTAGCTGAAGCATTATATATTCTACTCCATCCTTTTACCTTTACCCTGTGTGTATCCCCTTGTTTCAAATATGTTTCTCATAGACAGTATATTGTAGGATTATGGTTTTTAATCCATTCTGCTATCTGTCTCTGTTTTATGGGAGAGTTCATCCCATTCACATTCACAGTTATGATTGCTATCTGTGAGTTTCCCTCCATCTTATTATTTCCTCTATTTATGTTTTCATTTCTTCCTTCTCCCTTCCCCTCCTTAAGAGTTTTCCTTTTGACCACCACCTCCCTCAGTATTCCCTCCCTATGCTTCCCCCTCTTTATCTACCCTTTCCCCTTACTACTATAACCCTCCCTTCTAATCATTCTCCCTTCCTATTTCCCCATTCCCCCTGCTACTGCCTATAGGGCACAATGAATTTTTATACTTATCAGAGTGTGTTATTTCCTCTTTGACCTCAAACCAATTAGAGTAGATTTCATACAGTGCTCCTCTCCCTCCCTCCTTTCCCTCTATTATAATGAGTTTTTGTGGGGGGGGGGGGTTTCATATTAAAATCTTAAACTTAACAGATTATGTTTATCCCTTTTTGAATCAGAACCAATGAGAATAAAGTTCATATGATGTTCATCTCCCTCCCTCCTTCCCCTCTACTATAGTATGTTTTTATACCTCTTCATGTGGCATAATTTACCTTTTTCTGCCTCATCCTTTCCTTTTCTCCCATCACAGTCCCTTTGAACCCCTTAATAAGGTTTTGTTTTTTATCATCAGATTACTTCATTTGTACCCACACCCTCTATCTATGTAGATCCCTTTTAAAGGTCACAACAATCATATAAATTTCAGTATTGACAGGTATAAGCTTCTCATATATGGATGAAAACAGTTTGCTCTTATTGAATCCCAAGTTATGTGCATGTGTGTATGTGTGTGTGTGTGTATGTGTGTGTGTGTGTGTGTGTGTGTGTGTGTGTGTGAGAGAGAGAGAGAGAGAGAGAGAGAGAGTGTTTTCCTTGTTTACCTTTCTATGTCTTTCTTGAATCTTGTAGTTGGAGATCAAATTTTTCATTGGGCTCTGGTTTTTTCATCAGGAAAGTCTGGAAGTCCCTTATTTCATTAAATGTCCATTGCCTTTCCTGAAAGACTCTGCTCAGTTTTACCAGGTAGTCAGTCCTTGGTTGCAGTACTAGCTCTTTTGCCTTACAAAATTTCAAATTCCAATCCCTCCAATCTTTTAATGTAGAAGCTGCTAAATCCTGTGTAATCCTGACTGCAATTCCATGATATTTGAATTGTTTCTTTATGTCTGCTTGCAGTATTTTCTCCTTGACCTTGTAGATCTGTAATTTGGGGGAGTTTTCAATTTGGGATCTCTTTCAAGAGGAGTCTGGTGATTTTTTTCAAAAACTATTTTACCCTGCGATTCTAGGACCTCAGGAAAGTTTTCTTTGATAATCTCTTGGAGGATGTTGTCCAGGCTCCTTTTTTCATCATGGATTTCTGGTAGACCAATAATTCTTAGGTTATCTCTCTTGGATCTGTTCTCCAGATCAGTTGTTTTTCCAGTGAAATATTTTACACTTTCTTCTAATTTTTCAGTCTTCATGTTTTGTTTGACTGATTTCATGCATCATAGACTCCTTAGCTTCAGTTTGATTGATTTTAATTTTTAGTGAATTATTTTCCTCGAATAGTTTTTGGAGCCCCTTTTCTATATGTTCAGTTTTCATTTTTAGAGAGGTATTTTCTCCAGTTAGATTTTGAAACTCCTATAAGCCTAGTTTTCTATCAATAATTTTTCCAAGTGATGATTTGGAAATAAAATTAATGTCATAATGTCATTGTGTTATTATGCTCTTCCTAAGTTGTAGTAAAATTCTCTCATTTAAAAACTTAGGGATAATTATAAGTCAGAAAGAGGGTTAGAGAAGCAAATTTTAATCTGAATTTTGTTGAAACTAAAAGATAAAGAACTTGTTTAAAAACAGTTGTCATTTATGTTTTGTGATGTTTATATCTGTCATTTAGAAAACCAGGTATTTATACCTTTACTTATAGTTAAAGAGGAAGTTACAGCTAAAAACAATTTGGCTATCACTTACAGAAATTATTACCTAAGTTACTTTACTGTTTTAATGATAAAACCGAAAGTTGTTTATTGATTAGTGTATGCGGAAAGGAGGAGATTAAGTGAAAACTTTATTTTGGATTAGTAATGCCCAATCAGATCATTTCTCCTGCATGTATGAGATTTGACAAAGCAGGGGTATCACCCCCAGGCCCTCCCTAAAATCCATCTCAGTTATTCTTATTTTGTAAAACTGCCAAGACCCCTGAAAACTTATCTCTATAAACAAGGTCATTCAGCCTGGGAAAGGAACTTATTCTAATTATGTAGTTCCTAAATAATGAACCTAACTTGCTAAGAAATTAACAGTTGGCTTTTACACCAGGACAAATTTATATTTGAGAAAGAAATATGTTAAATGAAATTCTTTATGTAGGAGAAACCTAGTAGATGTTTATTGTTTATTACAGCTCCGTGGGAATAAAATTAACATGTAATTGGATATGAGCTGTGAATTGGTGAAAATTTGCTACTTAAAATAAAAGGCATTTAAAGCTATATTTAATTCACATGTGCTTTTTTTTCTTTTTATAGAACAATTTTTATGATCAGAATAATTAGTCAGTAAAACATATGAGCTCTTTTGTGTTTGTATATGGGAAATCTCATATTTTTCATCTAGAATTAGAATATGTACAGAAATTTATATAAACTACTTAAGGCTCACCTTAAGACGATTTTAAAACTAATAGTTATTTAAAGTACTCTGATCAGATTCTATTACTATCTGCAATTAACTAGAATTGTAGTTTGATAATAATACTTCAGCAATTTATGTTACTTAAGGACATTTTACACTAACTTAGTTTAAATGAATCTCGATTTTACAAGTTTTGTTTTTGCTTTAAGATAATACAGAGATATCATTTTGAAACTTTTCAATTAATTTTCTTCATAAAAGTTTAGTGATCATTTATGAATCTTAAAACTCTTTTGAATAAAGGGAATATACTTTTAAATTTTATTTTCAATCCCTCGTATGATTTTTAGGAGGCCTACTAAAACCTTCATTTCCAAGACAATTAATTGCTAAGTTAAGGTAAAGTAGAATAGATTTTGCTATTTTGATCTCAGCGTGTAGTCATTCCATAGCCTAGGCAAGAGTTAAGGTAGTGTCTGAACTTATTATAGGTAAAAGATTCAATTTCTGAAGTATCTCTTTATTCCAAAATGAATATAATCAGAAGATAAACAAGCTTCATGAAACGAGGATGCAAGTCTACTATTTAGTTGTAAGGTTCTAGTTAGGAACTTTTGTCTATCAGCTTCCTGAAAATGGAAGCTGCTACATTCATTCTAATAATGATAAAATTATTAATACTCACTTTACTTCTGCCCACAATACACAGCTTTTTTGCTATGACATTATTGTTAAATGATTTTTTTTATTTTCCCCTTAATATTGTGTCAGATATCAAATACACAGTGTACATATGCCAACATCTTGATACTGCTAAGCTTAAACACACTCAGAATACAGATTTTTTAACTTTTTTTCTAACACTACAAATTCTCATA
This sequence comes from Pseudocheirus occidentalis, assembly GCA_028646575.1. Lineage (NCBI taxonomy): Eukaryota > Metazoa > Chordata > Mammalia > Diprotodontia > Pseudocheiridae > Pseudocheirus > Pseudocheirus occidentalis. The sequence goes on along the minus strand of CM053599.1, from coordinate 167,242,993 downwards.
AGATAGAGGTCACAACCTATTTAACCCCTATTACAGCTCATTCTTCACTTCCTGGACCTCTTATCAAAATAATGCAACTATTGATCAAAAAGTTCCAGTTTTTTCAACCTTTTTTTCTCCCCAAACATTTGGGGAGAAATTATTTTGGGGAGAAAATATTACATTATCTCACTTTTTCATCAAAATGCACACACTCTATGTAGACAATTCCATGTTACCAGGAAACAAGCTAGACAGATTATTTTTAAAAACTGTCCTTAATGTGTTATCTCTATTATACCTCCACTAACCACCTTAACCCACAGGGAATTATATTTAATTATATTTGGTAGATGGATATAATTCATTATCCTTCCTTTGGTAAGTTATCATATATACATGTTACAATAGGTATTTTTTCTTTTACTTTTGCTTCCCTTCAGACAGGAGAAGCAGTAAAAAATGTTATTAACCATATGTTACAGTCTTTTGCTTCAATGGGCATTCCAAAACAGTTGAAAACTGATAATACCCCTTCCTACATTAGCAAATTATTTCAATATTTCTGTGTTCATTTTTTCCAATAAAATTAATTACAAGCATAACCCTTATAATGAAAATATTAAAACCTATTTACAAATACAGTAATGGGGTACTTGATCTAATGCATCATAAAGGCAATTAGCTATTGCTTTATACATCCCCAAATATTTTTATACATCACTAAAAGTGAGTATACACTGGCAGTAATACAATGTGAAAAGGTACATACTTCTCAAATGAAGGTTATCCAAATACAGATATGGGAAGGAGAGGAGCAAGGATGGATAATGGAGAGGAGCAAGGATGTGTTTATGTTTTCCAGAAGCCATGGAATGATCAGTGTGAGCACCCAAAAGAAATGTCAGGGCATGTACTCCAATTTTCTGAGAAGATGAAAGAGTTCCGGCAGCAGAAGAAGAAATCATGGAGACAGCACATGGGAATAAAGAAGAAGAGGTCTCTTAATGCAGCCACTACATAAAAAAGCTTTGCCCACATAGGAGCAGATCAAACATTTACTATATCAAAGCAGAGAACTGAAACCTGTTACCCTAGGATGTGTGTTTCTTGCTAAGATCACTCTGACTTCAATATAAACTGAACTGTTTACATCCTGATTCAAGTCCTGAGACATATACCCCTGTCACATCAATTGTTTCATATATAACGTATAACTACATGTATTTGACCCCCCTCTAGCCTTCCTTACTTCTACTAATATGAATGATTCGCAGATGATATAAGTCAGTACTACATTTTATTGGAATATAACCTGTTTTAACTGTATTCTTAAAAAAATGTATTAGTAGTTATGATGTCATTGTACTGTTTATTGACCTACCCTTTTTTGGTTTCAGACTACCAAGGAATCTACCCTTTAAATAATATGTGATTCTCTGGCTAGAAAAAAATGACTTTTAATCATGGACTAATTGATGTAGCTTCCCTCTCAATATCAGAAACCATGTCTTCTATATCTTTACTAAGTGAAATACACACTGCTCTCTTTATGACTGAATTGGCAAAGAATGTTAGCTTGGCAAAAACCCATGTAATTATGAATACACCTATCTATGTATGATTCCTATGTATCGAATATTACTAACATTGTGCTCTTACTCAATGTATATCTGGTAGAGAATACTTGTTGAACAACCTTCATTTGCCTTTTCCAACTAATTAATTTTTTTCTGGCTTATTTATTAGAGGGGGCAAAGGTTTGTACAATTATTGATAATTTCAACCACTGTGTCTACGGTTTGTGTCTGCAATTTTTATACTAAGAAAAATCCAAAAACTGCACAATATATTAATGAATTATAAACAATGTTTCTGTAGCCTTTTATAACAAGGCAGAATATAGAGAAGGATCTTTTACCTAAGATCAGTGTATTAGAACAATGAGTATTGCATTTAGGTAATAACTTAAAGGCCTTGAAAACTCAACTGTTAGATGTGATTGTAAATAATACATATAGTTGTGTGATTCTTTTGCTATATATTAGCTCTGATTCTAATTTTGGGGGGGACAAAATACACACCCACTCTTGGTGTTTGATATGATTCAAATATCACAAAATATATCAGAAAACATCCCAAATCATTATCACTCTGGAACTGATCTAGGAACATTGCCAATACAATATTATCAACATTGTTGAAGTTATCTCCTTTTAATCTGATGTCTATGATTTTACATATATTACCTGTATTGATTATTGTATTATTTCTTGGTGTCTGCCTTCCTGTAGTGGCCAGACTGATGTCACAGCCTTTGTAACCATTATCAACTGTAATGTATGAACATAACTTTTAAAGGTCAGGATTTATATTGGAATGTTACTTGTAGAAATAGTAATCTCACACAATGTATTACTAGATATCAATAGCATGTAATGATAGTAGAATGCAAAATTGCAGTGTGACTACTTGTGACTACTTATATTTGTGTAACCCCAATTCTCTACAATTCCACTTTGATAGAATGGACCCTGATCAAAAATCATCTTGTAGGAATATGGAACAATAGTGCTCGTGTAGCAAACTTGAATGTGCTAACTAAGGCAATCCATAATAATGATCATAGCCATATCCCTGGGGCTGACCCTGTTGAATTGGCAAACCAAATTTTACATAAATTGGAACTTACCAGTCTGTTCAAAAATATACCCTCCATGTTTCTCCACCTATTCTCTTGACTTGGTATTTTGGTGGTAGCGTGCCTTATTCCGCCATGCCTCACTAATTTGATGGGGTCATGGGTAACTGTAATGGGTACAGAGATCCATAGTCTCAAACTGCTTACTAATAGAAAAGGGGGAGATGTTGGGGGAAATATTGAGGGTTAGCTCTGAGGGGTCTGCCATGGGCTTGAATCCAGGCCAAGTACCCCCTTGAGCCTGTTTCCACCCAGGCTCAATATCTCAGGATGCTGACTCACCTCACCCCACTCCCAACCCCCATTACTCACCCCCCATGCAAGGGAGGCTTGGAACATTCTGACCTTCTCTGAAACCATGGCCACTGGAGTGACATAGATAAAGTAGTGACACATGAAATAAGAAAGCGAGGAAGTGTCCCAAGGGAATGGTCTCCTAAAGGTTGCAAGTTAGAAATCTCATGGAGAAAACAAAGTGAAGTTTCACATGAAAAAGTATGATGTAAGTGCTTTAGTGATAGTATATAAACCTGAACCCTTAGATGCTTATTTGAGATTTTCTTGGCACACAATAAACGTATGAATGCAATCTCCACCTGACCGTAGACTCATTATTCACGTTCAAGCTTCCACGTTTTGCTTGGTGCTGTGAGTACAAGTTACACCCCCTACCCTAGAAATGGCTACCATTAGACACAAATAGATATATGTATGTGTTTCTTTGTATGTATGTGTGTATGTATGTTTGCATGCATGTGTATGCGTGTGTGTATGTGCATATGGATATATAAATGCATACATAGAGAGGTGTGTGTATGTGCATGTATACAAATACACAAATGTACACATATATGCACACATATAGATACACATATACAGACAAATATGTATATGTGTATATGTATATAAGTAAAATTATTCTATACATACTTTTATTTGTCAGTTCTTTCTCTGGAGGCAGATAGAACTTTTCTTCCATCATTTCACATGTTTACAAAGAGGCTAGTTCTTTATAGTTAATTTAGGTATTTAAACAGTCAAAATAACTGAATCACTCAAAGTCATTCCTAAAACAATATTGCTGTTACTGTATACAATGTTCTCTTGGTTCTGCTCACTTCACTCTTTTTTATTTATGATAATGAACTCATGATATAACAAAGAAAATGAACAGAGATTGAATGCAAATAACTTCATCACAAAAGAGCACATGATAACCACATGTAATAGACGGTTAGCACTTAACACAATCCCTAGCATACATACATAATCCATAAATGCTTCTTTCATTCTCCCAACCCGCCTGAGCACCACGGTCTCTCTGCTGTGGTGGATGATTGATCGAGCCAGCTTTATTTCAGCGGCGTCCCTGAAATGAACTTTGAACATCTTATAGCATTTGTGATAAAGCTAAAGTTATAAACCATGTTTTACTGTTCTTAGTTCTTAAAGTATTCACCTTAAAAGAATTATCCAATAGTTTCTACTTGCCATAAGTAGGTGAATTTCTTTCATGGCAAAAAGAACCAGTTTCCAGTAAATGGTTGAAGAAAGCAATTCTTAGTTTTATGTCCCTATATGATGCTCTCAGGCATTGCAAGGGAAAGGCAGGAGACAGATGCCAAACTTGGCATGTTGGTTGCTATAACCTTGACTGCTAAATTACATTAGAAAGTCTATTGGGGGAGAAGGTTTCCTTCCAACTTCACTATAAATATTTAAAGCAGAAAATATAGATTATGTCAAAATGAAAACCAACAAAGTAAACCAAGGCTGTCTAAGCATCCAAGGTGAGGGAGATGAGAAATTGCTAGGAAAGGTCAGTAGAAATGGTCACAGAGAACCAGTTAGCTTAGAAGCCTAGTGGTGCTGTTGGGTGGGTAAGGAACAGATTCTCAAGGCAGAATTAGTCAGATGACTGTGAGTATCATCCTTTAACTAGGAGCAAGGAAAGAAAAATATATAAAAAACCCTAGAGGGTCACTGAATATATAGGATCAGGACGAGAAGTTTAAGAATGTGAGCACAGTCCAGAGTCCATTGAAGCTCAAACAGAGGGTAAAAATAGACAATTGCTTGGTAGAAATGAGGCAGTTGCTGGGGGAAGGTGGTTCTCAGAACTTATCCTCTGGGGCTTCTTAGGACAAGACACTGGGTCACAGTGTAAACCTGTCTGGTGCTAAGAAAGTATAAGTTTAGAATCAGAGGACCTGGGTTCTACTCTTAGTGTTACTTCTCGGAGACCTTGGGTAAGTTACAGAATTAGGAGAGATGAGTGAAAGTTGAAAAGAGGCAGACTTAAGTCTGATGTAAATTGACACTTCTTACATAATTCTATCTAAAGATGCAGCTGGTGGTGGATAGGGCTAGACCCAGAATCAGGAAGTCCTGAGTTCAAATCCAGCCTCAGCCATTTACTAGATGTGTGATCCTAAGCAAGTCACTTAATCTCTGTTTTCCTTAGTTTCCTTAACTGTAACATAAGGACATTAGTAGCATCTGACTCATAGGATGGTGTAAAGAATAAAATGACATAATATTTGTTGTTGTTTTTTAAAAAAAGAGAAGAGAATGAGGAGGAAGAGAAGAAGAAATAGAAGATGAAGATGAAGAAGAAGAGAAGGGGGGAAGGAAAAAACATTTAGCATAGTGCCTAAGCATGGAGCAGGTACTCTATAAACCTCACCTACGTGGTGCAGTAGATAGAATTCTGCACCAGGAGTCAGCATGATCTGAGTTCAAACCCAGGCTCAGACAGCTACTGCTTGTGTGACATTGCACTAGTCAACCTCTGTTCGCCTCAGTTTTTTCATCTGTAAAATGAAGAATAATACCTTGTACCTGGGGAAACGCTTTACTTGGGGGCTGTGAGGCAGTAAACTATCTGCAAAGAGATTATCAACGGTCCCAAAATCTGTCCCAGTCATCTTGACCAATAACACTCTCATCCAGGTTTCTCTGCCAGATGCTCCAGGAGCCCCCTGGAATCCCCATAAATGCTTTTAATTCCAAAACACAGCAATTTTTCTCACAAGTGATGCTAGGACATTGGGAGGGGAAGGGCAATACCTGGTCCACCCAATCATTGTTTACTCACAACCAGAGTACTTCAGCTCTCAGCCAAAATGAAACAGATATAGATTCTAGAAAAGGGGAACCAAGCAAACTTGCAGGGCTCTGAGGTCACAGTTATTCTTAGCTCCCACGATTTCTGCTTATTCACCTTTTCCCATCACTCAGTCCTGGCCAGTTCCTCAAGCACTCTGCTGAGTTATTTCACAGAATAAGCACTAAGGGGTTTCATTTACAGAGAGACATCTCAGTTCAATGGAAATGAAAACTGAGCTGTCTAATAGTGGAATGGGTTCCCTGTCGGGGATACCGAGCACTGAGTAACAAATCTTCCATCATTTCACATGTTTACAAAGAGGCTAGATTTTACACAGAGTCTCGATGTCCATCCATTAGAGGTTCAAAACCAGAAGTTCATGAATTTATGTCCTTCATGGAATGAAAAGTTCTTAAGCTTGGTGTGTGTCATGGACCCCTTTGACAATCAGGTGAAACCTATGCACCTTTCTTAGAATAATATTTTTAAATACATAAAATAAAATTCGTAGGATAATAAAGGAAACAAGTTACATTGAAATAGTTATCAAAAAAACTTTAAGTTCATGAACTTCAGATTAAGAAGCCCTGGATTAGATAAAAAAATTAGTTAAAATCCCTTCTGAGCCCGAATCTATGATTCTCTAAACGCCAAGTAACTGTAATTATAACCAAGAGTTTCAGTCTTAGACCAATCTAATGGGGGGGGGGGTAGGGGGAAGGAGAAAACCTTCACCTTCCTGGGTGAAGAAAAAAACCATCCAGCCCAGAGCAATGTCAGGTGCCCAAATAAGCCTCTAATGTGATTGAGCGGAGGATTGATATTTAACTTCAGTGCCCATAAAAAATTTAAAGAATTGCTAAACACTAAGCAAAAATACAAAAGAGTTTTCTGCACTCAGGGAAATTATTGAAGTCATAAAGAATCTGTTCTTGCAGATGAGGCTGCAGTGTGAGCAGAGCAGAGCAAATCAATAATGTCATACTTCTCGCCAATATCAAAATCCTGGAGGAAAGAGCTGCAAAGTAAAGGGGAGCATGTTTGTTTCAGTCAATCACTAGGTTGGATAATGCAATATTGGAGCACAGAGTAATAGTCTTGCCTAAGAATTTAAAATCCAGCAAACTGTTTAATCAAAACTGGGAGTCATTGGAGGTTTTGAAGGATAATTACTCAGCACCCTGAGAGTGAAGGATTCTGGGAAAAGACCTGATGGAAGGTTTAACAAGCTTAAGTGAAAAGTGGTTTTGTAATCCAAAGAAGTGTTTGACTCCATTCTGCATTTTACAGATAATCATAACTCACATTTACATAGGGCTTTGTGAAGAACTTTCCTCACAGTGAACCAATGAGTCAGGCAAAGACAGATATCCCATTTTGCAAATTAGGAAACAGTCTCAGAGAGGCAAAATGATATGACTTTGGGCAAGGGGGTCTGATTCCAAAAATAGTACACTTCCTGTTACCATACAGGTGTGTCTAGATAAGGGACAACTAGGATAGTGAGGGGGAATTAATTCCATGTGCTCTTTGACGTCTGGTTGAAGGAACTGGGCATGTTTAGTCAGAAGAAAATACTTAAAGGAAACATGGTAACTGCTTTCAAAAATTTGATGGATTGTCATATGAAAGAGGAATTAAATTTGTCATGACTGAACCCAAAGAACAGAATTATGAGTGATGAGTAGAGACTGAAAAAAGTAGATTTAGGCCCTATGTAAGGAAAAAACATTTTATATAATCATTCCAATTGATTGCACCCATAATTCTATCCAAAGATATAATGGGCTGCCTCATGAGGGTAAGATGGTTCTCTCTCACTAAAAGTCTCTGAGAAAAAGCTAGGTAGCGGTTATAAAAGATATCAGGTGGAGTGGCATGTCCTCACCAGTAAAATGAGATGGTTGGACTAAATGACCTCTAAGGTCACTTTCAGCTTCAATTCTGTTATCCTCTGGTCCTATGTCTCTTGGAAGAGACTAGGATAGTAGGTGGGTATCAGTTTCTGGTCTACCCACTCATAACACTGAGCAATGGTTTCATGAGATTTTATTGGCCCATAGAGTCAAATGGAGCAGACAATCTGTTTTCTAATAGTCAGTCAACAAGTATTTATTAAGTTCTGAGAACATCCAGAAAGAAGGCAAAAACCGTCTCTTCCCTCAAGAAGTTTACATTCTAATTTGTGCATGATTTTCTGTGCATACACATATATACAGAAATGGGCCACACGACTTGTGGAACCAAAGTCAATGCAGTTTATATAAAATTTAATTCTTTAAAGATTCAAATATGGAAGGAATTAAAATCCCAGGACATGCAGGAGAAATGATGACCTTACATTTAGTCACTATTCCAATGGCTACTATAAAGGAGATTAGAGAATCTTTACTAAGAATATGTAGAAAATGGTCATAAATGTGGTGAATCTGGGCAGACCCATGGAGTGAATCTGAAGATATAAGAATCCTGGTTCACATGTTCATGTAAGTTTTAGCAAAATAGAAACATTGATTCACTCTGGGCAGAAGACTGGGAGTAAATTATCTGCCCTTTGGAGGTGTATTAACCTTGAGGTACTCACCTTCCATTTAGCAGCTATTGATCCCATGGCCCCAGGAGACTCGAAATAACCATTGCCCATCACCAGGTATAAGTTCTGCATCTCTTCAGTGAGGTCAGGTCAGCAGGAAGCAATGCATCTTTGCTTGTTCATGACACCTATCATGTTGATCTTTGCTCACTCTATTAATGCTTCGGGGAGATCAACTCAATGAGCTATTCACCTTTCTCTGCACAGGATCATAGTCCTTCACTGTAGAGAGGGATGCATCCCAGAGTTGTTTACTCTTCTTTAGCCTTATTGGTGCCAGTGAAGCCACTTTGTTGTGATGGATTCTATGCAGTGATTTTGCTAACACATTGCAAATAAACTTCAGGAACTGATCATTCCAAATAGAAGTGTAAAGCAAAATAAATCATTAAAATACAATATAAATGTAAGGTTTGGGGTTGATTGAGCAATCAATCAACAGGTAAGAAGCAGAGTAGGTTGGTTGATTGATTGGTTAAATCAACACTCTCTCCCATTTACATAAATATAAGGCAGCACAAAAGTATGCTCTCTTAGAATGTCCTGGGCAATAAACAACTTTTCTTTTAAAAATTTTGTAAATCAAGCTTTAGAATGTAGGTTTCTTTAGAAGTTACCATGTTTTTGCTTTTTGCTTTTCTTTGCATCCTCAGGGTTTATCATAGTTTCTACACATAGTAAGTACTTAAACAATGTTTGTTGACCAACTGGCTAAGTCAAAGCATATTTTAAACAAAGGAGAGACCTGAATTTAAAGATATTCAGCTGTAAACAGAACAACTACCTTTAGTTTCTTTTGTATAAATTTATTTTTTGTGTGTCTTTTTAGACGGGGGAAGGCAAGGCAATTGGGGTTAAGTGACTTGCCCAAAGGTCACATAACTAGTAAGTGTTAAGTGTCTGAGGTCCCGTTTGAGTCCAGGTCCTTCTGACTCCAGGGCCAGTGCTCCATTCACTGTGTCATCTAGCTGCCCCAAACTCATATTTTTCAAATACTGAATTGTAAGGGTGTACCTTTATTATCTAGTACCTCTTACCACAGACTTATCGCTGTGCTGTGATCATATGCATTGATTGAACACCTTTATACCTATGCACACCTTGAGGATGGATCTAGTAGCTAGTTTATAATTTCACAATTTGAGAGGAAGACTGGGAGAAATTCCTCATCAAACAATTTTTGAAGTAACCAGCAACCAAAGAGCTGGACTAGATGCACGGCATTAGAGGTGACTTTGACTAGATTTGACAGATTCTTGTATTAAGAATCAAGAAACCGTGATTCTGGTTCAGTTTTTCCCCTTAAATAGTGATTTGTCCTTGGGCTTATCAAATGCTCCAAGTTTCCATATCTGCAAAATAGCTACTCCCTCATTTCCATGCTAAGTTTTCATAAGCATAAAATTGGATGATAGATTTATTTGGACTATTGATGGATGTAGTTTAAAATCATATGCTTTATATAGTGCAACATATTCATAAATTTGCTTTAAAATTGTTCTTGTTTTCAGAAAGCTTACAAATTTAGTGTGAAATTAAGTTGGATAAATATTTTCATAATTTAATGTAAAAAGATAACTAGATTATCTACAGAACAAGGTGAAAACATCCTTCAATGCATCTGTCCATCCCTCAATCTAGCTGTCTATCCATCAGTCTATTTATCTATCATCTATGTATGTATGTATGTATGTATGTATCTATCTATCTATCTATCTATATATCCATTTATGTCCACATGAAGATCCACAGAAATGGGGGTTAGCTGAGTAACTGGGCTATTGAGTAAATCTAAATCTTTTATTAAATAAGTTCTTATGAATTGGATAGATGAGGCTCTCTAAGGGGACTTTTTAATGAAATAGAAAGGGTACTCACCTGGGATTCAGGACACCTGGGCCTTTGTCTCAGTTCTGCCAAAAACTAGCAATATGACTTTGGACAAATCACGTGAGCTCTCTGGGTCTTGGTTTTCTCACCTATAAAAGAAGGGAGTACAACTGGCAGCTGTCTATGGTCCCTTCTAACCTACTCATTCTACAAGTCTATGATTGAAGAGACATAGATGATGTTGATCAGTTGTGTCAAACTCTTTGCAACCCCATTTGGAGTTTTCTTAGGAAAACTTCAAATGGCAAAGATACAGGAATGGTTTGCCATTTCCTTCTCCAGCTCATTTTACAGATGAGAAAACTGAGGCAAACAGGGTTAACTGACTTGCCCAGGGTTATACAGTTGTCTGAGACCAAAACTGAACTCAGAAGAGGAGTCTTTCTGACTCCAGGACTAGATATATGGAGCCACCTAGCTACCTTACATAGATAAATAGCCAGAGAAAAATGGCCAGAGTTGCTCCCAAAGGCCTCAGTTTCTTTGGTTTTTTTTTTTCATTTACATAGCCAGAAAAGCAGCTGCTAAGTATGGCTATACACAGGATATAATCAACAGAGAGAAGACACTAGAATTAAGAAGAAAAACTCCCAGCTCTAAATCTACAGTCTGGAAGAAGGATACTCTTTATCTAAAGTCCTTACCAGGAAAGAAAAGGATTCAGTTGTATCCTTCCCCACCCCCATTTCCAGGAATCTTTTCTGTGTAAAATTATCTCTTCCTCAATCTGCCCATTATGCTGCAGTCCTGTCCATGTCATATCCCTTCACAGGAAGGTGGCTGCACATCAGAAAGAATATTTACCGAAAGCTTATTGAACCTCCAATCTTAAACTGGTCCTTTCAAATGGGCATTGTTCAGCAGGGAACATGAGGGATTGACTTTTAAAGCACAAAATTATATCCTTGAACCAACTCTGATTTTATGGTACAAAAGATCTCTCAGTAGAGCTACAGGAACAGGTCAGCAATTCGTTTCTTCATCGCTGGGGGAGGGGGTTGTGGGGGGATGTGTGTGGGGAGGACGAATCTCTCAGGACTACCCTTGAAGGTCATTTCATCCTTAGCTAAATCCTTAGAAGGAAACTAAAGGAAATTTCTATGGGAAGGCAGAAGCTAATGGTTTTGTTTCTTAGAAGTAGCCACGAGCAAGAGGAGTGTGTGTGTGTGTGTGTGTGTGTGTGTGTGTGTCTGTGTGTGTCTGTGTGAGAGAGAGAGAGTGAGTGACAGTATTTTGACAGTCTCATCTGATTTTCCTTCACTAATCCCTACCAAAAATGTAAGTCTTGTCTTTAGCTTGAAGGATAGCTAATCTAACTTGTTCCCTTGCAGACATTCAGTCTAAAGGACCATGGGGTCAGAGATCTAGGACTGGAAGAGACTTCAGAAGTAGATAAGGAAACTAAGAACCAAAGAGGGTAAGGGAGTCTTCAAAGAAGACCAATAAAGCGGTTTTCCAAACAGTGACCCTTCTCTGAGAATGGTAACCCCATCTGAGGCTCAGGCAGGGCTTTTAGCTATTTGCCTGCCTCCTGCATCTGGAATTTGTACTCAGAAGTCATGAGGGTGTCTTTCACAGAGAATTCCTCTAGGTAATGTTTAAAAGAGAGACAAGAGAATCATAAATAAAAACCAATCCATTTATAAGCATTTACTAAGCAACTACTGTATATGTCAGGCACTGGGATACGGCCCATTCTCTGACCTCAAAATTGTTTTCTTATAGGAGTCAAATTTTAGCCTTGTTGAGTACTCGTGTAGTACTTCTGTTTTGTTGTTGTTGTTGTTGTTGTTGTTGTTTTAAAGCACTTTCACATCTATAATTCCATTTGATTTTCGTGAAAATTCTTTGAGTAGGTAAGAAAGATAGTATTCTTGTTTTATAGATGACAAAACTGAGGCATAAAAATGTCAAATCCAAGGTTACACAGCAAAGTAGTAGTCTGGTAGGGATTAATATATATGATTCAATAACTGTCTTGATTTCTATTGTGTTGCCATGTAATAATAGAATCAAGAATCCCACCATAGAAATCGTATTTCCAGTCCCTATGAGCCATAGGTAGAAATGGAAAGGATATTCAAATTCTCTAGGGAAAATTAAAAAACAATAAAAGCACTCTGAACCCAGAATGGATAAAAGAGTTTAGGGCAAGAAGAAACCCTAGAAATTATCTACTCCAATCTCTTTATTTGACATTTTAGGAAACTGAGTCCCAGAATGATCAAATGTCTAAGGCCGCATAGATAGTAAGAAACAGAGCTAGAATTTGAACCCATGTCCTTTCACATTAAATCAAATGCTTTTCCCAATCATTTCACATAAAGGATAACCCAATTTCTATCCCCCAAGATCTCAACAGATATGGTACATAGATATAAAGTGTTAGAAAAGGTTACTAGGGAGGTGCCCTCTTTTGAAGGTTTCTGAGGACAGGTTAGCATAGAAACTTCTTGTCCTCCCTGCCTCTTAGCTTTCCTCTTTACATAGTACTATCATATTAATTTTCTTAAAACATTGTCATCATCCTCTTCTCCCAGGTTCAAGAATCCACAATGATTCCCCATTGCCTCCCAACAACCCTGGCTGGCTGCAAGGCCCTCTACTATCTGGCCTCATGCTACTCATCCAGCTTTCTTTCTCACTATGACTCAATACTTCTTCTCTCTAGTCATCTATACCCATTATGCTCCTTCCTACCTCCAGGCTTTTGCTTGTTTTTGTCTCCCTTTGGCTTATCCAAATACTGTCTAGTCTTTAAGTCCCATTGAAAGTGGCGCTTTGTCTATGAAATCTTTCCTGATCACTCCACACCATATGGTTGTCTTTCTTCTTTGTATGGCATTTAACATCGATATCGCACAAACATACCTCATTATTCTCTAATAGGGTGTCCCATAAGCTCTAGGAGGACAAGGACTTCTATACTCATCATGGTTGACTAGTTCACAGATGGTTCTGCCTTGGACAAGAGTCTATGAGTCAAACTTTACATAAAAGCAGCAAGCTGCAGGCTCTACTTATCCAACCATACCCCCTACACCTGATAGCACATCTGGGCATATGTGGCCCCACAATTGCCTGCTAACCTACAGGAAAAAAAAGATGATGAGATAGTCCTATCTCCAGTTATTTACCAAAGACCATGAGTAAGTTCTGGAGTCGGGGGGACCTGAATTCAAATCCGGCCTCAGACACTTAGTTGTGCAACCGTGGGCAAGTCACTTAACCCTGTTGGCCTCAGCTTTCTTATCTATAAAATGAGCTGGAAAAGGAAACCACTCCAGGATCTCTGCTAAGAAAACCTCAAATGGAGTCATGGAGAGTCAGACAGAACTGAAACAATTTAACAATAAATGGGTCCTGGAAAAGGTACCTGAACCAGGTTGTGGTATTTGTCCTTCATTCTCAAGGAGGACCACAACTTTGGGGAATGACAACATGTCTTACAATTGACTAGGATTTGAGTGAGAGAGAACTGTGCAAGGTCACCATGCTCAATTTCTCATCCAGAGCCATCTGGGTTCAGTGGCCAGGTGTTCATCAGCATAATTGGAGATGACTCAGGATGCAATGGGAGACCCTGACCCTTGTAGGCTAAGGCCTTTTCAGATTCTCACTTTGAGTGAGTGCAACAACAATGCAATATTCACCGTGTCAACAGTCACTGTAAGTATACCTTCATAGTTCTCATTACAAAATATAACAGACTATCCATATAGAAGACATAAGTAAAGCATTCATTCTAACACCAGAAAACCAAATCCCAACACCAGGAAAATGAATCCATGACAGCAACATGGATGTCAATAAGCCACAACAGCATAGAGAGCCACAGCAGCCTTTAGCCTTCCCACAAACCAACACAAGACTAATATTTACTCACAAATCTGTCTCTCTCAGATGTGTCCTCTCCTCCCAATAGTGTCTAGCTGCTCTGACTCCCAGCTTCCTGTGGGCTCTGCTCCACCCTTACTCCCTGTAATTACATTCAGCCTGTTAGAGGGCAGAGTATATCTTCAAAGCAGGTAAGGTCTTCAAATTCTCTTAGGTTTATTAAGGGGCAGGGAAGATCTTTAAATTTCCATTGCTATTACATTCAGCTCCAAGATCTTTCATGTCCTTTACGTAGAAAAAAACACATTAACAATACATTTCTTTACATAGATTAATGAAAGTTTAGGGATAAGTGGTGGGGTAACTGGTGTCAACAGAACTTTGCAACAGTATATAACAGGGATAATAGAAAATAAGCACATAAAACAATATCTTAGTAGGGGTTTGGGCACAAGCACCCCATCTTTCTTCCCTTGAATGAATGGGGCTCAAAGTCTTGGGGTAAGAGGTAAAGATCTCTTCTGTATAGCTACTTCCTGCTGAAATTGAACATAAAGCTCCCATTTGAGAGGTCAGTTCTTTAGCTGGCATCTGGTTTGGTCAACACCAGGTCCAGGGGTGACACATCAAAGTCATGGACAGGGGGTGACAACCTGCTTAAGTGATCAGGCATCTGCAGGTGGAGGGTACTAAGCCTGCAGCAAACAAATCTTGCAAACAATTTTAACAGACAAAAAGCCAAAAAGGGACTAATATAGGGTCAACCATGCTTTTGGAGTCTATGAACACACTATCATAGCCTCATTCATGGTAGAATATATGAGTTAAGGGAGTAAAATTTGGCAGTCATCTTCTCCTGATTAAGCAACAGTCATGGTATTGTCTTTCCCATGTGCTATAATCTCGGAACTGTGAAACATCATCTGGCTTCCACTTTACCCATACTTTAGCTTCCAATTTTATTCTATTAGTAGAATCAAATGCTTCAGTTGTTCTGATAGCAACTAGTCTCAATCTCTACAAAAATTGTATGAACTTTCCTCCTGTTATTTTCTGCTTCTTTTTTTGAGCCAAATTCACAACAGCCCTCTCTTCTACCACCTGAAATCCTCCAGGTTGCTCTTCTAAAGGAGAGCCTGAATTCTGTAACACAGCCAACTTTCTCTCCATTTGAGTTTTCTCTTGTAAGAGCTTGCCTCTGCTCTTTCCCATAATATGTTAACCTGTTAGTGAAACCCAGCCCCCTCTACACACTGCCTTTAGTCTTTATCAGGTTTTATTGGTATTCTTTGCAAGCATGCTTCTAAATCTCTAGGTTCTCCCTTCTGTAAACTCAGTTCCCAGTTTTCACAGAGCCCTATACTTTTATACCACTCTCTTGCTAGGGAGGAATAAGGTAAATTCTCCCATCCTGGGATAGCCATTTCCTCTTCTAAATCCCTTCTGCCTCCAATTAGAGGTCTGATATTTTGGGATCCCATCCTTGTTGCCAAATGTAGCACCAATGCAATATTCATTGCATAGTGCTAAATCACAAAATATAACAGAGTCTCCATGTAGAAGACAGAAGTAAAACACCAGAAAACCAAATCCCAACACCAGCAAACTGAATCCATCATAGCAACATAGAAGTTAATAAACCACGACACCACAGAGAGCCACTACAGCCTTCCCACAAACCAACACAAGACCAATATTTATTCATAAACCTGTTTCCCTTGGAAGCATCTTCTCTTCCCAACGATGTCTAGCTGCTCTGACGCTCAGCTTCCTGTGGGCTCTGCTCCACCCTTCAGCAAGCTCCTTCTGCCACAGATTCCCTGTGATTACATTCAGCCTATTAGAGGGTAGAGTATGTTTTCAAAGCAGGGAAGGTCTTCAAATTCCCTTAGGCTTATTAAGGGGCAGAGAAGACCTTCAAATTCCCATTAACATTACAGTGAGGCAAAGTCCACTCCATGAATATGCCTCTTTAAGAAGTGAGTCAAGGGAAGTTGGCTAGGTGGCACAGTCAATAGAGCACCGACTCTGAAGTCAGGAGGACCTGAGTTCCAATCTGATCTCAGACACTTAACACTTACTAGACATGTGACCTTGGGAAAGTACTTAACCCCAACTTCCCTCCAAAAAGCAAAGAATAAAAATAAAAAAACTAAGAAGTGAGTCAAGGCATGACCCCTGTAATAAAAAAAAATCAAACTGGAAGGGGAAGACCCTCAGGGTTGCTGGTCAAAAGGTAAAGAGATGCTATTTACTACTTACATTCACTGTGTGCTAGAGGGGCAAAGTCATAGTCCACACTTAGTGACAGTCCTCTGGAGAACCTGAATGAGTGAAGATGGTACAATAATAGATCTGATAACCAGCAGTTGTTAGGACTCATCAGCTGGTTGTGTTCCAGGTCCTGCTTCCTTTCAACTTGTCCTCAGCATTCTTCTGCATCCTGAATGAGTTCTTTTCATCTCCTCCTAGAATCGTTGCTTGTGAGAACAAATCCAAAAACCCAAAGAAGTTTACAAAGAAATTTATCAGGTCATTTGGGAGAGAGAGAGAGAGAGAGAGAGAGAGAGAGAGAGAGAGAGAGAGAGAGAGAGAGAGAGAGAGAGAGAGAGGAGGAGGAGGAAGAGGGAGGAGGAGAGGGAGACAGCACAAGTATGAGCTGGAAAGAAGGTATGACTCTCTCCCAGGTTCTGAAACAGTTCATTTATATTAGGTTTTTACAAAGGTGTCAGCACATGAATCATACAAAGTGAGCTCAAACAGAAGCTTGAATGGGCCCAAAACACATCCTGGATATGGAGACCCAAAACAGGAATGCTTTGAATGGATTCAGGCCCTGGAGGAAGCCAAAATTCCTGGTCATCTCCAGCACTTCGGTCAGGACAACATTCTGGGTGCAAACAGTCTCCAAGCACATAAAGTTAGGTTCAAACAATATTAATAAGTGATAAACAATTATCTATATCATGGAATGTTAAGAGCTACATGGGACTTAATATAACCCCTCATTTTATAGGAGAGGAAGCTAAAACCTAGAAGCAACTTGCCTGAGGTCCCACAGCTAGAGATCAGAAGTAGCCCCAAAACTGTTTGCTGATTCCAAGCCCAATGATCTTTTTATTATATCTTGCTGTTTTCCTTATCACCCCCACCCCTAGCCTTGACCTTAATGATTTGTCTTTATGTAAGCCTCCAACCAGGCCCTAAGCTTCTCCAACACACTACTTCAAGAAACAATCCAACAGTTTGTTTTAATTCTGTGGCCCCCATGAGATGTGAGTAAATGTCATTTCTATCCTCCTTATGTAGAAACTTTTCACTTAGAAACCTCAGGCTCAAAAACTTACTCTTATTTATTAAAAAGACAGAAAAAAGTTGGCATTCATGGACTTGTTAAACATCTTGTCATATTTTCTTTGGTGGCAGAGACACATTTCCCGCTTCCTAGCAAGGCTGCATCCCACCCACAGACTCTTCAGAACCCACAGGCTGCTCTAGACTGCATGCCCTGGGAGCTTCTGTCTTTTGGCAACATCTACTTTCTGGAAATCTTTTGCCAACTTGTGAAATGTATGTGGTTCATTCTCTTCACTCATTAACCCTCATAAAATGTCATTACGCCCCCTTCGACACTGTTCTGACACCCTCCCCCACCAAGAAAAAAAAGCCCTCTTGTCAGCTTAGTTGATTTGGGGGGATTTTATTTTTGGGCTAACATTTTCTTTTCCCTGGCTGGTAAGTGTGAAGCAGGGGAAAAACACTGAGTCAAAGGGCCTGAGTTCGAATCCAGACACTATGACACCTTGAACAAATCTTGGAGCCCTTTCCTCTACGGTAAAATGGAGGTGTTGGATTGGTTGGTTCCTAAGGTCTGTTCTGGCTCTAGGTAGATGATCCTGTGATCAGATCTCCCTAAGGTGAAAGTTTAGGGGGCTTGATAGTATAGGACATTATTATAGGTGCAGTTTTGACCCACGACTCTCTGTTGCAGGTAGAAAGGACTTTGTCTCTGTGGGTCAGCAGGAATGAGGAGGTCATCACATTCCCTGGAGTGACTGTGAGCAGCTTTCTTCCTCACTGCTCCAACCTGGAACCACTAGATCTTTCTTTCCCAAAGTCAAGTACAGGGTCCACCTCAGGGTCAATCAGGAAATCAGTCACATTGATCTTCACTCTTTCATCCCACTTCCTAATGTCCCCACTCCAGGACTATTCCCCCTTCCCCTCATACAGTACCCTAGACTCTAAGACTATCTTCTTGTTTTCCCCTTCATCAAAACTACTTTTACTAGAATGATCATCAAACTTGATTACCTAATTCACATAAATTTAAATCAATAAATATTTATCAAGTGGCTGCTGTGTGCAAAAGGATGATAGTTTGGCAAAGTGGATATCGAGCTGCCCTCAGAGCCTGGAAAGACCTTGAAATCTCCCTCCACTGGTCATTTCCAGCTTCTCAAAGTTCTTCCTAAACAGTAACAAGGCAGCTAAGTGGCTCGTTGGATAGAGCCCTGGGCTTGGATCCAGGAAAACTCATCTTCATAAATTCAATCCCAGCTTCAGATGCTTACTAGCTGTATGACCCTGGGTGAGTCACTTAACCTTAGTTTGCCTTGGTTTCCCGAATGGTAAAATGAGGAAAATAATAGCATCTACCTTCCAGGGTTGTTGTGAAGATTTAATGAGCTAGTATTTGCAAAGTATTTGGCATTTAGTTGGTGCTATATAAATGTTTATTTCCTTCTTCCTTGGTCCAAGATATCCCTCCTTAGTCCAATCTGTCTGCGTTAGATTTTTTTGGCTGTGATATCAGATTAATGTCTTACATTGAATTTAGATTTTTCTCCATTGGATTATGAACTCTTGGGGGCAGGTGCTGGTTTGGTTTTTTTTTTGCCTGTTTTCACATCCAAGTGTCTGGTGCTTATCACTGTGCCTGGCATGTTGTGAGTGATTTAATACAGACTCGTTGACTGACTGACTTATAGTCCACTAAAACTTTAGTATCTTTTATAGGAAAATTGCTGTCTGGCAAAGTTTCTACAACCTTGTACTTTTGAAATGAATGTTTGAGCTCAAGTTTAAGGGGAATTCCTCTCTCCCTGACCTTTGCCCATGGAACCATGGAGCCATGGGAGTGGATCAGTTTGAGATTCAGAGGAATTCTAGGATAATAAATAATCAATAAAACTCCGTGAATAAATAGGGAGGAACCCTGCATAGACACCACTGGTTCATAGATGTAGCACTGTTAGAAACCTCAAAGGTCATCCAATCCTCTATCTTTATAGATGAGCTATGTGAGGACCGGGAAGAATAAATTACTTGCCCAGGTCACTTGGGCAGTAGGCATCAGGGGCAGGATTTGAACCTGACTTCAGAGGCTAATAGACTCTCTTCTATGTTTCAGTAACTCCCATCTCTACAGATGAACTTCCAGGGTGCTGTGCTTTGGGGTTGGTAGTCAGGAGCCCTCTGGACTAGGGAATCCCTCATCACCAATAATCTTGGGAGCTCTAGGGAAAGGAAAAGGAATAGGGCCTCCCCCCTCACTACGGAGAAAGAGAAGATCAGGAGAGGTGGCTGGTAGTGATTTACTTCCCTATCCAAAGCCGAACATTGATTTCACTCTCTGTGTTGCCATGGTAACTCCTCTCCTACGCTCTGCTCTGGGAGATCAGCTCCTCTCTGAAAGCCCTCCCCCCCATCTCCCTCCTTGTAGCTACTCCCCTACTTTCCTCCTTTTTTCTCTTCTATTTCACCCCCTCCTTAATCACTCCTTCCATCTTCCCTTTCTGTCCCTCTTCTCTCCCATGCCATTTTTCCTTCTATTCTCTCATTTTTACCACCCCCACCACACTCACTCCTAATTAACCGTGTGTCCTTGGATTGCTCGGGCCATGGTTTTCTCATTTGTGAAATGAGGATGTTGGACTACATGACCTCCGAGTTACCTTCTACCTCTAAACCCATGATTCTATGATCCATCACCTACTGTACCCTCCTTCTATCTTCCCCTCTCATTTCATTCCTGTCATTAATGCCTACCCCCCTCATCACATGGAAATCCATCCCAGTCCCCTTCTCCCTCCCATATCACTGCGGCCATAGCCATTACTCCTCTCTCTCCTATCACTCTTTCCTTTCCCATTCTTTCCCATTAGCATTTTACAAATGAAGAAACTGAGGCACCATGAGCTAAATAATGTATCTAGGTCAGTGGTTCCCAAGGAGTTAAAGATAGTGGTTCAAGAGGTTCAAGCTAAAGGTTCTTTAAAGGTGACTTTAACTGCAAATAATTGCAGAATATTGACTAGCATATTGTGGGAAGCTAGGTGGCACAGTGGATAGAGTGCTGGTCCTGAAGTTAGGAGGACCTGAGTTCAAATTTGGCCTCCCTCACTTATTAGCTGACTGATTCTGGGCAAGTCACTTAACCCCATGTGCCTCAGCTTTCTCCTCTGTAACATGAGCTACAGAAGGAAATGGCAAACTACTCCAGTATCTTTGTCAGAAAAACTCCAAATACAGTCACACAGTCAGACACAATTGCAGTGACTCAAGAGCAATGCCAAATAAACCACCCCTAAAGTTCACAACAGTCTTTTTGTGATTGAAAGGGGTTAACAGAACAAAAAAGCTGGCAATCATTTAGGGCCAATAGCTATTTGGAGTCAAATTCAGGTTTCTTGTCACCAAATACTGTTTTCTGTCTTCTCTGGACTAAGTCCCCATCTTTGAACTCACCCCATCTCTAGACACTTTGCAGCTTATCAATGTCCTTCCTCCCCTGTAACACCCAGAACTGAACCCAATGCACTAGATACAGTTGGACTGGGAGAAAGCATAGTAGGGATACTATCTCATCAATACCGAATTGTTTATCTTTCTTAATTCAGTTCAACTTCATTATAGCTTGTTTGGGGAGTGGGAAGGAAACATTATTAACACATTATTAACTCTTAGCTTACAGTCCACTGAAATGTCAATATCTTAATCAGGAAAGCTGATATCTGGCCACATCTCACTAAATCTTTTATTTGTGATTTCATTTAGTCCAAATTTTAATACTTTATATTTATTACTACTAAATTATATATTCTTAAATAGAGTTCAATATTCCATCCTGTTGAGATCTTTTTGGATCGTGATGCTGCCTTCAGTATACTGGTTGTAGTTTTCAGCTTCCTGGCATTTGCAAATTTGAAAAGCATAGCAACTACACTAGTAGTTGGCAAACTACAGCCCAGGGAGCTAAATCTGACTAGCTGCCTATTTTTGTTTGGCCTGTAAGCCAAGAATGGTTTTTACATTTTTGTATTTTCAAATGTTTGTATTTTGTATTTAAAAGATATATTTTTGTGTTTAAAAATGTAAAAACCATTCTTAGACATGGACAAAAAATAAATGGCTCAGCCAGATTTTATAGTTTGCCAGTCTTTGTTCTATGCCTTTTTCTGAGTCATTAATTAAAATATTAACTAGCACAGGGTTAAGATAACACCTTACCCAGAGGCAGGGGACTAGACTAGATGATCTTTCAATGCTCTTGAAATTTCTTTGCCCTCTGTCTCTTCCACTCCTAGTATTTCAATTCAACAGTGAGAATTTTTAAGTATTGATCATGTGCCAAGCACTGTGTTAAACACTGCTCATATAAAGAAAGGCAAACACAATCCTGGTTCTACAGAAGCTTGCTTCTATTAGGGTTGGGGAAAATCACACATACCTAAATAGGTATAGACAAGATACATACAGCGTAGGTACAAAGTGATATTAGAGGGAGAAGCTCTTAGAAATTCCAACATTATGATTTATGAAGTGATGCAGAAGATCCTGGTTTTAAGATATAGGAATATCCTAAAAAGTCAATTATCAGAGGGCCAATGTTAGTAAAAACTAATCCTACTGCTTCCACTGTCAGGGTTCTGGCCCAGTACTGCCTTCATTTCAGGACAAGAGACAGGCAAATGCACAAGCTAGTGACTGGGCTGGAAAACATTTCCAAATGGACACATTGATACTATGTGAATGATTGTCTTGTGTTCCACTGAGGCTGCCTGCCCGGCCAGAGTAGAATTCTGAATAGGGAGCACAAGGTAGTTCAAACAATACTTCCACTTTGCAGGCATTACCTCTCCCTCTTTCTAGGTGTTGCCAACAGCTGGGAAATCACTCTGACTACCACTGAGTCTTATACTAAGAGGTCTTAAAGTGTAGCCTCTATGATATTTCTTCTACACTGAATTGCAAAGGAAATTGCAAAGGACAAACTGAGGAAAGGAAGGAAATAAGCATTTATATAAGTGTTGTGTTTGTCCTTCGTTCTCCAAGAGGACTGTGACATCAGGGAATAATCACATGACTCACAGTTGACTTGGATTTAAGTGAGGCAGGGCTGTGCGAGGTCACCAGCCTCGCTTTCTCCTCCAGAGCCATCTGGGTCCAGAGGCCATATATTCATCAGGATGACTGGAGATGACCCAGGTTGCAAAGGGAGACCCTGGCCCTTTGAGGCTAAGGCCTTTTCAGGTTCTCACTTAGAGTGAGGTAGCACCCATTCCCTGAGTGAATAGCCTTTTTAAGAAGCATGCCTAATTTATGCCAGACACTAGGCTTAAACACATAAACAAATATTATCTCATTGAATTCTCACAATTTTGAAAGGTAGGTCCTATTTTAATCCCCATTTTACAACTGAGGAAACTGAGGCAAAAAGAAACTATACTTCTTGGTCAAGGTCACCCCACTAGAAAATGCCTGAAACTGGATTTGAACTCAAGTCTTCCTGACTATAGGCCCAGCATTTAGAGTCGGGCACAGTTGGAAGGACCGAGCAACAATGACGAACTTCCTGGCTCCAGACCCAGCACTCTACCCATTGTCCCCCCACTAACAGTACAGATTCTCTCTCAGAAGAGATCTCCAAAACCCTATCAACAATCCTCCAGAGATGCAACTTGCTATTATTTCCTTACCTTCACTGGGTTGTTGTAAGAAACACGCTTTATACAAATCCTCAAAGTGCTATATTGTCGTTAGAAATATAAGGTGTCATTATGAAACTATAGAAACTCTTTTTATTCGAAGGAAACTCCCTTAACAATCTAAATAGGAAAAACTAAATGGATAAAAAATGATTATTGTCTGGCCTGTGATGTTAAGTTTATGGAAAGCCCGTTGAGTTGGTCCATCAGAGTGTGTGTGTGTGTGTGTGTGTGTGTGTGCCAATAATACAAATAAACATACAAACACACACATCTATAAATTCATATAAATAAGCAGATTTAAATTATGTAGATATATCATTATATAATATATTAGATGTATATTAAGCAGACATCACAGACAAACAGCGAAGTAAGCCCAGAATTTAATAGGAGGAAAATAACTGGCTGGTTGGAATTTGGTAAACTCTGCAGTATTTTCTATAATCCCTTTTTCTTTTCCTGACACAAAACTTTATCTTCTCCATAGACTGGGGTCTTAGTTTGAACCTTGCCATTAACAGGTTATGTGACTTTGGGAAAGATGATTCACTTTTCCTTTTTCTTCATTTATTAAAAAAAGAGATTTTTTTTAAAGTAATTAAGTAATGGGACTATGCCTGTGTATCAACTTAAGTTATTAACCTACACGAAAGCTTAAAAAATGACTCATTATCCTTGGAGTTGAGATCACAAGACAGCAGAATCTCTGAATAAATCCAAAGGGCAACATAGAGGATGAGTTTCCTCATCTAGAAAATGGAAGGGTTGTCCAGATATCCTTTCGGGCTACTTCAGGCTCTAAATCTATGATCCTGTAATCACTTGAATTCATGGTGAGCATAAGTGGCATTATTTTATGTAATTATTTTAAGTAAGAATTATCATAAATTATCATAAAAGATATCATCCAGGGGATTCATGATAAGAAATAGGAGGCCAAAAGTGCCATGAGGGTGAAAAGAGACGGCTGGCTCAGATGCTGCACTAGTACCCACAGAATGTTAAAATATGAGGAAGGAAGATCTTCCACACAATGGCTATGGAGAATTGATGGCAGGGTATGGAAAAAGGATACAGAGGCAAGAAGAGGTGTAGTGGATAGCGCTCCGGACCTGGAATCAATAAGATTCATCTGGAATTAAAATCTGTCCTCAGACACTTGCTGGTTGTGTGACCCTGGGCAAATCACTCTACCCTCTTTGCTTCAGTTTCATCATCTGTAAAAATGAGCTGGAGAAGGAAATGGCAAACCAAACCACTCCAATATCTTTGACCAGAAAACTCCAAATAGAATCACAAAGAGTCCAACGTGACTGATAAATGACTGAATAGGGAAAGAATCAAACAGAATAAGAAAGTTTGCATGTGTTACAATTTGTAGTATTCAAAAGGAGTACCTACATTGATGAGGTCTCCAATCTACTGAAGCAATGAAATTGCTTTTTTTGCTTTCACCAACGTAGTATGGTGGAAACAATGTTGGATTTGGAGTCTGAGAAAATGGATTTGAATCTGTTACCAAACCCTTTGTCACTATGTGACCTTGAACAAGTCATCCGGTCTTTTACGGCCTAAGTTTCCTTAGCAGTAAAATGGGGAGGTTGGAATAGATGATTTGTAGGACTTCTTACAATTTTAAATCTGTGCTCCTATGTTTACATGGTATATCATGTCATGGTTTGTGCCATTAAACAAAGGGATTTGGAGATAATTTCAAGCAATGTTCTTGACCATTCTTATTGCCAGTAACCTGGAGTTTACTTACAGAATTGTCCTTCCTGCCCTAGTTCTTTAGCAAAGATTATCCTAATTACCCTAATACCCTACCAAAGGACCAAAAGAAGTTGAAGGAGGCAGATAAAGATTTAAGACAAACAGAAAGGACTGCTCTCCACACTGGGTAGCAAATGTGTGGACTGCATTACTGGATAAAAATAGAATTAGTCTCAAGAAGGATTAAATAATTTCATGGATGATAGCTCCATAACTGGTTGTTAGGGGAGGCTAAAGAATTGTCCCCACCTGCCCCCTCCAGGAACTCAATCCATCAATCATTCCTCCTTTCTCTTGTGTCTTTAAGGTTTAGTGGGAAAATGTGTTGGGCTTTGAGTTGTAAGAGGATAGGGTAGAACCTACTTCTCTTGTTTGCTTGCTATGTGATCATATGGAAGGCGCTAAACCACTCTGAATCTGTTTCCTCCTCTATGAAATGGGAATAACATTATCTTTAGTATTTACTTCTTTGGCTTCTTGTGAGGATCAAACAAAATATTTATAAAGTGCTGTATAAATGTCATATGTACCTGTCACCAACCCTTCCCTTTTAACTGCTGATAAATCAGCTAATAAATCTCTTGATGATTGTAGCTATCACCTCCGATGAATAAGCGAGCAGTAAGTTAAAACCTAACGACCAAAAAAAAAAATAACAACAGACTCTAAGAAATAGGCCCAGGCAGGGCAGGGGCTTCCCCCAAGATCATGAGGGAGGAAAGGGTGATTAACAGATGATTGAAACCATAGAGATGGAGATAAAATTTGAATTTCTACTATAAATCAAAATGAAAGCCATAGAGACAAACAAGTCAGAGTTAGAGACACAAATAAGCATAGAGGACATCAGAAAAAAAGAGTATTTCTTTTTTCCCAAAATGTATTACTCATTCATTTTTTACATTCTTTCCTTTTAAAATTTAGTTCCAAATTCTTTCCCTTTCTCCCACTGAGAAGGCAAACAAAATCACAGCAGTTACTCAAATGAAATCATGTAAAACATATTTTCATATTAGCCATGTTGCAAAAAAAAAAAAAGCAAAAGAAGTGAGAAAACTGGGGCAGCTAGGTGGCACAGTGAATAGAGCACCGGCCCTGGAGTCAGGAGAACCTGAGTTCAAATCCGGCCTCAGACACTTGACACAAAAACTAGCCGTGTGACTTTTGGCAAATCACTTAACCCCAATTGCCCTCCAAAAGACAAAAAAAAGAAGTGAGAAAGTGAGAAAACTATACCTCAATTTGTACCCAGAGTTCATCAGTTCTCTCTCTGGAGGTAGATACTAGTTTTCATCATTGGAATTTGAAATTACTTTGGAACATTATATTGATCAGAGTAGCCAAATTTCCCACAGTTAATCATTATAACATTGATATTACTGTGCATAATGATCTGATTCTCACTTCTCTTTGCATAAGATCATATAGGTCTCACCATTTTTTTTCTGAAATCACCCCCCCCCCCTTATCATTATAGCACAATGGTGCTCCATCATAATCATATGCCACACAACCTTTTTAGCCATTCCTCAACTGGTGTGCATCCCCTTAATGTCCAATTCTTTGACACCAAGAAAAGAACTGCTATAAATATTTTTGTACATACAGGTCCTTTTCCTTTTCCTTTGATCTCTTTGAAGTACAGACCTAATAGTGATATTGCTGGGTCAAACAGTATCTAAATCATTCTCCAGAATGGTTGAACCAGTTCACAGCTCCACCAGGACTTTAATAGTGTGCCTATTTTCCTTCATCCCTGACATCATTAGTCATTTCCAATAGGTGTGAAATGGTACCCTGGAGTTGTTTTAATTTGCATTTCTCTAATCAGTAGTGATTTAGAGCATTTTTATCAGGGCTTTGAGATAGTGCAATAATTTTTAAATTATCTCTCCTGAATCTATTTTCTAAGTCCATTGTTTTTCCAAGGAGATATTTCATATTATCCTCTATTTTTTTCATTCTTTTGGTTTCCTTTTATAATTTCTTGATTTCTCATAAAGTCATTAGGTTCCATTTGCTCCATTCTAATTTTTAAGGAATTATTTTCTTCAGTGGGCTTTTGGGCTTTCTTTCCCATTTGGCTATTTCTGCTCTTTAAAGCATTCTTCTCCTCATTGACTTTTTGGACCTCTTTTGCCATTCGGGTTAGCTATTTTAAGGTGTTATTTTCTTCAAGTTTGGGGGGTCTCCTTTAAAGGTTATTGACTACTTGTTTATGATTTTCTTGCATTACTCTCATTTCTCTTGACAATTTTTCCTCTACTTCTCTTATCTGATTTTCAAAATCCTTTTTCAGTTACTCCATGGCCTGTGACCAATTCATATTTTTCTTGGAGGCTTTGGATACAGGAGCCTGTAGTCTTCTGGTAAAGAAGATATTTAACATATATAATTATGTTACAATTAGAAGGATAAGTGTGTCTTTTCAATTTAAATTGTACAATGGATTAATTTCAAAAGTTACTTAAGAGTTGGGTCCTAGTTAGAGCCTGAGGAGTAGGGGTTTTTTATGTGTTTATCTGATTTGAAGGGGGAAGGGTAGATGACTGTATTTTGTTAAGAGTTTCAGGTTAACAGATATACATTATTTTGCTAGGTTTTTTTTAAGTCAACTCAAAGTTTTTATTTTAAAACCATGTTTCTGAGGATGATGAGAAAGAAAGGAGAGTGTACTCATTGCTATTCCAATGCATGTAGTCACCATTGTTCTGATCCATTTCTGATCACCTCCTGACCCTCAGTCCATCATCCCACTTTTCTCCTTGACCTCTACATCTCCATTTATTCCTTTCTTCCAATCCACAAGAATAAGATTTATTTTCCTTTTAAAAAATCCTTCTAGTGTGGACAGAGTCAAGATGGTGATATAGAAGCAGGAAAATTCCATGAACTCCCCCCATAACCACCTCAAATACTTATAAAATATGACTCTAAATAAACTTTAGAGAAATGTAACCCACAAAATGAAAGAGAGAAACAAATCTCCCACTGAAAGCAGCCCAGCAGGCAGACAGGCAGGGTCCATCGCGGCATGCTGGGAGCCAAGCACAGCCCCACATGAGTCTCTGATTTTAGCCCCAGGGCGGCTCCAAGCAGTAGCTGCAGCAGACTTTAGGAGAGTGGATTACCAGCAGTAGTGGCAGTTTCCAGAATTATCAACTCATAAATGCCAAAGAAAAAGTGAGAGGTCAGTGTGTATCTCTGTTGGAAGTAGGGGGGATGGAGGAGCAGGTCCAGCCCCTGCCCCCAGAGCTACAAGTGGTAGAGGTGCAGTGGCCCTTCAGCTGCCTCCATGTGGCTGCTTCAGAGCTCCTGGCCTGCAGATAATAGGGGGGGGGGGCAAGCAACCATTAAGAGATTAATTGCTCTTGCTTTAACCTGCCTGGATCTGGATCATGGTCTTGGTGTTCCTGAGGTGTGTAACCAGTGAGCCAGAGTTTGTGGGGTCTGAAGGGAAGGCACCCTCCTAATAGTTCTGGCAGATGCAGAAACCCCAACGATTTGGGACAAAGCTCTCCCCTCTGGAAGCAGAGTTCTATTGTGGCAAAGAGCTCAAAAGCTAAGTAATTGAGTGGCAACATGAACAAGCAAAGGAAGCAATGCAAGCACAGCAAACCAATTTTAGATTCCTTTTTTGGGAACAAAAAGATCAAAGCATGGAATGGGAGGAAGACAATGAAGTCAGAATTCCTGCACCAAAGGCTTCCAAGAAAAACATGAACTGGTTACAGGCCATGGAGGAGTTCAAGAAGTATTTTGAAAATCAAGTAAAAGAAGTGAAGAAAAAATTGAGAAGAGAAATAAGAATGATGCAAGAAAGAGTCAATAACCTGACTGAAGAAAATAAGATCTTTAAAAAATAGATTAACTCAAATGGCAAAAGAGGCCCAAAAAGCCGATGAGAAGTAGAATGCCTTAAAAAGAAAATCTGCCAGATGGAAAAGGAATTTCAAAAGCTCACTGAAGAGAATAACTTCCTCAGAATTAGATTGGAGAAAAGAGAAGCTAATGACTTTATGAGAAATCAATATACTATTAAATAGATCCAAACAAATAAAAATAGAAGGCAATGTGCAATATCTTGTTGGAAAAAGCACGGACCTGGAAAATAGATCCAGGAGAGGTAATTTAAAAATTATTGGACTACCTAAAAGCCACGATCAAAAAAAGAACCTAGAAATCATACCTCAAGAAATTCTCAAGGAAAATTGCCCTGATATTTTAGAAGCAGAGGGCAAAATTAAAATTGAAAGAATTCACTGATCACCTCTTGAAAAGGATCCAAAAAAGAAAGTTCCTAGGAATATTTTAGCAAGGTTCTGGAGTTCCCAGATCAAGGAGAAAATATTACAAGCATCCAAGAAGAAAGAATTTCAATATTGTGGAAACACAATGAGGATAACACAGGATCTAGCAGCTTCTGCATAAAGGGATCAAAGGCTTGGAATATGATATTCTGGAGGTCAAAGGAGCTAGGATTAAAACCAAGAATCACCTACCCAGCAAAACTGAATATAATGTTTCAGGGGAAAATATGGTCATTCAATGTAATAGAGGGCTTTCAAGCATTCTTGATGAAGAAACCATAGTTGAACAGAAAATTTTATATTCAAATACAAGAAGCAAGAAAAGGATGACAAGGTAAACAAAGAAAAGAAATCCTAAGGAACTTATCAAAGGTGAACTATTTATGTGCCAACATGGAAAAATGATCATTGTGACTTATGAAACTTTTCTATATAGGAGGGCATATGTGTGTATGAATACATATGTGAGTGTGTGTATGTACGTGTACAGGTATACACAGACAGAGGGCACAGGATCAATTGAATAGGAAGGGATGATATTCAAAAGGTGAAACTGAGAGGTGGGAGAGGAATATAATGAGAAGAGATGGGGAGAGACAGAATGGGGTACATTATCTTGAGGGATAAGTGTTACAATGGAGGGGAAGAACAGGGAGGCAAAAAGGAATGGGTCAACCTTACTCTCATTGAATTTGGCTTAGGGAAGGAATGACATACACACCAAATTGGGTATCTTGCCCTATAGGAGAGTAGGGGAGAGGGGGATGAGAGGGGGCATGATAGAGGGCAGGGTAGGTTTGGGGGGAGGGTAGTTAGAAACACATATTTTTGAAAAGGGACAAGGTCAAAGTCCAGAACAGAATAAGTGGGGGGTGAGATAGAATGGAGGGAAATATACTCGGTCTTTCACAATATATCCACTACAAAAATGTTTTGTTTAACTACACATGCACAACTGATATTGAATTGCTTATCTTCCCAGTAAGAGTGGGGGACAAGGGAGGAAGGAAAAGAATCTGGCATTCAAAGTTATAAAATCAGAGGTTTGAAAGACATTTTATTATTATTATTATTAATTTACATGCAACTGGGAAATAAGATATACAGGCACTGGGGTATGGAGATCCATCTTGCCCTACTGGCAATTCAGAGGGAGAATGGGGGAGGATATAGGAGAGAGCAGATTGGGGGAGGGGGTATACAGTGGGATCATTATTTGGGAGTGGTGGGTAGGGGAAAGATGGGGAGAAAGTTTGTAACTCAAAATCTTGTGGAAATGAGTGATGTAAACTAAAAATAAATATAAAATTTAATTTTTTAAAAATCCTTCTACTTAGGCCCATCTGCTTCTACAGGTGCCTCAAGTCTCCCCATCCTCTTCTTCCACCAGAAAATTTATCAGTTATCTCTGTATTTTCTCAATATTTATTCCTACCTCATGTCTATGTAATCTAGTTTCTACATCTGCCACTCTGCTGAAATTGCTCTCTCTAAGGTCACCAACAAATCCAATGGACTTTTCTCAGTACTCATCCTCCTTGACACCTCAGCAGTATTTGACATAGATGGTCATTCCCTCATTCTTGAAATTTTATTCTCTCTTAGCTAATACTGTCCTCGTCCTCCTACTCCTCTGCTTGCTTCTTCTCTGTAACTTTCAATAGCTTTATGAAGTTACTTAGTCATGTTAAATCTTCCTTCACAATGTAATTACAAGTTATTTTTTTCCTGCTGCCACCACATTAGACCTAGCCCTCATAATTTGTCACCTGTAGTATCCCAATAGCCTCTTAATTTGTCTTCTTTAATTTTCATGTCACATTGTTGTAAAATTGTATGGACCAATTTTTTTTTCTTATTTGGTATCTTGTTTTTCCCAATACATCTAAAACCAATTTTAACAATTATCATTCTATTTTTCATCAAATTTTGAGTTCCAAATTTTCTCCCTCTCTCCTCTCCCTCTCCTCATTGGGAAGGTAAGCAATTTGGCACAGATATCACATGTGTAGTCATGCAAAACACATTTCCATGTAAGTCATTCTGTAAAAGAAAATGCAGACAAAAAATGCAACCAAGAAAAATAAAGGAAGTAAAGAAGTATCTTTGATCTCTTTTCAGGCTCTACCAGTTCTTTCTCTGGAGATGAACAGCACCTTTCATCATAAGTACTACAGAAGTCTCTTGGATCACTGTATTGCTGAGAATAGCTAAGTTGCTGTTACTGTCAACAATGTTCTCCTGGTTCTGCTTTCCCTCTACTATAAAATTTCTTTCAGCCCTCTTTTATATCAGATAATTCATCTCATTCTACCTCTCCCATTCCCCTTCTCCCAATGCATTCTTCTCCCTCTTCTCTTATTTTATTTTTTTAGATAGTCATACCATCACATTCAACTCACACCTTTGATTTCTATTTATATATACTCCTTCTGTCTTAATAATGAAAAAATTTGTAGGAGTTATAGATATCATTTTTCCATAGGAAAGATAGGAAGATCTCCCATAGAAGATAAACAGTTTAACCTTATTGAATCCCTTATGATTTCTCTTTCCTCTTTGTCTTTTTATGCTTCTTTTGCATCTTGTATTTGAAAGTAAGATTTTCTATTCAACGGTGGTCTTTTCATGAGAAATTCTTGAAAGTCCTTTATTTCATTGAATATGCATTCCACTGCACCCTCCACCCCCAGCCTATGCACACACAAACACATATACACTAAAGCTTATACTCAGTTTTGCTGCATAAGTTATTTTTTGTTGTAATTCTAGCTCCTTTACCCTGCAGAATATCATTTCCCAAGCTCTCTGATCCTTTAATATTGAGATTGCTAAATCTTCTGTTATCCTGACTGTGGCTCCATGGTATTTGAATTGTTTCTTTTTGGCTGCTTCTAGTATATTATCCTTGATCTTGGAGGTCTGGAATTTAGCAATAATGTTCAGGGAGTTTTCATTTTGGAATCTCTTTCAAAGGGTGGTGGATTCTTTCAATGTCTTTTACTCTCTGGTTCTAGAATATCAGAGCAATTTTCCTTGATAATTTCTTGAAAGATGACATCTAGATTACATTTTTTATCATGACTTTTAGGTAGTCCAATAATTCTTAAATTATCTCTCCTGGATCTATTTTTCCAGGTCAATTGTTTTTCCAATGAGATAGTTCACGCTTTCTTCTATTTTTTTCATCTTTTGATTTTGTTTCATCGTTTCTTGATGTTTCATAAAATCATTAGCTTCCATTGGTTCAATTCTAACTTTTAAGGAATTATTTTCTTCAATGAGCTTTTGTATCTCCTTTTCCATTTGGACAATTCTGCTTTTTACAGAGTTCTTCTCTACAGTGAATTTTTATATGTCTTTTTGCCATTTGGTCAATTCTGCTTTTTAAGGCATTCTTTGCTTCATTTGATTTGTGTGCCTATTTTGCCATTTGGTCTATTCTATTTTCTAAGGTGTTATTTTAAGCTAAAGCTCAGGCAACTCCATGCCTTTACTCTTCCATTTGGGCTCCAGTCAACCATTTTTATAGTAGTTATGATTTCATTCTATATTAAGGAAAATGCCTTTGCTAATGTAGCTGATCACACCCTCCATGGATCACAGAAAAGTAGAGTGATTTGTTTCAGGTCACACAGTCACTATTTGTCAGAGCTGGGATTTGAACCTTGACTCTTCCTGATTTTAAAACCAGTTCTCTGTCAAGGATGCCACTCATTATGAAATTAATATTTTGAAAACATAATAACTTTTCTCATATCATTCTTGTGGACAAAAGCTTTCAGGGTCTCTTCTTTATGGCAATTCTCAATACCTGCTCCCCATCCCCCCACCCCTGCTACTTTCCACTACTTCCACTTTCACTGCAGTGGAAGTGAAGGGAGCCACATAGAGCCAAGAACGTATAACCTTTGTTATATGGGCTTCTATGGCCAAAAAATGTGTCACCAAATGGAGATGAACTTCTCTACTTATTTAGGATAACTCTTAGAAAGAAGACTTGATCTGTTGCTAGGACCATACCTCAAAACCTTTCTGGCATGGTAGAATTGGCTGAAAGTTATGCTCTATTGGTATACTTTTGAAAACAAAGGGCCAACTTTATGCCATGATGAAGTATTACATAATTTCCAGTTTATAGATAATTTGCTAAAGGTAAGCTAGTAAGTGAAATCTTATATAAAATGAACCAACATCAGTAGGAAGTGGATGACAGGGGAAATGGGTTTCATTTAGTTACCCCTACTGTCTTATCTGGTTTCCCTTATGATCA
>CM053599.1:167197271-167209035 GCA_028646575.1 Pseudocheirus occidentalis | reverse complement strand
AAGAAAAACTTTGAACTCTGAATTTCTAGCCAATCTCTCTCTGTCTCTGTCTCTGTCTCCCTCTCCCCTCTCTCTATCTTTATCTCTATCTATCTATCTATCTATCTATCTATCTATCTATCTATCTATCTGTCTGTCTGTCTGTCTATCTGTCTGTCTATCTTCGTACATATGTATCTATTAAATAATATCTATATTGTATATATCTGTTGATATATACACAGATACATACATATATACATACATTCAATATGTAGATATGGAGACATATTAAATGTATATCGCATTGGACCACATCTATCTGTTCATCTATCTATCCTTCTATTGAGACAAGTGCAGGGAGTATGATAGTGGATAGAAAGCTGTCCTTGAATTCACTAAAATCTGTGTTTGAGTCCTGCCCCTGGCACATACTGGTTATGTCACTTAACAGCAGCAAGTCACTTAACCTCCTAGTGCTCTAGGTAACTTTCTAAGACTACAAATTAGGAAGAACACAGTAGCATTGGCAGAGGGACCTTCTTCATCTTGTAATTCCCTATGCTAAAGAAATCACACATTATTGTTTGGAGGGAAATTCAAATGGGAAAATATCCTCCACTGATCGAAAATTTACCTAACAAGTCATGTCTTCTTACATTGATATTATTTAAGAAATAAAAGACAAAATTCATTCAGCAAGATAAATCAAGGTAGAAAGTTTAGGTTATGGCTTTTAATTTACTGAATGGAATGACAGAAATAGTAATGTTGGAGGTACATACCTGGAGATCATCTATTTCCCTGGAAAACTAAAGGATCATTTTCAGGGAAAACAAAGGACGATTTCCCTTGCGTGTGACCATCCTTTCCAACTTGGCATGTATTGCTTTCCAAAGGAAAGGAAAAAATGCCTGCCTGTTGAGGCTTACTCATCTTGGTGGTCATACTGTACCAGTTCACGTTTACTAGAGGTATCTTCTTGGTGATAGTTCTCTCTCTTTCTGGACAGTTAATATAACAAATTAATAAACTCACACCTCTAGTAAATATGTGGCTCTGAATCCCTAGACAGTTTGTAAATGTCAAAATCCAAATTGTGCTTATAAATCTCTAATAATTTATATCCCCTCTCTGGGTTTTCTTCCCCTGCTTTCCAATGTCCCCATGTGATTTCAGGAAAATAGAGCTAGGTGTCACAGTGGAGAGACATGCCTCAAGTCAGGAAGACTTATCTTTGGCCTCAGACACTTATTACCTGTGACCCTGGGCAAGTCACTTAACCCTGTTTCCTCCTCTGTAAAATAAGCTGGAGAAGAAAATGGCAAACCACTGTGGTATTTTTCTAAGAAAACCCCAAATGGGATCACAGAGTCAGACATAACTGAAATGACTGAACATCGACAAAGCTTTGATAACTATGTGGTTTTAATGTTCCAAATATATAAGAAATCCAAAAAGCTGCATAAAGAAACGTCATTTAAAAATGCTAGTGTCTAGATCTGGAGGGGGTGGAAAAGTAGTGGCTTTCACCTTTTCTGCCTTGTTACCTGTTGGCATGGATAAAAGGAGTAAGTGGAGGAAGAGTAGAGAGGTTCTCCACTCCTACAAGAGCACCAGGAATAACTCATGCTGGTTTCACCAATAGATACTTGTGGCTTCAATTCTGTCAGGAACAGAATTGGACCATCTCTTTTCCTATATAGCTGTATCCCCTATGCCAAGAACTCCTGTTGCCCTTGGTTAGTATAGTAGTGGCTGCTGAGGCCCAGGTTTGACACAGGCTGGAAAAGATCAATGTAAGAACCTTGGACTGTTTTGGTCATCTCTTGTTTAGCACCACTTTAACTGTCTTTTTTCTTTAACCTGGCATCGTCTCCAACCCAGTGAAAATTAGGAGGTTCTCCAGAGGAAATCTCTCCAGCCCCATCTAGCTTTCAGGCCTCTGATTTTCACTGGGTTTAGTGAAGAGTACCACATAAAACTGGAAATCTGTTCTTTATATGAGAATAGTGGACCATCTTTATTATTCCCAAAGTCATAGAGTAAGCCTTTTGAAAGTGTTTTCCCTTGGAATTTGGAGTTTTCTATATAAATGTACTCAATCAACTCAAACTGATGGTTTTCCTCTTAATTTTGGTCATATTTGGATCTCCTTGAATTCATAAGCTTATGAAACAAAGCAGGGATGTACAATTAGTTGTAAACCTATGTATGGTGCCAATGCAGCATTTACAGTGCCAATGATCACTATAAATAAACCTGCATTGTGCTAGTTCACAAAATATAACAGGCTCTCCAAATATAAGACAGAAGCAAAACACTTATTCAGACATCAGAAAACCAAATCCCCAAACCAGTAAGCCAGTTCCATCATAGTAGCAAAGAAGTTAATAAACCACAACAGCAGAGAGCCACAGCATCCTTTAGCCTTCCCACAAACCAATACAAGATCAATATTTACTCACAAGTCTGTCTCACTTGGATACATCCTCTCCTTCCAACCATGTCTAGCTGCTCTGACTCCCAGTTTCCTGTGGACTCTGCTCCACCCTTCATCAAACTCCTCCTACCACAGGTTCCATGTGATTACATTCAACCTCTTAGAGGGAAAAGCATATTTTCAAAGCAGGGAAGGTTTTAAAATTCCTTTAGGCTTATTAAGGGGCAGAGAAGATCTTCAAATTACCATTACCATTACATCATAGATCACTGATAACTTGGAAGAAGAAAATAGAATCCTATTTGGGGGCTAGGAAAATGAAGAAGGTGTCTAAGATTCTTTGGAATCTGCAAACAAGGTATGAGCTCCTAATAATCTCTTCTGAGGTTAAATGGCTATAGAGAAGATCTATAGTTACACAGCTTTTTATAAAAAAACATTATCTCCAAACTTCAGGAAGAAAAAATACATCTCTGAGATTCAATAATGGTCCTGTTATCATAAGCTCTTACTCTGACCCCTAAAGTGAGTTTTCTTTCCACCCCAAATCAGCAGGCAAAAATCCATCACAGTAGGTAGGCATTTAGTTCATTGAACAGTATCCTTGTGGATAAGCTTAAGGCTGATGAAAGTGTAGGAATAATGACAGCACTGGCTTAAGTCAAGCAATTTGGTGCCTGCTACTACAGACATTGCTTCACTGAAGTTCTCACATGGCCTCTCAGTTTCAACTTGAATCACCATCAGCTCAGTCATAGGCAAATGTCAGTCCCTAAGCTTCTTTACTACATATTCCCTTCTTCCCTCTACATTGTCTCAACATTTTTATAGGGTCATCCATCAGGAGACCTCTAAGGGTAATCAAATCCAGCTCCTTGCCTCTGAGCATAACTAAACAATCCCAAGTCAAGACAGTTAACTATTGGTTCTATTGCTAGAGGTCTCTTGGGGAGTAGGAAGTGATACATGCTCCAAGGATAATCATTGACAGGATACTCCTACTAATGGCTCATTTGTAGAATTTAGAGCCACAATGGACTTTTTTCAGTAGTCTCACTTTATATATCAGCAAACTGGGGGTCAGAAAGATTTAATACCTTGTGCAGCTAATAAGAAAAGCTGATTTCCTGGTTCCCTGACTCTAGATCTAGTGTTCTATTTACCCCACTCTCCTTCCCAATATATTATACTGTCTCTTCTTGCTGGCTCTGATTTAAACACCTTTCTTTGCTAGAATAGATAGAAAATTTGCTAGCCACTGTAAATGGGATAATTCATGGCTCCATATCATAATTTTCAACTAGTGCCAATCCCATGACATAAAAATCTTAGCTCTTAACTCTATTTACCTGACTCCTCACTTCCCCAGATTCTCATAAAGATGACTTTGGAACAGAGAATGTTAACCAGAGACTTTTCAACTACAAGGAAAGAATAAGAACAAATGGGATGATATTTTTATACAGAGGATTTTAGATTAGACATAAGGAAGAATTTCCTGATAGTAAAGGAGGTTAGACTGCTGATTATGGAACCATTTTTCTGAATATCTTGAAGAAAAAGAATGGAATATGTGGATTGGTTTACATGTTGTTGGGTGGATCCTTAATTCTGCCTGGATCCTTAATTCTGTTTAACACCACCCAGTTGAGTTTTCTTTGGAAGCATGATCCTGCATACTGAGTCATTGAGAGTAGAGTGACATGAATCCTGAACCGTTCTTTCAAATTTGGTTTAGTCAGGCAGGTGACAGGAAGGGAGCTATACTTTAATGGTCAGTATAAACTAGGACCAGGGATAATGGCCTTTGGAAGAAACTGGGTATATAGTTGGACAGCCATAATACCTCATAACCTAGAGAGATGAATTGGCTTGTCAGTGTTGAGTCATTTGTGATGATTTTAATCTTTGCCTCTTAGAAGCCAGATGTTTCAAAAAGTTATTTCTTTAAATCAATTACTGATGATAGCACACACTTTCTCTGTAGCCAAGGAACACTTTTCTCTATGGTTTTCTCCAAGAATCCTGGAGTCACACTTGACATGATGAGGACCGGTCCCCTTGCAGACCACTAAAATTGATTCCACTTTCTCATCACCACTTAAATAAGTGATTACTGTCGTAATGGGATTAGCAATTGATTTGATATAGCTTCCCATCTCTACATGGTGACTTCTGAAGTGGTTTTCAGTGTCGAGGTGTTAGAGGAAAACTGTTTGGCAGAAAAGAATGATTTAACATGGCATAGCATATTTCATGGTATTAGGTATAGAGAATGGACAGCACAAAGATTTATGGTTTTTCTCCTTTATATCTAATCCTTAATGTTTGGCCATAATCCAGTGAGGCTGCTGGGCACAGGGAATGAATGACACTGCTGTCTTCTCTCCTGCCTATTTCAATATATATGCTGTCCAGAAGGTGGAAACTGCTGAAACATTTCTTGGCTAACTCATTTCCTCCTGGCAGTGACTTTCCTACTCTTGTAAGGGGTTCCAGTTTTTCAAAGCATGCCAAAAGGCTACCTTCTATCTATTCTATATGAATCTGGTATATACCTATTTATGATAATCTTTCCCACCCCTATTAGAATGTGAACTCCTAGAGTTCACTGGTTTTATCCTAATTTGTATCCCCAGTGTTTAGCACAGAGCCTGGACATAGTAAGCACTTAATAAATATTTGTTGAGGCTAACTTCTGGACCTTAGTCCAAGGAACTGCATGAAATGGTTTTGGATTCTGTAGTGTCATGTGCAACTGCCTTGGATAAAGTTCAATAGTATATATTAGAAGCATGAATTCTTTTGGGAGTTTTTTGTTAATAATTAGTTTGAATGTCCCCAGAGCAGTGGTTCCCCTTCAATCTTTTGGGACTTGTGTCACTCTGAAGTTATTTTATTTTTGTAAAATATATGTCATATGGAACACATGCATATTTAATTAAAGTCAATTAAAAGGTTTTTGAACTTTAGAGAGTTGTATGACACTCCTTAAGATAATAAAAAAACAGCCTGGAGTATTACCAAGTCAGAGTTGGGAATCACCGTCCTAAAAAACAGCTAATAGTCTGGGAAGTGCCCACCAGGGCTCCACGTGGATGAAGGATTTCAAATAGTCTCTGTTGGAAGACAATAATCTTAGTGATATGTCTAGAAAGGATCAACAGGATTTTTCTTTGCTTGTTCTATAGTTTTGGTGACAACACATCCCCTTGTCTCCAGATGACTTGGGAGAACTAATAATCTATATTTGTAGAATTCCTTATTATTGAGAAGGAAGGAGTGAGGGCTAGACAAAGTCAGAAATATACAGCAGAAAATCAACAATTTGGATTCATTGTGGGAAAGCCATCACTGGATCAGTGAAACATCTTAATTACAATATTTGAAATATTTGAAAAATAAATTTAATTTCTTTTAATAAGTCCAACAAATTTTTTCTACATAGAGAGCTTTACAAATCCCTGATCTAAAAAAATAGGCCAGAATAATTGATAAGAAGATATTCTTTTTAGCTAGATTAATCCTTCAAAAATAATTCAAAATAGTTTATTCATATGTGATTAATTCCTTCTGCATTTTTATTTATATACCTTCTTAGCAAGTTCTCTTTTGAAAGATAAGTTTAATCTCAGTCCCTGAAGTGCTACATACTGAATTTGTTGGGTATTTTGTATTAATTTTACTCGCTAACTTAAAAGAGCAAGTATTACCAAAGATGCCTAATTTACCGATAAACACTACTTCAGGGACTGAAAAAAATCTGGATTTGTATCAAGATATCTTAAAGGTGTAGACATTTTTAACAACAGATAAGTTGTGAAAAATTCTATATTCATAGGATTTTAGAGTTGGAAGGTATATAGGAAATCATCTAGTCTAACCTGTTTCATTTGCAGATGATGAAACAAGAACCAGACAGGTTTTATGATCTTAGATTTAGAGCTAACTATTATTGTACACATGATGAGATAGAGTTTCAGAGAGGATAAGTGATCAAGGTTCACAGAGTTGGGATGCAAACACAGGTCCTATTATTCAAAATCCAGTACTTTTCACCATTGCACCATGCTGACTCTTATCAGTTTCCATATGCACTCTACTGCTCTTTTGTAAATTATCTTAATAGAAACTTTTATATTATTTTTCAGATTGTAAAAAAGCAGTTACAGGGTCCTTCTGCTCATAGAAAACTTAATTGACCCAAGTTTCCCAGTTCATAGGGTTTCCCCCCTTATCAGTCATTGGTCAATTTGTAACTGGTCAGTTTTCTAAAAGGTGCAGTAATTGATATGCTTTGAAATTTATTTTGTCTCTTGATACATATAAATGTTTTCACTGCTAAGAGTGAGTGAGAATGTCTAACGTTCTGCCTTGGGTCATATAACCACAAATATATAGTATATTGAATGAATATGAATATAATGTAACGAAAATACTTCAGAACGATGGTACTTCTCAACTGTTATGCTAGGACCCTGTAGCGCATTTCTAAGTTTTTAATGTTGTTTCAAGGCAAACCAGACTTCCTTTATAGCTATGGCTCCAATTTCCCACTGCATGGATTGGAATATGGCATCCTGAAGGCTATACAATAATTTAATGGTAGAATTAGGACAAGGGCTAAGATCTCCTGACTCTTAGTTGAATCCTCTTTCCCCTAACCAAATTTTAATAAACTAAGCTAATATTTTATAAATTCAATTAAATGAATGTTGGTTGAATTGAATTTGCTGGATATTTTAAGTATGCTGGCAGGGCTTACTTTTAAAATGAATCTCACTATAAAAAGGTATTATAAAATCAGTAATCATTTTGTAAAAACCCTCATCCATTTATGTGTGGATATGTGTATGTATTTGTGTAAATCTGGATTTTCAAACATCAGATTTCACCTAAAATGAGTCACAACTATGAAATTAATAAAACTAAAAGGTTATAACATTATTTCAGAACCATGGACAGAAACAGAAAGTCTGTTCACTCAAGAGAAATAAAGCAAAAGTGCAGTAAGTCAAGCCAACACTAAAGGGCAAGTGGGAATATTGGAAAGGCTCTTTATGTATCACTGCTCTAGAAACTACATCTGTATCATTTTAGCTACAGTCACCTAAACTCCTGGCTGTTCTTGGTGGTTTTTAGTTGATAGGTAAATTGCATTTTAATGTACAATCATGGAATATGAAGATAAAAACTATAGCTTACCATAAATGAGAGGATTTGGTTATTTTAAATATCAAATGTCATTGATGCATCCTAGGTACTGACCTGGTGGTCAAGAATACCATTACTATCTCCCTTAGATTTAGCCCTCTAAGTGCATTGGACTAATAGGTTAAGAGATTGGAGAAAATGAGATACTATTAGACTGTCACAAGTAATTCTAGAATACCAGTGAGGAAAGGAAATTTGAAATGTTATTTAGTTAATTCATCTTCAAATAGAACTAAAAGGAAGTTATGCCACAGAGATAGGAAATTAAAATTATTTTACAAAATTCTCCAAAGAAGGACATACCTTTACCTTCCCATGGGAACCAATTCAAATGTTTAGTTAACCTCAGTGTTGATCTTTTTCTTTATCATAACTGTCTTCTTTCTAGTGTCCCATTCTGACACATCATTGGAATATATTGGTAACCATAAGTTCATGAAAGTTGGATACCTCTCTGGCTCAACCTTGATCAGATCTTCAGTAGTGGCCTCTACTACCCAACATAGATATTCAGTTGCCCTTGGGTCTTTGTCTCCCTGCCCTCCCTGCCCCCATGGGATATACAGTGATCACAACCCTCAACATGTCCAAGGTCTCGTCTCTCTCTCAAAATTTGCCTTAAAACGTTAATAGAAAAATTCCATTTATCCAGTTCATGCCAGATACGTTTTTAGTGCTTGTCGTGGGTACCACAATTGCCAGTTATGGCTCTACTGGTGAAGGAGTTGTCTATCTTTCAATGTAGGATCAAGCTTTCTAAGAACGGTGAAGTTCATCAGCATCAGAAAGCTGGACCTCAGGTAAGAAGCTTTTGTTGTTTTTGTTTTACAATGTCAGCCTATGAAACATACATGAGTTAGCATTTTCATCAGTGAAAAGAATGTCTATGCTATTGAAATAATGATTCTTTCAAACTATAAAAACATATCTAACTTTGATCCCTAGATTCTATCTTTTAAGCCTATTTCCTCATGTCTTATATTAATCGAGAATATTCAATGACCATTCTGTAGATACACTCCATTGACATGGTGACTAATTTCAGAATCTTGATGATGAGTTTGTTTCCCCTGCAGCTTTATTATCCTCCTTTAAATCAGAGAATTTCTTTCCTCTCTCTTTCCTGGAATGACAATGACACATCCTCCCAATAAACCCAGGAAATTCACAGTGTCTATTTATCCCAGTAGACACAAGCCTCCTAACCACCTTGTTGTGTCTGGCAAATACAAGGGATTAATTGCAGACTGCCATAATGGCTGAGCCATCACATTTAGCTGAGTGCACTAATAAAAGGATTATTATTTAACAGTTTGCCTTCCATAAACTGCCTTTTATCCTGCCTCCCTGGGTTGGTAGGAAAATTAGAAGGATAAACCGAAACCCTTAAGCTTCACTCTGAAGTTATAACATAATCTTCCAGTAATTTTCTTCCACACACTTGGCAATTTTTATTCCCCAAGTTGATGTAAAATATATTGAGAATAGGCATAGGGTTGTCAGTATGAATGGGCATTTGAGTTGAGCAATTCGGAGCCTGGAGGATAACTAGCCAGGATTTCTGGACATAATCAATGTTCTGTTCTCTAGCATGGTCAGGTAATGGGGCATCCTTGTTCACCCAGTATTGTGTTTAATAGAAAGCGATCCTATGGATCATATATGGATCACCTATAGTTGAAAGATTAGAAGATCATAAAATATATTAAACACTAAGATTCTTGCACTGAACATAATTCTATCTCTTTTTGATGATTGAGAGTTTTGCAGAGCCTCAGGGTTATTATGTGACTTAGGACTATAAGGGGCCTTAGAGACCACTAGTGCAAGCTCTTTTGTTTTATAGGGAAAAAACTGAGGCCACAGAGAAGGGAAGATTGCCCAAGGTCACATGGGAAGTACACAGCAGGATGAGGATTTGAACTGGAAAACTACTTCCACTATATCATTCTATGTTTCATCATTATGACTATCATGCATTGCTGTAACATAACCATTATATTAATGTATGGCTTTACACATACAGGGGAGATTATTGATAGAGACATAATGGATCTCTCAGTAACAGAATTGACTGGTTTAATTTTCTATGCTTACAGGAAGAATAGTGTCCCTTC
Source organism: Pseudocheirus occidentalis (assembly GCA_028646575.1). Classification (NCBI taxonomy): domain Eukaryota; kingdom Metazoa; phylum Chordata; class Mammalia; order Diprotodontia; family Pseudocheiridae; genus Pseudocheirus; species Pseudocheirus occidentalis. Next base: position 167,199,282 of record CM053599.1, on the reverse strand, counting down.
CTTTCAAATATATACTGAAGGAGTACAAATCTGTCTTTTGGTCACAGGGTAGATGATATTCATGCTTCCTTCACATAAAACTAGTGCAGTGCCTAAGATGAGACAGGTCTCTCTTCCTCTTTATATTCCTTTTAATTTTCTCCTATGTGTACATATTGCATCCCTCAAGTAGAATGTAAGTTCCTTGAAGGCAGGCAATGATCATAGATCATAGATCTGGAGGTGTAAGGGATTTTCGAGGTCCACTAGTCAAACTCCTTCATTTCAGAGAAGGGTAAACTAAGGCTAAAAGGTTTTCCCAGTGTTGTACAGATAGCAAGGGATAGAGCTGGGATATGAACCCAGGTCCTCTGAATCTGAATCCAGTTTCTCTTTCCACCATATCACATCTTGTCCATGACTTCTCTTGACTTTGTCTTTGTATCACCAGTCAGTAAGTAAGCATTTATTAAGCACCATTGTGTATCAGGTATTGTGCTAAGTGTACCTTGTATAGTACCTTGGATGTAGTAAATTAATAGTGAATAACTATTACGCTGAATAACTAAAATGCAAAATTCGAGTTGACCATTTTAGCTTTTCAGTTATTTACACAAGAATTCTCAATACCCACAAACACGAGAAACAAAGTATGCACCGGATCTGAATTTATTATTTATACAAACAAGTTTGCCAACACAATATAGTATATACTTAAGAAAATATGAACATTTACAATTCAAGTATCCTTCTCATTCTTAGACCTGGAATACCTAAAATTCAGTTTAATTCACTCAGTCACTTCACACATTCCCAACAGACCCCCCCCTCAAGTATGCAGTGATTTTTTCTAAAGCACAAGTCATTGTAATAGACATTCAATCCTCCTATAAATTGATTTTTCTTTATCATATTCTCTCTCTTTCATTCCTTGCCCTTCCAAGACATTCTAGTTTCCAAGTGGTTCAATAAAAATACAGTATGTGCTTACTTAACTTTACTGCATGCCCAACAGGAGGTCCAAATCATATAGCAAGTTTGGCTCATTAGCACTCTTTCCAAGGAGCCTCATAGACCAAAAGTTAAGCCACGGCTTCAATATTATGGACAGTGGCTCCAATATGGCAGATTTCTTTAGTCAAGGCTTTTTTTTAACCAAACTGGTCAGAACTAAAAGTCGTTAAAGTATTTATTATACTTATTTGTTTATTTATTTTTTATCATTATTAATAATAAGTTAAAGCCCTCAGTTTCTCTGAAGCAAAATTGTTCAAGAGACATATATGAGACACATAATGAAAATGTTTAAGAGACACATAAAGACATTCATGTGGGGGCGGCTAAGTGGTGCAGTGAATAGAGCGTCGGCCCTGGAGTCAGGAGGACCTGAGTTCAAATCCATCCGGCCTCAGACACAACACAAAAACTAGCCGTGTGACCTTGGGCGAGTCACTTAACCCCAACTGCCCTCCAAAAAGCAAAAAAAAAAAAAAGACATTCATGTGAATTCTAACCAGAAGAGAGTAAGAACTCAATGGAATGACTTTAAAAAATCAGATCTCTTTTAAATATTATTTATCAAAATACAAAATATAATCCAAAGGAAAATCTATGACACCACTAGTCAGTAGAATCTCTATTGTTAAGAAAAATAATAAATTGAAGCACATGGAAAATATTCTTTATGCTCAGTCTTAAAAAAAGAACAACCTAACAAACCTCAACATTCAAGTTTATATGTGATAGTACAGAACAATAAAATTCATATAAATATTATCTTCCATGATAAATACATTCACAAAAATGAATCACTTCATCTCTATGGATATTGCACTTGAACTCATTCACATAAAACTTAAACTAGCATTCCTTGTCACTAAGCATTTAAAAAATAAATAGGCCTATTATGTGTTAATACACTTTGGTAAATATAAATATACAAGAAAGCACTCATTTAAGGGGTTAATAGGGAACAGCTAGGGCCATGAAGATGGAAATAGTAAAATATAGCTACTCCTTAGAATATGGGCTG
>CM053599.1:167174548-167197171 GCA_028646575.1 Pseudocheirus occidentalis | reverse complement strand
TATACCATGTGTATGTGTAGACATATGCATACGTGTATGTGTATACATGTGTGTGTATATGTATATGTTTGCAGGATACCAAATAGGAAGCCTGATTGATTGATACTTTGCATTTGTACTTGTTCGAGTATGGAAGGAAATAGGTTGTCATCATTATAACAGTCCAGCTGTAAACTGGAAGTAACCCTACTAGACAATGGAAATCCATTATGAAGATGTAGGCATGTTTTCCTGTTATGTTAACAGCTTCTGTCTGGGAAACTATTTGGGAAAGCTGATTGTACATATAAATTGTCAGGGAGAGTTGATTTTGTTCTTGTCTAAAACTTAGAGGACTCTTATAACTGAACCCCAAATATTTGGCCCATTGTTTAATCTCACCTCAAAAAACAAAAGCAAATCAGAGAATGTCTGTACAAGAAGAACTGTGGGTCTTGTTTTCATTGCTACATGGCTTCCATAAAGAGCAAATTTGAAATTCTATGCTTAAAAGGTTTATTTGGTTTTTCTGAAAAACAACAACAACATGACAAGCCTTTTAGATAAAAAACACTAGAGTACTGTTTCTATGTATAATTCCCGAAACTCACGAGCCTCTGGGAAATCCAATGAAAACTCATGGCAATAATTTGCGGCTGTTTTTGTTTTGGGCTCAAGAAATCTTCCTTTTCTTTTACTTGCCAGAAGATCCTTCGTCTTGAGTAAGATGAAAAAAATCTAACATAAGGTTAGTTTGTGGGGATGCTTCTTGGTTGCCCAGGACATATGAACAAAAGTATTTTCTTCCAGAGCTTTTTCCAAGAGAGCCTATCAGGAGTGAGGACAGGTAAAGAGGCTTCTATTTTCCCAAAGTTTCATCTTTAGCACCAGCGTCTGATGAGTGGGGATATGTCAAGTTAAAAACCCCTTTTTCATTAAGTGCACAAAATGCAAACACCTTGAAAAATGCGGAAACATTCCCTTGTAGGAGCTAGGAATAGCATGATGAAGAGAGTACCTAAGCTCACTGAATAAAGAATGTAGTATCAATAAAGCACTACTGGGTCTTGGGTGTATTGAAAAATGATGAGTTATTCCCAGTGACCACTTAGAGTGCTGAGACTTGACCACATACTATTTTTATACCATTGGTCCATACAGACCCAAGAGCAGAGTACTCTTGCCCTCCACAGAGGTATCAAACTGGCAGGAACTTTTGCTCTTAACATGACTTGCAAAAACAAAACAAAACAAAACAAAATTATGCTTCTCTTCCTTTTCTACCAGCCTAATATGCATTAATTCTACCAGTCTGATAGTCTTTCAGACTATGGAGACATGAAATCTGATTACTGCTCTTGAGAAGAGAACTTTCAGCAAAGATAACATGAAGATCTCAGAGCCCCAGTAAATGGAGCAGAAGTGGAAATAGCAAACTGGTCATGGGGATACTTTTATAGGCTTCCCATTTTTATCATATTGATAAACCAGCATTTTGATACAGTGGGAATTGGCTGGTGAAATCCAGGGACTACTTGTTATTGAGAAGTTATGATTGGTATAGAACTGGACAGGCTGCTTTTGACACTTAAAGAAAGCTTTCAATGTTCCAGCCGCCATGGTACGGAATCGCTTGCTGATAAAACAGTAGAGGAAGAAGTTGATTGCAGTGTTCAACAGGGCCAGCATGTTGGCAATGTCTGATATAATATGAACCAGCCAACTATTGTGGATGGGTGACACATAAAGGTGATATAGGATCATTATGATTCTGGGTGCCCAAAGTGTGGCAAAAATGGACGTGATGGTGAATAGGATAGCTGTAGTTTTTCCTGTGGAGTAGCCACGGAGTCGGAAATTGCTTTTTCGCCTAAGCTTGTATACAATGATAGAATTTAAGATGAAAAAAATGGAGCAGGGCACCAGATACACGGTGAAGCAATGAACCCAGATGAGGACATGGTGCACAGAAGTGCTGATATAGTCTTCAATCCATATATTGGGCCACCAGTAATATGGGATGCTTGTCAGAAAACAGGTAACGTAGACACTTATGATGACTTTGCGGGTGCGAGCTGGATAGGAGACAGTGTGGTATTTGAGTGGATGGCAGACTGCAATATACCTGTCAATAGTTAATGGGACAGTAATCCAAATTGAGGTGTGAATGGAAGAAAATTCGAGAACTTCAATGATTTTGTCTGGGACGTGAGGCATCTGTTTGTTTAAGATAAAATCTTCCAGCAAAAAATCTACAAACACAATGAAGAAGAGGACCATGATGTCAGCAGCTGCAAGTGCTAGGAGATAGTTATAGGATGATTTCTGTCTACGGGCCACTAGCTGGGACAGGATGATCACAGTTAGGATGTTAGCTGCAGAGAAAAGAGAAATTCATTATGTTTAGAAGCACACGTGACTTTTTGGTTAACATCAGTTCCCAAGCCCACATCTCATGGGTTTATGCAGTGGCAGTCACAGCATAGTGGAGACAAAGGCCCAAATACTTTTAATGGGCAATGCATACTTTACCACTGTATAGACAACCATCATTTACATTGGTCCTGGTAGGAAACATGGAGATGGACAGGATGAACTCTTGAGACTTTTCTCTCCTCTGTTCTGTTGTGAGCTCCCATAAGGGCAGGGAAAGTCTTTTGCGTCTTTTTGTATTCCCATCACGTAGCAGAGTATCTGATCCATAGTAGGTGCTTGATAAGTGTTTATTGATTTATTGCTTGATTCTTGATTGTGGATTCTAGACAGGATTCTAAGAACATGATTTTCACTTTCACTTTCAAATTCTACACCCTCCTTTTGTATCAATTTCTTTAGTCACAAGTTACCTTATTCAGAGGATCTATTGATTCTTTGGAAATAGCTCGCTGAATAACTCTGGGTAAATTTATCTTTTGGGACCTCAACTTTCTCCTCTCTGAAATGGGAAAGTTGGACAAAATAATATCTTCTTTTGAAGATTGTTATTGATCTATTTTATTTTTATACCTCCTACATTTCCAAATTTATTTCCCTTCTCTCCATCTCCCAAAGAGTTACCCTTATAACAAAGAAAAGAAAAGGGAGCGGGGAAACAACAGTTTAGCGAAACTAACCAAGATATCACCCAAGTTTGACTTTATAAGCAGAGTCTACCACTTATAATCCCTTTCCTCTCCATCCCTCACTCTCCCATCAATAAGAATGAGAAGTGTATTTTCATTTATTTTTCTTCTTGGACCAAACTTGGTAATTATAATTAATTTTTTTAGAACATTTCCATATACCTAGCATAATACCAAGAGAAGACTGTATATTAAAGCACAAATCTCCATTTCATCTGACTTTCTTTAAAAAAATCACTAAAATAATTCCATATTACTTTCAAATTGTTCTGTTTGTCACACTTCCTTCTGAACTTCCTTCTCTCCTGTGCATTCAAAAATATTTTAGTAACCCACTTTTTGGGTCTTACCATTGACACACAACATCTCCTTTAGATATGTAAAAAAAATCCTTGGAATGAATAAGAGTAGTTAGACAAAAAAAAATACGCACATAGTGGCCATATCTGAAGATGTGCGTTTCTTTTTGAAATTGAATTCATTATCATTTGTCTCAGGACATGGGTAACATACTTCATTGTAGTTCTTCTGGAGGCATGATTGGTTATTGCATTGAAGGGAGTTCCGATATCTTTCACAGTTATTTATTTTTATAATGCTTTTGTCCTTGTTCTGGTTTTTCTCACTTTTCTCTGCATCAGTTCATACTATGTAAAATTCTTTACAATTGGTTTTTTTTTTTTATCATTTCTTATGGTGCTGTATTTTGTCCAACCATTTCTTAAATGATGGGCAGGCAGTCCCTTAGATTCTAGTTCTTCATGCTCTTTTTCTTATTTAAATCCCTTTCAGTATCATGGAGTTTGTTTTGCTTATGACCACTTCCTCCCCAGTATTATCTGCCCTTTTGCTCCCCCTCCCATTTCCTGCATGTTTCCTTGTTGAATATGAGTATTTATACACTAAACTGTTTTTTATAGGTGCATTTAACTTTCCTTAGTCTATTTCTGATAAGAATAATGTTCATTTGATGTTCGTTTCCTCCTATCCCTTCCTCAATGCTTGTATATGTTTTCTCATGCACTCCAATAATAAGAAATATCAAGTTCTACTCACATGTTGCTCCTTTCTATATTAATGTATTCCTTTTACCCTTATTTCTCAGGTGTTCTATAAATATTAGTTATTATTACTACTACTAGTAGTCGTCATTTACATAGGCTTTAAAGTTTGTAAAGCACTTTGCAATATTTTCTCCTTTTATCTTTACAAAAACCCTGTTCTACAAAGAAAGAATGTGAAGCTGGCAGAGATTCTGTAACTTGCCCAGGGTCATACAACTAGGAAGTATGTGAGGCCAAATGTGGCCTCTGGTTTTCTTTACTCCAGATTCTGTGTGACTCACCAAAGGCTAGTTAATGAGCAAAACTTGTAGGTTGTACAGTTGTGACCCAGGGCCCATCCTACAGGCCAAAAAGATGAAGTAGATGGGTGCAGAGAGCTAGTAACCCTACATTTAGATTACTCAGATTAAAAAAAATCCTTTAACTCAGGTACTCATAGAAGTTGTATAAATATCCCAAGTTTTGGATTCCTGTAAAAACCTCTGATTTACAGTGCTAGAAAGTTACGTCAGTTTCCCCATGTATAAAATGAGATTTTGGTAAGGTCAAAAGAAGAAAATATTTGTAAAGTGTTGTGCAATCCTTAAAGCCTTGGATATGTAAGACAAGCTCTTTTGACTTCAGTAAGGATAAATTTACTCTCTGAAGACCCAAGGGGCCACTTAGTGAGATCTCCATATAGAACAATCCTCTTAGCATAATATGAGAAGAAACTTAGCAATTTGTCTCCATGATGTAACCACACTAGCTCTGGCTCACCCTGAAGGACTGGGTCACAATTGGTTTTGAGAGGCCTATTCTTCCCCTTTCCCCTTCTCAAAATGCTATGGAAAATTGTTTTGAAGTGGTGGAGAGTTAAGTGCCCAAATCACATTACAGGTTGACTGGCTCTGGGCTCTTCCCTCATCTCTCTCTGATTCTCCTTGATCATTGCAACTAAAAGCTTTATATCTTACTTGCATGCAGAATAAGATGGCAATCAGATTACCAACAGCTTTCATTGGAGCTAATAGCAGTTTACCCACATGATTAGGGATAATTCAGGGGTTTGAGTTCACAGTGTGTGGGGGAACAGTGCTGCTGCAAAAACTAACTGCCTGAGAGGCTATGAAAATAAGTTGAGTAAAACAAATGCTGAACTGGTATTAGTCCAACATTTAAATAAAAGCAACACTCCTTCACTAGGCCAGTATGAAAACTGAGATAAATCTTTTGGGGTCTGAGATTTGAGGTCATTTGGAATCAGCTGAAACCCTAAAGTTTGGGTGGGGGCACATCTACCTCTTGAGTAAAATCTTGCCCAAAGCTTATGCCTGGATGGTATAGTAGATAGAGAGTTGGGAGATAGGAAGACACGAATTCAAATCTAGTCTCAGACACTTAATAGTTGTGTGCCCATGGACAAATCACTTAACCTCTGTTTCTTTATCTGTAAAATGGATACAATAACAGCACCTACCTTAAAGGGTTGTTGTAAAGATTTAAATGAAATATTTGTAAAGTGTTAGTACAGAGCCTGGCACAGAGAAGATACTATGTAAATGTTGGCTATTATTATCATCATATTTATAAAGCACTTTACACATTTTAATACAATTTATAAATGCTATCTCTTATTCTTATTATTAGCTAACTTGCCAGCATGATGGGGATGTTCTATCATTTAATTCTGAAGGTACTTTACTGGCTACACTTTATGCAATAGAGATATCCTTAAAGAGTGTGTGTCATCAGCCTTTTAAAAGTTTGGTTAAAGAGACAAACAAATGTTAATATAAAAATTACAGAACTTTATTCCTTATTATTCCCTTAACGCTAGCAAGAAGTGCAGGACTAAAGTCCTGACTGACAAATAGAGGAATCATAAGACCATTTATACCTTTTAGAACCATCCCAAGTCAGGATGACCATGTCACAAAACTTTGACTTCCATTTGTTACTATCTATATGTGATACAGAGTTCCTTGGTTGTAAATGCAAGTTGACAATGACCAGAGCAGGGTCTATTTACATTTTACAGTCTCAGGATGTCTATTTTGCTCTCATGTGAAGTAAGTCCCTAGATAAGGGGAATCTCACCTCTGGTCTTTGAAGTTGCAGACCCAGGGAGAGGCATTTTTAAATCAGAACAGTTTGTTTGATTAAATCAGACTTTAGCTAAAATATGATATTAAATGATTATCTGCGCAAATTGATTTTTTGGGGGAAGGAGAGGGTAAATAAAATTTTGTTTTATATAAACATTTTACAATGAGAGACAATCTTGGGGTAGTGCTGAGAGAGTTGGTTTCTCAAGTCAAGAAGACCTAGGTTCAAGTCCTACTTCTGACACATGGTGGCTGTGTGACCTGGGGAAATTAACTTACTCTCTCAATGCACTGGCATCTCCCCAAGACCCTAAGTTGGCAGTGAAGATGCCAACCTATATTGGTTGGGGGGAGGGGTTTCTCACCTGGGAGATGCCTATACCAAGGAATCTCAGATCCAATGATTGTTCCTATTCTTATTTTACAATAGTTGAAAAATTAAAAGATCCTATTGTGAAGAATGCTTTTGTACATGAAATAACAATGCCTTTTAATTTGTTCTATTCTTGAATTTTAATTTTCCTAAACTCAGATATGCTTAAAGTAAGGTATACTTATACTGATTTGTACCTGCTAATAGCTTGCACTCAAAAGGATTAACAAACAAACCATCTTTTCCATGTGCATGTGTTTAGTTTTATAAGAATGTTTGGAGAACTTTCATTCTGTGAGTTAGACTGGTATAATGCATAGAATGTTCAACTTGGAGCCAGTAAGACTGACATTCAAATTCCGCCCCCCCCCTTCTTAGCTGTGTAATCCTGGGCAAAGCATCTAATGTATTTGGGCTTTACTTTCCTCATATGTAGAATGAGGGTGTTGGAATCACTGACTTCCAAGGTCCTTTCTGATTCTCAATCTATAATCCTATGAGCAATGACATTGCTTTTAAGCTTTTGTATTCAAAATGGGCCTGCCAACCAGCAATTTACAATCTAGGTGGTGACAAGACATGTATAATAAAGAACAACGTGGGAGTTAAGCAACAATGCAGGATGAGTATGAGGCAATGGATTAAAGAAATAAAGTGTGTGTGTGTGTGTGTGTGTATGTGTATGTGTCTGCCAGAGGATGGAGAATTTGCACCTGGTTTACTTGATGATAAAGAGGGGTGTCAGTCCAAGGATGTGAAAGGGTGTAAATTATATACGAATGAGAGCATGTACAGTGGTGGATTCTAGGGCAATGTGTGTATGTGGTTTAGGAATGTCGGTTCTTTGATTTAGAGCTAGAAGGGATCTTCAGTCCAGCTCCCTCTTTTTTTGAGGGGAAACTGAGTCACAAAGAAGTTAAGCAACTTGCCCAAGGCTACACAGTGACAAAGCTGGGACCTGAACTAATGCTTTCTGATCCCAAATAATAAATGTGTTTTACTTACCCAACAAGCATTTATTAAATAATCACTACATTCATATTAATATACTGGCCATTGTAGGTGGGGGATTCGGGGAATGGAGTGGCAGAGATTCCAAAAGAGGTAAAATACATGGTCTGGATGTTGAAAGTGGTTGCAGATGTCTTAATAGTCAGTGATTCAGTAGGATCTGATCAATTTCCCCAAGACAACTTCCCTTATCCTGGCTCTCCCCTATACCTGTAATAATCAGTCTCCTTGCCTCCAAGTCTTGGCTTCTCTGGCTTCCTTCAAGACCTATCTCAAGTTCTACCTTTTCCAGTTTTTTTCCATTTTTTCCATTCCCCCTTCTCTCCCAGCTGCTAGCATCTTCCCCTCTAATGTTGTCTTCCATCTACTCAGAACATACCTTGTGTGTACCTAGTTATTGGCTTGATGTCTCCTCACTTAGAATGTAATCTTCTTACAGTGCCCACTCTGCTTTCCTTATATCTCAAGTGCTCAGCACTGTGCCTGGATCACAGGAAGAGCTTAACAAATGCTTATTGACTCAAGGTTGACTTCCATAGCAGTTGACCCTCAATGTAGTTCATCATTATGCAGCATTCAGTCCTCAGGGAGTATCTGAGGAAGCCTTTCTTTCCTGCCAAGTTGATCTAGCACCCGACATCCATGTTTTGCATTTGGCAAGGGCTAAGAGCAGCAACATTTTCGCACAACAGATGCTCTCAGTCTCTTCTCCAACTATGAAAAAAATATTGTGTCATAACTAGAAGAAACAAAACCATTTTTTCCTTTCCCTTGGAGTGCCACCAAGGAGCTCTTTTTTTCACTCCTCCCATTACTCATTGCTTCCATCCATCTTCCCCCAAATTTTCTTGGTTCCAGACTTCCCTTTGGGATAAAAACATATTGGAGGTAAGATCTGGAGGTTAGCCTTTTGGGAAAGGCAGCAACGGTGATAGCTGGTAACAAGGACAATTTTTGGACCTGGGATAACTTTTGTGTTGGGGATGATGATGAGAGGAAAAGGTTTGGTGATGTATGACTTTGGGCAAATTATGTGTCTGTTAGCAAGTCACTTTACATCTCTTTTCCTTAACTAATTTAATTCAATTTTTTCAATTTAATTCAAAATCAACAAATTTAATCTAATTCAATAAATGTTTATGATATGCCTACTAGATTTCAGGCATTAGGTCCTACTACCAACAATAACAAACATTGTCATGTGCACTTAGCACAGTGCCCAGGCACATAGTAGGCACTTAAATATTAATTGATTGAGTAATTTATATTCTATTCTTAATTGGACTAGATCTTAACCTTTTTTTATATCACAGACGCCTTGGGCAATCTGATGAAACCTACTCAGAAGAATGTTTTTCAGTGGATAAAATAAAAGACACAATATTACAAAGGGAACCAATTACAGTGAAACACAATTATCAAAACATTAAAAAAAAACAAGTTCGCCAATCCCAGCTTTGGAACTTATTTCCAAGAGCCCTCTCATTTCAAAAATCTATAAATCAAAATCCTTGAACTTTGAAGTTCATGGAAACCATCCTTCCTTATTGATTCAGAACCAGGAAGGGATGACATTAGGCATTTGGAGTAGTCTTGCTACTTTCTGTATCACCCAGTGGACCTGTAATCCTCAACTTATTTTCTTTGGTTTCCTCCCCTCCCTCTTCTGCTGTTGGATGGGATAATAGAAAGTTCTAGCAGCAGAGGCCACTGTGACAAAATCAGAATCATAATAGTAATGTCAAGGAATGGAGGAAACCAAGTTCAGGTAGTTTGGAGGCAGAAGGGTTCCAGGATGGCTGCAAAGGGGGCAGCTAGGTGGAACAGTGAATAGAGAACCAGCCCTGGAGTCAGGAGGACCTGTGTTCAAATCCCGCCTCAGACACTTAACACTTATTAGCTGTGTGAGCTTGGGCAAGTCACTTAAACTCAACTGCCCCCTCCAAAAAGAAAAATAAAATTAATAGCTGCAAAGGACTAGAGGCAAGACAGAACCAGGCATTCTAAGATCAATGTGATCAAAATACCAAGGGGAACCTAAATATACTGTTATGGAGTCAGGAATTGTGCTGAGTGATTTATTGCTGCCACAAACCTCTCAGGCTTTTTGAGGTCTTTATTGAGCAGATGGTAGTGTGGAAAGAACACTGCACATTAGAAGACCTAGCACAAGTCTTGGCTCTGCCACTTGCTATCTGTTGTTTAATATTTCTGGGCCTTAATTACTCCATCTGTAAAATGAGAGTGCTGGAGTTGATGACGTCAAAAGTCCCTCTTTCCTTCCAGCTCTGGATTTACCATTCCTTAATGAGTCGACATTTTAAATTTTTATTATTATTTGTTTTTTGGAGGGGGTCAGGGCACTTGGGGTTAAGTGACTTGCCCAAGGTCACATGGCTAGTAAGTGTTAAGTGTCTGAGGCCGTATTTGAACTCAGGTCCTCCTGACTCCAGGGCTGGTGCTCTATTCACTGTGCCACCTAGCCACCCCCTGAAATAAGCATTTATTAATCACCTACTATGTGCCAGATACCATATTTAGCACTGAGGATACAAAGAAAGGCAAAAGATGTTTTTTATAGTCTCTGGTTGATTCTGACCCCCTAGAATAGAGTTCTTTGGGCTAAAGGGACTCTCTGGATATGGGGGAATCATTTACATTAGTCAAAGAGCTTTTTAATAAACCTTAAAATACAATGTTATCTACTATTTTTACTATATAAATGCTGCTATTAATTTTTAATCCAGAAAATATTAATTATTAGTATTGATAAATCTTCATCATTAATAATAACAGCATTTACATAGTGCATAAAAGTAGCCAGAATTTATGAAGCTCTTTAAGGTTTGTAAAGCACTTTGTTTTTGTAGCACTTATATGCTATATACGTGGGCTAATATAGCAATAATTAATAATAACCAGCATTTATATAGTGCTTTAAGGTTTGCAAAGCATATTATATATGGTAACACATTTGATCTCCACAACAATCTTCAAGGTAAATGCTATTATTATGCCCATTTTATAGATGAGAAAACTGAGTCTGAAGGAAGTTGAAGTCCTTTGCCTGGATTCATATGCTTAGTGCCTGAGGAAGGATTCTAATGTTAATAGGGTATAAGATCTTCCCTACCCATTAAGGGAAGCTTGTTTAGAAGAGGCTTGCCTGTAGGAAGGCTTTCACATCTTCTGCTAATTTCTAATTAGGCAAAGAATCAGGAGGGTTGTGATGCCTTCTGGTTCTAAGAAGTGCATATATACTCCAAGCTGGCTTTTTACTTTTGGGACTCGCTTATGAGAAGGATCTCGTGATTCCCTGGTTGAGATTCTGAGTGGCTACATGTTCAGAGTTCCCCCACTGTTCAGATGTAAAGGCTCTCTTGATCCAGGGATGGATGTAAAACATGTATAGTTGATTCAGGCAGTCTGTTGACTATCTGTTGGTCTTTGTTTCTCTGCTTGTATTTTCTCTGAAGTTCAGGGTACTGACTTTTCCCTTTAACTAGTAAATGTAATTTTAAAAGATTGTTGACCTCTTAAACAGTCATCTTTCCTAGTAAAGCATATCTAAGATTCTGTGCTAGCAGCCATCCTGTGTTTGCCAGTGTGGTTGCCATTGCAAGGATTCAAACTTACATCTTCTTGACTCTAAGCACTACATTCTATCTAATGTACCACAAAGAAGCCTCAAAATGAGGAAAAAAGACCTTCTCATTGGGGAGTAAAACCACAGTCTCCTTTGTGACAGGCCAGGGTACCCCTCCAGTATATCGAAGACAAGTGTATACTATCTTCTTCTGCAGAGCTATTTCCTATAAAGGTGAGAGACCTAGATCCGGACAACCCTCAGCTACCCTTGCCATCAGGGTAGCTTTAATATATTGATTTGGCCAGTCCTGTCTGAATCACCCTGCCTTATAAATCTAAGTTAGAAAGAAATTTCCAAAAAGGCCATACAATGGGGTGAAGTATATTGCTCTAAATCAGGGATCCTTAACCTTTCTTGGGTTTTGCACTCCTTTAGCAGGCTAGTAAAACCTATCCATTCTCAGAATGACGTCTTTTAAAAAATTCATAATTAAAGGAATGGAAATACTAAATTTCAGTTCCAAGTTAATGGAAACAAGTAATTTTTTTCCCATCCAATTTTACAGACCCCTTGGAATGTATCCATGAGACGCCTTTGAGGGCTGTGATATCCAAGTTAGAACCCCTGCTTTAAATCATTAACAAAGATGTTAGAAAAAAAAGGCTTGTGTCCTTGAAACTGAAAAGTGCTAATTTGAGAGAAAGCTAACTAGATAAATGGCCAAGATCCACACACAGACCCGTGATGGAGGCAGTATGGAAAGAGTGGTGAGACTGGAGTTACAAGACCTGAGTTTGGATACCCGTTCAATTATTCTCTATATAACCTTGGACAGCTCACTTCCTTGACCTCATTTCTGAATGAATGAATGAATGAATGAAGTCTTTATTAAATTATCTATACACTGAAGAGATTGTATTAGATAACCTATTAAATTCCTTCCACTCTAGATCTTGGACCCTAAAACCTTAATTCCGTACTTCCCACAAGGAACTAAGCTCCCCTTCTTATGTGCATGTCTGAGTCCTGTGGACTGGACAGGACACAGAACTCTATACCATTTTCACAAAGTGTCCTTTATTATTTATACTTCAAAGATTCTAATTTCATTGGGGTTAGTGCTCCTTCCACCAACAGAGATTGCAACCTCCACGACTAAGTAGATGGTCTCTAAGAGTTGCTCAGCCTGAAAATTTTCATTACCTAGTGGCCAACCTGGTAATGAGGTTTATTATTTATATTCAAGATTAATCGAGTTTCTCCTTCAGAGGCTCCAGGCTTTGTACTGAAAACTGAACAATCTGACACTAATGGCAGAGATAAGAAATAGTGTCAGGGAAGAACTAAGGAAAATGTGTGTGTGTGAGAGAGAAAGAGAGAGAGAAAGAGAGAGAGAGAGAGAGAGAGAGAGAGAGAGAGAGAGAGAGAGAGAGAGAGGAGGCAGAGGTAGAACATTTAGCAACCACTTAATTAGGGGTGTGCAGGTGTGTATGGTTACATATATGCACACATTTGTGTTCAGGAGAAAGGGAGACATAAAGAGAACTACAAGGTCACCTCAGTCTTTCCAAATCATTAGAGATATTTGATTAAAGGGTGAGATCAGTTTTGGAAAATGAGACACACTGAAAGCCTTGAAAGGTGACCTGCACCCGTAACCATGTTTCTTTATGAGTCTGAAGGTAACGATATCATTCGCATGGGCTATTGACCTGGGATGAAGGCCCTGCAGTTATGCATCATTGGGCATCATAATTGGCAAAGACATACAGGATATCTGAAAAAGTCTCTTCCTAGTCCAGAATCCACCTGCTTCTTGGAGTCAGAGCTTTAGGGTTCCCTGACGTGAGCAGGCAGTGTGAGTTTTGTTTGGGTTATTGAGTTTCAACATCAGCAGCAGACTACAGGCTGCATGTATTGCTCTGCTAGATGCCTAGGGGGATGAGATCCAGCCTCCATGTGAGCAGGTGAGGAATCCACTGGGCAAATCAACATGTGTAGCCAAAGCCCACTATAACTTAGCCTTTTATTACAAAGGTTTGGCTATAAAACCAATCAAATCGTGATGTTGAAACATAATGACCCACATGAATTAAAGTCACTTAATCCCAGAATTTGAGAATCAGAAGGGACTTTAATAGCCACCTAGTCCAACCTTTATATGAAAGGAAACCTGACAAAAGTCTCTGCTTAAAGACTCTAAAGACAGGGAAACTACCACTTCTTTAGGCAGACCATTCTACTTCTGGACAGCTCTAATTGTTAGGAAAGATTCTCTTGACATAAGGCAAAATTTGCTTGCTTTCAACTTCTATCTATTGTTCCTGGTTCTGCCCTCTTTGGTCAAATGGAATATCTAGCCCCTTCTCCCCATTATAGCTTTTCAAGTAATGAAGACAGCTAATACATCCCCGAGTCTTCTTGTCTCTAGGTTAAACATGCCCAGTTCCTACAACTAACCTTCATATAACACAGATTCAAGGTCCTTCATTGCTTTGGACAAAACATCTTATCAATGTCTTTCTTAAGCCATGGTGTCTAGAACTGAACATAATACTTTAAATGGGGTCGGATAAAGACAGCATACAGAGGAACTATCACCTCCCTGATAGCAGGATTGGAATGTCTTGTCAATTAAATTGTGGTACTCCTGCTCCCTCCCACCACCATTTATTTTCTTTCATTGAAAAAAGGTTTATTGATGCCTTTTGTTATTATATTCCATTTTATCATAATCAGGGAAATATAATAAAAATATTTGTAAAGTACTTTGAAAATCTGAAAGTGTTATAAAAGTGCCAGTTGTTTTTGTTGTTGTTATTGTTATTATTATTATTATTACAGCAGCAATTCATTTCAGGATATCCCTTATTCTCTTTCCACCTCACCCCCAAGCATACCAATGATCCTCTTCGTGACAAAGAAAAACAGTTAAGCAAAGCTGACTGACAGTGACTGCATGGGAGAATATGTGTATGTGACATTCCACACCCAGAGTCCCTCACCTCTCAAAAACAAGGAAGGAGGTCTCACCTCCATTTGCTGCTGTCAAGCATGGTCTTTACCTAAAGCATATTACTTTCTACATTCTAGACAGCTTACATAAACTTTATGTCATAGGCTGAGATGTAATCATTAAATGGAAAGCAAACTGGGCTAAAAGTATAGGACAAGGGCCTTATTCCCTAAACTTCCCTTGACTTCCTTTGATAACTTGGATGAAGGCCTTAGTTTCTTAGGTTTTCTTAATTGTGGAGGTGAGAAAGGAAAACATTTCAAATATGAGGAACCATTTGTATAAAGTCAAAGAGGTGGGAGACAGAAGGATATGTATGGGCAAAATCTAATGGGTCACTTTTATTAGAGTGGAGATTGCAACATGGCAGCATATATGTGGCACCCAACAGTAGGCAGCACTTATATGGCCCTTCAAGTCTGTTGCTGTTGTTAAGGCATTTTAGTCATGTCTGAATCGTTGTGACTCCATATGGGGTTTTCTCAGCAAAGACACTGGATACTAATGAGAATCAGAAGGGTCTTTAATAGCCATCCAGTCTAACCTATATGAAAGGAAACCTGACAAAAGTCTTTGATTAAAGACTTTAAAGACAGAGAAACTAAAGACAGAAACCACCTCTTTAGGCCGACCTACTTCTGGACAGCTCTAATTGTAACTGAATATAATGAAGAATCTGAGGTGAACAGGTTAAGTGACTTGCCCAGGGTTACACAGCCAGCAAGTATCTGTGATCAGATTTGAACTCAGGTCTTCCTGGTATTGTGGCACCTAGCTACGCCCTTGTAAACCAGAGTTCTTCAGGAAAGGCCCATCTGTAAGGCATTAACCAAACTTTCTCTCTTCCACCTACTTCTTAGGAAGGTACCAAAGATGAATAAGAAGGTACAAATTAACTCTCACAGGTTCCTCAGACCAAAGGGGCTTTTGTAAGTTAAGGCAAGTACATTTTTTAGGACCATGACAAGTTTCTGTTGAACCACAGATGGACTTGGTTTGGTGTGTTGAACTGAAATTTCTATGTATCAAAGCCTCTATTTTTTAAATATTCTAACCCATTTTAATCAGTGCTTTAGTAATGCATCCCCATCCTACTGACAAGCTAAATTGCTAGGTATTTATATTTGACATTTTCCTAAGTTTGTAATAATTGCCTCTCTTGTGAAATGAACTCTTCAAACACTGAACATTTCATTTCCTTTGGACAGATGTTTTCTCTTTCCCACCACCACCCTTGCCCCAAGGTAAATAAAGAACAGGTAGAAAATACCTAGGGATCTTAAGATGAGGAAACCTGGAGGGGATAGAAATGATGTGTGTATATAAGACTTTTGGAAAAAAAAGATTGAAGAGTCATATTTTCCACCTCTTATTACTTGACATTTGCTGTAACTTTCAACTTCCAAAATGCCATATCAGCTTAGGTTTTCACAATGACATTTTTTTTTTTACCTTTGGAAGGAAAAGACTGTAGATATCGGTTATGGTTATATGTCTGTTTGTCTGTGTGCATGATATCTTGTGCATATAATGGGTAGGTAGGCTGAATTGTTCAAGTAATCAAATAAGATAATAATAATGATAATACTTTGCTCTTATTCCTCAGTTGTTCTCAGTCATGTTTGACTCTTCGTGACCCCATTTGGGGCTTTCTTGGCAGAGATACTGGAGTGATTTGCCATTTCCTTCTCTAGATAATTTTACAGATGAGGAAACTGAGGCAAGAAATTTTATCTAGTTAAGACCACAGCATGGAAACCAAAGCAACTACTTTCAGAAGAGCTGGATTAAATTTGATTATTAAAATATCAGAGCTTCCAAAAAATAGATTCTTTACCCCAAAATTGTCATCAAGACAATTTAAGCTATCCATTCTGCTGCCAAGGGCTGTCAATTATACGTCTTGATCATTTCCAATTTACCTTGTATACAGCTTGTTTGTACACAGTTAATTACATGTTGTTTTCACCATTATACTGTGAGTTCTTTGAGGGAATGGACTGTCTTTTACCTTTCTTCATATCCCTTGGAGGTAGCTGGTGCAATGGCAGATAGAGCCCTGGGTTTGGACTCAAGAAGACCAGAGTTAAAATATAGCCTCATATTCTTTCTGTGTGACCCTGGGCAAGTCACTTAACCACTGTTTGCCTCAGTGTCCTCAACTGTACAATAGGGATAATAGTAGCACTTACCTCAAAGGGTTGTTGTAAGTTAGATCAAATGGGTGTTTATAAAAAGTGCTTAGCAACAGGGGCTAGCACATATTAGGAGCTTTATAAATACTTATTCCCTTTCCCTTTCCTAGTGCTTAGCACAGTGCCTGGCTTCAGGGATGGAACACTGAGCTGAGTTCAAATTCAGCCTCAGACACTTACTAGCTATGTGATCCTGAGTAAGTCACTTAACCTCTGACTGCCTGATAAGATGGATTTTCTGGAGAAGAAAATAGCAAACCATTCCAGTAGCTTTGCCAAGAAAAAAACAAATGGGGTCACAAAGGGTCAGATGTGGCTGAATGACTGAACAACAAAGGATGAAATGGGTTAAAATTATGGTGAGAAATATTTAGGATATACATGGAGATGGACTTCCTGACAACCACAGTGATTACTGGAAGAAGAAAATGAAAGGAAACAGGAAACTATTATATCCCAAATCCTGAAGGTCTAAGTATAGGAAAAACAACCATGTGCTTTGGGTGGTGCCTTGGGTGTCTCTGACCCAGAGACAACGTGATCAACTGTACAGCCTCCACAAGTCCATCCCATATCACTTCATCCTAAGAAATAACTGTGAGGAATCCAGAGAATCATGCTAAGACATTCCAGTGATGCAGAGTGAAGAGTAAAGGCAATAATATACACATTGACTACAACAATGACAATGAAAAGAACACCACCAAAGATGAAATGGAACGTGGTGCAATTTTAATGATCCAATTTAGCCTAGGAGAAGACTCGAGAACCTCTCCTCTTTGTAGAGGCGGGGCACTATGGATGTGGACTGCTGCATACACTGTCAGACTTTGTCACTGTCACTTGATTTTGCTGACCTGCTTCCCCCCCCCATTTTTAATGATTAATATGTTTGTTACAAGGGATGACTTGATGAATAAGGGAATATTTGGAAATGAAGAAGATGTAAAAACAATGGACATAATTTAAAAAAGAAGATTTAAAAAAGAAGATGAGCGAGAAATAAATGACCACTTTTGTTTTAGGGTTCAAATATTCTATGAATGAAAAGAGAATTGTTTAGTTTTGGGGAATCTCTTAGTTCAGACTCCTTCACTCACATGATCTCTATCTCCATGGTCCCTTTGTCACTCAACCACCCGAAGCTGCTTCATCTTCAAATCTCAGACTCTCAAAATCTCTCTGGTTCTTAATCCTTTCCCCTTCTCTCAATCCATCAGTCTTATTTGGTCTGGCTTTACTTCTTTTCATTAACAGTCTTGACCTTTTGAGCCATTTCAACAGTGTACTTATGATCTACTCTCAAACTCCTTGGCTTTTTGCCTCATTCTCAGCCTTGGGTTACAACCACTCTCTCTACCTTTTCTGTTCCATGCCCCAATTTTCTGAGAGTTTACTAGATGAATGCATTAATTAGTTCTTCCACAAAACACTCATACTAGCTCATTTTGACTGAGCCATCACTACTGCGTGGCAATCTTTTTATTCCTTTGTACACACTTCCTTTCATATTCCTTATTGTAACTGTTCCAAAGCTTTTCCATTTTCCTCAAACCTCCAACTTGTGTTTCTCAACCAGTGACTATTGCATTGAGAAAATTCAGGGCTTACTTTATCTCTCCACCATATTTCAAAATCCTTCAATATTAGAGGTTCTTAATCTAGGACCCCTGAACTTAAAAAAAAATTGATAGCTCTATTTCAATATAGTTGATTTCATTTGTAATTCTATGTATTTTATTGTATGCATGAAAATGGGCCTAAGAAGGGCTCTGTAAGCTTCACATGACTAAAAGGATTCCGTGAAACAAAAAAGGGGTTAAGACTCCCTACCCTGGGAGCTCACCCACTTCTACTTCCTTCCCACTAGTTTCCAAGGATGAGGTGGTTCTCCTCCACACCAAGGACAGTCTCTTCTCTAGTGACCTTACTCTACCCTCTTCCATTTCTTCTGGGACTTTTTTTTTCTATCTCTTACTTTCTCTAATATTTAACCTTTCCCTATATATTGGACTTTTCTTTCCTTCTCTCTAAAGTCATATTCAAGTCTCCCATATGCTAAAAATCATTTCTATTTTCTCAAGTTATCAGCTTCTATCTCTTCACACCTTCATTGTGAAAGATCAGTCAGTATTACTTATCCTCACTGCCCCCAGAGGCTCTCACCCTTATCATGAGCAGTGTCAGCCCTGCATCTCACAGGGATTTGCTTCTAGGTAGACTGATGCCATAATTCTTGCCAAGTGGCTGCATAGAAAGTGCCATCTTTTTTCCATCTATGCCTGGTGTCACTGAGACACCCAGGGCTGGGACTTCAGAATATGTTCTCCTGAGTCTACATATCTGGGGCACTGTTTATGCAACCACAGGAATGAGGTAGAGGGTGGAAAGAGCCAGCATGCTATTATAGTAGATAGCTTACTGGCCAGAAATTTGGAAGAACTTGGTCAAAAACTGCCTCAGACACTTACTAGTTATATTATCATGGGCAAGTCATTTAACTTTTTTGGACCTTGGTTTTCCAGTCTACAAAATGGGAATAATAATGCTTAACATTTATGCAGCTCTGACTACACAGGGTTGTTATAAAGATGAAATGAGATAATATATGAAAAGATCATGATACACTTTAACCCTTTAAATATCATTTGTGATTACTAGCAGTTTTCTCTCATTGTTTGCTTCCTTGGAAATGGGTCTTAAGAAGGGCGAGGAAGAAGGGTGATGAGCTCAGACAGGAGAGTAGTCACCTTGTGCCCTCACCTTGGTCAGGGACAGTACCTTGAAGCCCTTTCCATGGACCTCTGGCAGAGCACTTTACCTATGTTTTTCTGCAGAGAAGCTGCACTCACCCTAAAGCAGTGGTTCTCAACCTGTGGGTTATGTTCAATTTAAATACATCCTGCATATCAGATATTTACATTACAGTTCATAACAGTAGCAAAATTACAGTTATGAAGTAGCAATGAAAATAATTTTGTGATTTGGGGTTCCCACAACATGAGGAACTGTATTAAAGGGTTGCGACATTAGAAAGGTTGAGAACCACTGCCCTAAAGGTTGTAAGAAAGAGAGGTGGGAGGCATTCATTCACCAAGTGCAGCTGTCTGACCACCTGCTCCCAGCATCAACTGCTGCCCACATGTCTACAGTCTCTGAGAGGTGGCTGCATGCTTCCTGTTGTCCTGCCTCTCCATCCCAGGGGCAGGGGCTTCTGAATGTTGTATCTTTTTGTAAGATCGACTTATTTCAATGGTCTTTTAGGGTATGTGGTCCCAACAACTCCATAGAGAATTAGGGGCTGGGACTGGAGTCCTGGAGTACAGTCACCCAACATATAGTCCTGAAACTGTGAGAGAACTTTATAGGTGGAATGGAATAAGCCTACTATGTTCCAGCCTACCATGTGCCAGACACTGTGCTGAGTACTTTACAATTATTATCTCCTTTGGTCATCACAACAATCCTGTAAGGCAGGTGTGGAAACTGAGGCATGCAGAGGTTAGGTGACTTACCCAGGATAACACACATAGTAAATGGCTGTGGCTGAATTAGAACTCAGGTCTTCCAAACTCCAGGCCCACTGCTCTAGCTGACTAGGTCATAGAAAAGGACTAGGGACAATTCTATTGATCTTCGTATCTCTCCTAGCACCCAGCAGAATCACTAAATGTTAAAACTGGATGAGACCTTGGGAATAATTTCTTACAAATTTTTTGTTTCTAATGAGGAAATCAAGTCCTGTAGAGGCAGGAAAGTGACTTGTCCAAGATGACTCTGAAAGAAGCCTGACTGGATCTTGAAAGCAGGCAATTCCTGGGGTTGTAGAATTTAGAGCTGGAAGGATTGTGTTTAAATCCTGGCTCCAATGCGTGCTGTCTGTGTGTCTGTGCGCAAGTCTGTTTTCCTTTCTGGTTCCAATTTGCTCGTGTATAAAATGAGTAAACTGGATGCAGTCCTTTTGATTCCAAATCCAATACTTACTCCAATAAATAATACTTTTTTCCCACAACAAGTATAATAAATATGTGTTGAATTAATTTAAATTTAGTCCTTCCTTGGCCTCTGGGCTTAACCTCGCCTAATGTAGCCTGGTGGATGAGTACCTCCAGGGAGGAAGATCCACTGCCTATCATACATCACTGCCAGAAAGCTCTTCCTTACAGTGAACCTAAATCCCTCCAGCTGGAACTTAATACTTTTCTTTTGTTCTATGTATAATGGAGACAAAACTCGTGTTGTTTACTATATAACTTCTGAAGGACATTTTAAAAACTCACCCCTAGAAACATAAGGATAAGGCCATAAATTTAGAGTGGAAGATGATCCCGGGGGTTCTTAACCTGGGGTCCATGAACTTAAAAAAATGTTTTGAAAACTTCAATATTTTGATTTCCTCTTTGGGCTCCACTCCTGGCTTTCTCCACCATGCCCCCAGCATCCCTCCTCCCCTGACCTTGTCACACAGGAAATGCACTCTATTCTTCTGATTAGTTGGTTACATAATAAATGCTTGTAAACTTGTTGACTAACTGTATTTCAGTAAAATGGGCTTCCATTATAATCCTATGTATTTTATTTTATGCATTTAGACACATTAAACTGAGAATGGGTCCCTTTGTTTTACCAGACTGCCAATAGGGTCCATGACACAATGAAATGTGAGAGCTCTTCATCAAGGACAGTGGTTCTCAACCTTCCTAATGTAGTGACCCTTTAATACTCATATATGGGTGGATCTGCATGTGGGAGGACCCGACTGGAGACAGACAGAGGAGCCGTGTCTCTGTTCCTAAGACCTTCGGAAATATGTGTTTTCCAATGGTCTTAGGCAACCCCTGCGGAAAGGTTGTTCGACACCGAAAGGGGTCATGACCCACAGGTTGAAAACAGCTGATCAAGGACAACTTTTCATTTTAAAGAAGCAGCTGAGGAATGTTAAACGACCTGCCCTAAGTCATGAAGCAAATGGGATTTAAACCCAGGTCTTTTGACCCCAACTCCAGCAGTCCTTCCACTGTATTCCTCATTGTTTCAGCCTTTCTTGGCTCTAAATTCACCACTATGTAAATTCTTTTTGTGGTTCTCTGCAGTTGGCCCCTCTCTTAGCTTTCCTTGCTTTTCTGTTGTTCCCATGCCGATAGTTGAATAGTCCCCAGCTTCATATAGACAGCAGGCAGTGCCTATATCATCCTCTTATTTTGTCTCTCTACCCATCTGTGTCCTATAGGGTGCCACATTAAACCCATTTGGTCCATGATACTGGTTGACTGGTTCATCTTTCTTCCTCTCCTCCCTTCCTCCCTAGAGATGAACATGATGGTGGCTTCCAGGGCCTGGCTGGTACCTGCTGAGGCCCAAGAAGTCTCCCCCTTGCCAAAGAGTTGTAACCAAGGTGGCCAACAGCCAGTGGGAGTCTGATTCAGGGTTGCGGGAAAAGTGAGTCAGCACCAGGCCCTCAGTGTTGGAGCCAGCCAAGCCAATCAATTGACCTTCTCTCTAAAGCAACTCAGATCTGCTGGCTGCCAGTTCCCTCCTCCAGGCTGCCCGCCAATGGCAGCTTCCTTGGTAGCTCAGGCCTTTCAGTAACTATAGCAACTGGTAGACCCAGGCAGTGAAAGTACTAATAGGACTGGTCGGAAGATACATAAAATCATCATCATTACCAAGAATTAATTGCTCTGGGTCTATAGAAGTGATCAAGGGAAGTGAGGAATCCATGCTACTTTCTTTGGAGTTTACATTATAAACCAAACAATATGGTTTTAAAACAGGAAGACCTTGTCTTTTATAGGGATAGGGACTGGACCTGAGATATAATTGGTATTGGGAATTCCTAGATGATTAAATTCTGTCTATGTGGATTGATACCTTCTCTGCAACTTACAACCTTAGAAACTTGCCTAGAGCATTGAGAGGTTTGGTGATTTACCCAGGGTCATGTTGCCACTATGTGTCTGAAGTGGGGCTTGAATCCAGATCTTCCTGGCTCTGAGGTCATGGTAGGAAAGGAGTCACACTTATTGGTTATCTAGAACGACTGTGGCCTAGGACCAAGGAGTATGGGATGTAGAAGAAGCTGAGCATTGGTGAACAACCACAAGACATGCAAGCTTTAATCTTTGCTTCTTTGAAGTTAGACGTTTCCTTCCTTTTCCTTCCTCCCTTCCTTCCTCCCTTCCTTCCT
>CM053599.1:167155910-167174048 GCA_028646575.1 Pseudocheirus occidentalis | reverse complement strand
CTTAAATACTGCCAACAAATTTGTAGGATATGTATAATGTTGAACCAGTGGCCCACAAGCTGTTT
Source organism: Pseudocheirus occidentalis (assembly GCA_028646575.1). NCBI lineage: Eukaryota > Metazoa > Chordata > Mammalia > Diprotodontia > Pseudocheiridae > Pseudocheirus > Pseudocheirus occidentalis. Next base: position 167,173,983 of record CM053599.1, on the reverse strand, counting down.
TTAAAAATGGTGCACTCTTTGCCAGAGTGAGAGTGGTGTGCTGAAATCCAGCATAAAATTCTGAGTGGATGCACAAGGAAGTGGGGGAAGGAGGAGGAATATTCAGACCTATGGCTTTTTTGTGTGTTAAATAAACAGACAACTGGAAATCAAGACAAAGAGATTTTAGAAACATTTAAAATTAAAACATACATCTCTGAGCTTGCTGATGTATATTAAAAGATTGTCTCTATGGAAACATCTTTAGACATTAGCCCATTAACTAACTCACTAAAAAGTTGTTTTGTTAGGTTTTTTTTCTAATTCTGTAAACCAGCTTTTCTTTGGTATGGAATGTATCTTTTAAAGGAGAGTTCTTTCATGGACAGCTTAATATCCTCCCATTACAACAAAAGAAATGTCATTTAATCACCTTCTACCCAGAATTTTGAACCACATGGTGAAACAGTCTGAGAGGCAAAGAGCCTCAGAGATACCTGATAAAACCTTGATTCTTTGGGCCCATAAATCTGTAGGTTAAGATTTCCTCCTTCTGTGCCCTGACACATTGGGAGACTGTGAATATTTGATGCGTTACCAGCTCTTATCCAACAATATTTTTCTTTTGTCAGCTTGCAATTTTGTAACTGCTGAAGCCAAAATGCACGCAATGCTGTGGGGAAAATCATTGGAGACTTATTTCAGATGCTGGCTTTCAAAACGCAGGATTCATACTAAATCATTCTATGTTTTCAAGAGGGTGTGTGAAAGTGATGTCAGTAGGCATGGGGAAATCTATCTCTCTGTGTCCCTACTTAATCAGTAAGTGGTAGGTAAATACCATAATCCATATAATTTTCTTCCTAGTATCCTGCCTGTCTTCTTGATAAAGACTTCATTTGGGTGATAGTAATATTTAAAATTATCCATAACTCCAGTGTACTGAAATAGACTAAATAGAACTGGGAAAGCTTATCACTAAAGTCCTATTCTGATCTAGAATCTTGTCATGGAAGTGATTTGGGGTTCTAGAATACCATGCCAGTGGAGTATAAGCTCTAGCAGGTCCCATTAAGCTAGAAAGTTTTGACTCCCTTGTGCCCAAGGAAGGATTGAATTTGTCATCTGAGGACTATACAAGTTAGATTTAGAGATACTCAACAAATAGTTGACCACAGGATGATGCATTTTTCTGCCACCTAGTCCAACTTTTTCATTTCACAAGTAAGGAAAGTCAGGCCCTCAGGGATTTGGACTAGGTCATTGTCACCCATCAAATTAATGATAAATCCTGGAAGGCACCCAGGTCTTCTGACTCGAAGCTGGTATTTTCCCACAATACTCCATTCCCACCACACTTGGTTCACCTCAAACTGACCTGTGAGTAGCTATAGTCATTTCCTCATCAGATCTTTCAAACACGTTTGAGAGAGATGTTTAAATAAACTGTAGCTTTGAAGCTATCCTATTTCAATGCCTCAGAACAGTGTGTGGAAGTGATCTTGGAAAATGTCTTGCCAAGATATAAAGTCTTTGGATATAGATTCAATTTTTTAAAAACTGATGTTTGTTTTCCAGGAACCAAGCTTCATTAAGTTCAGAGAGGCTCATCTCCAGAGAACTGGCTATCAGGAAGGATTTTTTTTTCAAACATAGAAACCCATGAAATAGTCTACTAATGCATAGAGCTTGAGATCTGTTTTGGTCATTATTTTACCCAAGGACTAATGGATATGGACTGGACCAATGATGTCATTGCTGTCCCAGGTGAGAAATCTCTCTCCACTGATACAGATTGACCCTTTCTTCAAAATCTATAGGCTTGGAGATTTGCCTTGAGACCTAACAGATTAAGTGACTTATCCAAGAGTATGCATCTTGTACATGTCAGAGGCAAGACTTGAACCTGGGTCTTCTTGGCTCCAAGGCTAGATATTCACTATGCAGCACTACCTCTTGGTGTGCCTACACTGTCAAAATCATGAACACTCAAAGTATTGGGGTAGGTATTAATTTTATAAGTCAAATCTGGTTCAATGGCACAACAGAGCACTCCCAGTCTCAAGGAGGTTTGTGACAACCTTCAACTGTAAAAGAGCATTAGACCAGATTCTGCATAGCTAGAATGGAATGCTGCCTATCATGACATGGCATCCACCTTGAGGACTATCCACTGACTTGAGAGAGAATCATTTCTTTTCATACATATAGGGATCTGTGGTTATGAATATACAACCTCAGTACAACAGGGTAAATGATGAAGAAATGAAGTCAAGTACACTATTATAAGTACTCTACACACTGATAGCTGTTTCAGAACTGGGAATGTTGATGTAGAATAAATGCTAATATTCCTAGCATCTAAATCAGGGGTTTCATGTAAAGAATTGAGCTGACCTGAGTGCTAGAAGAGTTATACAAGAGTGTTTATATTTTACCTACATATCCAGTAATATCAGAGCTGGAGGGTTTGGAGCCAGACATAGACTATGTTTTTTCATTGGTTAAGTTGCTTTATGATACTTGAAATTCCTGACCACCAATTTGTCTTTATGTGGAAAAGTAACATCTTCATGTGACTTAGGTCTCTAGTTCCTGAGAAATATCTACAAAACCTCTGGTCTAGGCAGGGATTCAGGATTCTTTGTGCATCTCTACAAACATGCAGGACTTGGTGTAAGAACTAAAAAGGAGCTAGTATGATTGATTTTTACCTTGTCCTCCCAGTGCCAGCCTCAAAGATAATTGCACCTTGAATTATGAAGAGAGAAAAGAAAGGAATAGAAAAGGAAGAAATTGAATGGGAAGAGGAAGAAAGTAAGGGAAGAAATAGAGGAAGAGATGGAGGGAGAGACAGAATAAGAGAAGAAATAGAGAAGTGGTAGAAGGGTAAAAGAAAGAAAAAGTAAAGAGATAAAAAGACAAGGAGAAATGTTAAGAGAGATAGCAGGGAAGAGCAAGAAGAGATAATAAGGGAGGAAGAAGAGATAGAGATAGATATTGGTGAGAGAAAAAAGAATAATAGGAGTTATTTATATGAAGAACCAAATTAGGAGTTCCTTTGCCAGAACTCTAATCCCAGCACCTAAATGAAGGAACCGTCCAACAAAGGAGAAGCTAGGAGACACTAAAGAAATTACACAACCTGAACTCTGAGTGAAGAGAGACCCTGACTAGTTCCAAAGAAACCCAAACCCAATCCTAAAGATGTGACATTATCTAAACATAAGACATTTTGAGCAGAAGTTTTCCCCATGGGGGGAATAAGGCTAGTAACCTTTTAACATCAAGTCAACTCAGGCAGGGGTAAAGTTGGATTAAGCATGGAGAAATTCATCAAGCAGAGGGTTTAAGAATGCTTCCAGATAAACAGAGTTTATCTGAACAGTGAAAGTCCCTTAGAGCTGTCCATGGTGCTAGCCATTTCTCAGCTCCTGAGCCTCTTGTATTACTGGTCTACTGACTCTGCTAGCAACTCAGCTTATTCAAACTCCACCTTTAGTGGAAGACTTTCTAGTTATTATGACCCAGATGTATTTCCACAAGCCTATACTCTATATTGTGATATAATGGAGTTCACAGCATTTAAAGAGTTACAAAATCAGGGTTCAGTTTTCAGCTCTGACACTAGCTTATGATGGGTGGGAAAATCATGTCATTGCTCTATACCTCAGTTTCCTCATCTGTAAAGTGAGGGTTAAGAAGCAGTATTACTCGTGGATAAAATCTATTTCAGAGTCCAACTGGGGTCTTACCTTTGACACACAATGTCTGTGCAACTATGAACAAAGTCACTTGATCTCTCAGAGGCCCTTAGGCAACGCTCTAAAACTATATAACTTGCAAAAAAGCTGCCAATCTGCACTGGAACAAGGAGTTTCCTTAGTATTTATGTGACCTTAGATGAATCACTCATATTTCCTGGACTTCAGTTTCCTCATCTTTAAAATGGAGGGATTGGAATAGATTGACTTTGAAGTCTCTTCCAGCTCTATATGCAGGATCTTATGATATGATACCAATGAAATCATAGTTCTAATCCAAAGAAAGGGGATAGGCAGTAATATTCTACACTACCTGACTCATTTGTGAAGAAAGTGATTTCTATGATTTTGAGTTCTTTTTAATTTTATCCCTATCTAGACTCCATATCACTGAATCATTCCCACTGTTTGATTTCCTGTGGAGCCTCAGTTACTCAGGGACAACAACATAAACGAAAATAACAAACAAAAATAATTTTTAAAAATAAATGCTGAAAAATCACTACAAAGATTTATCTTGGTCCCAAGACATGAGAAGACACCTTATCTCACCACTTTGTAAAGGCTGAGGTGAGGTCTACATGTGTAGAATATTATATATAATGTCAGATTTTTTTATGTATTGATTGGTTTTACTGATGCTTTCTCTTTCATCTTCTTTTTCTTTTTATATTTGTATTACAATGGATATTGCTCTGGTAGGAGAAAAGAGAGATACAAGTGGGAAATTAGGTGACATTAAAAAACACAAAGGATATTAATAAATATTTATTTAAAAATTTAAAACTACCTAGACACAGCTTTCAGCTACTGGAAAAAAAGTGAAATGGACAGCCATGCACATAAGAAAGGGACTTCCATTCCCCCATTCTCAGTCCCTGAACTTCAAGGGGGGAGGTAAAGGGGGAAAGAGAGAGTCCATATATGTGTGTATGTATGTTTGTTCACATATATGTGTGGGTGGGAGTCAAACTGAATCAGTCCTTCAACTGCATCAACCTTAAGAATGCTCAGAAATCTCATTTTCCATCTTATAGTAAATGATTGTTCACTATTAAAACTTGGGAAGTTTATTTTGAGATAGGTTGTTTTGATGGATATGGATGAAAAGGGACATTCGACCTTCAGCTCCTTTAGCAAATGGGATTTTAAATGATTCTGTACTCTATTTCACACCATTTTTTAGCACTGAGTTAACCCAGCTTGATATGATCACTCCTCGCACAATTTCAATGTGCTAAGTTGCTAATTTGATTGGATTCAATGACATGTAAATGATTGGGTTCAATAAAGTACAGAGGGAACATTCTATTCTACCTTTATGGAAAGCCCCTAGCTCCTCATTGATCTCATTAGTTACAGTAGGCTTCTGTCCATCAGGAAGAGAGAGGAGCTTGGAGCCTTCCTTTGGATTTGGTTGATAATCATCAGTGAATGACCAGCTATGTTTCAATCTCTCTAACATAAAGGAACAAACAAAGGAGCCTACCTGGGGGTGCAAATTACTCTATAACTTAACAAATACAGTAAAATGGACTTCAGAAAAAGATCCAGCCTGGGCCAAAATCCACACTTGTCACACCCTCCACATAGTTCTGTCTTGACCTATTGCCATAGGTGGAACAAAACTCTAAGTAAGAAAGTTGCATCTCCTGAGTATCACTCTCCACATGATGTCTTTGCTGCAAAACTTGTGACCTGACTTAGCAAAAAATGCATGTCTACATGGTGTATAAAATTAAATTTTGTAGGTTTAAAAATATGCATTTTAAAGTTACATTAAAAGTATCCTTTGTGGCTATGGGACTTTCCCTATGTGTACACTGCTCCAAGGAAACTGTCTCCTTTTCCCATCTATAATCTCATCTTTGACAATGGACAAGATCCTATTCATACTATTGATACTGAGTTTACAAAGGCAGTTTGTGCCTATGAAAAGGACCATAACCTAAAAGAGGGATAAACCAGGTTCTGGTTCTGAATCCTGCCATGAACTAGCTAATTGACCTTAAACCCCCTAGATTTATTTTCTCATCTATTAAAAAGGGGGGTAATAATATCTACCTAAGTGGAAGCATGGCAAAGTGGACAGAGAACTGACAGGTCAGAAAGACCTGTGTTCAGATCCTGCCTCTCACATGTACTGGCTGTATGACTCCGGGAAAATCACTTAACCTCACAGTCAACTCTCTGAGACTATAAATGTGAGAGTAATTGCTTGTCTGCATTGGTGAAAGGAATTTCCCCAGCAGGGAGCCTCATACTCTGGTAAAATCATGGATTAATAATAATCATATTAAAATCCTGTCCTTCCTAGATCACAGAGCTGTAAAGAGGAAACAAGATTGTATAATAAAAGGCTTTGGAAAAGGAAAATTCATAGTTCATAAATGTATGGTATCAAGATTAAGCAACATAATATAGTAGATAGAGCCATGAAAAAAATGTCAAGACATGGGTTTGAATCCCACCTCAGATACTAGATGTGTGATTACAGGCAAGTCGCTTAACTTCTCTGATCCTCCATTGCCTCAGCTAGAAAATGGAGGTGATAATCTTTCCAGTCATGGGTTGAGTGTGAGGAAAGTCCCTTAAAGTACTGCTATACATTGCAAGTTATCATTAGAGTATTATGAAATGGTAAATCTCTGAGGCAGCTTCTCACGAAATACTTCCTATAGTATAGTCTTCATTCCTTAAGGAATAGGAAAAAATTGTTAAAAATCTGTGCCTTGTAACACAAGTGATTCCTTGAGGTAACATCTCCATAATGTTTCTTGATTGTTAAGGGATTATATGGAAAAGGACCATGAAGACTGGAGGAATGTCTGATTCACTTTCTAAACATGCCCTTCACAATCCATTTTGGACAATTCTCTCACATCCAGAAATCCATTTATAAAATTTGTTCCTGCAAGGAGTATATATTCAATCCTATAAACGCCTATTGAATACATTCTACATGGGGGGAAAAAACCATACTAGGCACAAGGGAATATAGATAAACAAGAAGCAGTCTTTGCCTTCAAGGAGTTTGCAATCTAATTTAATTTTGCCTAAACTGTTATAGAAGTCTAAATACTGTCTTAATGCAGTTACTCCTACTTTCAAGTCAGTATGGTATAGAGAAAACAATTTTGGATTTGTAGTCAGAGGAACTGGGTTTATTTATACCTTGGCTGTGCTTTCACCTTTTGATTTTGGATAAATCATTAAACTTCTCTGGGCCTCAATTTCTTTGTTTGTTTTTAATTTTTTTGGAGGAGAGAAGGCACAGCAGTTGGGGTTAAGTGACTTACCCAAGGTCACGAAACTAGTACATGCCAAGTATCTGAGGTCAGATTTGAACTCAGGTCCTCCTGACTCCAGGAGCAGTACTCTATTCACTGTACCACCTACCTGCACCAGGGCCTCAATTTCTTGAGCCATAAAATGAGAGATGATCTCTAAGATCCTTTCCAGGTCCATATCTATGATTCTATCATCAAAATGTATTTCTTAGAATATCCAGACTTTAATTCCTTATCATTAACCTATTCAACCATCTCTAGAGACAGGCAGGAAAAGAACAATTTTTAAAATAACAGCTTCTGTACTTATCCTGCCCTCCCTTTGATACCACTCCACTTCTTCCTTGTTACTGTCTTACCCCCTCCCTCCCCTTTCCCTTTTGAGTTTAATGTATTTCTAAGTCAAAATGGGGGTGAAGAGGAGATGGAAGTATAATTGCCTTCAATCTTACTTTGTCTGATTCAGATGGAAGTAAAGTTCATCATACATGTTTCCTACAACCTTTCCTCTATGACAACGTAACTTCCAAATTATGCCTCTCTTCTATGCAACAGAGATTTACCTCCTTTCTTCCCTTATATAGTCCCCTTTTTGTCTTTTTCCAAGGCCCTTGACACAGAACAAAACAACCTTTAGGCTCTCTTTTCTTAGCTTTTCTCTAACCCTTAAAGATAGTAGCATTCTGAAAAAGACATTTTTTTAATCTCCCTATTAATATGTAAACAATTCATCCCCACATTTTTTGTGATTAAACAAATATGTGTAAACAAATGTTTATCTTTGCTCCTGCATATCCATTTCAAAATATCTAACTATGTCTAGCTTTTTTTATGCTTGCAAATCTTCTGTTCCACTAGAGATCAGGGGTTCTTAAATTCTTTTGCATCTTTTACACTTTTGTATACCCAGCAAATCTTATGGACTCCTCATAATAATATTTTTTAATTCACAGAATGAAGTGTCCAAGTTTACAAAGAAAAACAATTACATTGAAATAGTTATTTTAAATATTTTAAAACTAATTCACAAACTCCAGGTTACAAACTTTTATATTATATGATCTATAAGAATCTCGTCCAATTCTAAATCTATGATATGATTATCAAACTTGATTTCTGAAACTACCTGATATTTAATTCCTTATCATTAATCAATTTACCATTTCTAGACTGAGTCTGTGCTAAACTGAATCTCAATACCTTCATGGAGGCAAGACTGATCTTATATACAGAAAGACTGTGGGAGAGATCTAGAGGTGGTCTAGAGGAGGGGTTTAAGGAAGGTCTTGAGAAGAGTCCAGGGAGGATCTTGAGGGCACTGGGGTTGGACTCCAGGAATGGGATTAGGGGTGGGAAATAGCTGAAGGCTACCTGGAGATGATAGACAATGGAGGGCTAGGCTAGTTAAAGGGTAACAGATTTGGGTATAGATATTTTGATAGGACCAAGGGTGGGAAGCAGCCGGACAATGAAAGGTTGGACTAGGTTAAGGGTAATAAATTTGGGTCTAGCAATAATGAGAGGCTTATGACCTCAGGCAAATCAAGTGGAAAGATTCAAGGGGGATCCCAGAGCCAAAACAGCTATCAATTATTATCAATAACACTTCTGAATAGGATAGAGACTGCTTATTATTTTGTTAATCTGGGGAAATCCAAGGCAAGGAAACACCCTCTCTGCCAATGCTGATCAACACCTTCTCTGAAATTTATAAGTCTTCTTATAACTTCTTAGAACACTCAAAAATTGGAACTTGCTGTGTCACACAACCAGTATATGTCAGAGGTAGGACTAGAACCCAAGACTTTTTGGTTCTAAGACCAGCTCTTTATAATATCTCTCCTTAACAGATCTTTTGTTCTACTTTTAGGCAATTTCTGAGTCTTTCTGTTGTGTTAAGGAAGACAAAGACTTTGCTTGTCCAATGACTAAACAAAAGAGTGAGAAGTGAAATGTTTTGCAAAAAGATAGCAACTAACCATTTTGACTTGGGGAGAGGAATCCCTAATCTCACACACACAGAAAAAAGATTGAAAAATTCCATCTGAGTTTGACATAAAGCTAGCCTCCCAGGTGTTTAGCTTTACCATAGGTAGGTCACAGTTATGGAACCTCAAGTCAGGCTTCTCAGAAGGGAATGTCAGTCTAGACATTTTACCATTATGACCTTGCTCTACCCCAGAAAATCTGTCTCTAGCACTCACTGCCCCTTACATCCTTTCTGACTCTGACCCTTTAGGCAATCAAAACCCAACTAAAAACAAGAGTAAACTTATTTGGGTTTTTAAAAAGTGCCAGCTGGGGCTGCTTCTGGGTTAGCTTTCATTTGCTCTGTCCGTGTCACAGCCATAAAAGGGTACAGTCAATAGCTTAGTCACTACTCAGCTTCCAGCACATATTGGATTAGAGAACAGAGTGAAACACAGTGAAAGCCCAAAGCCTTAAGGACAGACGGGAACCATTTCATCTCAGTCTGAATTGAGGTACTGTATGTGTTCATTCTTGCAGGGCTTTATGCCACAATCTTTTGAGTGGGGCTTGATTGAAATAGAATTGATTGGAATTTAAGTGGATTCTTCTCTGATGCTGCTCAACCAGCTCTTTCTCTTTGTTTCACTAGAGTAGTTGTTTAGGGAACAATCATATGGATAGATAAGAAATACTTAGCAAGCAAGACAGTCCCTCCCCTCAAGGGGCTTACATTCAAAAAGACAACTGGTAGAAAGGAAAGGAAAGATACCTTTTATGGTACCTTCTGACACTCCAGAGAGTAGAAGGCAGATTTTCCTTTCTTTAGGGATACAGTGGAAAAAGCATCAGTCCTGGAGTCAAAGCTACTGAGTTCAGATCCAGGTTCTGCCATTTAATACCTGTGTGAACTTGAGGAAATTATTTCACTTCCCTTCCCTTTCCTCATCTCTAAAAAGTGGAAGTTGCATTAGATGGCTTCTGAGGTCCCTTCTAGTTCTCCACAGATAATCCTATGGCCCTATTACAAATTAAGGAGAACTTGATTGGGAAATGGAAAACGTGGGCTTGAGTTCTACTTTGGTCACATCTTGCGTGATTTAGGGCAAATCATTCTGAGCCTCGATTTCCTCATCTGTAAAATGGAAATAATAAATATTGGTACTACCTGCCTCACAAAGTTAGCATGAGGATCAAGTGAGACAATGCAAATGCCAGTTTCTCACACTGATGTGCTGCAGTTTGCTAATAAAATTACTCTGAAAGATGCAACACATTTTCTTCCCCAATTGAACAGAGGCAGTACCTTTAAAAAAAATGGATGAGAAAACAAAACAGATATTTATCTGTTGGGGAATGTTTGGACAAATTGTGACATATGAATGCAATGGAATGTGACTGTGCCTTAAGAAATGATGACTATGATGAATTCAGAGAAACCTGTGAAGATGTGTAGGAACTGATGAAAGTTGTAATTAATGGAACCAGTAGAACAACTTACATGGTGGGCATAATAATATAAAGAGAAGCTATAGAATTCTGACCAAAACAGTGACCAATCATGACTTGATAAGACTGCTGATGAAGCATATCACCCACCTATTCAGAGGCAACACAATGTGTTGATTTGTTTTATTTCACAGTGCTAATTTGATTCAAGAAGTTTTTGATGGGGGTTTGAGGTAGAGAAAGGATAGTGATAGAGATGCAAAAAAAGAGAAAAAAAGGAAGAAAAGAGCACCAATAAAACATTTTAGGATCCATAGACTGAAACAAAATGAAGTTCAGAAGGGAAGGCAAATTGGAAATTTTGTTACTACCTTGTTTCATTTAACAGACACTTAAAAACTATATGTAATAGATTTCATGATTTTTATATACAATTCTTTCTCTCTTTTTTTGACACTTTGTATATTTAAAGGTACATTGTTGATTACTGCTAAATTGATCATTTTTTAAAAAGGAAATTTAGAAGGAAAGGATGTCTTGTACATACTGGGAATTTATTAAATGTTTGTTGAAATGAAGACTTATCCACTTGACTTCCCTGGGTCTCAGTTTCCTCATATATAAAACTAAGGGGTTAAACTAAATGACTTCTGAGGTACCATCCCACCCAAGATCCATGATCTTAGTTGCAAGGCCCTTTTATAGATGGTGAAGATACAAAATGGAAAACTGACACTTCCTCAAGGAAATTACAATATAATCAAGGGCTTGAGAAACATACACATATAAGGGCAATACTCATATGGAAGTATAACTTCATCAATGTGACTGTTCCTTCCAATGATGCAGTCAAAGCTCCTCCATGACTGCCTATCTAGTGTGCCTCTTGTCTACGTCATCCAGCAAGTTTGCCCCTGGATTGGGATGAGGGGCAGGTTAACCCAATTATGAGCTAGGGAGCTTCTTTAGTTTCTCTTATTATTACCAGGATACCAGTGGAGCACACAAACCATCCAACACATGTCACTTTTGCCTCAAGACCAACCTGTCTTATTTCCAAATGCAAATTTCTTTGATGACAATCTTTATTCTAGTTTTCCATAGTGGCTTATTTGCTATGTACTATAGCCTACTCACATATACTTTCCCACTGTACTCTTAAAAGTAGCCATTCTTAATTCTTTGGAAACTGTAGCATTTCAAAACTTGTAACCATATAGCACTACCAGAAGAATGTTGGTATTAAAAGATGACATTTTGACAAGAGTCACACTAGATAGGTAGGTGTGAATGAGCTTTGTCTTGCATCATTGGAGGGAACAGTTACACTGATGAGGTCATACCTCCATATGAGTATTGTACTTACTTGTGCATGTGTCTCAAACCCTTAATTATATTGTAATTTACTTGACATGTGAAGTTCAGGTTCATTGAAGGAGCTTTGATATTTCCCAAAGACAATCCATCTACTTTCAAAGTCTTGTTTCATTCTTGTACCAACTTTTCCATTTGTATTGTATTTCCAGGATATAGATACAGATTAGACAGATCAGTAGTTCTCAACCTTCCTAATGCCACAACCCTTTTATACTCATGTGTGGACATATCTGCATGTGGGCAGACTCACCTGGAGACAGATAGAGAAGCCGTGTCTCAGTTCCTAAGATCATCAGAAATAACTGTTTTCCAATGGTCTTAGGCAACCCCTGTGAAAAGGTCATTTGACCCCCAAAGGGGTCATGACCCACAGTTTGAGAACTGCTGAGATAGATAGATAGATAGATAGATAGATAGATAGATAGATAGATAGATGTGTACACACACACATACATATATCAGAAAATAAGTATTAAAGTCCATAGTTGTTACTCTCTCCACCTTGAAGATAGTATTGTCAGAGTCTAAAGTTTTTATGAGCCTTTTTGACTTCTTCTTTGTGACTTGTGAATTGATACTTCAACATCCTCATAATTGTGTTACTTCTAGTATAATCTCTATATATTCTTTGTTTATTCTGAAAAACTTTATTGTAGGTGGAATGGAACACAGCTGGACACAGTAAGTTAGATGATTCCAAGCATCATAGTTTGGAACAAGTTGGACATAGGCCTTCTTCTTTCCATCAGTGTGCCAGATCGGTGTGTTGACGTTGGCCACGTCAATGTCATACAGCTTCATTACTGCCTGCTTGATTTGACGCTTGTTGGCCTTGATGTCCACAATGAAGACTAGGGTGTTGTTGTCCTCAGTCTCCTTTATAGCAGACTCAGTGGTAAAGGGAAACTTAATGATGGCATAGTGATCAAGCTTGTTTCTTCAAGGGGCACTTTTCCAAGGGTGTTTGGGCTGCCTTTGCAGTCTTGGTGTCTTAGGTTGCTGGAAGGTTAGGGGATGTTTGGATCTTTTTCTTTTTGTGGCTATGGACACCCTTCAGCACTGCCTTCTTGGCCTTCAAGGCCTTGGACTTGGCTTTTTTCTTGGGGTGGACAACTGTTTCCTTCTTCACCTTCAGCATCATCTTGGGGGAAAGGCATCTCTATATATTCTTGATCCTACTATTGGCTTTTCCTATCCTTATTTTCTATTCACTTCTAGGTGCTCTATCAGGATATCTAGGACTGGTATTAGAGTCTAAGTATAGTATCTCTACTTTTCTTGGTGGTGAAAAGAATGTTATAAAAATTCTTGCAGATCTTTTCTATCTTTCCTATAGGATGAAGTGATGAGTAAGCTAAGATTCGGAAATTTTAGAGAATGTGGCATTTGTAAGTTTCTTGTCTTCCTGCTTCATCATTAAATATACTCAGAATTACTTTTCTTAGTTGAGACTCTTAGTTTCTATAGATTGGTTTTACCCTCTATTGCTTCTCTCCATTTGATGAGTGGATGGTACTTGAAATCTACCAACATCCTTCCCCATAAGATTTTTTTAAATGAGTTTATATTCTAAGCCAATACCGCCATTGGCTGCTATATCTCTCTGCTTCGCAAGTACATCAGATGTCTGCTGGCTTGCTATGGCAATTGATTTATATAAATTAAACTTCTGTAAAGTCTGCATCTCTGTTCTTTTTTCCATCCATATACCATTTTTATTCTCAATAACTTGTTTAAAAAGAGCATGACAAAATTATTTCATGCTCTCCTTAGCTAAAGTTTGTAGAACATGAAGTAATTATTCTAATTTTTATTCTGTCTTCTAGTTTTGTATTAAGTTTTATCTTTGCCCTAAAAAACATTCAGCTGATTCAGGAATGGTTCCCACCTCAATATCAAATCATTTCCTGACTGTTAAAATACAATTTCACTTTTGGGGATGTTATACAATGCTGGCCATATTGAGGACCTTCTGATTCTTTTCTTGAAGCATCTTTGTCATGTTGGTTTAGTGCTTCAGTATAGTCTGTAAGTCTTTGGCCTTCTCTCTTAATTAATCCATACTTTCTTACTTTTTTGTGATCATTGTCTATTCTCATTTTTGTGTCAAAATCACTGAGAATCTAAGTTATTTGGTGAGTGCAAGCAAGGTCTTCATAGAACTTCACTACATCTTTATCCTCCAAAACAGCTCATGGCATTGACTGAAATTATTTTTATCGTGCTCTTTTTGCAAATGCTTTTCACAAACACCATCATATGAAAGGATCCTATCAAATCATAAACGATAATGGAAATTAGAAAAGAATTAAGTGCCTAGAAGAGATCAAGTGAAATGGCCTGAAATATTCAAGGAAGGAGATGTCATTTCAGTTTAAGCTGGCAGGATCAGGTTAGGTTTCATGAAGAAGGTGGCACTTGAGATGGGCTTTGAAGGAGAAATCAAAAGACAGAAATCTAGAGGGATTGGTTCATTACAGATATGTGGGATAGTATATGCCAGGGGTGTCAAAATACAGAACATGGACTACAACACTCTCAAGAACCTTTGGAACCAGATTAAAATGTAATAGGAAAGTATTTCACAAAGTAAGTAATACAATACAACATAGACGATGTTAACATGAGATTTTCTAAATCAATACATTTCTGCAGGGATCCTTATGTATGATCCTATTTGAGTTTGAGACCACTGGTGTACCAGAGAGGACAGGATGAGCTCAAGGGACAAACAATGAGTGATCCAGTTTGACTAAAGTTTGAAGAGCACAAAAGAGAGATGTGGAATAAGGCTGGAAAAGTAGGTTGAAGCCAGACTGTGGAAGATCTGAAATGCCAAGATAAAGAGTTTATATTTTATTTGATGGTTAATAGGTAGGCACTAGAGGTTTTTGAGCAAGAAAATGGTATAAGCAGACCTGTGCATTCAAAATGCAATGTTACACCTGTTTGATGGCTGGATTATAGAGGGAAAAGACTAGTCCAAAGAAAATTAGAGGAATTCATTGGGAATCTCTACGATGTGATTTGAACTTTCAAGAGACTTTTAGCAATTGCAAAGAAAGAACTAGGAGCCTCACTTCCCTCTTAAATCTCTTCATTTATATGTTTTGGTCTTAAAATATTCATTCTACATGCAACTTTGCCTCCATCATTAAAGGTGAACTCCTTGAGCACAGCAACGCTTTGCTTTTGTATCCCCAACACCTGGCAGAAAGCCTGGCATATAGAAGGTGCTAAATAAATGCTTGCTTATTTGAATGATTGGTTTCAAAACTTCCATTTCAATGTGACAGGCTGCAGCATGAACCCTGGTCACTGAAGTCACTTATAAATCAGCATTCTCTGATTCCAAAATTTCAAAATCTTAGCTTACTCATCACTTTATCCCACACTCCTTATCCAGCCTCACCCCATCCTACCCCATTCCTAGGGTAAGTGATTTTTAAAAAATGTATTTGGCTTATCTCAGAGGAACAGCTGGTTACAGATCACGTCTGTCATCCAGGGCCCAGCCTAGTTAAGTTCAGAGCACATAAAAACATGAGGCCATGGATTTTTTTATGCCACAACAATTCATGAAGACCTGTCTCCCAAGACATACAGGAATTATGATCTTTATTTGTGATGGTAGGTCTTTTGGGGCAAAACTTATGATTTTATTGATATAGAGAATTCCCATTTACTTCAGAGATATCTTGAAAAAAACTAGTTTTTATCCCTAAAGACCGTGTCTCTAGTTGTTTTTTAAAATATATGTATAGTATAATAAATATATATGTCTGAATATATATATATATATACACATATACATGTGTGTATATACATATACATATACACACATATACATATACATATATGCAATTTTCCCCTTGGTTTTAGAGGGCTTTGTTTTTTTCTTTGCTGACTGGCACCTTCTTGGCAACTTAGTCTTAGAGAGTTATCCAAGGCACTGAGGTCGTGACAACATAGTATCCTGGATTTAGAGCTAGAAGAGAACTTAAAGGCCATAGAATCAAACCTACTCATTTTATAGGTGATGAAACTGGGGCCCAGAGAAGGTATGTGACTTGTGAAGAGTCACAAAGCTGGTAAGTACCTAGACAGGATTTGAACTCAGCTCTTCTTGACTCCAGAGCTTTATCCAGGATATATCATACTGCTTCTAAGCACCTACACTGAGCTAATACTGGATTCTTGAGGTATTGAAATAAGTGTATTAGAAGGAAGGAATCCTAACCTTTTTATAACTGGTGCATGGCAGAGCAAGAATGAATCCACCACTAGAGAGCAGCACAAGCAGCTGCTTCTTGGCATTGATTACAGTGGATGGGACCAATGGAAGGCAATAGAATCTCCCCTTACTTCCAACTCACCTTCTGTTTTCCTTCTGTAAATGGTTACAAGGAAATCACCAGGAAGTAAAAACAAAAACCATGGAAGCAATGGGGTTTGAAGACTCCTTGACCAAAATCAGAAGCGTGGCTTTCAACTTCCTTTCAGAAGAGGACTTTAATTAAAGAAGGTGGCGTCACCTGTACTCACACCCTAGAACTGCTCTCTACTGTGCATGGGCCTCTCCTCTCCAGGGGCCCTCTCAGTTTTCGTATTCCACTCTCTGGCGTGACATAAAACTCTATGCCAAAGCCTAGCAGTTTCAGGTTGAGAGGTGCCAAATACTACAGAAGAAAGACTTTTGGATGAGGATATCTGGGTTCAAGTATCTTTACCTCTATTTCTAAAATAGTAGTGTAACATTAGGTAGGTCATTTCACCTCCCAAGCAATGATTTTCTTCACCATTTAACAGTAGAAGGACAAGGCATATTGACTGATACAAAAATTTGTTTGGTCTTCAAGATATTTTTAACTTCTAGGGAAGAAGTGAAATAAGCATTTAGCGAGCGCCTGCTATAGGCCAGAAGGGCTGCTAGGTGGTGCAGTGGATAGACAAGTGGGGCTGGAGACAAATGTGATCTCAGATACCAACTTTGTGACCCTGGACAAACCACTTAACCCTATTGGCCTCAGTTTCCTCATCTGTAAAATAAGCTGGAAAAGGAAATGTCAAACCATTCCAGTATCTTTGCCAAGAAAACCACAAATGAGGTCATGAAGTATCAGATGAAACTGAAAACAATTGAATAAAAACAAAATAAATGCGTACTATATAGGCCAGACACTCTGTTAACCGCTTTGTAAATATGATTTCATTGGACCCTCATAATAACTCTGGGTGGTAGATGCTATTATTATCCCCATTTGACAGTGGAAGAAAATGAGAGACAGAGGTTAAATGACTTGTCCTGGGTCATATGGCTAGCCACATTGGAACTTGGGTCTTCCTGACTCTAGGACCAACACTCTATTGACTGTAATACTTTTTTATTATTGTTATTGAGTCATTTCAGGCAAGCAATTTAATCTTTCTGCCTCAGTTCCTTATCTATAAAATGAACGAGTGAAACTAAATAATCTCTAAGATCCCTTTCTGCTCTAAGCCTTACAATTTCTCCAAGCCTCCATGGTCCCCCTTCTTACTACAAATGTGGTTGAATGAAGCCAAGATTCTGCCAACTATATTCAGAGAAACAAAATCACCAGTCAGTGCCTGTTGCATGTGTGTAACTTTCCTATGCACAGAATTTCCCCTTTTCCTATAAGTTGTACATCCATTTTGGAATCAGACTTCAACAAATCAGACTTCTTGAACTGATATGTCCCTCAAGCATAGGAACCACATATTCTATATCTTTGAATTCCACAGTACCAAGACCAAGGCTAAGGCTTTGCATATACAGTGATAGATGCTCAATAAATATTTGTTGAATGAATGAATAAACAAATGAATGAATGAGCATTCTCCTATTGCATCAGTTCTCACCCTGTGGGTCGAATGACCCTTTCACAGGAGTCGCCTAAGACCATTGGAAAACACATATTTTCAATGGTCTTAGGAACCAAGACACAGATCCTCTATGCATCTCCAGAGGAGTCCACCCACATACAGATACACCCACATAGGGTCTAGGCATTAGGAAGGTTAAGAACCACTGTCTTATTGTCTTCTACCATGATGTAATGGTAATTAATTTGTTTGATCAGATGTTAAGTAGATCCTAGTAACCTAGTGTTAAGTATAGAACTGTGTCCATTGGTGAAAAGGTGTGAATTCCCCTGGTGAAAATGTGTGAATTTCCCTGTTGACGTGGAAGAATGCCATTGGCTGAGACACTCCCCTGAACCA
>CM053599.1:167121127-167155410 GCA_028646575.1 Pseudocheirus occidentalis | reverse complement strand
AGTAACCTAGTGTTAAGTATAGAACTGTGTCCATTGGTGAAAAGGTGTGAATTCCCCTGGTGAAAATGTGTGAATTTCCCTGTTGACGTGGAAGAATGCCATTGGCTGAGACACTCCCCTGAACCATGTTGACTTGGGAGAAGGCCAGTGCTTATAAGCAGGAGAATTTCAGAGACAGACAGATTTGGATTTTGTGGGCTCAGTGGCTGACTGAAGTCATGAACAGGATGGGACTTTGTTGGTAGCCTGGCTGATCCTTGAGTTCCAGGCAAGAGAAGTCCTGAAGGGTTTGAGGTGTGCTGAATCTTGTGAACTTCAGTGTGTGCCGGGGATTGCCTTGAGGACTGGACAAGGACCAGGACCTGGGAGCTGTTCATCCCTGAGGACTGGATGAGAACCTGTAAGCTTTCAGCTCCTGAATCTAGGTGATTGTCTGGCAGATTCAGGAGGGAGCTGGGACCAGGGAAGGGGATCCAGGGAATCAGAGAGATTTCTTCACTTTGACAAGTGGTGGTTATCTGGTTAATCACCAGATAAGCAAATTAGCCAGAATTTCCACTTCCCTGAGTGGTTAACCAAAGCTTGACTTTTAAGTTAAGTCAACAAGCCTTTATTAAGTACCTACAGTAAACAAGAAACAAATAAAATTTATTACATAAAAAAGTACCTACTGTGTGCCAGGCACTGTGATAAGCACCAAGGATACAAAGAAAGACAAAAACAATCGTTCTCTTCTTGGGGTTCACAGTTCACTGGGAGAGATGACAGGCAAACCACTATACACAAATGTGATGTTTTGTTTGTTGCTCTTCAGTGGTCATGTTCAACTCTTTGTGACCCCATTTGGGGTTTTCTTGGCAAAGATACCAGAGTGGTTTGAAATTTCCTTCTCTAGTTCATTTGACAGATGAGGAAACTGAGGCATTTGTCCAGAGTAATACAGCTACTAAGTGTCTAAGGATATATTTGAATTTACAACGATGAGTCTTCCTTATTCTTGGCCCAGAACTCTATCCACTGCTCCATCTAGTTGTCCCACAAACAAGATATATGCATTCACAAATTCAAGGTGAACTCAAAATGAAAAAAAAAACCCATTATGTATTTTTAGATTGAAGTAAACTTTAATTCTGTTGGGGAACATTATGACAGTATGTGAGATTGTTGGAGATATTACTGAAAGGGTCAGCTCTAGAGCCAGAAATCACTGCTTTAAAGTCTCTTCTCCCTGCTGCTGACCAAGGAAATAAAGTGACCACTTCCTGGTAACTACTTTACCTACTTAGGACCCAAAACAAGGACACACCCTTCCTTTATCCATCAGACCAGGGGCTAGCAAAAGATTGTCCAGTCACCCACCAGAGCCAAGTCTTGTCCAGAATTTGACCCCAGAATGCCCCTATTTCAAAACACACATATGGACTTTAGATCTGAGTTTGGTCAACCACCTTTAATAGCTATATTTATAGTAATTATCAAAATAGTCATCTGAAAGGAATCCTGCCTTCTGAACATTTGGTGATTTGGAGTCAAATAGACTTATTCACCTAAAACAGATACCATAATGGAGTTCCTCTAGAGTAAACATGTAATGAGTGGAGATATTCCTTTAAACATACCAGCAGATGGGTAGTTGCCATAGCAACTGAGGAACACCAGGGGGGTGAGATGAATTCCTTACATGGATGTAACCACTGCCCCCCCATATTTCTCACCTCCCCTATATTCCCATTTTCCACCTTTTTGTGTTGACTTCATTTGTTCCTAATTAAATGCCCCTGGGGTGAAATAAGGTCCAGTTCCAAATTGCTGAGAAGGCAAAAGAAGGTGAGGAATGCATGCATGAAAAGTGGCCTTTAGAAGATTATTTTGGTTGTCATGATGATTTCCCACCTGTTTGTAAGTTTAAGAGAAACAGGGCTTCCAAAGAAGACGCTGACTTTTGAATTCTTCTAACCTGTGCAAGTCTTTAGCTATTCAGTTAGCCAATAAAGTTTGATAAGAAGCCACTATATCTTAGAGCAGCAATTCTCAACCTGTGAGTTATGTTCAATTTGTAACAACGAAAATACATCCTGCATATCAGATATTTACATTACGATTCATAACAGTAGAAAAATTACAGTTATGAAGTAGCAATGAAAATAATTTTATGGCTGGTGGTCACCACAACATGAAGAACTGTATTAAAGTGTCACAGCATTAGGAAGGTTGAGAGCCACTGTATTAGCAAGAAGTAGAAGTCCTGCAACATATTAACTGATAAGAAAGAAAATAGTGCAACTGCGCCTGGAATCAGGAAGATCTGAGTTCAAATTTGGCTTCAGACACTTACTAGCTGAGTGATGCTGGGCAAGTCACTTAACCTTGTTTTCCTCAGTTTTCTCATCTGCAAAATGAGCTGGAGAAGGAAATGGCAAACCACTCCAGTATCTTTGCCAAGAAAACTCCAAATGGGGTCACAAAGAAGCAGACACAACTGAAAAACGAATGAACAGCAACAATATTGCATGTAAATGCTGAGTGGATACAAATTGAAGGACCAATCAGCATATAAGCCACAAGCAGGGTAATTGCACGTGCAAATAATAACTTTTTGTTGTACAGTCATGTCTGAGTTTGACCCCATTTGGAGTTTTCTTGGCAAAGATATTGGAGTGGTTTGCCATTTTCTTCTCCAGTTCATTTTACAGATGAGGAAACTGAGGCAGATAGGGTTAAGTGACTTGCCCAGGGTCACACAGTTAGTAAGAGTCTGAGGCCAGATTCAAACTCAGAAAGACGGAGTCTCTCTGACCCCAAGCCTGGTACTACCCACTGTGCCACCTAGCTGCCCACTACTGTGTCTATCAAGGACTTCCCTCACAACCTTCCTGTGTAGTAGCACATTATAAGGCACTACATTACAGTGGAAACAGAGGACCTGGGTTCAAATCCTGCCTCTTCTCCATTTTCTATCTAAAGTACATATAAGTGAATGAATAAATAAGTCCTCCAGAAAGGACGATGCCTCAGTGAATCCGTGAATAGTTTATCTCTTCTCTAACTCTTCCCCCAAAAGGGAATAGTACCCTAAGGGATATCCTCCTTCCTGGGACCACAGGAATTGTGAGCTAATAAGACACAGAGCTGAAACTGCTCTGGCCCTCCAGAGGCTCTTGCCTAGACTCTAAGGGAAGGCAGCAGCAGCAGTAGCTTCCTAGCCAGTCTACACCTGCTTCTACCACCTTGCAAGAACCCCGCAGAAGACTCCTACCACTTATTACCTCTACGACCTTATGACAAATCAGGTAACCAATCTGGCCTTCAACTTCCTCATCTGTAGAGTGGGAGAATTTGACTAGATGACCACTAAAGCTCTTTCCAGCTCTACACTGAAGAGCCTATGATTATCATCACCGCTTTGCAAGGGAAGACGTTAAACCTCAGACAGATTAAGTGACGTGTTACAAGCACACAACTCGTAACAGCCATAATTTCAAGTCAGAATTCTGACTCCAGGTCCAATACTCTTTAAACTGTGCCATATGACCTGACAAGGTATAATGGTATCAGGGCAAGAACTATACTATCTATTGTTGAGGTAAATATGTCCAGGCAGAGGTCAACAGCTTTACCCCTACAGCCTGCTTCCTTTGCAAGGGCTAGGTTACCAAATGGATGACTTCCTTTACTGGTATCAGATTTGCCCCGTTATCAGCTGGGCTCACCACAAAATTGAATTATTGTCCCCTTCCCTGAGTCACATCCATTTTGGTGGGCACCAATTAGAAGTGGCATCTTCATGTAATTCCCCGAATCAGAATAACTGCCCCATTCCTTATCTAGACAAATACTGCTTCTGTTTAAAAGAATGGATCAGCCTGAAGCAACTGAGTGGAAATTCAAATTCTGAGAACAATTTGCTGCTCAAAAGAGCCATCACTGATAAATTCATTGACACCCTCCCCTCCCAAGAATCCAATGGATGCTCTGAGAGTATTAAGTAGAGTGTGCCATAATAATATTCTTACTATCCTTCCTAGAGGTAGAAATTTGAATTAGATAACCTTGTCAAGTCACATCTTTCCCAGGCCAAGGACTTACAGGTCTGAGGGCTGAAGTATTGCTTATAATGCAAGATGCTAGATGCATCCCATTCCATTTCAATTTTTGGGTGGCCTGAGCTAACAAGCTTACCTTTGCCTCCAGAACAAAATATAAACCCCTCAGGATGGCATTTGAAGCCCTCCACAAGCTGGCTGCCACCTACTTTTTTAGGATTTTTTATGCCCCTTCCATCCAAGCTGCACTCCAGCCTTCACACAAGCTTCCACTCTTACTTGGACTTTATTTCTGCTTCCCCTCCCCCTTGGAATCCTTATTTTCTAGGAAGGTTCAAGTACTACCTCCTCCAGAAAGCCTTCCCCAACCACCACCTGTCCCCCAAGTTGTTGGCACTCTCTCCCTCCCCAAGTTATCTCTTATTTACTCATCTGTATACATTTATACTCCAATAGAATGTAAGCTCCTTGAGGGTAGGATAGACTTTTAAAAAATTTCTCTTTATTCCCTGGTCCTAGCACAATGTCTTTCACCTAGTAAATATTTAATAAATATCTGGTTTTTGTCGAAGAAGAATGAGGCAGTCAAGAGGAGACAGCTAAAGCCCTTTCTCCAACAGAACCTATTTTTTTTTTCATTTATTAAAAGTGTGCTTGTCATGTCCAAGTCTCTGGGCACATGGCCAGAGACACACATCTCCAGCAATTGAACTAAAAAGGACAGCAACCAAATTTTGGAGAGAGAGAGTAGGGCTGGGGGGCGGGGAGTAAGGATAGAGAAAGGGAGAGGGAAGGAGGAAGAAGGGAAAGCCTAGAGAGAGAGGGAGGGACAGAGGAGAAATGAGAGAGATAAAGAGACAGGGAAGGAGAAAGAGAGGAGGAGAGAGAAAAAGAGAGAGGTGGGGAAGGATGGAGTTAAAGAGATGGAGAGAGAGAGGAAGAGAAAGGGAAGGAGAGGGGGGAGGAAGAGAGAGTATGTTACGGGTAGGTTGAGAGTAGAAATTCTCCTCATCCATTGCCACCTGGAGAACAAGAACCATTGCGAAGGAAGAAAGGTAAGATGTAATTGCTAAGGGGGAAAGCAGAAGGGGTCAAAAATCATTCTGAGGTTCAGAACCTGAGTGTTTGCCACTGTGTAGCCTTCAGCAAGTCCCCTTGCCTCTTTAGAACTCCATATCCTCACTGGTCAAACAGGGGGTTGGTCTAAATCTGGGGGTGTGCAGTCAGTCCATCATAGCACACAACCTAGTCTACTTGTGGGACAGTAGCCATGGCCAGGCTGTCCCAGTATTGTAGGGCATTTGGGGTAGAGGAAGGGAAGTTCTGGTTGTAGGGACATGCTGAAGCCTGTTGACTATTGACTATGGAGAGCCCTTGTCAAATTTTCAGTGTGAGCATTTATTCCTTGCCAATCTACAAATTAAGGTTTGATTTATCATTTTGTTGATTTCTAAACTTTAAAAAGTGATGGAGAAAATGAGCATAATGCATATTAAGTTTTAAAATGTGCAGTTTGTCCATTTTTTGAGAGCTGGTTGTTAAAATACTTACCAGCACACCTTTGTTTGGGGGACATGTATAGTCTAAAGCTACTTTCACTAGGATTAGGGGTAGGACATGAAAATACCACTATGACTTTCCCCTCTGTATGAAATAAGGGGAGAGAGTTATTGAAGCACTTTCTATCCTCACATTGCTCCTCACAAGAAATGCATACTGTTCATCCCACCCCCATTTTACTGCCTGACCCTTAGCATGTCTTATCTTTACTCCTGAACTACTTTTCTCCCCCCCCCCCCCCGCACACCCCTTTTGGAGGCAAGTGACTTGTCTAGGTTCAATCACTAGTAAGTATCTGAAGCTGGATTTGAACTCAGGTCCTACTGACCCCAGGACCTCCACCTACTGCATCGCTTCTGAACTACTTTCTTACTTCTCTGGGTGAATAGAGAGTAACTCCTCTCCATAAAAGCTCGGGAACCCCCAAACTAGATGGTCTCCAAGGTTCCTTATTGTTCTATGATACTACTTGGGAAATTTGTGCATCTTGGCTTCTTTTTGGCCTTCTCCAACCAGGACTAATTCTTTAATAAAGTCTTCTGCTACTCATGATTGCACAGGATTGTCCATCTCCCTGAGAGAGTAATCTGTTGATACGCTTCCGGTCACAACTAACCTAGGGGAAGCTGAAGGGCTGAGCTGACCTCACCAGCCTGGTTGTAAGAAATACCCATGTTCCCACAGGACACTGAGTGTAGCATCATAGGGACTTTTGTTGCATATTCAGTTATTCCACTATAATAACAATAGCTGAACATATGTAGAGACGACACTTACTATGTACCAGGCACTGTGATGTTAATTATTATTTCACGCAACAACCTGGGGAGGCTGTTGCTGTTGTCATTTCAAGTGTGTGCGAGTCTTCATAACACCATTTGGGGTGTTGGGGTTTTTTGTTTGTTTATTTTGGTAAAGATACCATAGTGGCTCACCATTTCCTTCTCTGGCTCATTTTACACATGAGGAAACTGAGGCAAGCAGGGTTAAGTGACACATCCAAGGTCTCACAACTAGTAAGTATCTGAAGTCAGATTTGAACTTAGGAAGATGAGCCTTCCTTCCTTAAGGCCAGGCACTTTATCCACTGTTCCAAGTAGCTGCTCTGGGAAGTAGGGGCTATTATTATCCCCATTTTAAAGATGAGGTAACTGAGACAAGCAGGTTAAGTGACTTGCCCAGGGTCACATAGCTAGTATCTGAGGCCATATTTGACTCCTGGCCCTGTATTCTATCCACTGTGCTGCCTAAGTGCCCCAGTATTAGAAGGCAGGAGGATAAGGTAAAAAAGTCACTGACACTGAAGTTAGAGGACCCAGATTCAAATCCTGCCTCTGATGCTCAGTATCTCAAGGACTGTAAGTTGCTTAATGTCCTGGCCCTCAGTTTCCTTATTTCTCAAATCGAAAGGCTGAACCACACAGCCTCCTCAGTCTCTTCCACTTCTCAGGTTGAAATCTTACACAGAATTCCATGACTACACACATTACTTGTTCTTTGTCTCTGCTTTGATTCTGGTACTAACACTTGCTCCACATACTGGGGCTTTTTTTTCTAGACAGTTCTATATATATGGTCCCTCCCTACATGGGAATTTGCAAGTGGAGGCTTTTCCTTACTCCCTCAAACGTTTCTGTCTGTATAATATGAGTCTCAACTTAAGCCCGGGACAAATCCTGTAGCCAGCCCCCTGTGGGGGAAGGATTAAGAGAAACAATCATATCTTTCTTGAGGAGGACCTTTCGTATATAAAAATATTTTCTCAGCCTAGAATCCTGGTGTGAAATTTAAAGTCAGTTCGAAAATCCGGCAGTGTGGTATAATGGAATCAGAAGACCTGGATTTGAATTCTACCTCAGCTATTTAGCTTAGACATATTTAAACTCTCTGAGTTTTAATTTCCTCATCCGAGAAAGTGAGGGGAAATAGATCAGGGAATTTTTTTTTAATGTCATACATAGATCCCTTTGGTAGACTGGTAAAGCCTGAAACTCTTCTTAAATGCATAACATATAGTACATAGGATTAAACAATTATGCTGAAATACAGTTATCAAAATATTTTTGTTTGTTTGTTTTTGCAAGGCAATTGGGGTTAAGTGACTTGCCCAAAGTCACATAGCTAGTAAGTGCGTCAAGTGTCTGAGGTCAGATTTGAACTCAGGTCCTCCTGACTCCAGGGTCAGTGCTCTATTCACTCAGCCACCTAGCCACCCCTATCAAAATTTTTTTTAAAAAATCACAGACCTCATGAAACTCCTGGTTTGATGACCTCTAAAGTCCCATCTGTCTGTAAATTTTATGACCCTGTAATCCAAATTTGTTTTTATGTGAACAGTATCTTAAGGCACAAAGCCCTATAAAACCAATTAATTTGGGCTTTCAAAAACTAGACAAAAATGCCTTGTATGAATCCATTAACTGTCCTTCCATCACCTTGGCTATTAGCCAGACCTTGACTACCTACCTTGTCTCTCCAGCAGACTCTTAGATCGCACAAACCAAGTGTAAGTAAATTTTGAAAATCCATAGTGACTTAAGATATAGCTGGACACCTTGTGTATACTTAATGATGGTGATCCTGCGCTTCCAAACAGGGCCTGCTGCTCATTCTCTGACTTAGATCATCCTTATGCAATACAGTGATGAGAAGAACTAATGCTCTTTTGGTAGGGAAATATTTCACCTAAGGAAAGTAGCTATCTGGGGAGAAAATGAGTATCATTTCTTTTCCTTCTCCAAATTGCAAGGATTTTGCAGCTGTTTTTCTGGAAAGCCAGGAAGACAAACCACAGTAAGCCTTCTACTAAAGGAGAGATTTCCCACC
Source organism: Pseudocheirus occidentalis (assembly GCA_028646575.1). NCBI lineage: Eukaryota > Metazoa > Chordata > Mammalia > Diprotodontia > Pseudocheiridae > Pseudocheirus > Pseudocheirus occidentalis. The sequence continues at coordinate 167,146,981 of CM053599.1, read as the reverse complement.
CCTCCCCACCCCCACCCTCACCCCCCCCCCATCTGACTGCCCTAACACCCACTTCAGCTCATTCCATTATTAGCCCTGCTCCAGAGGTGCTATTCTCTCCAGCAAAGCCATTTCCCCTGGTGCAATTGATCAGTTTGGCTTAACTTGTTCTTATCTCTCCCTCACTCTTGCCACACAGCAATGCTGAGGACAGCGGGAGGGAATCTGTGGGATCTGTACAAGGAGACAGCCAGGAAGCCACAGCCGCTGCCTGTAAAATAAATTGCATTTAATCACTGCAATTCTAATATCATCTGTGACCTGCTCTCTCCTGCCTTGCTCCTCCTTCCCTCTCCTCCCCCAGGCAACTGTCAATTGTGTCTGGAAGAGAAAGTTCTGATTGACCAGGGTGTGGGAGAGTTAGAGAGGGGACACCCATAAAACTAAGGATTACCTTACCAGAATCTTGTGATCAGTAAATGTTTATTACAGGTCTAATACTTTAGTCAGGTCCTGTCTACAGAGTGTGAGGAATACCCAATCCTGTGCCTTTGAGAAACTTACCATCTAAAAATCACACGTAATATTAGCCAAGACACAGAGTTGAGGGAATGCTAACCCTGGTTAATGTCAAAAACAGGGGGAAAAACAATGAACAAATTTACCAAAAAGGACATTCTATTAAAAAGACGGACAAGGGAGTTGCATTCTCCTCAGCTGATTAATTCTAAGGACTAAGGTGAAGCGAGAGTCCACATCCCTGATGCAAAGACTCTTTCGATTATTGGATAAGAATGAATGATGCCATACAGGAAACATACTGTGACTGGCTAAAAGAATCGGACACACCTTGGGTCCATGCATAAGGTAGTCACTTTAGGCTTAGGAAGTCCAATGGCAAGTTAAGGGGAGGGGGAGACATCTAGGCGAGCCCCTGGGAGGGGAGCATTTGAGGGGGAAGAGAAAGCTTCTCGGTCTGTCTCTCACTCTGTCTCTGTGTCTCCCTGTCTCTTTCTCGGTCTCTGATTCTTAGTATCTCTGTCATACTCTGTCTCTCTTTGCTCTCATCTCCTATCATGGTCTCTATCGTTTTACCTCTGTCTTTATCTCTGTCCCTGTCTTTATCTTTTTTCTCTCTAACCATCTGTTTCTGACAGTATCTTTGTGTCTCGTCTCCCATGTATTTCTGTCTTTCCGCCTCTGCTCTCTCTGTCTTGGTCTGTCTTTCTGTCTTTATCTCTCTGTCTTACTCTCTATGACTGTCTCTCTGTTTCTCTCAGTGTCTCTGTGTCTCTTTTGTCTCCCATTTCTATTTCTACCTTTCTGTGCTTCTGTCTCTGTGTTTTTGTCTCTCTCTCTCTCTCTCTCTCTCTCTCTCTCTCTCTCTCTCTCCATCCCTCCCTCTCTCCCCCCTTCCATCTCCCAATCCTTTCACTACCTCAGACAACCATACGAATTTAGAAGGTGCTAAGATATCATCAGAGATCCTACTGGTGACTGTAGTGAACACCAGCGTCCATTGGAACTGGTTAAAAGCAGCCACAGGAGGAGAGGGGTAAATGAGGAGCATCATTGAGACACATTTGCCCAGGCAACAACCCTGTAAAGCACTATGAAGTCTGGAGAGATTTTAGAATAGCAGCAGATCATTGTTCCTAGAAGAGATGCCATACCCCTTCAAGAAACTCAGCCCCCGCCCCCGACCCCCCCCCCCCCCCGCAAAGCAACTAGCCTGTCGCTGACTTCACACCTAGAATCAAGCATCATTAAAAACTATAGACAAACCATATGCAAATTAGGGAAGCATGGAATAGTTCACCTAACAGATCTATGTATAAGGGAAGAATTTATGACCAAACAAAAGATAAAGAGTATTATGGGATAGAAAATGGATATTGATTATATTAAATTAAAAAGGTTTTGCACAAATAAAACCAGTGCAACCAAGATTAGAAGGAAAACATAAAGCTAGGAAAAAATTTTGTATCTCTGATAGAATTTTCATTTCTCAAAAATATAAAGAACTGAGTCAAATTTATAAGAATACCAAGCCATTCCCCAACTGATAAATGGTCAAAAGATATAAACAGGCAGTTTTCTAAAGAAGAAACCAAATTATCTGGAGTCATATGAAAACATACTCTAAATCACTATTGATTAGAGAAATGCATATTTCTATCAAAACTATCAGATTGATAAATATGACAGTAAAAGAGAATGACAAATGAATTCTAGGTTTGAGACCACTCTCACCATGGATCTTGTGTGGGAGAGTGAGACCTAGACTTTTGGTTGGGGGAGGGAAGGGAGGATGTTTTTGTGACTACTATAGTCATGATGCCATCTTAATAAATACCTTTGCTAAATACTAATTGATACTACTGGTTAATTGTTAATGTGAAGCAGACCAGTGGAGGAGGTGGGGTGTGATAAAAAGACAGTACTAGAAACTCCTCCTAATCAATGCTAAGAAGAAGAAGGAAAAGTCAGCCACTCTCTGATGATACAGCATGCCAGGGCAATTGGCAGTTTGGAAGCAGCCCATGGGACAGTACTTTAAAAAAAGAATGAAAGCCACCTGCTACCCATATTACTTTGGGCAAATCATTTCATCTCCCTGGGTCTCAGTTTCCCCATCTGAAAAATACTGTGGCATCTGGACTTGAAGCTATAAGAGAAAAGTTTGAATCTATTTTCCTTCTTATAGGGAAAATGTAGTTCCTAAATTGATGAGTCCACAAAAAAGAAGTTTCACAACCATATGCCCAGTAGAGACATGCCTGACAATAGCCAGTAGAAAAAGAAGAACCCACCAGACCAATGGGGTTTCCCATGTGCTTGTCCTTCCATGCATGGCCTCTGGTCACCCATGTTCCTCATGTACATGTTACCAGGTATATACACTCCCTTTCACTGATGGTCATTTCTATTTGTCACAAAAGGAATCTCATGTTTATGGGGAAAATATTCTTTTGCTAGTTTTCTTACTAAACTCTTTTATTAAATGGCTTTGCTTTAAACTAACTAAATCCTCCATTTAACTAAATAAAAGTAAACCCCTTGATGGAAACTTGTGATCTATGACTTTTGAGTAGATGCAGACCCACACAAAGTACTTCAGATTTGGGGTAGGTCTTCTAGGGCCCGTAAATGTGAGAGGGTAGACCCCAGGCACGACACATTTATTCCTGTGACTGGTCATCTTATTGGTTTCAGTCCAATGTTCTGGCCTGTCAAGCTACTTTTGAATAATGACTATCATCCAATGTGCTAGCTATCCCCAGCTTCATGTCATCTGAAACCTGGCACATATGCCAACTATTCTCTTGTCCAAGGCTTGATAAACTACCTCTTTACATATCTTAAAAAGTCTCTATTAGCCATTTTTGTTCCATCCTTTTCAGTCCAAAACATCTCATTGGCAGGGAGGAAATATAAACACAAAATAAAGAATTTAGTGGCCTTCCATTATCAATTATCATCATGCCATCCACCCCAAGTCCTGTCTCTTGTTTGATCCTCCTTTTTCCCTCAACATGGCTAAACATTTTTTGTTATTATTTCTCTCTTTTCCTTATGTTTACTTCCCTATATACATGTATTGATCTTGTAGAATGCAAACTCCTTAAGGAAAGGGACTCTTCAATTTCTTGTTTTCACATCCCCATTGCTTTGTACATATTTTGCATTTTATCAATATTTGTTGAAGTGGATAGATAAAGCTTCTTCTCAAGGAGCTCACTTTTTTTGGTTTAGAGTTGGAAAGAAATGACCTTTTCCTACCTCCTTGAAGCAAGCACAGAGATAATTAGGAAAATGAGGAAGGTCATTTATTCACTCAATGATTCCTTTTATGTATATTCAAGGATACAGAAGCAGACGATCTGGTTCCTGTTGTTTCAGGGTTAGAAGCTTGCAATGTGACCTACACGCTGAAATTATTACAAGACAACATAGGAGAGAATGTGGTATAGTGGAAAGAACATGAATTGGAATTGGGAGACCTGAAGTCTACAGTGATTCTAGCTACCCCACTGACAAGATGTGTGACCTCAGGGAAACTGATTTACCTCCCTTGCCTCAGTTTCCTCCTCTGCCAAATGTGAAGGTAGGGTAAGACATGCACATGATAATTTTTAACATTTAAATGTTTCTCTTTATTTCTGTGTATTTTTTAGAAACTCTAGATTTTCTTCTTTAAAAGTCATGGAAGGAAGAAAAGAATGCAGGGGGGAAGAGAAAAGGGAAGAAAGTTCATGAGGAACGGTAATCCTCGATAAATTCATCTGCTTCATACCACAAAGTATGTGCCCCTGTCCAAATTTCCATGACTGAATGTAAACAGGTGCATTGTAGTACAGTGAAAATTATATAAATAAAGACAACAAATGTTGCCATCAATAATCCAGAAAACAATCCTTACAAAACTGACTCTATGCCCAATGGTCTCCTTAAACTCCTCCTCTTCCCTCCATGCAAAAGAGTGTCTCCAAAATTATAATTTCCAACAGGAAAATAAGAGAGAGCTCAACACAGAAAAGGGGTCCTCTGTGCCCATTAGTAAAAGTACCTCCAACCAACAAATTGTTTCATGAGACATGACTCTCTTAAAGGTAATTCCTTTTTCACTTCCTCCCTACTGATCGCTTCATTTTAAATGTTCAGCCTTCACAGAGGACATAATAATTTCTCCCTCCTCCTTATTGATCATGGACATGGGTAGAGAAAGAATTAAGCTGAGTCTAATTAGAGACTTGTTAGGCTATATATCATTAAAGAGAACACTGTGACCAGATCTCTACAATAGAATCCTTCCCAAAAAGCCAATATGTGATCTCAGGCTGTATTAAGAAAGGAACGAAGGGAGATAACAACCCCACTTTCTAGTCTGCCCTGGTCAGACTACATGTGGTTCTGGGTACCAGAATTTGAGAAGGATACTGATAAACTAAAGGGTATTCAGAGAAGAACAACCAGGATGGTAATAGGACTTGGGGCCATGACATGGGGGTATGAGGAGAAGGAGCTGGATGTTTTTACCCTGTAGAAGAGAAAACTCAGGAGGAACTTGATAGTTGCCTTTGAATATTTGAAAAGCTAACACTCAAGAGAGAGATTAGACTTATTTTGCTTGGCCCTAGAGGAGAAATGGCTGGAAGTGACAGAGAGATAGAGTTAAACTTTGATGTAAGGAAAAGCTTGCTAATAATTGGGCCTACCCTAAAGAGCAAAAGCACTGCCTGGGGAGGTGGTGTGTTCCCTGTCACTGGAGGTCTTCAGACACAGACTAGATGCCCCAGCTTTTCCCTTACGTATGAGTTAGATTAGATGAGGTCCCTTCCAATTCTGAGATCCTATGACTTCCTCTATCATCCCTTTGGTGAGTGGTGCAATGGGACAAAAGGATAGATCTGGAGGCGGACCAAGGTTAGAATCCCAGCCCTGCTATCTGCTACCCATATTACCTGGGGCAAATGATTTCATCTCCCTGCTCAGTTTCTCCATCTGAAAAAAAAATGAGGGAGTAGAACTTTTAACTCAAGATCTATGATCCTATTTTACTTTCTTCACCTTGAGTGCACCTCAGTCACTCAATAACCACATCCACTTCTCTCTCACACACACACACATACACACAGGACTGAGGACGGGGAAGAATGGAAGGGTGTGTGTGCTAGAGTCAGCTCAAACTGACTTGCAAGAGCAGATTGTTAATTTTTCAGTGTGACCATTTGCACCTCAGAAATCTGCAAACACTACAAATCAAGGCTTGATTTATTATTTTGTTAATTGTCTACTAAACTTAAGAAAGTGAGAAGAAAAAGTTAGTCATGCAGATTAAACCTTAAAAGGCTGTTCCATGTACATTCTGCACACCTCCCCAGACTCTTGTTAAACATTTGTCGACATACCTCAGCATACAACTCTCTTGAACTTGTGGGCAGAGAGGAGGGGCAATGTGATGGAGGAAGAGGAAAAAAGTATCAAGGGAAAAGCTCCAGGAGAGCCCTTAAAAACCGGTGAGTTGGAAAACAGCCAGAAAAAAGGCAAGATTTCATGTAGCTCTATGTACTTGCTGGCCTCTCAGGTCTTTCCCATATCTTCATACAATCCTTTGGGAAATCCTAGAGGAGACTCTTTCTTTTAAAGGGAAGAAACGAACAGGACTATAATACTTTTTCTTAAAGGCAAAGTGCATAGGTTTTGATTTGCTTCCAAAGAAGTCCAGATCTCCCTATTTGTCTGTATATCTTTGCAAAACTCAAGACTGGATTGTTAGACAAAATATACTGGCTGCTTGGGTTGAACATCACTGGTCCTCATGAAATATCCCATGGGAATGCCAACCAAAGACTGAGATTCTCCCCCTTGTTACTTGTGTTTCAGGATCCATTCTGTTGGACCTACACCACCTCTGAAAACATTGTCTTTGGGGAGTTCATAGAGATTAGGAAAGGAAACAACTTGTCAAGCATTAATTCACTCCCTTGAGGCCCAGACCAGAAAAGCAGTTGCAAAACTCTTGTCACTAAAAAATAGCTTTAATGTTGGATTTTGAAGACACTGAAGAATGAGGAGCCATATAGTAATATTGGACACATAGAATGCTTCCAAATTTGCAAAGCACTTTATATGCATTTGACCTGAACCAATGCAAGGAAGGAGGCGTCATCATTAGTATTTTTTTTTACACAGAAAACATCCCAATTCTTATTTAATGGAGCAGTGCAAGTTAACAACATATTGTCTCTGGCAATATTACCTTTGCATTTATGAATGTTTTGGCTGTCAGGGTTAGGTAAAAGTGAAGATGGGCCTCTGACGCATTTTTCTAGAACTTTAAAAAAGAAGTTATATTGGATGACCCACCAAACCATATAATTTGAGTCAGGGGAATTAAAAACCAAAACCTTTCTTGTAGTTTATTTAAAATAAAAATACACATAGAATTATGAAAATGTAGGTTTACTATTTCCACCACATAAGTTGATGCTGTTGTTTGAAAGGCTTGCGATTTTTTGTTCAAGTCTTTAAAGCTCCTCTCGATCCCTCAATGAGGTATACCTATATTTGCTGGGCGCTAGTTTTTGGAAGGAACTCTCTGGTGGACTGCTTCCTACATCTTGAATGTGCTGTCCAGGGGCAACATCAGTGGGATCAGGACCATGATGAAATTCTCTGTGCAATTTTCCTGAATGCAAGTCTAATACAAACTGCTTAAACTTGTATGGAATCGATAAATCCTTGAAGTCCAGAAAGACATACATGTGCCTAAAGCTGTCAATGGCTATTACGGGGCAATCTGCTGGCTTTTTCTGTATATGCAAAAGTGGGTGTCTAAATTTATCACAATCAGCATGTAAAAAGTTTATTGAACCTTTTTCACTTATTAACTGCTGAGCTACTTCATTTTGGAATACAACTAAACTCACTGTATCCTCTTTCATGTGGAAAAGTATGAGAAAAGGCAGTCCTTTTGTCAATTCCTCTCCATTTTCAAATGTTATTTCTCAAACAAGAGGAACACATTTTCTTGAGTCCAAGCATAAGCCAAGTCAAAATTTGTCAGAGATTCTAGGTATACCATATCTGGAGCATGTTCCCCTGGTGGTTTGTAGATCATATTGCCTCCACTAAATCTTTCTGGTTTTGAAACTGACCCAAATGCAGAAAAGAAGACACAATCACCATGCAAAATATTTGCCACTCTTTCAAAGGTTCTATAGTTGTCTGCTTCCTTTTGTTCAAAATATCCAATGATTGTTCTTTGACTGCCATCAAGAAATTTGATTTCTTCCAAGTCATGAACTTCTTGAATAGGGTCACTTTTTTGTTGCTTGATGTAATTCACTATTGCTGTCACTGATCTCTGACTCCTGTATTATCTCTTCATCATCATACCATTCCGGAACAGTTTTAGGGTAGGATATTTGCTTATCCTTTATCTGTGGGCTATTTCCGAGTGCTGATCACAATCTACTCGGGCAAATACTACTTGATTCTTATTTGGATATTCTTCCTTAATGACATGGGAGGCTTCCTCAAAGAGTGGGTGCAACATCTGGTTGAATCGACACCAGTCAGCATAAAAATTAACTAAAGCAACATCTGCATTGTTTAAAATTTCATCTATATTTCCACTATCAAGACTCGCTACTTCAGCTGTTATTGGAGTAAAAATCCAAGTTATCAAAAGCAGCAGGGAGCATCGGAGGTCGGGGGAGGCCAAGAAGATGGCAGCTTTCATTGTAGCGGAGGGGTCTCGGGCAGGGAGAGGCGGAGGCAGTGGCCAAGCTCCGAGGGAGGAAGAGGAGAAGGAGGAGGTGGCAGGGCAGTGGCGGCGGCTGCTGCTGCTCCTCAGGCGACTGCAGCGCCTCGTCCTCTCGACCCGGGGCTCCAGCAACTAACACCCGGGACAACTTCCAAAGAGGGCCCGCACGCCCTCACTTCCAAGTCCTGGTCACGCCGGAACTCGCCGGGAACTGTAGTTCCGAAGACCGTAAGGGTCGGTAGGGGAACGAAGAACTCCATCATTAGTATATTAACCCATTTGGCAAGTGAAGTCCAGAGGCTAAGGGACTTGCCCAGGGTCACAGGAAAAAAACAGATGTTAAAGGTGAGATTCAAGCCCAGGTCTTCCTGACTCTCAATTTAACACTCTATTCACTATGCCATGACACACCTTGAACCTGGTATTGTCTTGAGGAGGTTGTGTATCATATAGTTCGTATAAATTTAATCTCTGAACGTGGGAACTGGTTGGCACCTCCCCCTCCTTTAAAGTTTGGAAAAGAATCAAAGAAACATAAAATGAAGCACCATTCTTTTCACTTAAATTCCTTTTGAAAATTAAAACCAAAAGATGGTAGAGATAGAAGGGCCTTAGACATCTTCTAATTCTACGGATAAGGCAAATTAAATCCAAAGAGATGAATTGACTTGTCAAGTCACAGAACTCCCTTAGCAGCAGAGCTTGGACTAGACATAATCCAAGGTTGTACAGACATGTGACACCAGGGAAGATTGTCTATGCACTTGATGGGTATCTCAGATAATATGAGATGCTCTAGCAGCAAAATAGAAAACTACCCCAATTCAAGTCTTGTCTTCTATAAGCCTACAGTTCTAGGCAAGGTTTGACTTTACCATTAACCACCAAGGATGGATGGCTTACAATTTTTCCCACCAAGTTATGCTCTACTCCAGCCCAGGGTTCTAATCAAGATCTCTGGCAAATTCAAAGGATTTTCTTTTTTTTTCCAAAGGATTTTCTCTGGAAAATGGGTCTACACAGGCAGAACCATTCCACCTCTCAACCTCCTCTTCTTATACCCTACTCCAGTTGCCCTCTTCAAAGAGTTGAACAAAGAGAAATCTTCACTGACCAGATTCTAACGTCATACCAAGGAATGAAAAATAAAATTATTTTGAAAATAATGATTCAGGATACAGATTGTCTGGATCTAGCCCTTCCCCATCTCTGGGAAATTTCCTAGCTCAATTTTAACCCTATGTATTTATGTTATGTAGGCAATCAACCTTCTATGGTTTACTAAACTTGGGAAAATTGCAAATATATATATATATGTGTGTGTGTGTGTGTGTGTGTGTGTGTATAAAATTTATATAGCATAGTGCTTGCAAAGTGCTTTTCTTATATCATCTAATTTAGCCCTTACAACGATGCTGTGAAATAGGTAGTGTTATTATCCTTATTTTATGGATGAGGCAACTGAGATGACATTAACTGATTTGCCCAAGATTATATAGTTAGTAGGAGTCAGAGACAGGATTCAAACTCTAGTTTTCCAAACTCCCAAGTCCAGCACTCTATCCAATATGGCGCCAAGGTGCTGTTTAGTGCTACCTTTTCATGGAGTACAATACCAAATCATCTTCCAAACATCTTCCCACACTCACAGGCTGGAGTTGGCTTGAATCAGTTTTTGAGAGCTAGTTGTTAATGTTTCAATATGAACATTTATACATGGAAATCTGCAATGCTTAAAATCAGGACTTAATATGTTTGGAATCAGGCTTGGAATCAGCAAAGTTCATCTTCATGATTTCAAATCCAGCCTCAGAGACTTATTAGCTTTTGTGACACAAGTAAGTCACTTAACCTTATTTCCTCAGTTTTCCCATCTGTAAAATGAGCTGGAGAAGGAAATGATAAATGACGGAGCAACAACTAAAGGGAAATCACTGGAAGCACTGTTCACTTTCTCCATCTATTTCTGAAATTTTGATCAACCCAGACTCTGGAGTAAGAGATAATTTTTATTTCAGCATTTAACAGTATTTTATTAAGCACCAAGCTATGCATTGCCATACAAACCAAATTCAAAACAGTTATGGTCCCTGCCCTCTAGGAGCTTACAATCTCCTAAAAAAAATATTAGAAGACAACCAGAAGCCACCATGACAGTCTTATCACTTGAATTAGAGTGCTAACCTAGAGTGTGAAGGGATCTTGAAGGGTCAATTCTCTTCCCTTTTAACAATGTGGTTAGGGTCCTAGGTTGGATCCTATTGAATGCAGCCTTAGCTACAACCTTAACCTGTAGCTTTGCTTCTCTCATTCACATCTACCTCCATCTCCCTGCCCAGTTCTACTATAACTTGGGAGTTGCTCTCAGCATCCTGTTATCAGCTACTACCTTTTGATAGATTGTATATATTCCCATGGGTTTGGCCTCAATTGTTGCTTATAATTTGCACTAATTGGCTAACTTGTTTCAAAGAACATGTTGGCCAATCTCATCGGACAAGTTGGAAGATAAAAGCTATTTGCCTCAGAGAGGTACTTTCCCTAATAAATTTCTAATTTTTGCCTAATATTAGACTGCTCCCACCCAGAGGTCTTCACACCACCCCCTCCCTCTTGGGCAAAACAGGAAGCATAGTCTGACTCCTAAACTTTGATTGTTTCCATTTTATTGCTCAAGTATGCAACTTGAGAGAGCCTGGATCTTCAGGGTCGTGCAGGTAATGGGCCAAATGAACAGGGATGGGAACAACATAGAACAGGCAAGGAGAGAAGGCATGATTATGGGTAAGGAAAAATGGGAGAAAACATGAAAATGGTCACCATGATACCAGAAAGGACCAACTGCCACAAAGTCTGGGACTAGGAAAGGAACAAGCAGGAACCAGGGAAACAGCAGTGGGTTTCATTTTTGTTATACTCCCCTGCCACTGACAGGAGAAGGGGGGGTGTTGTTTATTTTTCCCTCTATACCCCAATTTCAAGGCTAGACCCCACTCCCTTCCTCAATGTAGAAATGAATCAGGCTGCAGAAGGAGCAAAATAAATTAACATTTTTGGGGGGAGTAGAAAGGATCACCTTTTCAAAAACATCCCCTACCCTACCCTACCAAATCTGTTCCTTTCCCCTTCCCCAAAGTCACCTTTCAACCAGACAGAAAAATAAAGGTCTAATTCACTCAAAATTCTTCAGGGTTTTTGTGGAATTTTTTTTTGTGTTTTGTTTTGTTTTGTTTTGTTTTACAAAACTAACAGGGTGAAGTAGGGAAGGTTAGGGAATGGGAGGTAGGCAGCCATGGGAGTGGGGTTGGAGGGCTGGCTATGCTTCTGCCTCCACCTGAGACTTGCTCACATCCACACCATTCTGCTGTTCATCCTTCATCTCTGCATCCTGCTGTGGATAGTTGGAGTAAGAGATAATTGAAGAGCAGATCAGGGAACTTCAGGTAAGCAAACAGGTATGAGCACCCTGGCATGGGGCTGGTCACAGACTTAAAATGTAAATTTCTTTAAAAAAAAAGTTTAGAAAAATTCAGTCCGTGATGGATTTAAAGGAAACTAGTCAGTCAATTAACAATAAGTGTTTATGACCTGGACCAACTGGTCTCAAACCCATGGGTGAGGTAAGCATGAGAAGACTTCTCCTACTGGAATGGGCAGATGAGAACAATCTATTCCAAGAGCCATAAAGGTAGCTAAAATGGGTGCTGTGGAGCACTTAGAGCTTGGTCAAATATCACAGATATCAAGGTCATCCACTGCATCCCAGGTCATCATGAGTCATTCTGACTTTTGCCTTGCCACTGAGCTTCAATGACTCAGGAAGAAAGTGTGAGGCTGATGATTTTGTGCAACTCTGCCTCACTTAAATCCAATTCACTTTCACAAGTCAAGACATCTCCCCATGATATCATTGGTCCTCCTCAAAAATGAAGAACAAATAACAATACATATGTAGGGTCAGCCTAGATGGAAAGCTCTCAGTGTGCGTCAGGTATAGGCACTTACATTTCCATTTTTAGAGTCTTTTCCTTCCTGTACAGACATCCCTAAAACTTAGACTGAATACAGGGACCAGCTGGGGGGTACCCACTCCTCAAAAAGATATACTGAAAAAACAGAGCCCTGGGTCAATTTGACTCATTCAGTACAATGGAGGGACTGGGATACTTCAATTGGCAAATCACCAATTGGCAGTAAGGTATCCATCATAATTTACCCTGTGAAGGGTATCCCTGGGATGATTTCAGGTGTCAGAGTCTATAAAATATCCTGTCCTTCTGAGTTAGTTGTGCTCTCTAATCACAGACAGAGTCTCTTGCAGGATCTCCTCAGACTTTCTGAGAAGAAAGGCACTACAGGAGGAAAGATTCAGAGGGAGAGCATGGTTGGACTATGGCATGATAAAGAACAATTATCAATGAGATGGCATCCCAGGTTTCTCACCATCTGCTCCACTGGCCATTGGAACCAAAGTTATAGGGTCCTAAGGGACCTTAAAGATCACCTAGTTCAGTTCTCTCCTTTTGTAGAAGAGGAAACAAAGAATAAGAGAGATTGTTTATTGCCTAAAGACATACAGCTAGAGTCAGAGGTAGGGGTTGAACCCAAGTCTTTTTGGGTTCCGAGTCCAAACTTTAACCACTGTACCATGCTACCATACCACTCTATAGACAGCCCCTCCCAAAAAAATACACCAGATGGCCTTATGATAACTGAAATTATGGACCACTTTGGGAAAGGCAGATGTATGAAGAGGTGACCAAAGGAATGATTTTGCCATCAGCAGAGATGAAATCAGGCGCTACTTCATGATAAATATGGGCAATGTCTTTGAGTGGAATTCTTGGGAATGATCTTGCCATGCTATGGGGTCCAATGTTGTCAATAATACTTGAAATATTGACAAGTTTTCCTTATATATAAAACGAAGGAATTCAGTGAGGAAGCATGAAATGAGATTGTTATTTATAACTTACTCTTTTCTTCACCACATAAATACACAGACAGATCTTAGTCATCTTGAGAATCAAGCATCAGGAGTCCCTAGAAAACATAACCTGCTCTCTCATCATTTAAACTCATTTAAACTCAATTGCTAGTATCTATACTAACGAATAAAAATTCTGATGGCGTGGATAGAAACACATTTTCAGACACAGGAGTCTTAACCTGAGTGCATGTTTTCTGAAAATAGTTGTCCAACCTCAATCACCTTGATAATGTTTAACAAATGGTTATTAAATTGAATTGAATTAAATTTCTACTATGACAGATATTTCTGCTGTAAGGGCATTGATGGTGGAGTGGGGAACCTGCATCCTCAAGGCCACACATATGTCACTCCGGGTCCTCAAGTGTGGCCCTTTGACTAAACCCAAACTTCACAGAACAAATCCCCATAATAAAAAGATTCATTCTGTAAAACTTGGACTCAGTCAAAAGGCCACACCCAAGGACCTAGAAGGCCACATGTGGCCTCAAGGCCACAGGTTCTCCACCCCTGAGACTATGTCCAGAGGAGGGCACCTAATATAGTGAGGAGACAGGCAATCATACTACACAAGAATTGATTTAATTTAATAAGCATTTGTTAAGTGCCTACTAGATTCTAGGTGCTGTGTTGCCTGTTGGGCATACAAAGACAGAAATAAAAATAGGTTCATGCCTTCTAAGAGCTTGTATTCTCTTTTTTTTATCAATCAGAATTTATTTATTTTTAGTTTTCAACATTAATTTCCACAAGATTTTGAGATCCGGATTTTTTCCCCATCTCTTCTCTACTCCCCACCCCCAGAATGACTTGCATTCTGATTACCCTTTCCCTCAGTCTGCCCTCTCTTCTATCCTGCTCCCTCTTATCTTCTTCCCCCTTACTTTCTTGTAGGGCATGATAGATTTCTACACCACACTGCCTGTATATTTTATTACCCAGTTGCATGCAAAAACATTTTTTTGACATGTTTTTAAAAACTTGGAGTTTCATATTCTCTCCTTTCATCCCTCACCACCCACCCCCATTGAGAAGACAAGCAATTCAATACACATTATACATGTGTAGTTATGCAAAACATTTCCATATTAATTATATTGTGAAAGACTAACTACATTTCCCTTCATCCTATCCTGCTCCTCACTTATTCTATTTTCTCCTTTGGCCCTGTCCCTTTTCAAAAGTATTTGCTTCTTACTACCCCTTCTCCCAATCTGTCCTCCCTTCTATCATCCCCCTCCCCTCTTATACCTTTCCTCTCTACTTTCCTGTAGGATAAAATACCCACTTGAGTGTGTATGTTAGTCTCTCCTAAAGCCAAATCCAATGAGAGTAAGGTTCTCTCATTCCCTTTCACCTCCCGCCTCTTCCCCTCCATTGTAACAGTTTTTCTTGCCTCTTTCATGTGAGATTATTTATCCTATTCTATCTCTCCCTTTCTCCTCCCAATATAGTCCTACTCCCTCCCCTTAATTTTATTTTTTAGATATCATCTCTTCATATTCAACTCACACTGTGCCCTCTGTCTATGTGTGTGTGTGTGTGTGTAATGTGTGTGTGTATATATATACACACACATACATATATATGTGTGTGTGTGTATATGTATGTATATACACATATGTATATACATACGCACACACATATATTCCCTTCAACTACCCTAATACTGAGAAAAGTCTCATGAGTTACAAATACCATATTTCCATAAAGGAATATAAACAGTTCAACTTTAATAAGTCCATTATGATTTCTCCTTCCTGTTTACCTTTTCATGCTTCTCTTGAATCTTGTATTTGAAAGTAAAATTCTCTGCTCAGCTCTGGTCTTTTCATCAAGAATGCTTGAAAGTCCTCTATTTCACTGAATGTCCATTTTTCCCTTGAAGTATTATACTCAGTTTTACTGAGTGGGTGATTCTTGTTTTTAATCCTAGCTCCTCTGACCTCTGGAATATCATATTCTAAGCCCTCCACAACCTTAATGTAGAAACTGCTAGATCTTGCATTATCCTGATTGTGTTTCCACAATACTTGAATTGTTTCCTTCTGACTGCTTGCAATATTTTCTCCTTGACTTAGAAACTCTGGAATTTGGATATAATATTCCTAGAACTGAGGGGAGGGAAATCTTTTTCAAGAAGCAATTGGTGGTTTCTTTAAATTTCTATTGTACCCTCTGGTTCCAGAATATCACGGCAGTTTTCCTTTATAATTTCTTGAAAGATGATGCCTAGACTCTTTTTTTTTTTGCTCATGGCTTTCAGGTAGTCCAGTCATTTTTAAATTATTTCTCCTGGATCTGTTTTCCAGGTCAGTGGTTTTTCCAATGAGATATTTCACTTTGCCTTCTAGTTTTCATTATTTTGGTTCTGTTTTAGAGTATCTTGATTTCTCATAAAGTCATTAGCTTCCATTTGCTCTATTCTAATTTTGAAGAAATTATTTTCTTCAGTGAACTTTTGGATCTCCTTTTCCATTTGACTAATTCTGCTTTTTAAAGCATTCTTCTCATTGGCTTTTTGGAACTCTTTTGTCATTTAGGTTAGTCTATTTTTTTAAGGTGTTATTTCTCTTCAGGGTTTTCTTGGATCTCCTTTAGGAAGCTATAGATTTGTCTTTCATGATTTTCTTGCATCATTCTCATTTCTCTTGACAATTTTTCCTCTACTTCTCTTACTTGATTTTCAAAAACCTTTTTGAGCTCCTCCATGGCCTATAACCAATTAATATTTTTCTTAGAGACTTTGGATGCAGGAGCTTTGACATTGTTATCTTCTCCTGATTGTATTTTTTGATCTTCTTTGTCACCAAAGTAAGACTCTATAGTCTGATTTTTTAATGCTGTTTGCTCATAGTCCCAGCCAAATACTTGATTTTTGAGCTCTTTGTCAAGATAGGATGCTGCTTTCAGAGTGGAGAGTGCTCTGCCTCAATTTTCAGGAGTTTTACATAGCTGTTGTCAGAGCTACTTCTAGGCACCTAAAATTTTCAGTTTTTATAAGATAATATTATCAAAGGAGAGGTGTTTACTCCTCTCCTGGTCTGTGCTCTGGTCTGTGAGTGCCTTAGAACTTTGAGGACTCCCTCTCCACAACCACCACAAGCTCTGCCACACTTGTTTTTTATTCTTTCTCACCCCAGGTTCACCACCCAAGACTGCAATCCAGATCCAAGCAGGGCAAAGTGAGAGAATCCTACCTCAATGCCAGCAAAGAGATCCCTGAAATCACCCTCTGATCACCCACTTGATTTCCCCACCATCTGTGGGCCTGAAGTTTCAGAAGTAGCTGCTACTGCTGCTGCAGCTGCTGCCACTTCCACCACCCCAGGGAATGGGTCAGACCAAATTCTTTTCTCACCCAGGTCTGACAGAATTTCCCCACTGACCTTCTGCTTTGTCTTTGATATTTGTGGATTGAGAAATCTGGAGACCACCACAACTTGATTCAGTCTTCTGAGGCTTGCTCTGGCCCAGTCTGTGTCAGCTTGGGCCACGCTGGACTGTGCTCCACTCCTGGCCCAGTGCAATAGACCCTTCCTGTTTTGTCAGCCTTCCAGGTTTGTCTTGGCCTGGAGATGGGATTCACTCTGTCATTTTGTGGGTTCTGTAGCTCTAGAATTTGTTTAGAGTCATTTTTACAGAAATATAAAGGGATTTGGCGGGAAACTCAAGCAAGTCCCTATTTTTACTCTGCCATCTTGCCTCTGCCAAGAGCTTATATTCTACTGGGGAAAAATAACATGTACACAGATAAGTCAATACAAAATACACATATATGTATGTATGTATACATACATACATATATGTGCATAAACAAAATACATATTTATGTGTATATATACACATGTGTATATGTGTGTGTTTTGTAATTTCACGGGGAAAATGCTAACAACCAAGGGTATCAGAATATATCATATGCAGGAAGTCATACTTGAACTAACCCTTGAAGGGAGATAGGAATTCCAAGAGATAGAAAAGAGTATTCTAGATATAGGGGATGCTTTATGCAAAGAAAGGTAGGTAGATGAAGAAATTCTGTGCATTTAAAACAGCAGGTAGATCTGCTTGGCTGAAAAGTAGATCATATGAGGGAGAGTAAATGAAAAATAAATCTGGAAATAAAGACTGAATCCAGATTGTGAGTAATTAAATATGAAACAGAGTAGTTTGTATTTTATCCTGAAGACAATAAGAAGCCACTGAAGTTTCTTGAGGGGGATGGAATAAGGTGGTCAGAACTCTAATGATGTTTAACCCAGAGAGGAAAAAGGTTTAGGAGGGAAATTGTAATTATATTCAAGAATTAAATGGTTGTCACCTGAAAGAAGGATTTTATTTCTTTTGCCTAGTCCTAGAGGGAAGAACTAGGAGTAAGCAGGAGTTATAAAAAGCAAATATTCCACATAAGGAAAAACTTTCTAACATTTAGAGATGTCCAAAATGGAATGGGTAGCTTTGGAATGTAATGGGTTCCCCTATCACTAGAAGCTTTTAAGTAGAAGCTGGATGAGAATTACTGTAAAGAGTATTCCTGTTCAATTTCAGGGTGACCTCTGAGGTATCCATAAATCCTGAGATTCTATGTATTACCTGGCGTCCAAGGAGGATCCCTTCCCACAACGGCCTCAGGGAAGGGATCAAGTAAATTGGGTTCATTCTTGGGGAGTTCCAGATACCAAAAAGATAATCATTTTGGTTTTTGTTTGTTTGGGTTTTTTTACACTCTCTGACTCATTATGTTCCCATCCTGGATTCCAGAGAAAAATCTCTTATGTAAAGCTTAGATTCGTTCAGTCATTTTCAGTCATGTCCAACTCTGTGACCCCATTTTGGGTTTCCTTGACAAAGATAATAGGGTGGTTTTCCATTCCCTCTTACAGATCATATTACAAATGAGGAAACTGAGGCAAACAGATTAAGTGATTTGCTGAGGGTCACACAGCTAGTAAATGCCTCAGACCAGATTTGAACTCAGGAAGATGAGTCTTCATGACTCCAAGTCTGGCACACTATCCATTGGCCCCCTAGCTATCCCAAGGTTGTCATATCTAAAATCTCTGCAAAAAGAGTCAGCAGCATCTCTTTTAGAAAAGTCATTCGGTGCATAAAGTAGTAGATATCAGGTACAGGACAGTTATTTATTTCCTCTATAACAAGAGAAATGCTTATAACACAAAAGACTAACAATACAAAAGTGTGTGTGTTGAGAAATATTTAGTAACTCTCTATACTCTCCTGGGAAGAAAAGAAAATTTTCCAGGAGACTATGGGGTTGCTAAACAGATTTCATTTTCTTATTAGTTTTCACTGTCCAAACAACAAATCTGGATCCTGGTCTTCTGCTCAGTCAGTAAAGGCTTAAGTGTGCTTAGTCTTTCCATCTAGAGTCATGTTAATGGTCCTCTCCCCCTCTTAGAAATGGAACCCAGGAACTCCTAAACTTTTGTACTCATGAGATTATTACTAGGGCTGGAAATGCACTCTCAGGATAGCAATCTGCTCACTTGAGATCAGGAAAATACACACAAAACCAAAGAAGCAACCAAGGATTTGAGAGCTAGCTCATGTAAACAAGTTCATGTTCTTGCTCATAGCCAACATAACTGATTCTGAAGGCGGGGAGGAGGAAAAGTTCCCCTCCCCTTCCTTTCAGAAAGTCCAAGGGGGAGCTGGCAGAGCCCCCAGAAGCATGCTTTCAAGAGGGGGAGAGAGATAGAGACTTTGGTCTTTCGTCTGAAAACCTACTGAGCATGCAGCTCTTAGTGGTTCATTCTCCAATCAGCATAGACCCCAGACACAAGACTATAGCACAAAAGGAACTACTGGTCATGTCCACTCTTTTGGCAAAGGGGCCAGAATACATGGGGGCTACATGTAGCTTCCTTCCAGAAAGGAGTAAGAAAGACCCCTATTCCCACACATGCTCCATGAAATGATTCCCAGTAGAGGTAATCTCATGGAGACATCAACAATAGGTTTGAGCATCCTTATAGTTCTCTAAAAAAGTTATCCCAGTAGCAACAAGAAAGAAACTACCTCATTTCCCCAGAAAAAGAGTCACCATGGGCTATAGGAAGGCCTGGGTTCATGTTTTCCCTCTAACACATACTGACTTTGAGTCCCTTGCTTCATCTCTAAGTGGCTGCAGAAAACTCTAAAAATATAAATTTCACAGAAGTTGCTGATGAACATTGGAAGTAGTAGTCTCACTGGGAATTCCCTACAACAATTAAATCATAGTTTGCACCCCAAAAAATGTTTTCAAAGACCAAAAAACAGTAAATTTGGGAAAATTTCCACAAATGAATTAAGATACTTCCAAGTTGAATTTTTTATGAATTTGTTTTGCAAACATGTTTTATGTATGGAAAATATGAGTCCATTTATAATGCTAATTGAACAAGAATCCAATTAAATATGCATTTATTAAAGTACCTACTAAGTGCCGGGTATTGTGCTAGGCACTAGAGATATGAAGACAACAAATAAGTCTACCCTCAAGGAGCTTACATTCTATTGGACAGGAATACCATGAACACAACTAAGTTTAAAAAAAAATTAATTCCCCAAATAAGTACAAAACAATTTAAGGACTATGCCCAAAGGGTAATCAAACAATGCATACCGTTTGGTCTAGCAATACCACTACTAGGTCTGTTTCCCAAATATATCATTTTTTAAAATGGAAAGGACCCACATGTACAAAAATATCTGTAGCATCTCTTTTGTGGTGGCAAAGAACTGGAAATTGAGGGGATGCTCATCAATTGGGGAATGGCTGAACAAGTTGTGGTATATGAATGTAATGGAATACTATCATGCTATAAGAAATGAGGAGCAGGCAGATTTCAGAAAAAACCTAGGAAGACTTATATGAACTGATGCTGAGCAAAGTGAGCAGAACCAGAACATTGTACACAATAACAGCAACACTGTACAATGATCAACTATGATTGACTTAGCTCTTCTCAGCAAAACAATGATCCAAGACAATTCCAAAAGACTCATGATTGGAAATGCTATCTACATCCAGAGAAAGAACTGATACAGTCTGAAATGCAGATCAAAGCATACTTTTTTCATTTTATTTTTTCCTGTGTTCTTTTTTTTTCCTTTTGCAAACTAATTATTTTGCAAACTATTTCTTCATTCACCACACAACTAATATGGGGGATAGGAGAGAACAAAGTAACTTCATGGAAAAGGACAGTAACAACCTGGGGTGAGGGAATATTATTAAAAAGAATCAGAAAATGTGTTGAATAAACTTTTAAAACAAAGAAAAATAAAGAAACTTTCCCTAAGCCTGGAAGAAAAGGCTTCAGGCTCCCAAGGAAATAGAGAAATACCTCCTGGGGCTGCATAGTCTGGAGGAGAGTAGTGTAGCTACACGACATCTATCCTGACACTCCTTGTGCCCCATCAGCCCACATGACCTCAAAGCTGGAGTCCTGGAGCCTGCTTTGCTTGCAGTCTTTCAGTTGCATAGGACTTCTTAGAGTATCCCTTCTAAAATTCCACGCATCTCCTCTGGGTCTTGTCCAAAGTTAAGAACCTCCTGTAGTCTGGTTCCTGCCTATTCTTACTCGATTTGGCCTCACTGGATCTCTGGAGTCTCTACCATCTCCTGCATCAGGTCAGCTACAACACTACCATAGTCTTTTAGAAAGTGCAAGGACTCAGTCCTTCAAAATAGCAGGAACCTCTCTAATTCTGCTCCACTACGACCTCAGTTCTGAAGCCTACCATATCTAAACAGAAAAGAGGAGAGTGGAGCTATCTCAGCAAGCCTTTCCTTTCTATGGCTCTCCCTGGGACAGGGTAGGATTCCTCTACTAAGAGACCTCACGCTAACTTGCTGACTCTCCAGTCAGTTGGCAAGCATTCATTAAATGCCAGGAATTGTGCTAAACAAGAAGCAAAAGACAGGCCCCTGCCTCCAAGGCACTCACAGTCTAAACAAATATGTGTGAATGAGATACATACAGGATAAATTAAAATAATTAAGAGAGGGAAGGCCCTAGAAGTAAGAGGAATTGAGGAAGGCTTTCAGTAAAAGATTGGACTTTAGTTGAGACTTGAAAGAAGTCAGGGAAAGAAGCAGGCAGAGATGAGGAGGGAGAATATTCCAAGCATGGAAGAAAATCAGTGAAAGTGCCCAGATCCAAGGGATGGAATGTCTTGTTTATGGGACAGTTAGGAGGCCAGTGTCTCTGGACCAAAGAACACATTTTGGGGAGAAGCCTGGAAAGGTAGGTGCAAGAGAGGTTAAAAAGGGCTTTGAATGCTAAACAGATGATTTTGTATCTGATCGTGGAGGCAATAGGGAGCCCTGATGTTTCTTGCATGAGGATCTGAGATGGCCATACCTGCACTTAGGAAAATCACTTCAGTGGCTGAATAGAGGATGGATTGAACGTGGGAGACATTTGAGGCAGGCAGACCATTGAGATGAGAGCCTGCACCAGAGGGGGTGGCAGCAGCTGAGGGGAGAAGGAGGCATATTCCAGAGATGGTACATTGATAGGCCTCAGCAACAGCTTAGATTGGGGTAGGGTTTGAGGCATAGTGAAGAATCCAGAATGAATTCTAGGTTATAAGCCTCAGGGACTGGGAGATGGTGGGGAAGAAAGGGGAAAGGAAAGGTTTCAGGGGAAAGTACATTTCCCAAATATTCCTCTCTCCATAGTTATTCAATAATCACCCAATTATTACCAAACAGCTCTGGAGTTTTCTGTTCCCTTGTTTTGTCTTTTTTTTTCTTTTTGGAGGGAGAAAGGCAGGGCAATTGGGGTTAAGTGACTTGCCCAAGGTCACACAGCTAGTAAAGTAAGTATTAAAGGTCTGAGGGCAGATTTGAACTCCTGACTCCAGGGCCAGTGCTCTATTCACTGTGCCACCTAGCCACCCCTGTTTCATCTTTCTTCAACTCTGTATTTCACCCTTTGGTCCATGCAAATCAGTGGGTTTGGGGAAATGCCCTGAGGGCAAGTTCATTTTCTTTGCTGGTGATTCTGTGGTTTTCCTGGCCTTTTCATGTAGAAACTATCCCATTAACACCTCATATCCTTTATAATGAACAAAAAAGCCTCCTTAAAATGTTATGTCATTTACAAAATTTGAAAGGGGCTCACCCTTTACAGGGTGCAAATGAAGTTTAAATGGGATGAAGCTTTGATCTTCGCATTTTATTATCTGTTTCTTGCCATAGTCTGAAAGGGGCAGTCTTTTACACACATATATGCATACATACGTGTATATTTGTGTACATATATGCATATGTGTATTTTATAAATGCATATCTATATATATGGTCTCCTTGTATTTTAACATGTATATGTATGTCTATGGGGTAAGTAGCTGGCACATGGGATGGAGTACTCCTCTTCAAGAGTTCGAATCCAGCCTCAGACCCTTACTAGCTGTATGACCATACAACTGTTTGCCTCAGTTCCTCATCTATAAAATGAGCTGGAGAAGGATACAACACAGTACTTCTGCCAAGAAAACCCTATATCAGATGATGAAGAGTTGAACATAAATGAAATGACTGAACAACAAAAATGTATATCTCTGGGGCAGCTAGGTGACACAGTGAATAGAGCACCAGCCCTGGAGTCAGGAGTTCAAATCTGACCTCAGACACTTGACACTTAATTAGCCACATGACCTTGGGCAAGTCACTTAACCCCAATTGCCCTGCCTTCCCCCCTCCAAAAAATGTATGTCTCTGTGTGTATGCTTCTATAGACAGAGTCCTTCCCTCCACACACACATACATGTACATATGTAATTTACTTTGACACTACTGCTAATGCGCTGTACACTTTCCAACCACAACTCCAGTTCATACCCTGAGGCTTTGGTGATTGATAAGAACTCACTCCAGCTCACTGACCCCAGATTCCCAACCAGACCATCTTCCAATCCTGTTGCAATAACTCTCTTCCTGTCCTATCCCACCTCCATAGGTGCAAACCTTTTACACCTCTTGGATCAAGAACAATAATCAAATTGGTCTTTCCATTGCTTCTGGAGATGACCCTTCATTAGCTGCCCTATTGCTGCATTCAATATTTTAATACCTTCACCCTTCCCTGTCTGTCATTCCCTCACCTGTGCTGCCTACCCCATTAAAATGTAAGCTCCTTGAGGTCAAGGACTATACCATCTGTGTGTTTGTATCCCCAGTACTTGTCACAATGTGTGGCATAGAGTAAACACTTGATTTTTTTCAATCATTCTATCCACTACAGTGCTCTATGCTGTCTTTAGTTTTCCGCAGATAATATACTTATCTATTCTATATCCTTATCCTGTGTGTATTATGTGTGGGTGTGCATTTATGTCTGCATGTATCCACACATGCACATATACATACAGATCTAGCCAATACATATATACACATGCATGCATGCTTATTTGTCCTTTAGCCCCTTCCCAGTAACCTTTGCAAATTTGACTTTGAGTGGACAAATCCCTTTTTCATTTGAGTGACTAATTCTTTCCTGGTACTTCAGTGCCATTCCCAGGAAGGCAGCCTTCAAGCCCAGATAGTCAGCATATTACAAGACTTGGACAAGCAAGCCAGGTCATCTCTGCTCTTAGTCCAGGAATGGACTGGACTAGAACATTGCTGTTGTCTAATCCTCTAAGACCCTCCTACCTTTTGTACACGTTGTGCTTCCCTGCTAAATTTGCCTCATCCATGCATTGACGAGTCACGTTTTTCTGTACACTTCTATGTTTTATCCCTATAGGGAGGATTCCAGTAAGTACCTTTCCTCTTGCAGTCCTTCATACTACACTTCTCTCATATTTCAGTAACTTTAAAAGAAAATTGAACTTTTTTGTCAGTTGAGCACAAAGGTTAAAATACAACAAAACCCAAGAGACAGGCAGAATTTTCTCAGGGCTAGCTGGCTGTGAGCAGTATTTTAAACCACCATTTAAAGTTCTGTTGTGGCTCTATATTGTTCATTGCTCAGACTCAGAATTGTATAGACCATGTCAGAGAAACAGGTCCTTTCCTCCAGGTACTTATGTTGCAAACAAAATTGACAAGAACCACTTGGCCTTAAGGGCTAGCTAGGTAGCTCAGCAGACAAAGCATAGGACCTGGACTCAGAGGGACTCATCTTCCCGAGTTCAAATCTCTTATTTCACCCTGAAAAAAGACCTATACCAAAAGATGCCTCATTTTAGGGATAGTCAGCTCCTAATTAGCCATGCTAACAAGAGCTAGGACAATGCAGACAATTTGAATCCTCTGATAATCACCCGTGACCAACCTTTAGATGAGATTTCCCCCCTTTTTGGGAATCTACTGGCATGCTGCAAAAGGTACCCATAGAGAGAATGCCAGGCTACCCAGGTCCTTGGAGTAGGCAGCATACTCATATAACCTCTGCAAGGAAAGATGTACCTGGCATCTGAAAGAAAGATGTGGAACGAAAGAGGCAAAACAACTAGAAAGAAAGGGACGGGGCAGTTAGGTGGCACAGTGAATAGAGCACCAGCTCTGGAGTCAGGGGGACCTGAGTTCAAATCCGACTTCAGACTTTAACACTTACTAGCTGTGTGACCTTGGCAAGAGACTTAACCCCAATTGCCCTGCCTTTTCCCCTCCCTCCCCCCCAAAAAATGAAAAAAGGGACAAGGTTCCTAGCCTTGACGAAAGAAGGTAAGAGAAGAGACAGTGATGGCCAGTTTCATTCAGAACTGAAGAGAGGCCTATAGGTCACATCACCTCGGCAGCTCCAAAAGTTTGAAGAAAAAAGAGAATTATCATAGGGAATCCTGTATCTCCAATAGTAACCTGCTCCTAGCACTTAATCTCTACTGTGAGCACACACTGTGAAGATGCAGAGGGAAGTAGAATGTGGTTGTTGATCTATAGCAGGCCTGCACAACATATGGCCCCCAGGTTTCTGGCTGCCACCAAAGGATTTCGGGTGGCTGCCACAGGACCAGAGGCAACCAACTCTGTCTCTAATCTAACCTATCCGTGGCTGAACAAGTTTGCAAGTTGTACAGGTGTGATCTATAGAAAGGGTTCAGGTAGAGTGTTTCTCACTGACAAGTAGCTCAAGTGTGGTTTTTTTTTCTCGAATTGAATAAAGCCTGTCCTATACCTGATGGCATTATTAACCTGAATGCTTATACAAGATCTAAGGGCCTTTGCTGGGAAAAATAAGTCAGATTATAACATTTCCAAGGGAAATCCTGTGTGTTGAACAAAACTGCAAAGGTGAGGACCCAATAGGGATACAGGTTATACATGAGTTGCCTACCATGATTTCAATTTCCAACTAGGATATAGTAGAAATTTTTGATGTTTTGTGCAAGAGTGTCATCTCTCCATAGAATTAAACAGATTCTATTTCACATATACTTAAGAATCTTGATTCTCTCTCTCTTTCTCTCTCTCTCTCTCTCTCTCTCTCTCTCATACACACACACACACACACACACACACACACACTTTCATTCAATTTCCTTAGGAAGAAGCACATGTTTTCTTCCACTGAAGTCATTTTTGTTGACAGGACGACCCCTTGGAACAACGGGACATTTACACAGTGAACTCCATAGTGAATTGTTCTCTTTT
>CM053599.1:167093317-167120627 GCA_028646575.1 Pseudocheirus occidentalis | reverse complement strand
GTTTGTAACTGTTTAATAGTATCTTGGTTTCTCATAAAGTCATTTGCTTCCATTTGCTCCACTCTAATTTTGAAGGAATTGTTCTCTTCAGAATGCTTTTGAGATTCTTTTCCCATCTGGAAAATTCAACTTTTTAAGGCATTCTTCTTCTCATTGGCTTTTTGGGCCTCTTTTGCCATTTGAGTTAATTTGTTCTTTAAGGTGTTGTTTTCTTCAGTCAGGTTGCTGACTCTCTTTTCATGATTTTCTTGCATCATTCTCATTTCTCTTCCCAATTTTCCTCCACTTTTCTCATTTGGTTTTCAAAGTCCTTTTTAAGTCGATCTATGGCTTGTTGGCAATCTTTGTGTTTCTTGGTAGCTTTTGGTGTGGGAGTTCTGACTGTGTTGTCTTCGTCCCATTCCATTCTTTGATCTTTTTTGTCCCCAAAAAAAGGTTTCTAGAGTTTTATTGCTGTTCTTACTTTGCTTCCTTTCCCTGCTCATTTTGGTCAATCAATTAATTGCTTCATTTTTTAGCTCTGTGGAACTCTGCTTACATGGGGAAAAGCTCTGTCCCAAATTGCTGAGGTTTTCACAGCTGCTGGAGCTATTAGGGGGTGCTGCAGCCCCCACCACCTTTGGCTTGATGAAAGCGCACCCCAGGACCACCACCCAAGACCATGATCTGGATCCAGGCCACTCAACACAAGAGCACTTAGCCTCTCATCAATCGCCTTAGCCCCCCTGCAGTCTGCAGGCCAGGAGCTCTGAAACAGCCAGGTGGAGGTGGTTGCCTTCATTTCTGCCACTACTGTTGCTTGCACTGCTTCCTTGCCCTAGAGGCAGTTTAGCTGGACAGCTTTTCTCCCCCAAATTAACCTGGATTCCACTGACCTTTCTCTTAGCCTTATTTCTTCTGGCTTGATAAGTCTGCAAACTGCCTCAGCTGCTGCTGATCAGCTCTCCTGAAAACTCCAGCTGTGGCTCCTCTTGACCTCCCTGGGGCCAGGCCATGGTTTCAGGCTGGGCTGGTTTTGGCTCCCAGCCTGCTGTGATGAGCCCTTTGTGCCAAGCTGCCTTCAGCGAGAGATGTGTTTTCTGTATTTTTGTGAGTTTGGGGGCCCTAAAATTTGTTTAGAGTCGTATTTTCTAGGTATTTAAGGTGACTATGTGGAAGCTGCGAAACTTTGCTGCTTTTACACTGACATCTTGCTCCACCCCTCAGGGATTAACTTGGTCAAATACACTCAGCTTCCCTTTCCAAAGAATCTTTAAAAACCATCCAGTAGACAATTTGGGTATGTCCCTAAGGTGACCCAGGGCCCAGTGGCAAGGTGCTGCCCTTCCTCCAGATTTCTTCTTTATTCAACTAGCTGGAATTTTCATTTAGCTCTTAGCTACCTCTTTAGGTTTAAAAATAAATTTGTCCAGTGCTATGCTATCTGAGGACTGGTTGTGTACAAGTTGGTGCCAAATTATGAACTCAAAGTCAGGAAAACTTGAGTTTAAATTCTGCTTCACATGCTTAGTAGTTATGGAATGGTGGACCAGTCAAACTGTCAGTTTAAGCCATCAGCTTCAGTTTTTTCATTTAAAGGAATAATAATGGTAGCACCTACTTCATAAGATTGTTGTAAGGGTCAAATAAGATAATGTTTGTAAATCCCTTCCCAAATGTTAAAACAATATTAAGTGCAGGAGTTTGCGGGTTTGGAAGTATTTTCTGAGTTTACTCAGAGAACAAAGAAGCTATTAAGTCCAGGCTGTTCTTCTGGTTGATTAGTTCAGGCCTTGGCCCTTATTGAGGCTATTAAATTGATATTAAATAATCAGCAATATACATGTGTGTGTATATATATATGTATATATGTATGCATATATATCACATAATTATACGTTGTTTATTATATATTATGTAACTAACAAGTGATATACTAATTAGTAATCAGTATTTCTTATTATTAATAATTAAAACTGTTAAGTATTCTTCCTGGGGAGACTAGGTGGCACAGTGAGTAGAGTACCGGCCCTGGAGTCAGGAGGACCTGAGTTCAAATCTGGCCTCAGACATTTGACACACTTACTAGCCATATGACTTTGGGCAAGTCACTTAACCCCAATTGCCCTCCAAAAAGAAAAAAAGTATTCTTCCTGTATAACATATTATTGCATATTATATCTGTATATTGTGTCATATTACACTGTTGTATCATATTCTATCATACCATATCTCATATCATATCTGGTTAATTATTGCATATCTGGTTAATATGCATAATTATTCCGTAATATATTGCATAATTAATGTGCATATATGAGTAAATAGATCCATAAAATATAGACATTCAGATTCTCCCCTTACTGTATGACCTGCCATAAAGAGAATCACTGGTCAATATTATCCAGAGCTTATCAAAACATGAAAATAACTCTATCCACCCCCATGTGAGAAGATATAACCACTTAGGTTGATCTTGGAAGACTCAATTGTTGGATCAAAGCAAATGGCTATCATTATGACCCTTTCCCAAGTAACCAACTTCATGGCATTATTATTATTAATAATATTATTATTAATAATAACTAACAATAATACCTAATAGTTACATGATGCTTTAAGGTCTGCAAAGTACTTGACACATATTCCCTCATTTAATCTTCACAATCACCCTACGAGTTAGGTGTTATTATTATTATCCCCGTTTTACAGATGGGAAAACTGATGATGAGAGATTAAATCACTTACCAGTGTTCACACAGCTGGTAAATACTTGAGGCCAAACTCAGATTTTCCTGACTATGTCCACTCTACCACCACTCCCTAGAAGTCTAAGCCTTTGATAGCATAGCACTCAATAAATTAATTCTGGACCTAAGAAAGGAGTTTAAAAATGCGGGAGCCAGATGAAAATTTCAGCTAGCCAGGAAAAGAAAAAGAAGGACATCATTGACATAGGGCTTTCATTCTTCATCTTAAGATGAGACCCAAATTATCATCATTAAGGGTCTATTGAGTTGTCTTTAAAGAGCCTTTGAAAAAAGCCAAAGGGAAAGCTGAGCATTTGTGACCAATTGCTCCCTAAGACAAATGTAAGCCCTTCTCTCTACCAAGTTCTTCCCCTTCTTTACCTATTTATTTACCTCATGAGGGCACAAGATAAAGACCATAATCCAGAGTGGGGAAATGGGGAAATTTTTCCAGCCTCTTTTGCAATGAAGTCTTGATAACACTTCTCCCTACTTAAATTCATTCCATGGTGTATCCTTTTTAATAGGGAGAATAGGAAAGTTGGAAGCAGGGCAAGAGGGGATGTGCAAAAAATACTTATTGCTATATTGCTCATCTCTACTTCTAGTCTGGGTAGTAACCATACAGAAGATTAGGAAAGAAATGTTATAAACTGCCTTATTTGAAGGAATAAGGAGATGAAGCCACTATATCAAATCAATATGAGCCAAAGTCTTCAATGATCTCTCCTGTGTTTATTTCTGCATCCTGCTGGGGCTAGTGGAAGTATCCAGAGAGTTAACTTGGCTCTTTTTCTGGATCCTCTTAACTGAAAATGACTACAAATAAAATAATAATAATAACAATTCATTTATATGGTGCAAAGGGCCTTCCAAATATTATTTCCTTTTACCCTTACAATAAGTCTGAGTGGTAGGTACCATTGTTATTTCCATTTTACAGATAAGAAAATTGAGACTGACAGGTTAAATGATTTGTCCAGGGAAACACAATTAGTATGTATCTGGGCTAGATTTGAACTCAGGTACTTCCTCACTCCAGGTCCAGCATTCTACCTACTACAGCCATGTACCTGTTCAGCAATTCAGCCAGGAGGGGAAAATTTAACAGTCCCTGGCACTTAGTAGTTATTTAGCAAATGCTTGTTTTTTAGCATCTACTATTTAATTTAACTTGTTTCAAACATTTAATAAGTGCTTGATGGATTGATTAATTTGAGAACTAAGCAGGAATCATCCAATGGTAAGCTGACCCCTTGTAGCAACAGCTAATTATTGCTTGCTTGAAACTTCTTGCTAAGATGTTTCCCTTTTCCTAATAAGTGTAGACCTGTGTTAGAGGTCATAGACTTCTGGACTTGTAGAGAGATGATACAATGATATATCCTAAAGATTCAACTAAAAAGTTAGTTGAAACAATTAATAATTTTAGCAAAGTAGTAGGATATAAAGTAAATCAACAGAAATCATTAGTATTCTTAGATATCACAAAAAAAATTTTTTTGAAAGAAAAGATAAGAAGAGATACCCCATTTAAGGTAACTCTTAGGCAGTGTAAAATACCTGGGAGTACATATACCTACCAAAACAGGAACTATATAAACAAAATTGAATTTAAAAAGCCTTTATTATTATTATTTACTTGCTTACTTACTTACTTACTTACTTACCTTTAGTTCACAACATTCAGTTCCGTAATCCCTTGAGTTTCAAATTTTCTCTCCCTTCTTCTCCTCCCCTCCCCCATGGCAGCATGCAATCAAATATAGGATTTACAAATACCTTCACATCAAACATTAGTCAGGTTGTACAGAAGGATTATAACCAATGGAATGAACAATGGGAAAGAGGAAAAAAAAGACAAGAAAAAGAAAGAATAAAAAACCTTTTATATAACTAAAATCAAATTTAAATAATTGGAGAAATGTTCATTGTTCATGGGTGGACAGGGCCAATATAATAAAAATGACAATTTTACCTAAACCAATTTATGTATTCAATGCCATCCAAATTAAATTACAAAAAAAGTATTTTACTGAATTAGAAAAATAATACCAAAATTCATTTGGAAGAACAAAAAGTCAAGAATGTCAAAGAAACTAATAAAATTAAAATGTAAAAGAAAGAGGTTTAGAATTACCAAATCTTAAACTATATTATAAGGCAGTAATTATCAAAACTTTCTGGTACTGGCTAAGAAATAGGTAGATCAATGAAATAGTAGACATGCAATTTAAAACAGCAAATAAGTAAAATAACCTTGCATTTGACAAGTGTAAAACAACTTAATATTTTGGGATAAGAATTTATTTTTTGGTAAAAAATTATTTAGAAAACTGGAAAGCAGTGTGGCAGAAACTGAGCATAGACCAATACCTTACACTATTTACCAAGATGGCCAAAATGGATACATGATCTAGATATAAAGAGAGATACTATAAGACTATTTGAAGAACATGGAAGTTATTACTTAACAGACTTATGGACAGGTACAATTTATGAATAAAAAAGAGAGCAGAGTAGGTATAAAATGAATTATTACAATTACATTAAATTGAAAAAGCTTTGTACAAATAAAACAAATATAGCCAAGATCAGGAGGAAAGCAGAAAATTGGGGAGGGAAATTTTATAGACAGTTTTTCAGATAACAGCATAAGAATATGAGTCAGTCCCAAGTTGACAAATGGTCAAGGATATAAATCGGCAGCTTTCCAATGAAGAAATCTAAACACTTTTTATATGACTAATATAAAAATGTTCTAAATTATCATTGATTACAGAAATCCAAATGTAAATAAGGGATATATCATTAAGATATCATTTGGTATCATTTTATACCTTGGGATATTTTATATCTATCAGATTGGATAAAATGATTGAAGGTAAAAAGCAATAAGTTTTGGAGAGGATATGAAGAAACAGGAACACTAGTTCATTGTTGGCACAATTGTGAATTGATCTAACCATTTTGGAGAGCAATCTGGAATTGTTAAATTGTGTATATCTTTTAACCCAGCAAAACCACTATGAGGTTTACTTCCAAAGATGATTAAGGAAAAAGGAAAAGAACCTATACATTCTAAAATGTTTATAGTAGCTCTCTTTTTGGTGGCAAAGAACTGGAAATTGTCGGAATGCCCATCAACTGGGAAATGGCTAAACAAGTTGTGTTATATGATTGTGATGGAATATTATTGTGCTATAAGAAACGATGAATTCAATGATCTTAAGAAAAAATGGATAGACTTGCACAAAATAATGAAGAGTGAAATAAACAAAACCAAGAGAACACTATAGACAGTAACAGCAATATTGTTTTAAGAAGAACTTTGAGTTGAATAAGTAATTTTGACTATTATAAACACCCAATTTAACTACAAAGGACATATGGAGATGTTATCTACATCCAGAGAAAGAACTGACAATTAGGTGTATAAAATGATTTTACATATTATATATATACACATATAAATATATATAAATACATATTTTTACATATATGTGTGTATGTATACACACACACACATATATATACACACAAATTTGTGTCTAATAGTTGTCATCTTTAGGACTGGGAGGGGAGAAGAGAAGGAAGAAAAAAGAAAGGAATTTATATAATAGCATTATTATATATTTAATATATATATACATAGTAGATTTATAGTTTCATGTGCAATCTTCTCATATTATGTTATGTAAATGCTTTTTGTATTCCATGAATTAAAAATAAAATATTTTTTTAAATCATACTTTCAGAAGACATCATGGTACAATGGAAATAGCAATGGATTTGGAGTAAGAGGACCTGGATTCAAATTCTACTTCTGTCACTATCTGTGTGACCTTAAACAAATCACTTAATTTTTCTAACTGTTTTATGATCATTTACTTCATCTGCAAAATAATGCAGGTGGACTAAATGGTCTCTATATTTCCTTTCAGCCCTAGAGCTATGATCCTATCACTTTGGGCAAAATAAGATTACCACAGATAAAAAAGTGTTGTGAAAATCCTGTGTTTAGCTTTTTAAACCCTTCACAATGTCATTCCTTCCCACATTTCCAGTCTTCTTACACTTTATCCTTTTCTCTGTACTTTATGATCAAGCAACATAAGCCTTCTTGCTATTCCTCAAACGGAATATTTCATCTCCTGATTCCATGTATTTTTATTTGCATAATCCCTCCCCCATTAGAATGTATGCATCTTGAGAGCAGGATTATATTTTTCTGTCCCTAGAATTGAGCTCAGTACCCTGCTCATAGTAAGATAAGTGCTTGTTGATTGACTGATTATATTGACCAGTGGAAAGACACCTTATATGTCCCATTAAGTTCCATTTACCAACTTCTTATTAGTGCAAAGACCATCTCAACATAGAGATTAAGCAAGTCTCAGGTCAAGCCATACGGCAAGAAGTCCTACGGAAAGTCCACCAAAGAGGAAATTCAAATGAGTAAGAAGAATACAAAGTGACTCACAACAAATGTGTGTGAATATAACCCAAACCCCAAAGCCCATTGATATGGGACTCTCTCCTTGCTGGTGGAGATCAATTCCCCATGCTTGTGTGAGGGGAAGGGCAGAGTTGGCAAAGTGGCAGAGAGGAGGGCGACAGGACCTTCAGAATTCTTTCATGCTCTTAAGCCTCTTCTGACTCTGGACATTTCTGGCTTCTAGTTTTGAAAGAGAAGATGGACCATGCCAACCCTACGTCAGGTTGCTGAAAAGAAAAGACTCAGGGAAGAAGTCAACATGAGAGGAGTCAACAGCCACATCAGAGAATTCTAGGACTTTCCCCTTAGGTAAGATCTAGGACTTTCTAGTTTAAGTTTCTCTCCTAACTGAAGAACTCTTTCACTGTGTATTTTCTGGCATATACTTTCACTGGTTTCTATTATGCCATTAACTTGGGTTTCTTTGCTACTTGCTGGGTGTGTTCATTGTGAAACTGGTATGTGGTGGAAGGAGATTCAAGCTTTACCTATAAAATTTGGGTCTCCTTTCCCCAAATAATAAACAGTAATCAGAAGTTTAGTTTGAAGCTGAAAACCACATCCCCTAGACTAATAATATTTATGGGAGCAGAGAGATATAATGCTATCCCAGTACTCCCTCTCTCTGAGGAGAGCAGAAGGGCCTCCAGCCCCAACTTCCTGCTTCCTCTCCTAGCAAGAACTAATGTCTCCCTTGAAGAAGAGTATGGGGAGAGGAGGTTAAAGATGTCTATTCTGACTCCCTTTGAGCCACACAAAGACACTACCTTGCTCTCTGTAGGGGACATCCCTATCCACACAAACAGTTGTGCACCAAAGTTCAAAGGAAGGAAGTGGTTATGTATTGTCAAAAGCCAGTGTTCTCCATACTTGACTTCCACCACACATCGCCTGAGAATTTCTCAAGACAAGATTACATACCAAGAGCCAAAAGGGACACAGATGCCATCTAGTCCAAGCCCTTCATTTTATAGATGAGGAAACTGAATCCCAAGGTAATTAAAAGTCACACAGGTAATAAGCAGCAGGGACAAGTCTTGAACAGGCATCTATGATTCCAGAACCTGGGCTCTTTCCACCAGCAATTAGGTGGCACTAGGAATGGTGGAATTGGGAATCCTTGAGTTCAGCTCTGACCTCACATATTTACCAACTGTGTGACCCTGGGCAAGTGATTGAATTACTCTGTCTCAGTTTCCTCAACTGTCAAATGGGGATAATAATAGCACCTACCTCATGTGGTTGTGTGGAACAAATGAGATAACTTTTTAAGTGCTTAGCACAGTGTCCAGAACATAACAAGTGTTTAATGAATGCTTATTGACTAACTGGAAAATGGGGGTAATGGTAAAAACTACATCACAGGGCTCTTGTGAAGAGATTTTTTTTAAAGCACTTAATGCATTGTCTGGCACATAGTAGGTACTATGTAAATTCTTATTCTCTTCCCTTCCCCCACTGTGCCAAAATGCCTCCCCAAGAACAGGGATATTGGCAAACCGGTCATCATAAACTCATGAAAATCATAGAAAATTTGGAATCAAAGAGGCTTTGTCCTCAAAAATCTGAGTCTTCTAGACATTCAATAAAACAATAAAAGGAATAGAAAAAAGTCTAGTTTCCAAAAAAAGTCTTATTTGGGGGTCCTAAAGGCAGATGAGCTTGTATTTATAGACCTTGCATTTATATTTGTAAACCTAGGTGTTGGCAGTAGGAGTGTTTTTCCTTCCTTGGTAAATACTTCAATACATCTCTGTCTCACTTGATATAGAATCCTATTGACTTATATAACTCAGGCATAATTAACTTTTTATCAATACTCTCAGTAATTTCATGGCTGTCATAATTACTTCTAATGGAACATCATTTATTTGCATGAATTATGGCTTTTTGCATAAATTCTTAATCAAGTGGGTCTGTATGTGCAAAGTAAACATAGGATATCCACCAGAAAGGATGTATCTGAGTAAAGAGCCTGAGGCTTGTTCATCATTAACAATTAATCATTGGTTTTCATAGGAGCAGTAAATATGGGCTTCCAAAAGTATGGGATATGGCACATATTGCAAGCAAATAATTTGCCATCCCAGCTGTGCATGATTCACTTCTCATACCTTAGAAAGGGGCCATGCCAATCCACTACCCTCCTCCCATTACTTAAGCTAATAAAATATGGTTGCTACTCACCACTTAACCATCCCTTCCCCCAACCCCATCATCACATTCTTATAACTCTCCATTTATCAACAAACCTTCTCTAGAGAAAGAAATTTCTCTCTTCTAAGAGTTGGCTTGTAAATCATGCCGACATCAGCAGAAGGGTCCCTTCCAATAAATACATACTCACCAACTTCTCAGAAGTGTGCTGAAACAACATAAAGCAACAGTTCAATTCTACAATGTTCCCTGGAGAAGATGGCTTGTAATGTGGCCAGCTCTTCCCTCTGACTAAGATAAACATCAAGAACATTACTTACTCTGGGGGATGCACAAAATCTTTTATCCCACCAGGACTCAATTTAATAAAATTTTTTGTTCTACTATGCTAAAAAAATGTGCTAACTGGCACATTTATCT
Source organism: Pseudocheirus occidentalis (assembly GCA_028646575.1). Taxonomy (NCBI): domain Eukaryota; kingdom Metazoa; phylum Chordata; class Mammalia; order Diprotodontia; family Pseudocheiridae; genus Pseudocheirus; species Pseudocheirus occidentalis. The sequence goes on along the minus strand of CM053599.1, from coordinate 167,110,823 downwards.
TTAAAATTAAGTATTTCATTAGATACTTAACATTAAACATCTATTCAAACAACCAGACTTAGTAATTATTTAAAATTAAATTACATAACTGATAAATTTATTAACTGGTACCCTGGTGGACTAAGAGTTTGTGCATCCCTCAGATGTACTTCACTCATACTTAATAATTGGATTACTCCAGAGAGGAATCAAGAGGACCCAAGTTCAAATCTTTGTCAGATAATTACTAGCTGTATGACCCTATGTGAGTCACTTAACCCTATTTGCCTCAGTTTCCCCAACTGTAAAATGAACTGGAGAAGGAAATGGCAAACCACTCCAGTATTTTTGCCAAGAAAACCCCAAATGGGGTCACGGAGAGTCAGACACATCTGAATTGATTAAACAACAATGAGTTAGGTACTGTGCTAGACACTGGAAATACTAAGACAAAAACAAATCAATCTTTGCCCTCAAGGAGTATACGTTGTATTGCCAAGGAGTGGAAAGAACAACATGAACAGATAAACATAAAATATTACGGAGTAATTTCAGAGGAAGAGTCACTATCAAATAGGGGTAGGAGGAATTTGATAGCCTTCCTGTGGGGGCTTGAGTTCTGAAACAAGCAAGGGATTCCACAAGGAAGCTATGAAATGAGGAAATGAATTTCAGACCTGGAGGGGGAAGTCTTTGAAGATGCCTCTGACCATGACAGAACCTAGCAAGTTGTTGTGGAGTTGTTTTATCCAATGCTCTTAATGGATTTCCACCAGTCTATCCTTCCACAGTCTCTCATTTGGCCCGTCCCTTTACTGGTCAAGATGACTGACCAGGATTAAATGCACCATCTGTGGCTATGAATCAGAGAAAATCCCACATGGGGATCATACCTATAACTGTCATCTCCTTAGCATTGTGTTCTAATCAAGGAAGCTAAGCAACTGCTGAGTTAATGCCCTCCCAGAGTGATCAGTCCATATGTATAAGGCAGCTCACTGACCAATGGATGTGTAATCTGATTATGATGGAAAAGAAAATAACTAATGTGATCTAAACATTAAAGAGATTCACACAAAATAATATGGCAGCAGTAGCTAAGATTAAGGAGCTAAAAGAAAAGGGGTTATAGATCTTCTCCGAGCCCTTCCCAAGTGGAGCAGAACCACATTATAACTCAGTTATTCTGCTCAGATACTGAATAAAATGATTCCATTACTTTGAGACATGTCATAGGGATATATGGTAGGTAATTAAAGTATCCCTACCACCAATCAGATTTACAGAAATACCAAAAAAATTCTTATGAAGAGAATTCTATCTGAAATGAAATTGAAATTCACCTGAGCTCAAATTTCATGAATGACAGAGTCTTAGTGAACAGCTCTCATCACTCTGAAAGCTTTTTTGGATGATCAACAGGTCCAGAACTAGCTTTATTCCAAGTTAGTAAGATAGCTTCCTATTGGGAAGGCAACATAGTGGACTTTAATCCAAAGGACCTGCATGTGAATCACTGCTGCCTTTGTGACATTAAGCAAGTCATTTCAACCTGTGTGCACTTCAGTAACCTCACCTGCAAAATGAGGAGGGGTAGACTAGACAACTTCTATGGTCAGTTCTACATCTATGGTTCTACAGTTTGATTTGAGGACCCTCAAAATTACCTTGCATTTTGTATTACCTTGTAACTATATGGACACACGTTGTCTTCCCTTATAGACTGTGAGCTTCTTGGGAGCGGAGACTATTTGAGTTTTGTTTTTGCATCTCTTTGCCTGGTACATCATTGGCACTTAATAAATGCTCATCAGGTTGATTGCATGAATAACTTGGAGAAAGCCCATCATTTACTACCTGTGTGACTTCAAGCAAGTTACTTAACCTTTCAGGCCCTCAGTTTTGATTTTCGTTGTTGTTTTTTAATCTGTATGTAACAGGGTAACCGGCCAGTGAGGACCCAGTTCTGACAGAACTCTGCTTACTATGAAATGATGGTGGGGTTTGTAACAGCAAGCACCCTAGCATACCCAGGGTGGCCTGCTAGCACAAGTTCTTCAGTCTACTATTCTAGGAAAATCTGTTCAAAAAGGGATTAGCAATCCTACTTTTACTTATACTCACCAGTTCAGGGGAAAGGTCAGTTAGCACCCTGAACAACAGAGAAAATAGCATAAATGCTAACAGACGGGGCTCTGAATGTCTGAATCAAATCAATATTGCTATACACTTTACATACAACACTGGATCGAGAGAGTCTTTATAGCTTAACAGTGGGGGAGGGGGAATCCTGAACATATAGCTATTAAATCTCAACCAGGAAATCAAACAGTCTTTCTCACAGGCAAACCCCCAAAGCAAAATACCAACTCAGAGTATATATATACACTTCTCAGAGCCAGAAGGCATCACAACCCTCATGACTCAATGCCTAATTGACTTAGTACCTAAAGGTGTGGAAGCTTTCCTACGAGGAAGCCTCTGTAATGGGAATGGGAAATTGAAGATCTTCCCTGATTTGAAGATCTTCTACGCCCCCCTAATAGGCTAAATGTAATCACATGGAGCCTGTGGTAGGATGAGTTTGCTGAAGGGAGGAGCAGAGCCCAGAGGAAGCTGAGAGTCAGAGCAGTTAGGGCTGGAGGGAAGAGAGGATGTAGCCAAGAAGACAGCTAGGCTTGTGAGTGTTTGTGGGAAGACTAAAGGATGATGTGACTTCCTAATGTGTTATGTTATTAACTTCATTGTTGCTATGATGGATTTAACTTTTTGGTGTTGGGATTTGGTTTTCTGGTGTGTGAATAAATGTTTTGTTTCTCTCTTTTGTGTGGAGAGTCTGTTATATTTTTCAGTTCAGAACTGTGCCAGCATATTCTTAGTTGCTGTAAGTTCTGTGAATATTACATTGACTCTACAATCTCCCCCTAAGCAAGCTCTTCCTTAGGTAAGGCCTTCCACCAATGGGTTCTTTGTGAGGCCTATTAATGGACAGGGAAGATATTATTGTCCCATTAACATTACAGGGTTTTGTTGTGCTTATCTCTTGGAAGTACATGGTGACACAGAAAGAAGGATCTTGGCTCTCTTCTTCAGGGCATCCTATGACTGTTTCACTTAGATTATGAGCTCCTTGAGGGCAGGTACAATCTTTTGCCTTTCTTGGTATCTCCAGAGCTTATCTGGTACCGAGTAGGCACTTAATAAATGATTATTGACTATTTCCTGCCTACTTGTTCTGTGTTGAATAAAAGCATTTTAATTAGCTGCTAAACCAAAATTAAATGTATGCCCCAAAAGGTACTAACCAGCCAAATCACCTGTGTCTCACTCAGGCAGTTCAAATGAAGAGGAAGAAATGCTGTAGGCCTCTGGGTGGGGAAGTCCCTCCTCTCACCTTGTCACTATGTGGCTTTAAAGGGACAATATGTTTATGTTGCTCTGTTCTTGACATATCTATCCTTAGTTGCTCTTAAGTGAAGGAATATTGGAGATGGAATGACCTTGTAAGATTGAAAATCTCCATCACTGGATGTGATGCAGCCAAGCTATGTAAGGTGCCAGTATGGCCCAACGAGTCACCTGTGTGACAGAGTCCAAGTCACTCGGGAAGCAGCATTACACATAAAATAAGGGGACAGAACTAGATAGCCTCTCAGGTCCCTTCCAGATCTAAATCTACAACTCATGCCATTTGGCCACTTCTCCCCCATCCAGTTATACTGGGGTCCTTCTTATTCTTCATACAACATCTAATGCCAGGAATTTTCCAGGGTTATCTCCCAGGACTGGAATCTTCTTCTGGTTTTCCTGGCTTCCTTCTCAGCTAAATCCCACCTTCTACAAAAAGCCTTTCTCAACCTCCTTTAATGTTAGTTAGTTTCTTCCCTCTGAGATTACTTTCTGTAATTTACCCTGTATCTGGCATATACAATTTTTTTGCATATTGTCTCCCCCATTAGACTGTGAGCTCTTCAAATATAGAGATCGTTTTTGTCTTCCTTTATACCCCAGCTGTTTATCATAGTGCTGGTGCATAGTTGACACTTAATGTTATTGAGACTGCCTTGTCCAAACCATCTGTGTGCATGTGTTCATGTGTCACACCTACATATTCTTTAAAATCCAATCACAGTGTCTGAAAATCCCAGTATCCATTCATTTAGGTTCAGGGATTAAAGGAGAGTTTCAGTTAAAACACAAATCTTTACCACACTGTTATTATCAACCATTAACAATACCATTTGAACCCATTTATTCAGACTAATCTAATTTGATTATTCTCTAGCAGAGATCAGAACCTTAAAAGAATGAGACATAAGACAAATAACTTCTGAAAGTGAAGAGGGAGTGATGCTGGGTAGTGGAGAGAGCAGACAGGGGAAAAGGTAAGTCAAAATCCAGAACATGGGGTAATCCCTGACCTCCATGGGGCAATGGGTGCTGTTGGGAGAGAGGAAATGCATATAACAGCCTTAAAAACTAACTTTTTCTCCTTCCCAATTTGTTGAGGGCAAGCTCTACAAAGGCCTCATGGGGCAATTTAATTTCTACAAAAATATGCCTCGTTTAATTTCCATGGAAATTTGCCTTAGTAATTAGTCTCTGCAGAGCTTCTAAGATCTTGCCTGTGGAACTTTGATCAAAGATTTCAAAATCCTTTGCTTTTAGCTTTTACATAAGACTCTCTTCTTTTACATGTGTCCTGCTAACCCCTTTTCTCCCACCCCAGCCCCCAACCAAGTACAAGCTTCTTGAGGGCAAGAGCTGTTTCTTTTTTTGTTTGTTTGTTTTGATCTTTGCATGCCCTATGTCCAGCACAAGGCAGGTACTTAATAAGACTTGTTGATTGATTTCAACTCTGAAGCAATGGTTGGGTCCTGGCCATGCTCCTTTCCCTTCCTTTATAGTTCTAGCAGGGCACTGTCCAGAAATAACATGGGTATCTTGATTAATATTCATCAACAGAAGCTACCATTTGGGCATTTAATATCCCCCTCTGCTTTCAAGGGATCACAAATTCTTAAATCTAGATCTGGAAAGAAGCATGAAAGCTTTTGAACCCAACCCCTTCATTTCACAGATGAGGAAACTAAGGACCAAGAAGGTTAAAGGACTTTCCCAAGGTCACGTAGATAGTAAATGTCAGGTGCAGGATTTGAATTCATGTTTTCTGACTCCAGAACCAGGGTTCTTTTCACTGAACTGTGGTATTTCCTTGGAGTCCTTCTTCTGGAATCCTCTGTGCCTTTCATGAAAACTGCTCATGTCTCAGGGTAGGTGAACCACATTGGTCTTCATTCAACCAGTCACCATTCAGTGATGAATATCCTGCCTGCAAATTCTCTCTACCCATTTCCTCAGTTATCATCTCCTAGCTTATGGTATCCCTAGATTTTCATTCCAGGTATAGATTCCTGTTCTCCCTAATAATTATCTGTACTAGATATGAGACATAATCTGCAAATGCTCCAATTCCAACACATAATGGAAGTAAATAATAATAACAATAAGTTTTATACAGAGTTTTCATGCTTGCCAAGTGCTTTACGTGTTACCTCATTTGATCCTCACAATAATCCATTTCATTGAACCATTTTATTCTTAAGCCTCCTTCCAGGCATAACATTCTCTAACAATAATAACTAATATTCATACAACATTTACCTTGTACAAGGCTTTGTGTTAAGTACTTTACAATTATTATGTCATTTCATCCTCACAACAACCCTGAGAGATGGGTCCTATTATTATCCCCATGGTAGAGATGTGGAAACTGAGACAAACAGAGGTTAAATGACTTGTCCAGGGTCACACAGGTAGTACATGTCTGGGACTGGATTTAACTCACATCTTCCTGACTTTATAATCAGTGCTCTATTCACTGTGCCACCTAGTTGCTGATTTTTTATAGTTTCTGGAAAATTTTGCAATTTGTGGCAAAGAACACAGAGTACTTAATTACTCAAGAGACTTGGATTATATTCCTGGCTATCACTTTCTCCTATAACAGATTTTAAGGTGCTTTGCATATCACTGCTCAAGAATTACTTGTGATATGAACTTGTACTGGAGCTGGGTTATAGTTAAATGTTGCTTTAAATACGGGGGCAATTTGGTCAAGGACCCAAATCTAGGAAAGTCTCACAAAGCTTTGATATTCTCCATTATAATATAAATTCCTTGAGGAAATGGAGGCAGCATAGCATGTTGGAAAGTACTTAGTTCTGGATTCAGAGATATGAGTTTGAATCCTGCCTCTTATACTTAACTGCCTGTGTGAACATAGACAAGTAATTTATCTTTTGGGAGACTCAGTTTCCTCATCTAATCAAATGATGGGCATTGAACTAGATGGTCTCTCTGGTCCCTTCTGGTTCCAGCTCTCTTATACTGGACTTAAAAAAAAGTTTTGCCTTGGTATCCCATTGCCTAACACAGCAGATATATAACTGTCACATCATTCCTTCATTCCCTTTGATGAATATACAAATTCACACATATATTTGTATATGTGTGTGTGTGTGTAGTGAAAGTTTATTCCCCAATATCCCCCCAAATTCACAATTATATAGCACTACCAGATTTTTTAAAATGTTTGAAGTTTGAAAAAATTAAAAAAAAATTTTTTTGAAAAATTTGAAAAAAATTTGAAAAATTTTTGAAGCATTTGGAAAAAATATATACATTATCTCATTTCATCCTCACTATAACCCTGGGAAGAAAGTTCCATTTTTATAACCATTTTACAGATAAGAGAACTGAGAGCCAGAGAGATCACACAGCTAGTAAGCAGAATTTGAACCTAAGTCTTCCTGACTCCAAGTCTAGTACCTATATCCGCCTTTCTCTTTATGAGCCAGAGATGAAATTGGATTAATCTGCCTTGAACACATCACACTTTCCTAAGACTACACTTTTACTCAGAGTTTTTTTTCAAAGCCCCAATCAAATGTTATCTCATCCAAGTAGCCTAAACCTCAGGGTCATAAATATACAAGTGACATCAGAGGCCATCTGGTAAGAAGGTCTAACCCTCTCTTTTTCAGATGAGGAAACGGAGACCAGGGAAGTTAAATGTTGCACAAGTGGTAAGCATCAAGAGAAGGAAGAATGGAACCCAGGTCTTCTGACTTCAGAGCCAGTACTCAACCCACTAGACAGTACCATATTCCCCAGGTAGAAACCCTCTTTCCTTAGTCATACCCTTACATATGGATGACTGTCCAAAGGAATATAAATTTTAATCACTTATATTCCACAAGATATTTAGGGGTCTGGGAGCTAGATTCTTTTTTCTCCCCTACTTATTTATTTTATCATTAAAAAATTGGGACAATTAACTGTTTTGTCTCATGTAGTTTTCATTTATGATTTTCTTGAAATATAGCTCTGAAAAACCAGGCTTTGATAAAGCCCATTGGGATTCAAATGGAGCTATTTGACCATGTCTTTAAACGCAAATCACTCTGACTCTCACTGACTGGCCAATAATAGGTCCCAGCACAAGCCTCACTTGCTTATTGCTTGGGTTTTGAAGGCTCAGATCTTAAATAGCAATTGTCTCTGTTCTGGACAGAAACACTGAAGATCTTCCCCTCCCAAACTGATTCTTTTGAGAATGCAAACAAGGCCATCTTTTGCCTCAATTCTTAACAAATCTTTAGTCACTGAATAGGTGTTGCCTTAGACAAACTGAGACCTGGGTGAAAAAAATTACCTAATCTTAAAAAGGTCAAAGTCTTGGACTTCAGAAAAACCTGGAAAGACTTATGTAAACTGCTGCTGAATGAAGTGAGCAGAACATTGTACACAGTAGCAGACACATTGTGCAATGACTGACTTTGATAGACTTGGCTCTTTTCAGCAATGCAAGGACCTAAAACAACTCCAAAAGACTTATGATGGAAAATGCCATCCACATCCAGAAAAAGAAATATGTAATCAAAATGCAGATTGAAACATACTATTTGCTCTTTTTTCTTTTGTTCTGTTTTTTTCTTTCTCATGGTCCCTCCCATTTGTTCAAATTCTTCTATATAACATGACTAATACGAAAATGTTTAATAAGAATGTATATGTAGAGCCTATATCTAGATTGCACACTGTCTTGGGGAGGGGGCAGGGGAGAGAGGTGGAGAAAATTTAAAACTTATGGGAGTGAATGTAGAAAACTAAAAATTAATTAATTTATGAAAAAAAAGGCCAAGGTCTCCCTCCCATTGCATCTAGGGCCATCTCCAGTCATCCTGATCTATATGTTACCATTGAACCTCCAATGACTCTGGAGAAGTGAGGCTGATGACTTTGCACAGCACACTTAAATCCAATTCACTTGCAAGTCAAGACATCACCCTCCTGATATCATTGGTCCTCTTTAAGAATGTAGGACAAACAACATTTTGCACCCCTATTGACTCATGATATTTTGATCTGCATTAGCATTGAGGGGACAGCTTGGCATAGCAGGGAAACTTGGGATCAGAAAACAGGAGAGAGTTTGAATCCCACCTTGGACAGTTCCCAGCTGTTTGACCTGAGCAGCCCACTTAATTGTTCAGTGTATTTACAAAATATGGGAAACAATATTTGTGCCTTCCTCACAGAGTTATTTGTTTTTCAAAGTTTAAAGTGCTATTGAGATGTGACTTTTTATTATATTTATCTAACCTAGTAGAGGATCCATGAGAAGAATTGTAGTCTGGCAATGAAGCTGCAACTATTTCTAAGTAAATTAAAGATTTTACTAAATTGTATCTATTTAATAAAGATGATAGATAACAAATAAGTACTAGATAGGTAAGTAGACAAATTTTTTTAATTTTCAATTCTACATTTTCTTCTTCCCTCAAACCCCTCCCCTCCCATTAAGAGATAAACATATAATAACCATTATACTCATGAACTATTTCCACATTAATCTTGTTGGTGGGTGGAGGGAACAACAAAAACAAAGTAAAAGTAAATGCCTCAGACTTCACTCAAGAGTTCAGATGACTGATAGATTGATTGATAAGCCACAATGTACACACCTGATCACCCCCTAGATAGGTGGTGTATTGGATAAAACCCAGTGCCTACAGTCAGGAAGACCTGAGTTCAAACCCAGCCTTAGACACTTACTAGCTGTGTGATCCGGGGCAAGTCACTTAACTTTTGTTTGCCTTAATCTACTGGAGAAGAAAATGGCAGACCACTAAAGTATCTTTGCCAAGAAACCATGCTCCCCATGCTTAGTACAAGCCACAGATTCACAGAGTCAGACACAACTAAACAACAACAAAAAATCTGTACAGAACATAGATACTTTGGGGAGCAGCTACGTAGCACAGTAGAGTGGTAGGCCTGGAATCAGGAAGAGTTCAAATGTGGGTCTAACTGTGTGACCCTGAGCAAGTCACTTAGTTCTGCTTCCTCATTGGTAAAATGAGCTGGAAAAGGAAATGGCAAAACCACTTCAGTATATTTGCCAAGAAAACCCCAAAAGGGGACATGAAGAGTCAGACAGGACTGAAACAAAAAAGCAACAACAAAAGCCCAGAGGGCTGAGCAGCAAGTAAGTCAAAAGTATGTACCACTATGTTGACTAAGTCATTTTGACTATTGTAAATGCCCAAATTTACTAAAAAGGACATATGAAGGCATTTAGAGAAAGAATTGATCAATAGAATTACATATACAATAGTTTTGCATATTTATACATATTTGCATCTAATGATAGTCATTTCTAAGTGGGTTAGGGGAGAGGAAATGGAAAAGGGGGGAAAGTGACATGATAACTTTATTACATATTTAAAAGAATAACGAGCTGTGCATAATAGATTTTCAGCTTCATGTACAATCATCATTTTTTTCTGTTCCACTATGTTATGGAAATACTTGTTTTAATCCTTAAGCTCAGAATAAAATAAATAACAAAAAAAGGTGCCCCTCTATACTGGGAGAAAAAGATGACCTGCAGGGGAGGCAGAAGTCCTTCATCACACACATCTAGGAATTCTCTACAGCTTTTGAGTGTAGTCTGTGCCAGGAGAGGAGTCTTGAGAGTTAGGGTCACTTCAAGTGGGGCAAAGCAGGAAAAAGAGCCAGTCACTCAGCCCCTGTGCAGTTTGTCTTTGTGACAATGCTTCTCCAACCCATCAGTTTTTCCCTCAAAGCTTTGCTTAACACCTCAATGTTTCATTGAAAAGCTAGAGGACAAGGGTAAGCTACCAGATCCAGTTGTACCTGGGAGACAGGAAAAACTTTCCTCCCTACTTAGCTCCTGGTCCTAAATCAGGATACCAGAAAGCACTATCCCAGAAGGCCCAGGGACCCCCATTCTCCCCAAAGAGGCCAAATTTCAATAACCTGACTTCAAATGTGATAGCCTGAGAATCAGGAAAAATGGGTCCCATTCTCTCCTCTCATAGTTACTCTGGGCATCCTCTTCTGTAAGATCAAAGGGTTGCAAAAGAGCTCTCCAAGACACCTCACTGTTCTAAGTCTGTGAGTCTTTGAGACTTGGGTTCCATTTAACTCATCTTCAACACAGCCCCAAGTTCAATAAGAACTGGATGCGCCTTATCCTATAACCTAGGGCAAGTCACTTCCCATCCCTTCAGCTTGCTCTTGTGTAAAATAAAGGAACTGTCTTACCTATTCCCTAAGGGTAGCTAGATGTCGAGAGAGCACCAGGCCTCAAGTCAAAAGTCTCAACTTTCGAAGTTCAAATCTGGCCTCAGACGCTTATCAGCTATGTAGCCCTGAGCAAGTCATTTATTTCTTTTGCCTCAGTTTCCTCATCTGTAAAATGAGCTGGAGAAGGAGATGGTAAATCTCAAATGGGGTTATGAAAAGTCAGACATGACTGAAAACAACAGAAGTCGCTTCTAATTCTAGCATTCTAATTTGGTGGAAGGGAGGGCTGGTAAGAGGGGAGAATGGTTTCAAGAGTCTTTCAGCCTTCAACATTTATGTGCTTGATGTGAGATTTATCATTCAACCCTCACTCCCTAATTAGGTCTCTTGGATGTCAAGTAAGAAGAAACAACTAACCATAAGATCTAATTACCAAAAATAGCTAGTTTAAATGTGAAGCTATGAGATTACTTACTTCCTCTTGTTGGGAGATGAGGGTGGACAGCAATCCCAGCAGTGTTCTCATGATTACCCAGGAGTTTCTTTCTCTCTTCTCCCACCAAAGCTAAGTGAATATGCTTTTCATGCTATTTAACCTAGACATGGTTTATGCTGTTTACTCCAGGTGTAAAAAATCCTAGTCATGATTCTGACTGACTAAAAATGGGTGAGATCAATCCATTAGTTAACAAGCTTTTATTAAGTCTTTTATGTAGGAGGAAGTAATAGCTGCCATGCTACAAAGACAAAAAAATCAGTCAGTTCCTGCCCTCAAGATGCTTATATTCTTTTGAATGAGATGCAAGAAGGACTAGTCAGGCATAAAAATAGCCATTTAAACCCATCATGTCAGGAACATGTATATTTTATGCAACTAACATGTTTCCTTTCTCCCTACATCACCAGGAAAACCCATTTACCTGGGAGTTCTAGGCCCAAGATTCTCCCTTTTATTCTAGCCTGGAATATACATGCCTATTCAGTCCAAAAAAGTATATAGTTCTCCACTCAACAGCTGTGACAAATGTGTCTACCATTGCCAGTACGGATTATTTCAATGTAGTATTTGCTAGGCTCTAAATCAACGTTTTTTGTGGCTGCAATTGATTCATGGGTTATTAGTGGCATTGGCCTATTAGTCTCGGTTAATTGAACTGACAGCCAGAATTTGTTGAAATAATATTAATATGTACTGAATTTATGATTCTCTTTTTGCCACAATGCCTTTTCTCTTCTGTTTTACCCTATTATTTTAATGGTCCAGGCCACTCTATATTATAAAATTATAATTGTATTGATAAGCTAAAATATTTATTGCTCTTCTAGTTGGAGAAATTTGCATTTCCTCATTGTGTACAGGAGTCAGATCATCCCTTAGGACATCTTTTTGTCAAGTTTCCTTTTTTGAGTGGATATCGAGTTAGAGAAGAGGAAGAAGAGAAGGAAGTAGAAGAAGGGGAAAAAAAGACTTTCAATGAGTTGAAGCAGGAGTCTCCACAGAAAATCAGTGGGGCTAAAAAAGTATTAAACCATGGATACACTTTGAGTTGGCAATACAACTATTATACAACTCCAAAGATATCAAAGAAAGAGGAAAGGGACCCATATGTACAAAAAAGTTTATAATAGCTTTTTTTGTGGTGGCAAAGAATTGGACACTGAGGATGGTGCCCATTAATTAGGGAATAGGTGAACAAACTGATATATGGATATGATGGAATACTATTGTGTTATAAGAAATGATGAAGATAATGGTTTCATAGAAATCTGGGAAGACTTATATGAACTAATACAAACTAAAAAGGCAGAACAAGAAGAATAACATACGTTATAAAGATAAATACTTTTGAAAGACTTAGGAGTTCTGACCGTCACAATAACCAACTACAATTTCGAGGACTTATGATAAAACATACTACTTCACTTTCAGATAGAGAGCTGATGGACTCATACTGAAGCATATTTTCCATGACAAGGCTAATATGGGGATTTGTTTTACTGAACTATACTTATTTGTAATAGGTTTCATATTTCTTGCCTCCTCAATGGATGGGAGATAGGGAGATAAAAGAGAGAAAATTTGGAAATGAAAATAAAATAAAAATTGAATTAAAAATAAAAGCTAACTAAAACAATAAAATCAATGTCTTATAAACATTTTAAACTCCTGAAGACACTTATATAAAGCTTAGGGAGAACATAGATTTGTTTTAGGTTTAATTCTGATTCTAACTTTTGTTTTGCTTTTTGCTTTTTTGAGGGGGGAAGACAAGGAAATTGGGGTTAAGTGACTTGCCAAAGTCACAGGACTGGCAAGTGTTGAGTGTCTGAGGCAGGATTTGAACTCAGGTCCTCCTGACTGCAGGGCCAGTGCTCTATTCACTGCATCACCTAGCCGCCGCTCTGATTCTAACTTATGATGGGATTGTAAGTTGATCTCAGTTTCCTCACCTGTAAAGTTAGCCAACTACAATAATAGTTAGTCAACAAACATTTAATATCAACTAGATGCTATATTGGGTTTTTGATTGTGTAGACTTAAGAAAATGATGAAGTAAATGTTAATAATGCAGATCAAATTTTAAAATGTGTTGTATGTGCACTTCTTTTTTTAGAGAATTATCCAATGACCACCCCTTCCCCCAGCAGAAACAGCTAGGAGGCACAATGAATAGAGCAAAGAGCCTGAAATCAGAAAGAATCCTTTTCATGAGTTCAAACACTTACTAGCTTTATGACCCTGGGAAAGTCACTTAATCCTGCTTTCCTTAATTTCCTTATCCATAAAATAAACTGAAGAAAGAAATGGCAAACCACTTCAGTATCTTTGCCAAGAAAACTCCAAAAGGGGTCACAAAGATTTGGACATGACTGGAGAACAACTGAACAAGAAAAATATCATCTGTGACTATATCCATTCTTTAGTGTCTTCCCTTCCCTGATAGACCAGCCCATACATAATTAGGCTGGTTCTCAGAAAATAAACATAGTGTGTAGTGAGTTCATATTCAAGTGTCTTCTAGAATATTAGGACCTGTCAAAGTTCATCAGCACTTCAAGAACCTAGGGTCCCCATACACCATGATGAACCAAGAGAGTAAGATTTTTAAACTGGCATTTTGGATGTGAATTCACTATGAAAGAATAAAATGTTTTACCAATGAAATGTATCATTGTTATCAGTCTCTCATTGTTGCCACTGAGGTACTTTCTGCTTCTAGTATGGCACTCTGGTTCTCATAAACAGCCAATAAATATTTGTTGTATTTAGTAAAGAAAAATATTATAGGAAAAGCATTGGGGAGACAAAAAATCTAGGGTCTAGTCACATTTCTGTCACTATATAGCCAACTAACTATGTGACCTTTCATAATTCCTTCCTTTTCTGTGAGCCTTGGGTCACTCATCTTAAAAAAAAGTCCAGGTTGGGTTAGATCACTTCTAAGATTCCTTCCAGCTCTCATATTTTATGATTCTACACCTAGGAACCAGGGATTGTTTCTTTGAAAACAAGATGACAGCACAGGTGTTAGAATTCAGTTTGGACGATGTATTCTGTCTCCCAATGGATCTACCTCCATGCAATCTGAAATCATAGCTAGCCTCATCTCATTCCAACATAGAGTCAGTGTCCTCACTCTCTCAGGTTAGGTAGGACAGTAGTTTCATACAAGGGAGGTGGATTACATCTTCTGCCTATAATGAATACCCAAAGGAAAACAGACACTTGAGCAATGAATTGTTAACTATGAGTGATCAGTTTTAACACTGACTGCAAATGAAGTCAGTAATTAGTTAAAATAATAAATAAACAAACAAAATGTGTTTGCACTCATCACCTCTCTGAGGAGCAGAAAACACAGGGGAGTCACAGATCCAGAAAATGAAGGAAAAGAAAGAATCGAGAATGCCTCTCTTTGCACAACACCTCTTGTGTTGTTAGGAAATGATTTCACTCATTCTTCCTCCTGTATCCTGGCTCTTTGCTAGTGTTGAGAGAAATTCCAGCCAATGGAACCTTGGCAAGTCTTGCTATCAGCTGTGACTATAGATATTGCTTTTTCTGCCATGTTTAGCTTGGTTACATATGGCCTTTTGGAGATAGACTGAAGTCACTGTGGCACCTGTGAGCGCTAGCACAGATGCACCAAATTCCTCCAGAGCCTGAGCAGAGGGAGCTGAGAAGGCAATGGTGAAGGGAGGGGCAAAAGAGAGGGAGACCAGGAAAGAAACTGCTTTGGCAGCAGCTGTTCCATTTAGGGAACTAATGAGACTCACAGAAAAGCCTGCCAAGAGATGCCAAGTGCTTATTTGTTTGTGGGAGTGAATCCAGACTTCGCCAAATTGGACAATGATACAAAAACAACCATTTTTCTCCATTCAAATTTGTAGCTCCATCTCATGTGTCTGAAAGAAAAGGATTAAAATTTTGACTTCTACAAAGATGAGTCTCAATGCCACATGAAGGAACATACAATGGTGTAAGTCCTTACCTGAAAAAAGAGCATTTTTCCAAAAGCTGATTTGCAAATCAACTATGTGTCTCCTGAAACATGTTTTCTCATAGAACCAATGCTACAAATGGTGGTTAAGTTTCTATGAAGTAGAAACCTATGAAGGTTTACTTAACCTGTGATGATCCAGCTGAAATACTGTATATTTGAAATTTTAATGGTGTTAAAGAAACTATTAGGTGACATTCATTAATTAATATTAAATTTAGTGGCATTAAAGATAAAATGTATCAGATAACGTATGATTGGGAAAAGATGTGAATCATCCAGGTAGTAATACTGAGATATGGCTGATGGATAGTATATATTATCCATTGTTACTCATGAGAATTAGGAGAAGGCCTCCAACATATTGAAGATTGTCGGTATAGGGAATAAAGCAGTCAACCCAGAGAGGCATAAGGAGTAGAGCACTATAGTTGAAGTCAGGAAGACCAGGATACAAATCCCACCCCACTCAGTAGCCATGTGACCTCAAGCAAGACACCTAACCTCTCTAGATCTCAGTTTCTTCATCTGTAGAATGAAGGGGTTGGACTTGATTACCTCTAAGGACCCTTCCAGCTCTCAATTTGGGTTCCTGTTATCCTATGCTAAGTGGACTCCATGGGAGGGATATATGGAAGGGAATATGTAAGAATCAAACAGAAGTGTTAGGATATTTTTCTATCTTGTATGTGAAGAGCCTGAAGAAAATAAAGAAACATTTAATGACAATAATCATGGCAATGATGATGATGGTTCATAGATGTTAAACTCAAGGAATCCTAGATTTTTAGAGCCAGAAAGAACCTTGGAGGACATTAAGTCCAACTCCCTTATTTTCCAGTTAGGGAATTTGAAGGATAGAGATGTTTAAGTTACTTTCCCAAGGCCACACAAACAGTATGCATCTGAGGTGGGATTTCAATTCAAGTCTTCTTGAATCCAAATCCAGTGATGAAGAAAGAGGAGGAAATGAAAAAGAAAAAGGGAAAGGAGAGGAGAAAGAGGATGAAGTAGTGCCAAAGGAGGAAAAAAAGAGGAAGAAAAGAAGTAGGAGGAAAGAGGGAGAGGAAGGAGAAGGAAGAAAAGAGGAGGAGACAGAGGAATAAGGGGGAAAGAAGAACAGGGAGAGTAGGGAGAAGAAACAAAAAGGAAAGATAAGAAGGAAGAGAAAAAGAAGAACTAGAAGAGAATGCCAATATTTCCAAACACTTTCAAAGATTTTAGAGGTTGATGGTTCTAATTTTGTGCTTTTTCTAATTCATTCAAAACTTATGTCTTTCTTCTTCTTTGATGTGGGCACATATCCATATCATTAATATACTCATAACTATTACTAGTACTTCAGGTATTTTTTAAGCCCATATATGAGGCAGAGAAGGAAAAGAGGAGAAAGATTAAAGATTGTATATATTTAAAAAATCATCTAAGCTGGAATCAACTGCACTTTAAGCAAAAACAAAAACAAAAAACGGGGGAACAAAAGAGAAGTATAATAAGGGCACATGAAGGGAAAGAAAAAAAGAATGTGGGGGGAAGGGGGGAAAGACATTTGATTTCATACCAAGCGCCAAGATGGGCAATTGATCCAGGACAGCTTAGTACTGTCCAGAGTTGTGGCAACATATCACCAACTGTAAGCTGAGACCTACTACCTTCATTCTAAGAATGGTTCTGGCCTTGCACAAGAATGATAATCCAGGCCCTACCTCAGAAGACAGTTGATCTAGTACCAACTTTATTTCTTACTGGTGGTACCCCATTCCTTAGGGTTTTTTCCCATTCATTTATTTATTTATTTTTAGTGTCCAACATTCATTTCTACAAGATTTTGAGTTTCAATTTTTTCTCCTCATCTTTCCCTTACTCCCCACTGCAAAATAGTGAGCCTACTGAATACCCCTTCCCCCAATCTGCTCTCTCTTATATTCTCCCCCATTCCCCCACAACCTTCTAGTAGGGCAAGATGGATTTCTATACCCCAGTGCCTGTATATCTTATTTCCTTGTTGCATTAAAAAAAGCAATTTTTTTAACATTTGTTTTTGAAACTTTGAGTTTCTGAGTCTTTCCCTTCTTCCCTCCTCACCCACCCCCACTGAGAAGACAAGTAATTCAACATAGGTTGTGCACATGTGGTTACATAAAACATTTCCATGGTAGTTATATTGTGGAAGACTAACTATATTTCCCTCCATCCTATTCCATCCCCCACTTATTCTATTTTCTACTTTGACCCTGTCCCTTTTCAAAAGTTTGTGCTTTTAACTACTCTCTCCCCCAATCTACCCTCTCTTCTATCATCCCCCTCCCCCCCTACTTTTCTGTAGGGTAAGATACCAAAATGAGTGTCTATGTTATTCCCTCCTTAAGCCAAATTCAATGAGAGTAAGGTTGATTCCATTCCCTTTC
>CM053599.1:167082312-167093217 GCA_028646575.1 Pseudocheirus occidentalis | reverse complement strand
CAATATATTCCTCTCTCACCTCTTAATTGTATTTTTAGATGTGTGTATATACATACATGTATATATATATATATACATACACACATATATATTCTCTTCAACTATCCTCATATGGATAAAAGTCTCATGAGTTTCAATTATAGTTTTTCCATATAGGAATATAAAGAGTTCAACTTTAATATGATTATGATTTATGATTTCTTTTTCCTGTTTACCTTCTCATGCTTATCTTACTACTTGTATTTGAAAGTCAAATTTTCTGTTCAGCTCTGATTTTTTCATCAAGTATGCCTGAAAATCCTCTACTTCATTGAATGACCACATTTTCCCCTGAGGCATTATATTCAGTTTTGCTGGGTAGGTGATTCTTGGTTTTATTTGTAGCCCTTCAATTCCTTACTGTAGAAGCTGCTAGATCTTGTGTTATCCTGATTGTGTTTCCAAAATACTCAAATTGTTTCTTCCTGCCTGCTTGCAGTATTTTCTCCTTGACTTGGGAACTCTGGAATTTGGCTATAATATTCCTAGGAGTTTTCTTTTGGGGATCTTTTTCAAGAGGTGATTGGTGAATTCTTTCGATTTCTATTTTGCCCTCTGGTTCTAAGAATATCAGGTCAATTTTACTTGATAACTTATTGAAAGATGGTGTCTAGGCTCTTTATTGATCATGGCTTTCAGGTAGTCCAATAATTTTTAAATTCCACTTTTTAAGGGGCTTTTTTCTTCAGTGAATTTTTCTATCCCTTTTTCCAGTTTGCTAATTATGGTTTTTAAGTTATTTTCTTCAGTATTTTTGTGCCTTTAAAAAAACAAGCTATTTCCCCTTTCCCCAGTTTTCCCTCCACCTTTCTAATTTGACTTTTAAAAATCCTTTTTGAGCTCTTGAAGGAATTCTTGTTGGTTTGTGTCCAATTGCATTTTTTCTGAGACTTTGTAGTTGTTTTTTGATATAATTGTCTTCTGAATTTGTGTCTTGATCTTCACTGTCACCATAGCAACTTTTTACAGTCAGGTTAGTTTTTTTGTTGCTAGCTCATTTTTCCAGCTTTTTTCTTCACTTTTTACTTTAAGTTAAAGTTGGTGTCCACTCCTATGGGGGAAGGAGCACTGTCCCAAGTTTCAGATTTTTTGTGCTGCCACTTTCAGAGTGAGTTCTGGGAGTCTGTAGGTTTTTGGTGCTTTCAAGGTAGTATAATCTAAATATAGGTGTTATCACTGCTCTTCTCACCTTTACTCTGGTTTTTACCTGGGAAGGGACCTTGTTCTCTGTAGCAAAAAGTGGTAGCACTCTTTTTGGCCCCAAACTGTGCCCCAGGTTCCTTGTTTTCCTGTAGCTTTAAGTGCTAGTTCTCCTTTCTACCTTAGAAATAAGACCAGGACCCCTACTCCCTTGTTAGTGACCACATATACTCTTCTCTGCCCTGGAACTGTGACCATGGCCCTGTTACCCTGTGGCCACAAGTGTTAGTGCTCCTCTTTGCCCTCGGACTGTGATCCAGAACTGTGTATGGCTAATGCAACAAGGGTCTTAACCCAGCCCTAGCAAAGGGTTCCCTATACATCTTTCTGACTAGTTGTCTGACCCCTTTGCCATCTTTGGGCCGAGAGCTCTTGAATCTTTTGTTGCCACTGAT
This sequence comes from Pseudocheirus occidentalis, assembly GCA_028646575.1. NCBI lineage: Eukaryota > Metazoa > Chordata > Mammalia > Diprotodontia > Pseudocheiridae > Pseudocheirus > Pseudocheirus occidentalis. The sequence goes on along the minus strand of CM053599.1, from coordinate 167,091,583 downwards.
GCAACCACCTCCAAGGCTTGCTGCTGGCTCTGTGGTGAGGCCTTTTCTCTGTTCCAGGCCAACCACTCCAATAAAAAAGACCTTTCTTGCCAACTTTTTAAGTTGTCTTGACCTGTAAATGGTTTCATTTGACCTTTTGTTGATTCTTTCACACAAGAAATTGATTTCAAGCATGTAAATAGTTGTTTGGAAGAGAATTTGAGGGAGTTCAAATGAGTTCCTGCTCCTCCTCTGCAATTTTGACTCAACCCTCCTTTGTCATTAAATCTTAGCATTTCCACCCCATATCTCACATATTCCTCTGTGTACAGTAGTGGATTAATAAATGCTTTAGTTTAAAAGATATATTTGATGAAATATTAAACTCTCTACAACATAAGAAATGTAATAGGAATATTGGCAATGAGGTTATCATCTTTGGAGCATGCTCAGATTTGCCTTCCATGGTGGGTTATAAAGAACATACATAACATTCCAATAAGAGAAGTGAAAGTTCATCTGACCATGAACAACAGAGCGAGAGGAGTATAGTTCTGTGGTGATAGGAAGTCTTCTGGTTCACTGAAGAGCCAGAAGGATTAATAATTCAAGAAACATGAGTTAGAGATGAGTTAATATACAAAACAATCAATATACTCTTTCCCTGGCTCTTTGTCACCTTTCCTTCCTGTTAGTGAGCAGAGAGGCTCCTGTGAGTTGCCAGGGGAAAGGTAGTCACTATTTTATCTCTCACTTGCCTGCCATGTATCCATGGCACCTCTATATCTCTTATGTTTATTCTTTCCAGATCTTAGGTGAATGGGTATTCTGAGAGGACAGTGTTCAGGTCACTGGAGAGACCAAGAGATCCATCAAGGCCACCGGTGGCTCAACGTGCAGTCAGAGGCAATAGTAACAGTAGCCAAGTCCAGTAAGAGCCATGATAACATATGAGTGACTTGTTTGTTTCAGCTCAGTAGCATATTGACCTATCACTCAAGATAAGGAGTCATCCTACCTGAACAAGAGAAATATCTGTCTATCACCAACGTTATACCTAGAAGTGAACTTTATCTAGATTTTGAGAAGGGAGGGAAAGGGCTCCCAAGGTCAGGAGTTGTGAGGAATCTATCAGACCCACATGATCCCTACATATGTACCTCTATATATCCTTCCAGGGACCCTGTGTGTATATAAGGAGAGATGTATCCCTTGGTTGGGGGTTGTTTTGTAACTTCTGTTCTTGTTACATCTTAGCAAATACCTTCTTATAAAAGCTAATTTATGTCAACTGGTTTACTGACATTGAAGAATGAACCAGATGGGGGCTCATGAGTGAATGTTCTAGAAACTTCAGATCCTCAGGGTCACCCCTTGGAGCCTGAGGAAAATAGTCATTGCCTTCTGGGTAATATTAGTCCAGTATTAGTTGATAAAGTGAGCTCAGAGTGATACAAAGAAAGTTATCAGATAATCTGCTTTTATCAGGATTAAACTCCATGTAGATATTGGACTGGATTGTTGAAGTTTCCATTATTGCCCTATCTTGCTTCCTTGAAGTTTTCTGATCTATAGCAAGAACTCAGTATCTATCTTCTCTGCCTTTCCAGACAGACTGTATTATGCTCTTGTAATATCGCTTTTGTTTATTTCTTTCCTTTTGTCATCACTCATATGTTCTTTAATATGAAAACTCTTCAGGTTCATGTGTTCCTACACAGATGAATATTCTTGACATATTACTTCTTGATACAGTACTACCATCTTTTCTCTTCAATTGTGCTATTTTTTTTAAAATCAAAGTGTTTTCTTATACTAGGCTATTACAGTTATGGATCCCATGCTACCAAGTCTTAGTGATAGTGAGGAATTCACATTCCACTTCTTTTCTTAACAAATTTCAAATTTGCTGTCTGCTACTCACACTCTCTGTATTGATATATACACCTCCAAGACTGTAAGTATTGCTCTCACATCTTTTTCCAGTTATTTTCTCCTATGAGTTACTGAACATTTCCACTGTAATTCTTCTTTCTCTTTTGGAGCTGGTTTCCATGGTACCTGTATTTAAAGGGTTGTCTGGGCATTCTACTCTTCCCCTGTCAAGTATATGTCAACAGTCAGAGGAGGTCAGGAGTCAGCAACTAAATAGTCAGACAGAAAGGGAGAGGTTAGAAATTTGAGCATTTGTCTTAGCAATTGGAGGTCAGGGACATGTCCAAGTCTATGGAAAGGGGGAGGCAGACACTAAGTTTAAAAAAAAACCCTAAGGAAATGGGGCAGAGCCAAGATGGTGGAGTAAAAGCACAAACTGGTGTGGGCTCCACTCCAACTATTTCCAATACCTGTAAAAAAATTACTCTAAACAAATTTTAAAGTCACAGAACCCACAAAGTGACAGAGAGAAACAAATCTCTTGCTGAAGGCAGGCTGACAGGAAAGGTCTATTGCAGCACACTGGGAGCTAAGCACAGTCATAGTTCCAGCCCCAGGGAAGCCCAGACAAGCCAGAGCAGACTTCAGGAGAGTGAATCACCAGCAACTGTGGTTGTTTCCAGACTTTTCAACCCATAAATGTGAAAGAGAAAATAAAAGGTCAGTGGAGAACTCTGTTGGAAGGGTGGAGGAAGGGTACAGTCCAGCCACTGTCCCTGGGGCAAGAAGTGGCCAAGGCCTGGTGGCTGTAGCTGCTGCCACATGGATGCTTCCAGAGCTCATGGCCTACAAATTGTAGGGGGACCAAGCAACCATTCAGAGGGTATTCACTCCTACTTCTACCTCCTTGGATCTGGATTGTGGTCTTGGGTGGTGGTCCTGGCATGTGTGGCCAGTGTGCCAGAACTTGTGGGGGCTGTAGAGAGGATTCCCAACTAATAGCTCAGGCAGCCATGAAAATCCAAGTGATTTGGGACAAAGCTCTTCACTCTGGAAGCAGAGTTCTACTGTGGCAAGGAGCTCAAAAGTCAAGTAATTGGCAATATGAGCAAACAGAGGAAATACAGTCAGACCATAGAATCCTTTTTTAGGGACAAAAAGGATCAAAGAATGGAGGACAATGAAGTCAGAACTCCTGCATCAAAGGCTTCCAAGAAAAGTATTTTGAAAGTCAAATAAGAGAAGCGGAGGAAAAATTGGGAAGAGAAATGAGAATGATGCAAGAAAATCATGAAAAGAGAGTCAACCACCTCTCTGAAGAAAATAGCACCTTAAAAAATAAATTCACTCAAATGGCAAAAGAGGTCCAAAAAGCCAATGAGGAGAAGAATGCCTTAAAAAGCTGAATTTGGCAGATGGAAAAAGAATTTCCAAAGCTCACTGAAGAGAATAATTCCTTCCAAATTAGATTGGAGTAAATGGAAGCTAATGACTTTATGAGAAATCAAGAGATTATTAAACAGATCTAAACAAATGGGAAAATAGAAGGCAATGTGAAATATTGTAATGCCATGCACAAACAGCTTCCCAAAAGAATGCTACTGTGAACAACTTTTAAGGCTCTAATTACACAGTATAGTGAGCACTCCATTTATCGAAGAACAAATCAATGGAAAACATCCACAACAAATCACAATATAGTATTCACAACATTACATCTTATTACAGAAAATCACAATATAGTGTTCACAACAGCTTATCATTAAAATGGCCACATAGTTTTCACCAAAGAGGTCACAGTATTTAGAACAAAGAACAAAAGAACAATCATCTAGTATCCCTAAGGAGGTTTGCCTCCTTACTTAGTCATTCAGTCATCTCACAATAAAAGTCAGTCTTCCACTCATGAGGCAACTAGATTAACTTAATCAGTCACTTATTTAACAATCAGCTACTAAGTAGTGCTAATCATTAAATACAATCATTAGAAAATACACAAACCTTCCACCCCTAGGTCTCTAGTAAACTTCAATTTTATCACAGCATTTAATATCCAAGAAGAGGTCTTTTCTTCGTCTTGACCCAGGCTGACCTCTCAGATTCCCTAGATCCACTTCCATGGTCCCAGCTCCTACCTGAATCGACCAAACAGTCACCTGGATTCAGAGGCAGACAGAGACAGCTCCCAGGTCCTTGTCCTGTCCTCCAGGCAGTTCCTGCTATGCACTGAAGTTAACAGGGTCCAGCACATCTCAAAACCTTCACAACTTCTGTTCCAGGGAACTCAAGGATCAATCAAGCCACAATCAAACAAAGAATTAGCATCCTGGTCATGCTTTCCCAGTCATCTGGCATTTAGACTGGCCCTACAACCCAGAAGAAATCCCAGCCTTCCAGTTGGCAGCAGCCACTTTGGCCTTCCAGGAAGCCTTCTCAGCAGCAACTTCAGCCTTCACCAGATTCTGGTCTCAAGGAAATCCTCTCTCAGTTTTCAGTCAGCTTCCTGATGCTCACTGATAGAAGTTCTCTCTCTCTCCAGCAGAACAGTTTCTTCCACCAGGATCTTGTCAGGAGAAAATTTTGCTTCTTCCACCAGGAGCTTGTCAGGAGAAAATTCTTTCTCTGGGACTTTTCTTATATATATACACACACACATTGGCTTCCTGTTTTAGCCAACCCCTTCCTGTTATGTCAGCAACAGGAGACAGAGTTCACACCTTCTGTTTCCTTCACAGAGGCTTGATTAGTTACTAAGGGCTAAGTATCTGCTTACTTGACATAACAAAAAAGGGGGTCTTCAAATTTAAATTAATTACCATTACAAATATCTCATTGGCAAAACCACTGACCTGGAAAATAAATCTAGGAGAGATTATTTTAAAATTATGGGGCTACCTGAAAGCCATGATCAAAAAAAGGGCCTAGAAATCATCCTTCAAGAAATTCTCAAGGAAAATTGCCCTGATATTTTAGAACCAGAGGTCAAAATAGAAATTGAAAGAATTCACTGATCACCTCTTTTTAAAAATCCCCAAAAGAAAACTCCTAGGAATATTATAGCCAGGTTCCAGAGTTCCCAGATCAGGGAAAAATATTACAAGCAGCCAAGAAGAAACAAGTTTAATATTGTGGAAACACAATCAGGATCAAAGGGATCAAAGGGCTTGGAATATGATATTCCAGAGGTCAAAGGACCTAGGGTTAAAACCAAGAATCACCTGCCCAGCAAAACTGAGTATAATGTTCCAGGGGAAAATATTGTCATTCAATGAAATAGAGGTCTTTCAAGCATCCTTGATGAAAAAAATAGAGTTGAATTGAAAATCTGAAACTCAAGTACAAGAAGCAAGAAAAGCCTGAGAAGGTAAACAGAGAAAAGAAATCACAAGAAATGTATCAAAGTTTACATGCCTACATGGAAAAACAATAATTGTAACTTGTGAAATTTTCTCAGTATGAGGATAGTTGAAAGGAATATCTATGCATACATATATATGTGTATGTAGTAGGGTATATGTGTGTATGAATATATATGTGAGTGTGTATATGTATACAGGTATACATAGACAGAGGGCAATGGATCAATTGAATAGGAAGGGATGATATTTAAAAGGTGAAATTGAGAGGTGAGAGAGGAATGTAATGGGATGACATGGGGAGAGACAGAATGGGGTAAATTATCTCATACAGAAGAGGCAAGGGATAACTGCTACAATGGAGGAGAAGAACAGGAAGGCAAAAAGGAATGTGTCAACCTTGCTCTCACTGAATTTCAGTCTTTCAAAATATATCCACTATGGAAATGTTTTGCTTAACTATACATGCATAACCTATATTGAATTACTTATCTTCTCCGTAAGGATTGGTGACAAGGAGGAAGGGAAAGAATCTGGAATTCAAAGTTACAAAATCAAATGTTTAAAAATTATTATTATTTTATTATTATTATTATCATTTCATTATTATTTACATGCAACTGGGAAATAAGATATAAAGGCACTGGGGTATGGAGATCCATCTTGCCCCACCAGAAAGTGGGAGGAGGCATGGAGGAGGATATAGGAGAGAGCAGACTGGGGGAAGGGGTATACAGTGAGATAGATGTTTCAGGTAGGGGAAAGATGGGGAGAAAATTTGTAACTCAAAATCTTGTGGAAATGAATGATGTAAACTAAAAATAAACCTACAATCTAATTTTTTTTAAAGACAATGCCAACAATGAGACAACAAAAAATTATGGGATTTAATCAAAGCAGTACTTAGGGGAAATAATGTATCTCTAAATGCTTACATCTATAAAACAGAGAAAGAACAGATCAATGAATTGGGGATGCAACCAAAAATAGAAAATTAGCACATTTAAAATCCCCAATTAAACATCATATTGGAAATCCTGAAAATCAAAGCAGAGATTAATGACATTAAAATAGAAAGCCATTGAATTACTAGGTGCCAGTTTTATGGGGAAAAACAATAAAACAGATAATCCATTTATTAATTTGTTTTAAAGAAGAAAAACAAATTACCAGTAGCAAAATTCACATGACTGAATTCACCATCAATGAAGAAAAAATTAAATCAATTATTAGAAGTTATTTTTGCCCAATTATATACCAACAAAACTGAAAGTTTAAGTGAAATTAAAGAATATTTACAAAAATATAAATTGCTCAGCTTAAGAAAAGGGGAAACAGAAAACCTAAATAATTTTATTTCAGAAAAAGAAATTGAACAAGCCATAAGTGAGCTTCCTAAGAAAAATATCCCCAGCACCAAACATATTCACAAGTGAAATCTACCAAACATTTAGAGAATAATTTCATTCCAATATTATATAAACTATTTGAAATAATAGGCAAAGAAGGAGTTCTACCAAATTCCTTCTTACAACACAAATATAATACCAATACCAAAACCAGGAAGAGCAAAAACAGAGAAAGAAATTATAGACCAATTTCCCTAGTGAATATTGATGCAAAAAACTTAAGTAAAATACAAGCAAGGAGATTACAGAAATATATCATAGAGGTCATATATTATGCCTAAGTGGGATTAAAACCAGGAATGTAGAACTGGATTAATATTAATGAAACTATCAGCATAATTGACCACATCAATAACAAAAACTATAATAGTTAGATGATTATCTCATGAGATGCAGAAAAAAAACCTTTGACAAAATACTCCACCACCCTTTAAAAATTGTAGAAAGAATAAAAATCAATGGAGACTTTAAAAAAAAGTAGTATCTAGTTAAACTATTATTTATAACATGGACAAACTTGAAGCCTTCTCAATAAGATTGAGATGAAACAAGGAAGTCCATTATTATTGCCACTATTATTAAATATTGTACTAGAAATGTTACCTACAGCAATAAGACAAGAAGAAGAAATTGAATGAATGAGAATAGGCAATGAGGAAACAAAACTATCACTTTTTGCAGATGATCTGATAGCATACTTAAAGCATCCTAGAGAATCAAACTACTTGAAATAACTCACAACTTCAACAAAGTTGCAGAAGATAAAATGAACCCATATAAATCATCAACATTTCTATATTCAAATTCTTCTTCAAAGAGGTAGAAAGAGAAATTCCATTTAAAATAACTGTAGACAATATAACGTGCTTGGGAGACTGCCTGCCAAGACAAGCCCAGCAACTATATGAATGCAATTACAAAACATTTTCCACACAAAGTCAGACCTAAACAATTGGAAGACCTAGAACAAATAACAAAATCTATCTGGATGAACAAAAGATCAAGAACATGATAGGAATTAATGAAAAAAATGCAAAGGAAGGTAGCCTAGCAGTATCAAATCTCAAGCTATATTAGAAAGTGACATTCATCAAAACAATCTGGTACTAGCTAAGAAACAAAACTAATGCAAACAAGATTAGAAGGAAAGCAAAAAGGTGGGAAACAATTTTTAAAGCAAGTGTCTCTGATAAAGCCCTCATTTCTCAAATATATAGAGAACTGAGTCAAATTTATAAGACTATACAACATTCTCCAAATGATAAAGGGACAAAGGATATGAACAAGAAATTTTCAGATAAAAAAATCAAAGTCATCTATAGTCATATGAAAAAATTCTCTAAATCACTACCGATTAGAGAAATGCAAATTAAAATAACTCTGAGGTACTAGCTGATACCCATCAGATTGGCTAATATGACAGAAAAAGAAAATGACAAATGCTAGAGGGATGTGGAAAATTTGGGACCTTGATGAATTGTTGGTGGAGCTATGAACCAGTCCAACCATTTTGGAGAATTTGGAACCACATCCAAAGGGCAATCAAACTATACATACCCTTTGAACCACTAGTATCACTACTAGGTCTATATCCCAAGGAGATCAAAGAAAAGGGGCAAGAATCTATTTGTGTAAGAATATTCATAGTGGCTCTTTTTGCAGTGGCAAAGAATTAGACATTGAGGGGATGCCCATAAATTAAGAAATGACTGAACAAGTTGAGGAATATGAATACAATGGAATACTATTATGCTATAAGAAATTATGAATAGGCAAATTTTAGAAAAATCTGGAAAGACATGAACTGATGCAAAGAAAAGTGAGCAGAACCAGGAGAGCATTGTACACAGTAACAGGAACATTGTATAATGATTAACTGTGATTGACTTAGATCTTCTTAGCAATACAATTGATGAAGTGTAGGCTCTGGGTGCCCCTTGAACTCCTTGAATCTTTGAGGTACAGGCTCTGGGAAAGTAAAGCTTCCCAGGGAAGGTATTTGCCTGAGGTCATAGGCCTTAAATTGTGGCTCTGCCCAAGTCTTTAGCCCTCCTTTGTTCCAAAAGTTTCCCCACTCTTAATGTTCCCTGGCCTGGGCCACCATTGTCTATGGTCTCCAGGTAGCCTCCAGCAACTTCCCACCCTTAATCACTCATTACTGGAGTCTGACCTCATCTGACTCCTCCTGAAGACCTTCCCCAAACTCCTCCTCTAAACCACCCCTAGATTCCTCCCACAACCTTTCTGTATATAGAACCTCATCTCCCTTCCAAGTGGTGTGAGAGTGCCACAGAATGCCTTAGCACAGACTTGCTTTGTGTGAGAATGCCATAGAATAGCTTAGCATAGACTGGCTCCTTAAGAGTCTACCCCATATGGTGAACTTTTAATGAACTTTCAATAAACTTTACTTTTCTTTGGCTGAGAAGACCTGAGTCGAATTCTTTTGGCAGGACTCGGCATGTTGGTATTTTGGGGTCTCAGGCAACCCAAACCCTCTTTAGGTACCCTCTTCACAATGATCCAAGACAATTCCAAAAGACCCATAATGCTATCCACATCCAAAGAAAGAGCTAATGGAGTCTGAACAGGAAGGTGAAAGGGAATGAATCAACCTTACTCTCATTGAATTTGGCTTAAGGAGGGAATAAC
>CM053599.1:167052945-167081812 GCA_028646575.1 Pseudocheirus occidentalis | reverse complement strand
CTTCTTCTTCTTCTTCTTCTTCTTCTTCTTCTTCTTCTTCTTCTTCTTCTTCTTCTTCTCTCCCCCTCCTTCTTTCTCCCCTCCTCCCCTTTCTCTCCTCCCCAACCCTTCCACTCCATTCTTCATCTTCTGCTTTTGCTTGCCTGTGGCTCTTCTCCACATCTCCCTAGCTGTCTCTTTATTTTTCCTTCCCTATTTGATCTTTTTTCTTATCCCTTCTTTTTGCCTCTTCTACCTACCCTTATTCTTAGCTAATCATAATAGGGAACTGAAGAATATTAAAAACATTTGTTTCATTTATTGAATAAAATTATATATTCTCTGATGCTAATTTGAAGCTCAGGTGAGTATTCAAAACAAAATAAATTAAGTTGCAAATAGCCTATGAGGTAGAATGTTGTCATGGAAATAACAGTAGTCTTGGACACCAGGGCCTGATTCCTGGATCTAACATTTAACTATATGAATGACACTGGAGAAGTCACTTAACCTCTCTGTGTCTCATTTTCTTAGCTGTAAAACTGAAGCATCAACATTTGCCTTAGCTATATTACTTGTTATAAGAGGATTTTAAGTCTTCATAAATCTTTTTATAATAATTTTATTGGTAGCTTATGCTTTTATATCACCTACATTTGCCTCTGCATTCCTCCTTTATCCTTCCTGAGATTGATTCCTTCTAATCAAGATTTTTTTAAAGAAAGAAGAAAAAAGAAGAAACAAAGTCCCTCAAAATTAGCATATATTTTAAAATGTCTGACATTATCTGTAGTGATCCACAACTATGGTTCCCTATTTCTGCGGAGAAGTTGGGGAGATATCTTCTTCTATCTCTTCTTTGGGGCCAAGCTTGATCATTATAATTTCCCAGCACTGAGTTTCAATTGCTTTGCTGTTGCTGTTCTTTCTATTTCACTGTGGCAGTCACTGGGTATATTGCCTGTATATATCTTAACTGTCACTATGTAGTTAGTTTCTATTTCTCTGTAACTTGATTTTTTTTCTCCCTGTGTGCTTGAAGAAAGAAGTTCTCCATTCTTACCTTAGACCTTCTAGTTTGGCATTTGCTAACATATATTTTTAAAAAATTTGTCTAACTGAAAAAAATCTTATGCTAATGCTTATGTTCTTCTAGGAGTATTTTCCTTGAAAAATTATGGAACTAAAACAGTCACCGAGTTCCTAGTTGAGGCTGCCAGGGATCTGCCCTTGGTTCTGATCTATTCAATATTTTAAAATTTATTTGGGTTAGGTGAAGACATAGGATGGCATGATGCCATAAACCTGGGAGGGATTGCTAGTACACTGGTTGAATACTAGGCACCAAATGGATGTAGTTAGGCTAAAATAATGAGCCCTCCTTTTTCTGGTATCAATCTATACTTTCATTAGTGTGGGGAACTGCTGATGATAAAACTCCTATCAACGCAGATCACCAGCTGTTCTGCAACTGAGTCTTTTTTTTCTTTTCTTTTTTCTGGTTCTTTTGGAGGGGGGAAGGCAGGGCAGTTAGGGGTTAAGTGACTTGCCCAAGGTCACACAGCTAGTAAGTGTTAAGCTTCTGAGGTTGAATTTGACCTGACTCTAGGGATGGTGCTCTGTTACTGCATCACCTAACTTCCCCCTGCAACTAAGAGTCTTAAAGAATTGCCTGGCAACATGGGGAGGTTAAGTAACTTGCCTGGAGCCACACTGTCAGTGAATTTCAAAGGTGAGATTTGAACTCAGATCTTCCACCTGCTAGATCACCCAATCATGCTGCCTCTTTAGGCAACATTTAGATTAAATTTAATGGGGAAGGGGAAATAAAATGGGGGAAATGACACTGGATTTGGAGTCAGAGAACTTGAGTTCAAATTCTGCCTCTGCTCCTTACTAGATTTGAGACTTTGGGCATTTCATTTTTACTTGTCTAGACCTCAGTTTCCTTATCTAAAAAATGAGGGCATCAGACTAGATGCTTAATAATGATAATATTAATAACTGAAGTCTATATAGTTCCTACTATGTGCCATACTTCACAAATATAATCTCAAACACTTCACAAATGTTACCTCATTTGATCTTCACGACAACTCTTGGTGGTAGGTGCTATTTATTATTATCCCTATTTTGAAACTGAAGAAATGGAAGCCATCAGAGGTTAAGTGACTTGCTTAGGGTCACACAGCTAGTAGGTTTAGGTCAGTAGTTGTGGTTGACTTAGGCCAGATTTGGGACCTGCTGTATCCACTGCAACACCTAGCATCCTAGGACCCTTCTGCCTCTAGATATGTGGTCCTATATTTGGGCTCAATATTCCAACTATGGAAACATAAGTAAGGAGAAATGTAGTTAGACAATTCAAGAGGAAATGATCTGGGGATTTTGATGGACCACAAAGTCCTCATGAATCGTACATGATGGTAGTCAGAACCTCGTAGCTAACTAATGGGATTTTTCTTCTTCTCTGGATCTGTGATTTTATCAGAGTGGTGAACTCCCAGGGATGAAATACCTTTACATAGTGCAGAGCAGATCTGCAACTTTCTTAAAAAATTGCCTGAAGTGTTGAAAGATGAAAAGATTTACCTTTGGTTTACCATCACCAATATGTGTCAGGACCTGAATGAATAATTTCCTGACCCCAATGCCAGCCTAACTCTCAATGTACTGCTGACCTGAAAGTTTGGTTAAAGGAGACAACAGGCTAGGTGCTACGTAAATTCATATTGTTTATTCCCTTCAAGTTAGCCAAAGCAAGCCAGCTTGTATGTACAAGGAGCCAAAACCCAAGTTCTAACGGTCTGATACAAAAATGACAAAGTTTTTATGTTTTAGGACAATCTCAGGATGTCTCTGTCTCTCAGATTTATGGTCTCCATATGTTTTTAGAAAGGAAGTTTCTCAGTTGCATAAGTTGTAAATACAGATTGACAAGACAATTGACAGAGTAGTGTCAGTTGGAGACTATGATCGCAGGATACATGAGCCTCCCCCACATAGCACATGCCTCTGGGAAAGATAAGAGAAGTTCTACTATTCAGCCTTATCTGGTCTTTGAAGTTGCTGACACAGGAAAGAGCATTTTTTTAGAGCAAAGCAAAGCAGTCTGATTGATTAGTTCAGACTTTGGCTCTTATTAGGGGTTCAAATATTGTCAGTACAATAGGTACATTGTATCCAGAACAAAGGCAGGGTTAACTCAGCTTCACTCTGGCCTGATTAGATCTCAGTTGGAATATTATGTTCAGTTCTATAACCCACATTCTAGGAAAGGAGGTGATAAATTGTAGTAAGTTTACATCAGTGGTTTTCAACCTTCATAATGCTGCTACCCTTTAACAGTTGTATATGGGCATGTCTGCATGTGGGAAGACCCACCTGGAGACGGATAGAGGAGCAGTGTCTTGGTTCCTAAGACCATTGGAAATATGTGTTTTCCAATGGTCTTAGGCAACCCTTGTGACCCCTGTGAAAGGGTCGTTTGACCCCAAAGGGATTTCAACCCACAGATTGAAAACCATTGATCTAGAGAGAGTGACTAGGATGGGAAAAGAAGTGGAGACAATGACAAAGGAGGATCAGTCCATTTGGGAGATGCTGATTTAGACAGTACAAGTACAAGATAGCGTCTGTATACATAACAGCCTGGTGGTGGGGTGGGGAATAATTGTACTCAGCTACATGAAAGGCATTTATTAGGCAGAGAGATTCTAGAACCTTGTTTTGTTTGACCTTATAGAAGAGAAAGGGGAACATTGAAGAGGGGATGAAAAGAGGCAGATTTGGGCTTGATGTAAGGAAAACAATAATTGGAGCTGTCTAAGGATGGGATAGGTGACATCATTATGCAAGCTTCTTCCTTCTTCCCTGGAAGACTTTAAGAAGAGGTTGGGTGACAACTTGTCAGGGATACTAGAGGGCTTCCGTTATATCTATTTTTCCATTTAAGTAAATTAAATGACTTTTGAGTTCCCCTTCAATTTTTGATTTTGATTCTTCTTTTGGAGAATTTTGGTTGGAAAGGATTGTAGATTCAGAACTGGATGAGATCTAAGGGGTTATCTAGTTCAATTGCTACATTTAACAGATAAGGAAAACAAAGCTAAGGTGGTTAAGTGGTGTTATAAACATTCTCAATCTAAGAATAAACAATACTTGGAAAGTCAGGAAGGGTTTCATTACCTTTATTTTAGATTTATTCTTTCTGAATAAATGGGTAGCCTCATTGAAAGATTACAGAGAATCAGACAAATGCAAGCCCTTTTACACTGCTTCCACTTGAATTTCCTCCCTTATTCCTCCCTTCAGAACTGGGATTGGTTTCAGCTCTTCTGGGTTATAGTCTTTCTGACCTGCCCATTACATATATATTCCTTCTGCCCACCAACATGAGCTTTATGTGTTCCATGACTGGATAATGAGGCTCTAATTCTATGTGGGGTGTGACAGTTATGCATAAGGCTAGTTAAGCATGTGTGTTAATGAAATATTGGTGACCATCCCTGCACCCCCCAGCCAGCCTGAGTCAACTTAGCCCAGATTTCTTCCAAAGGGAAACTTACAGATTTCTTCCAGGTATATGATTGGATAGGGCCGCTCTGTCCTTCCTCCCCCGATCTTGATTTTAGAACGCTGATTGTTCCTACAGAATTTGTGGAAACCAAACTGCTAACATTTCTCACAGTGGCTTTCCCTAGATCACTCGGGTAATCCATCACAGGTAGGATTTGCACCCCGGACTCTAGAGTCAGGGTTCATCCCACTGTACCACATTGCTCTTTGTTCTTTCTCCCTCTGATTCTTTTCTCTGCTCTATTAGCGCTAACAGTCACTGACAATGGGGATTTTATGTGGGTCAGGAGAGACAAATGAACTTTTTGTCATAGTTGGACCCTGGTTTGAGTCCCAAGGAACATTACAGCTCTCTTGCCTCACAGCAGTGAGAGGTCCCTGCGCTCTTGGATGATCTGACAGCCTCTCTTTCACACTAATTTCCCTTCTATTTCCTCCGTATAAGGTCAGAGAAGTGGATACAGGCATCCATCCTCTCATTCTGATGTGGTCGACTTGCCTCAGGCACTTGGTCACATTACTGGCTCCAGGCTATGCTTCTGGTTAGGCATCTGGACATTTCTTTTGTTCAGAGGAGAGATGGCAGAAGCCAAGATGACTCACCATCCAGCCTCAGCTTGCCACAGGTTCCTTCTTCATGCCAGCTGGGCCTTTAAGTGGGGGTATAGAGTATGAGTTGTCTCCACAATCATGTCTCACTTAGCAGGAGAGTTATCCAAGCATTGTCTTGATGTCATTCTACATTGGGCAGAGACTAAAATGACTTAGTTAATCTAGATGGTACTACAGAGTCAGTCAATTGCCACTCCTCAGGATGGGGGTGGGAGTAGGATTTGCAGATTTTGTGTGAGGGAGTCATAGAATGAACAGTGCCATTCTTCCTTTTTAAAAAAGTTTTGGAAGGGGGAAGGCAAGGCAATTGGGGTTAAATGACTTGCTCAAGGTCACACAGCTAGTAAATGTCAAGTGTCTGAAGCCATTAAAGGTTCTTCTGAGTTCAGGGCTGGTTCTCCATTCACTGTCCCACAAGCTGCGCCTCTTCTTCCTTTGTTTATCATCCATTTTTTCTTACTCTCAGTCTGGTGGTGTCATGGAAATCATAGAGATTGATTCTGACTACTTGTTAATCTTCCTCAGTCATGATGGTTTAATGGTCACTTAAATGATGGTCATTCTCAGTCATAGAGAAAGAGCTCTCAGGCCAGATTCACAAGACTCAACATCACCATTTACATCCTTCTTTGGTATTGTTCTGTCTTACCTCTAGAGCAGCACAGTTGTGGGGGGAACACAAACACATCACATGAGTATCTAACGACCTTCCCCAGATGTGTAGCCAATAGATGTGAGCACAATACAAAAGAATATAGAATATAGAATAATAGAATATAAAATATAGAAGTATACCCTGGATACAATGTGCCTATTGGACACTGAGAGGCAGGCTAGCCTTGGGATCAGGAAGGTCTCCATTAAAGTCCTGCCTCTGGCACATACTGGCCATGACCAAAGATAAGTAGCTGAAGTTTATTGAAATTTTGTTGGCCGTTTCCAACCTCCAAATATGAGCTGGTTTAGTAAGGATGCTGGAGATGATACAACTCTTTTTTCTCTTTGCCAACATAGACCATTTTCTCCAGCTTGTTCTTGAGATCTGATGACCTGCTTAGTGCTGTCCTTTGACTTGCCAGCATCTTCTCTAGAGGATTTAAAAACATGTAAGTAATATCATCCAAGTCTCAAGCAGACTAATTGATATAGCTCCTAGTGAGGGATTGCTGGGATTTCTTCTGAGATCTCCATGGGATGGTCAGAGCCTGCTTTATACTACTAATCCTGCCTAATCCTCAAAATGAAGATGTTGGCTAGATGATCTCTATGGACCCTTAACAACTATGAATATATAATTGTATAATGAGAGGCAGGGTACTGTATTGGTCTCAGAGCTGGTATCAGAGCTAGGAAGATCAGAGTTTGAGTCTTGCCTCCTATATATACTAAGTTTATGACCCTGGGGAAGTCTCTTCATCTCTCAGTCCTCTAGGCAGCTCATTAAGACAGTGTTCGGCAGAGTAGGCAGAGAAGAGACAGAGAAGCCTGTTGACCCACATGGTAAAGGTATTTCCCTCAGCTGAGCACTCCTTGTACCAATGCAAGCACAGGTTCAAATCTATTCCTGTGATGATCCAATCAAATCCCTGGGACATGGTATTCATGGTCATGTCTCGAATTGTTTCCTTTTAATAAAGTGATTCTTAGCATACTTAGAGACAATCAGTTTAAGTGACTATGTTTAGTCAGGTAAATCTTGATTGGGGAGACATGAACTTAATACCATGCTCATCTCCTTGAGTTTCATAGACTTCCTTGGAATCATTGTGTATGTTTAGTGCTGTGGAACTTGGCAATCCCTGTACATATTGTAGAGGACTGTATGCTCATGTGCACCAGCCCTGTACGTGTGTGGACTTGACAATGATGCTCTAATGCTTGGTGCATTACTGGGACCCATAATTAGATGAAATGTGTCTGTACCCTTAGGAAAACACCATATGCTTATCTGGCATCCTTGTAAATCACAGAAAAAGTGGAAAGGAAATGCATGGTCACTTAAAATGACTTCGAGAATGATTTCTTTTTTCTTTTTCTGCTGGCTGGTATAGTGAACAGAGCAACGGACTAGAAGCAATGAACAGGAAGAGCAGCATTCAAATCCTGCTTCACCCTCTTACTAGTTGTGTCACCCTGTACAAGTCACATAATCTACCTCATTCTTCTCATTTCTAAAATGGGGATATTAATAGCACCTATTTCACAGGGCTGTTATTATGATCAAATGAGATATCAGACGTAAAGAACTTTTCTCATAGGGATTCTTCTCTTTCTACTTTGATCTTGATCTGTCGGTCTTTGACAGTTTCACAGTCAATTATCTACTCCAGAAGGTCTGCCCATCACCATTAGGAATGGGGAAGTGGCTCTGAGAATCAAAATGCAGAAGTCAGTCTCGGTTCTTTTTGGAAGGGGATGGGGCTTCAGGGTTTTGCAAGGGAGGGAAAAGATTGAAAGATTGGGCCATTGGTTGAAAGATTGAGGGAAAACTAAGTCCTGATGGTGACCAATTCTCACCAGGTCCTCCAGGCCCTTCTAGATGGTGTCTGGGTCTTCTTGCCAGTAGAAGGAGGAAGAGTCAGGGTATTCATACTAGACATAATACAGAGAAATGTAATACATGTCTGAGTTTTCTCTTTGTGTCTCTCATGCATAATCAGAAGATTCAGAATGGAGAGCAAACATTTTTTCTTGTAAGTAGCATAATGATGTTTTAATTTCAGTTCTCAAATATTCATATTTATAGTTAATGTATTTATTATAATATTATTATTATATAATATATAAATATATATTTATAGTTAATAAATTCAATTTACCTTCTGACAAAAAATTGGGGGTTCTAGGTCTTTTCTAGCTGCCCTCCATGTTCAGTCACTGGTTTCAGGTTGAAATTACTTTTTCACACTGTCTGGCACACTGAGCTGGTTGTTTCTTGGGTTTCCAAGCCCTTTGACCAGCCCATCCTTTTCCTAATGAAGATAATCTCCACGAGAAAGAATTCCATCTTTATCTCACTGAGGCAGCTAAGGGGTTTGGTGGACTGATCACTGGACCTTGAGTCAGGGAGATGAGTTCAAATCCTGCCTCACACATTTTCTTCTGAGTGATCTTGCTAACCTCTCTCAGCCTCAGTTTCCTCATCTGTAAAGTGTGAGGACCAACTGAGATAATGAATGAAAGCACTTTAAAAACTCTAAAGTAGGATGTAAATGACAATTATATGTATTTTTATTTTCATATGTATATATTTACATATTTTTCCCAACCTGGGACTTAATTCCACAAGTAACTGCACTCTTGGGCTCTCTTATACTCACTCTAGCTTTCAATGACTCTCTTAAATGTCTTTTTCCTTGAGTGATCTGTTGTCTTTCCTTGCTATGACAAGTCATGGTTTCTTGAATCACTTTTCTTCCCCTGGAACCCTGATTCTCTGGCTTGTAGATACCTGTCATCATAGTTTTGTTTTTTCTCACTTAATTCTGACTTATTATGAAATTAGCATCCTCTATACCCCCAAGAAATGAGATTAAAAAGCAATCTAGGTCAATGTCATAATTCCCAAGTGTTGCCTGAGCCAGATTAAGATGTAATTGGCAAAATATTTGACAAAATAAATAAAAATACAATAGAACATAGATAATGGTAATATGTGGCTTTCTACATCATTGTAGGGATCCTTATGTACATCTCCTGTTTTTATTTGAGTTTAACATAACTAGGCTAGATGATCTGAGTGGGGAATAGATTGGGACTAGCAGAGCCAGACTTGGATGCTAGGTTATGCTTGACTGAACTCTGGCAAAGCTGAGGACTTGTTAATTTGTTGTTGTTTTGCTCGTGTCTGACTCTTTGTGAACCCGTTTAAGGTTTTCCTGACAAAGATACTGGAGTGGTTTGCCATTTCCTTCTCTGGCTCATTTTATGGATGAGGAAACCGAGGCAAGCTGAGGCATTAAGTGACTTATCCAGGGTCACACAGCTAGGAAGTATCTGAGGTCAAATTTGAACTCAAATCTTTGTGACTCCAGATTTGGTGCCACCTAATTGCCTTGACTTGGAGATACAAGATATATTCAATTTACTTGTTATCTACTTAGCTGGTACCCCTCAAATTCCTCAGACTTCAGTCAAGTAAATATTGCATTTCAGAATAATATGAATTATTTTGTTAGAAGGCAAATTGAATTGATTATGATGAAGATGGTAGATTGAAATACAGTAGACAGAACATGGGGCCTGGACTTAGGAAGACCTGAAATCAAATTCAGCCTCAGACATGTACTAGCTGCATAACCCAGGAAAAGTCACTGAGCTTCTGTTTTCCCCTGTGTAATAGGGATATAAAAATAGCACCTGCCTCAAAGGGTTGTTTTGAGAATCCAGTGAACTAATATTTGTAAAAATGTTGAGCAGAGTACCTTGTATGTGGTATGTGCAATGTGCTTACTCTTCTTCCCATCCTCTCCCTCCTCCCTCCCCTCTTTCCCCTAATGATAGTTAATAGATGTATCTGTATATACAATGCATACACATATATATGTGTGCGTGTATGTGTATATATATATATACATATATACATTCATGAAATTTTACATGTTATCTCATTCTATCCTCACAATAACCCTGTGAGGTAGTCGCTATCATGATGCTCATTTTTCTTTTCTTTTTTTTGGAGGGTGGAAGGCTGGGCAATTAATTGGGGTTAAGTGACTTGCCCAAAGTCACACAGCTAGTAAGCGTATCAAGTGTCTGAGGTCATATTTGAACTCAGGTCCTTCTCACTCCAAGGCCAGTTCTCTATTCACTGCACCACCTAGCTGCCCCATGTGCTCATTTTTCAAACTGGGAAACTGAGGCTTAGAGAGGTTAAGGGACTTGCCTAAGGTCATACAGCTAGTTAAGCTTCTGGGTCAAAATTCAAACTCAAGTCTTCCAGACTCAAGTCCAGTGCTCTAACCACTGAGATACTTGCATATAAACCTATAAATTAATTTGTATCTCAGTCAATCCAAGGTAGTTTAAAATGCACATCTAATAGAGATGACATGGATGATCTTAGGAAAACATGGAAAGACTTGCATGAAATAATGAAACAAAATGAGCAGAATCAAGAGAACATTGTATACAGTAATAGCAATATTAATCATGACTTTGGGTGAATAAATTATTTTGACTGTTATAAATACCCAAATTAACTTTAAGAGACATATGAAGAAATGAGCTATTTGCATCCCCTGATAAATAGAAGTATGTAGAGAATAATTTTATATCTATATCTATTTATATCTAATGGTAGCCATTTCTAGGATGGGGGAGGGGAGGGAAAAAAAGAAATTTACATGATAAGTTTATTATATATTTAAAAGGAATAACAGGTTGTACGTAACAGATATGCAGTTTCACGTGCAACAATCTTTTAAAATTATACTATGTTAAGAATTGTTTGTTTTATTCTATGAATTAAAATACAATAAATTTTAAAAAATTAAATATATAATAGAGAGCTATTTATCATACATCTTAAAAACAGTTTGATGCTGGCTCAGCAACTGCTTTGTTCTATCCAAAGTACCACATGCTACTGCCTTAACAAGGTTTTTTCACCTATAAAATGGGGATTCAAGCATCTTCTCTGGCCTCAGTAGAAGGATATGAATGGATATTTCTGGGGTGAAAGGAGAAGGGAGAACAGTTCTTGTATTCTGCTTTAAGGAGAAATCATTTGAAGGTTCTGGGACTATGTTCAAAACACAACTTAAAAGTTCCAATGGTCTTGTTCCAGGGCATGCAGCAAATTGCTGGCTTTACTCTGAGATGCTGAATAGACATAGCCTTATCCAATTGAATTACACTCCAATCACCATCAGCCAGAAGAGGTTAGTGACTATGGCCTGTGTATCCACTCCCGACTACTGGGCAGAAAAGAAAGATCAAAGTCCCAGGAAATTATTTGATCTCTCATCAGCAACTAGAGGCCACAGGAGGACAGAACACTAATTAATTACCACTGGACGGAAAGCCTTCCTCTAGAAGCAGCTGCCAACGAGTTGCTTTTGACTAACAGCTCTGCCCTTCTGATAGGGAGATGATACTACTGAGGGAGATCTGCCTGACATGAAGGCAAACTTGGTGATCCCAGGCATGGGGCGATTTCAGGAGTTCTGGGAAGGCTCTGGTATCCTTTCTTTTCCTCCTGCGCCTCTCCCCCTCTCCCTACCCTGCCCCTCCATCATTTAGCAGCTAAGTCTTAGCTGGTGCCTGAAATTCTATCTTACTGTAAGGCTTTTAGCAATCAATGATAATTAATAAGCATTTATTAAGCCCGCTATGGGCCTGGCTTTGTTCTAGGGGCTGGTGATCCAAAGACAAAAATGAAACATACCCTGACCTCAAGGATCTTACATTCTTTTCTTGGGGAGGGGATCAGGAAATTGTTCAAATGTAAGTAAATAGAAGATATATAGAAAGTAACAGCAAAGTGATTTTGGGGGAGGCCAAATTTAAGGCCACGTTTAAGGGGAAGAGGAAAGGCCCCATTTAGAAGGCAGCACGTGAGCTGGACTTTGGAGGGAGTTAGAGTTAGAGGCAGAGGTGGGATAGGAGGACATTCTAAGTGTGGAGGCACTTCGGTTACAGGTAAGATTGAACGTCCTCCTCCTCCTTGTTGTCCTCATCATAAGAGCTAGCATTTATATGGTACTTACCTAATTTTGTCCTCACAACAGCCCTGGGAGGTAGATGCTTTTATCATCCCCATCTTACAGATGTGGAAATCAAGTTAGGGTTCAAGTGACTTGCCCAGAGTCACAGAGAAGTATGCCTGTGAGGTCAAATTTGAATTCAGGTCTTCTTCATTCTAGGCCCAGCATTCTAACCATTGAGCCACCTAGCTGCCTATAGGAGGACTAGCTGGAGCATAGAACCTGTGGAGAGGAGCACTGTATAATAATCTAGGAAAGGTAGATTGGAACTAGCTTGTGGAGGGCTCTAAATGCCTAGAGTCAAAGGAAGTCTCTGAAGAGTTTTCAGCAATACAGTTACATGGCTAGACCAGTGCTTGAGGAATTCAATAACTATTTTAGAGGCAGCTAAGTGCTACAAGTAGATAAAAGGTTGGACTGGAGTCACGAAGACATGTGTTCAAATTCAGCCTCAGACACTTACTAGCTAGGTGACCCTGGGCAAGTTATTTCATTCTGTTGGCCTTGTTTTCCTCAACTTAGGAAAACATTTATTATGACATTTATTGTTGCCTTCCTTTCCCAGCTTTGCAGAGAATAGATTTGAGAGGGCAGACGTGAAGAAGAGAGATAAATTGGTAGACTATTGCAATAGTCTAGGCTGGAGGTGATGAAGGCCTGAACTAGGGTGAGTGTGATATGAGAGGAAAGGAGGAGAGAGGCAGGTGGTGTGGTAGGGGCAGAATTGACAAGACTTGCCATTTGGGGGTGAGCAAATATGAAGAGGGAAGGATGTGAATCTGGGTGCCTGGAAATACAATGGTGCACTCCACAGAAATAAGGAAAAGGGACATGTTTGGGGCATTTGTGAACTTGGTTAATTGCAAATATCTCTGCTAGAGCTAATGCTTTTTGCTCTTATGAGCCTTTCCCCCTTCCTTCCTTCCTTCATTCCTTCCTTCATTCCTTCTTTGGGAGTACAGACTCCAAAGCATTCACTCAATCCATGACATCAATCTTCCAGTCTTGAATTAAAAAAAAAAAAAGCTATATAGAGATTGGTCTGATTCCAGAGCTAAAATCCTGTCAAATAATATAGTTTGATTTGAAATTACTTGGATTAATGTGAAATAGTAATTTATTTCTCTAATTACTCCTAATGGTTTGGGAGGGTGTTAGCAACACATTCCCTGGGGGTGGAGGCACTCTCCTTCCACAATCTCTTTCTCATCCCTGGGGAATTGCTAGTCTGTATTTTGCTATGTTTAGGGAGATAGGGATGTGGGAAAACAGGGCCCCAATGTCATACCCAGAATATCCTTGTAAGATTGAAGAGAGGAAAGACAGGCTTTATTCTTTCCATCTTACTGATGAATTCTAGAGAGATTAGAGGGACTTAATTATTGTTGTTCTATCTAAAGCATAGAGGATGGAAGACATCTCAGAGACTTCTGTTCCCTCTGTCTCATTTTGCAGTTGAACAAACTGGGGAACAGAGGGGTAAAATGGTTTGACCAAGAGCACATAGCTAGTTAGTAGAAGAGCCAAGGTCTCCTGCACCCTCTCCCAGAAATCTTTCCAATAGAAAATGGTCATCCTTGACCTATTTTCTTAGAGCCTATCCACAGCAGATACGGGGACTGAAAGCAAACCTTTCTCTCATTATTTTTTTAAACTATTGAACATGTCTGATAATAATTATGCTGCCTTAAATGCTTTTTCCCTAAACGGATTGTAAGCTCATTGAGGGCAGGGACTGCTTCATTTCTGTCTTCACATCCTTAGCACCTCACAGAGGGTTTGGCACATATTGTTGAGTTATGTTTAACTCTTCATGAAACCATGAACCACACCATCCATGGGGTTTTCTTGGCAAAGATCCTGGAGTTGTCTGCCTTTTCCTTCTCCAGGAAGATTAAAGCTTAAACTTCTGTTTAGAAGTTAGATAATTTGCCCAGGGTCACACAGCTAGTTTGTATCTGAGCCTGGATTTGAACCCAGGTTTTCCTGACTCCAGACTCAGCCCTCTGTCCACCGAGCTGTCTAGCTGCTTTGGCCCGACACATAATAAACACTTTACATTTCTTGGTTAATTGATTGATAATCTTAAAGAACTTTCATAAGTGTTCTCTCATTTGATACTTGCCACTACTTGTGAGGTAATGGCAGTTGTTACTGTCCTGTTTTACAGATGAGAAAATTGCGTTTGTGACTTGCACAGTAAATGATAGATTTAAGTATAACTTTATTACTCCCTTGATCAAGGAACTTCAATGGCTTCCCATTGCCTCTAGGACAGCGGTTCTCAACTGGTGGGTTATGTTCAATTTGTAACAATGAAAATACATCCTGCATATCAGATATTTACATTATGATTCATAACAGTAGAAAAATTACAGTTATGGAGTAGCAACAAAAATAATTTTATGGTTGGGGGTCACCACAACACGAGGAACTGTATTAAAGGGTTGTGGCATTAGGAAGCTTGAGAACCTCTGCATCTAGGATAAAAATATAGACTCTTCTGGCATTTAAGGTCATTTGTAATTTGTCTGTAGAATGTTTTATAGGGTGATCACACATGACTGACTCCCCCCCCCCATATTCTCTACCCTCCAGTGAAACTAGCTGGCTCACTTTTCCTCCTTCATCTTCCCCCTCTCTGTGCCTCTAGCCATCATGCCTGATAGACTGTCTACACATACCTTAACCTCTTAGAATCAGTCCACCTTTAAGTACCACCTCCTACATAACACCCTCTGCTGGATTCCATTCCCAGACACCCCATCCCTACCCCATCCCCATACTTTGCATTTCATTTTCTATCTACTTATGGGAGTGCATGTTTTCTCTCAGAAAATGAAAGCCTTTTGAGGGGAGGAACTGTCTCATTTTTATCTTATCTCTGGTCTCATAATAGGTAGGCATTTTAAAAATCCTTGTGGATTGCTTGTTTTTCTGATTCCTATTCTGAGGCTCCCTCCTCTTGGTCAAATAGTCAATCAGCAAAATATTTATTGAATGTCTATGCCTACTGAGTAAGTGATATTCTTGAGGATCCCCTTTCTGCTTAACTATCACCTAAAGTTATAGAACTATTATTTCCCAAAGTATTGCTTTTCTGTTGGAGGTGACGAGAGGGTGTATAAATTGATCTGACCTGAATTAGAGAATTCTGTTTATGGGACACCCTTCCATTGTCCCCCTCTTCCTGTCTCCCATTTCCCAGCATTGATAACTCTCTGTCTAGTTGTGTGTTGGCAAACTCTTTGGCTTCATCTCTTCTATATCAGGGCCCCGCCTCCAAGTCCCTTTCCACCCTCTGAGGCTTTTGAGAAGTGATTTGATTTGAAAGCAACACATTAGCCACAACACATTCCCCCTTTATTACCGTGGAGCAAGAGTAGATAAATTGTCCAGTTCTGGTCTTTGTAGTTTCTATATGGATTGTGGGATTGTGGGTGGGGGGGGGGATGGCACAGCTGAGGTCATGGTCTCAGTCACCAGGATCCCTAGGCTGAGTCTGAATGACAGGCTCTCAGTCACGTACTGCCTGGACCCCAGACTTGCTGTCTTAAGAAAATGTAATTATGACCACATATACTACAGACCTGATTGCCATTCTTTAATGTTTGGAAAAGGACCGAAGGGGAACTTAATTATTCTGGGTGGCTTATTTGGGGGTGGGGTATAAAGATTCTTTTCAGATCTGCAAATGGTTCTCAATTAGGCTTCATGGAGCACAATTAGGAGAGGTCAGGGTGTAAAGACTTGGTCAAAGGAAATTGTTTTTGCTGCTATTTTGACTTTCCCTGCACACACACTTTTCAGGCTGGAGGAAGCATGGCACGCCTGAAAGAATGCTTGATTTGGGAGTCTGAGAACCTGGAATTAGATCCCAACTTTGCCACTTACTCCTCGTGCACGTCCTCATAAGACATAGTTCATGATCTCCTCTGGATCTTAGTTCCTTCACCATAAAATGAGAGGACTAGACAAGATTACATCTAACTTCTTTCTCAGTTTTAAATCTCTGATTCTATTAGAGATTGGTTGTGCTTTTTGTTGCTTTAAAAATTATGTATTTTTTAATCAACAAAAAACTGATGTTTTTTCCTTTCCACTTTTACCTTCCCAACTGGGAAAAAAAGGAACTCATAACAAATATGAGGAAGTCAAGCAAAATAAATTGCTGAATCAGCCATGTCCACCAGAGACTCGTTTTTCATCAAGCCTTGCAAATTTCTTTTGAATCTTCCAGTTCAGTATGGATCACCAGAAACTTTCAAGTTCTAGAATTTCCCTTCCTTCCTCATAGGAGCATTGTATTTTTAGGCTTGAAAGGGACTTTACAGTGTATCAAGTTAAATTCGCTTTTCTCTCTTTTCATATTCTTTCACCATTTTCTTCTTTATTACCATCTATTTCCTTTCTTTGAATCTTTTCTCAGATCCAGCCTCCAATACCTCATTGTTTGCCTTCTAAATCCTCTGTTTGTAATAACCTCTCCTAGACCCCTCAGTCATCTGAACCCAAATGGGGATGTTTTGTGTGAGTGTAAGGCTATCTTCTTTGATGTAATAACAAAATATTAAATCCAAACACCTTAATAACTTGTGCATATATCATTCACTAAATTATTTAAACCTTTCCTGAATCTATTTTCAGCATGGGCAACCTCTGAATTTTCAAAGGGCAAGGACCATGCTGGGAACTGTGCTTATTTTATATAGTGCTTAACTTGATGCCATGGGTAGATAAATACAGCGCTGACCTTATGCCATATTGTGAAGTAAGAAAATTTTGTCCTCAAAGTCTACATTATCCTCTTCTGGTGCCCTTTAACCCACTCTCAATATGCCTTCTCAGGCTGCATCAGAAGAACTATGGCTTCTATTCTCACTCTCTAAAGTAATGTCTTTATTACAGAATGCCATGGCATTTTCTCAGTATTGACACTGTAGAAAACCTTCTACTGATTCCCCGCTGGTATCCTTCCATTTAAGAAATCAGTCTGTTTACTTTATTAACTCTTAATTAAGACATTTACTAAAAGAATGTAAAAGCAAGAGTAATTTTGACATAACATTGTACCCATAAACCTGGGGGACATTCTATCACTATGGCAAAAGATATCCATCAGCTAGAGGGGGCATAAACTTAAAAGTATTATTTTAGTGAAGTTGGTTGTTTTAAGTTGTTGTGTTTGCCCTTTGTTTTCAGAGAGGACATCAGGGAAATGATGACATGACTTGCAGTTGACTTTAATTTGAGTGAGGGAGGGCTGTTCAAGGGCACCAGCCTCACTTTCTCCTCTAGGTCCAGTGGCCAGATATTGATCAGGATGACTGGAGATAGTTCAGGTTGCAATGGGAGACCCTGGCCCTTGTAGGATATAGTCTTTTTAGGTTCTCATTTTGAGTGAGTTAATGCCTATTTAGTAAACAGACCTCTTTAAGAATCAAGGGGGTGAGTCAAGGGGATGACCCCTTCAATCAAAATAAATAAAAAAATAAATTGGGGAGGGGAAGACCCTCAGGGTTGCTAGTCAAAAGAGAAATAGTTTCTATTGATATTCACTCTGAGCTAGGAGGGCCCAAAAAATACCCATTAAGTGGAGCTTGGGCAGGGACCTGTTGTGGTCCAATCTATGAGCTCCAGAGTGGAATGAGTTTTAAGTTTAGCCTTTGAGAAAAGAGGAAGAAAGAAAGAAAGAAAGAAAGAAAGAAAGAAAGAAAGAAAGAAAGAAAGAAACAAAGAAACAAAGAAACAAAGGAGGGAGGAAGGAAGGAAAGAAAGAAGGAAGGAATAAACGAGATGATATATGTAAAGTACATTGCAAACCTATAAGAAATGCATAAATGTTAGCTAGTATTATCTCTTTTATCTGTGTATTTCCACTTATTGAGCAGTCATATATATGTGATAACTTTAGCCTTCTGAATTAGTTACAAACCTACAAGTAAATTGGAATTTAAAAAATATTTCTGGGCCCTGCAAAAATAGGTGTACAAAAGATCACGGACTTTATTGGGGTTTTTTTTTTGGGGGTGGTGGTGGTGTGGAACTTGCTTCTCCTAATTTTATAGCCAATTCTTGGTTGTTATCAGCCCATGGCAATCTTGAATTTTATCAATGTGGCATGTGTTTCCCTTAAGCCAATGGTTCTCAACCTTCCTAATGCCATAACCCTTTAATACTCGTATATGGGCATATCTGCATGTGGGCAGACTTGCCTGAAGACGGATAGAGGAGCAGTGTCTTGGTTCCTAAGATCACTGGAAATATGTGTTTTCCAATGGTCTTAGGTGACCCCTGCGACCCCTGTGAAAGGGCCATTCAACCCCCAAAAGGGTTGTGACCCACAGGTTGAGAACCACTGCCTTAAACTATGGAATGTGAGAGAAGGCTAGCCATGACAGAGGTTGTGCTGGGCCTGGAGTCAGGATCCCTGAATTTGAGTCCTGTCTCAGTCATTTAATCTGCATTGAGATCATGGGCAGGTCATTTACTTTCTCAGAGCTTTAGACTTTGTTCACATTTGTGCAATAATCATAATGCAGTTCTGGTGTCCAGGATTTCCCAGCTATCAGCTTCAAAGTGCTTCTGTCAGTCTGATGCAGATTAGATGCTAGGGAAACAGGACGCGTTAGCCATCTTTAACCTGATAGGATACAACATAAAATGGGGATAATAGTGCTTGTACTACCTACTTCATAGTCATTATGACAAAAGTAATTTCTAAGTCCAGAGTGCTATATAAATTATTATTTATCATTTTCTTCAGTAGTTTTCTGTTGTAGCTGACTCTTTATAACTCCATTTGGGGTTTTTCTGGCACAGATACTGGAGTGCTTTGATATTTCCTTCTTCAGCTCAATTTACAGATAAAGAAACTAAGGCAAACAGGTTAAGTAACTTGTTCAGGGTCACACAGCCAGTAAGTGTCTGAGGCCAGATTTGAATTCAGGAAGATGAGACTGGTGCTCTATTCATTGTACCAGTTAGCTGCCCATGAATAATTAGTAATAAAAAATATAACAGACAGAATGCTGTTACAGCAGTAGGAATTAAAACAACTGAACGAGAATAACCAATTACTTTTTGCCTATCTTATGTAATGGGGGACTGATTGATGAGGGTCCAGTCTTTGGAGCATGAGCAGGGAAGGCTGTGTGATGGGTGAGGCTACTTCTGAAGTGTTTAATGATGTGGAATAGACGGTTCCTCTCTCTACTTCAGAGCATTTGTGTTGAGTGAGGAAGAAAAGTACTTTGATTGGTTGCTGAGTTAGAAATGAATGTTTATATGAAAGGCACTGAGGCCAATCAGTCTCACTTCTCTGGTGACTAACAACAATAAAATGTGCAAAGCACTTTACAGATATATCATTTTATCTTTAAAACAGATCTGGAAGGGAAGTGCTATTATTATCCCATTTTTACAGATGACACAATTAAGGCAGGCAGACATTAAGTTAGTTGCCCTGGGTTATAGAGAGAGAGACAATGTCTGGGACTAGGTTTGAACTGATTTCAGGTCCATTGTTCTGTCCACTTTGCCACCTAGCTCCCCCAGCTGGTAAAAGGGCCAAACTGCATCACAGACACCAAAGCAGCAGCAGTGCTGTTCATTCCCGGGTAACACGTTGGCCCTTCGTGAGGAGAATAGTCCATTGGATTTATTTTTCTCTCTTTACGTGGAAATTTACATCAGTCCTTGCCTATTTCCTATAACATTTTCTGAGTGTGAAGAGTATACCTGTAAAAAAATTTTGTTTTATAAAAAAATGTTGCAGTGTTTCAAATATTACGTTTCAGTTTTCTGAAAAAGTCATGTATCTGGAATATTTGTTTACTGGCAAAATTAATTGCTGGAACTTCCAGTTAAGATAGTTCTAGAAGAAGTGAATTCTTCCCATCAAATGCCCTAACAAAAATATGAAATGATGACAAAGAAGGCTAAAGAAAAAAAATGTAGTCTAGAATTGGGTAAGGTGATGGCCACAGGACTCAAAGAGAGAATGTACCAGGGGAGGTGGAAACAAAGTCAGACCCAGTGGTTAACCATGTATTTTTGAAGTAGTAATAGGAAAGAGAGCCAGCCATCATATGTTTCTACATAGGGAGCCAAACTCTGACTCCAGTGAAGATATACTATAGGTTGAGAAACCTGTGAGGTAAATACAGAAGAAGAAAGTAATTCAATGATTGGAACTTTGAAGAAAATAATGGCTCAGCCACAAGAACTTGAAGAGAATCTAGAAGAAATGAAGAAAAGATAAAAAAAATTCAATCAGAAATGAAATTCTAAGAGCTCTTTAGGAAAACAAATGGAAAGAGAACAAAGAGCTTAGCATGGAAAGTAGAAAACCTTACCCAAGTACTGGACTTCCTGGAAAACAGAACTCAGAGATTCCATGAGATAGCAAGCAATAACAGAGTCAGAAGACTGACAAATTAGAAGAGCATGTAAGGTATCTACTCCCACCCAGAGCAGCAACAATAATAACATTTTTATACTACTAGAAAGTTTGTAAAATGCCATATATATTATCTCATTTGATTAGGTAGGTATTATTATTTTTCTCACTTTTCAGACTGGGAAACTGAGACTGAGAAAGGTTAAGTGACTTGCCCAAAGTCACACAATTAGACAGTGTCTGAGGCAGGATTTGAGTTCAGGTCTTCCTGATTCTAAGTCCAGCACTCTGTCCACTGTGCCTTTAAATTAGGGTTCAATTGAAATACTCAAAAGGGACAATGTTACATAATACATGTATTTTATGGTCTCTTATACTTACTAGCTGTATGACCCTGGGCTAGACCCTTAATTTCTGTCTGCCTCAGTCTCCATGATTATAAATAGAATATTTATATTATAAAATAATATAAATATTATTTACATTTAATTATATATGACCATATATAATATGTAATAATTCTATAATATATAATTATATATTATAGATATTTAATATATATATAATATATACACATGTTATTATGTGTATATATAATATATGAATAATAGCACCTACCGCCTAGGGTTGTTGTGAGCATCAAACAAGATAATATTTTGTTAAGTCCTAGCCCAGTGCCTGATACAGAGCAGATACTCAATAAGTGTTTGTTTCCCTCTTACAAATCTTACATCATACCTTGTATAGATTTTTGTATTTCCCTCAGTCCCTAGTATAGAAGGATGAACACACAATTCCTTGAAAAATGATGGGCTTGAAGGTTAGCCCTGGAAAATTTCTGAAGCTTCTGTTTTATTTTGAACTTTTTTCAGTATATTAAACTCAGAAGCTCCAAAGGCCAACTCAGCCCCCTTACTATTTCTCTTACCATTCCCCAGGTTCTACTTGGAAGAACTTGCCATTTTTCCATTTCAAAAGCAGCTTATCTCATGCCTTAGACTTCTGAGTTTAGAATTCTAGTGCATTAGCTCTTGGATGCTACTGCCCAATTATACTTATTCTATTGCCCACATTATGTTTCTTTCATCCCAATCCTAGCCTTCCCCTCCGATTCTAATTAGTGCCAGCATATGCCAGATTCACCTGATTATTGAAAAGGTATTCACTGCATTGAAGTGTAGCATATGGCACCATAATCTCCTTATTCTCAGAGCAGGCAGTTTTGCTCGGGAAGCACTTAAGGGCCCTGCTCTACTTTCCTATCTTGGAAGAGAGAAAGCTGGTGGAGTTCGTTTCTAGGTCACACCGACAGATCATATTGTAAGCATGAGCTCCATTATGGGAGGATGTCCCTTGGCAAATGAAACTGTGCCATTAATTAAGATTAAGTTCTGACCTGGTAACCTGTAGTTACTACAATGCTCTGAGTGCAGACTTGCTTCTCTCTCTTATAGAAGAGAAGATGAAGGGACTTAAAATGCTTCCTTACTCTCCATGTTGTTAGGGATAATGAAGTGTTCCTAAAGGGCATGGAAATGAGGCCTCAGCAGGGAATAAAAGGGATTTGTGGTAGAAGAGGGGAGATGGCCCTTGTCAAGAGGTGGGAGTGTGGAAGAGTGTCACACAGAGGACAAAAGGAGGAAAAAGAACAACTGCACATTTGGACCTAAAAACCAAACAAAACCAAACAACTTTCTTCTTCTTCTTCTTCTTCTTCTTCTTCTTCTTCTTCTTCTTCTTCTTCTTCTTCTTCCTCTTCTTCTTCTTCCTTCTTCTTCTTCCTTCTTCTTCTTCTTCTTCTTCCTTCTTCTTCTTCCTCTTCTTCTTCTTCTTCTTCTTCTTCTTCTTCTTCTTCTTCTTCTTCTTCTTCTTTTCTTCAAAAAGGGAGATAGATGCTCTGAATATGAAGAAGCTACTCATTCTCCAAAGAAGGATATACTAGAACTTCAAAAGCTAATAGATGAGTAACATTAAAGTCACAGGAAGAAGCCAAGAAAAGCAATGGTTGATGAATTCTTGTTTGGGGTCCCAAGGTAACAATTTGCACCTTGATAACAAAAATAGGAAGGTCTGGTCTGTGTCTTTTTTTGACATATATTCAGAAAACAGAGAGTCACCAGAGACCTTTCAAAATGAATGACTACTACCCCATTCAAGTGATTACTGCCCAGTTCTGGTGGGCATCCATGATGCTATTGGAAGGAACCTAAAGAACACTATTAAAGACACTGACAAAGTATTGAGAAATACACTGAAGAGATGATCATAGGAGCACACACTGTATTTTACTTATTGTTGCTCACTGAAGGCCAGAGACACAGAAGAGAAAAATTACTTGGGGAAGTGGATGTCTAGCAAAGAAAATGGTATCTCAGAAAATGATTTGGACGTCTGGGTCATGGTTTAAAACACAGGGAAGAGATTAATTCTGGGAGTCAAGATGGCGGAATAAGCAATAAATCACTCTAACTCTTCTATATCCACCTCCAAACAACCATAAAATAGTGCCCCCAAACAAATCCTGGAACAGCAGAACTGGCAAAAAGATGGAGGGAAACAATCTTTTAGCACATGAAACTTAGAAGATTAGCAAGAAAGGTTTGTCTCACTCACAAGAGGGGACTACAATCCAGGACAGGAAGTATCCCAGAAAGCCAGCAGCAAGCCCCACCTCAGCAAATCAGCAGGAGATCCTGAGCCTCAGTGCTTTGGAGTAGGCAAATGCCAACACCAGGGCCCCCCACATGCCTCAGTATAGCTAGGGGAACTGGTAGAATCCAGCGCTAAGAACCACTATGTGCTTTAGTGTAGTCCCAGGCAAGCAGGAATCCTCCAGTGTTCAGACCTCCATATTTCAGCACAGCCCCCCAACAGGCAGGTAGATGCCAGCCCTACAGATGCTTAAGCAAATAGGCATCCTCCAGTATTGAAACTTCCATATGCTTCAGTGTAGCTCTAGCAAAATGCAGAAATACCCCTCCAGGCCTCAGCACATGCCAAGCACCACCGAGAGGTCTGAGTAGACCCCACATAAGCACCAGGTAAGTTGCCAGATCCCTTTAGCCTGTAGCATCTCCAACAATCCCCCACCCTAACCCCTCAGTGTAGCACCAGATACAAGGGGACTAAGGTCAACATCAGTGCTGCAGTAGGTAAACAGCCAGGGCCTGCAGCCCCTGGCACAAGATACTTGAAATAGTGTCCCTTCCACCCTGGGTACAGAACTTAAATTTAAAAGAAAGGAAAAAAGCCCACAGGAACCTGACCATAGAAAGTTATGCTGACAGGGAAGACCAAAACATGAACTCAGAAGAAGACAGCAATGTCAAAATACCTATGGGAAAAATTCCAAAGGAAAATGGAAAGTGGTCTCAAGACCAGAAAGAATTCATGGAAGAGCTCAGAAAGGAGCTTAAAAACCATATATGAAAGGTAGAAGAAATATTGGGAACAGAGATGAGAGTTATGCAAGAATGTTGAAAAAGAATTAGCAGCTTGGAAAAAGAAAACAACTGCTTAAAAAGTAGAATTGGACAAATGGAAAAGGAAATATGAAAGATAAGTGAAGAAAACAACTTGTTAAAAGTTAGAACTGGGCAAGTGGAAGTTAATGGCTATGATACATAAAGAACCAATCAAACAAACTCAAAAGAATGAAAAAAATTAGAAGAAAATATAACTCATTGGAAAAACAACTGAACTGGAAAATAGACCCAGGAGACACCATGTTGGAATCATTGAAATACCTGAAAGTCATAATCAAAAGGAGGAACTGGACAGTGTCTTTCAAGAAGTTATTAATGAAAACTGTCCTGATATCCTGGAACCAGAGGGTAAAAGAGACATTGAAAGAATCCACCAATCACCTTAGGAAAGAAATCCCAGAACAAAACTTCCAAGGAACATTATAGCCAAATTACAGAATTATCAGGGTCAAGGAAAAAATACTGCAAATTAAGCATAATACTACAAGGGGAAAATGGAAATTTTAACAAAATAGAAGGATTTCAAGCTTTCATAAGGAGAAGATAAGAATTAAATTGAAAAAAAACCTTGATCTCCAGTCAAGACCCAAGAGAAGCTTAAAAAAGTAAAAGAAATCATAAAGGATTCAATGGAGCGGAACTGTTTACATCCATACACAGGAAGAAGACACTTGGAATTCTTAAAAATTGTACCAGTAATAGTCTAACTAAAAGGTGTATACATAGATAGAGGGATAGAATTTTAGGGAATGAAATAAATAAATAATTAAGGAATTAGAAAGAGGAGTACACTAGATGCAGAAGGAAAGGATAGGTAGAATGGGGTAAATTATTTCACATGAAGAGGAGTGAAAAACCTGTTACAGTGGAGGAAAAGGTGGGAGAGTGGGCATTTCTTGAACTTTACTTTCATTGGTATTGACTCAAAAAGGGAATAATCAGTTGAATATAGAAATCTATCTTACCTGATGGGGAAGTAGGAGGGAAAGAGATTAAGGGGGGACTTATAGAAGAGAGGGCAGACTGAGGGGGCAGCAGACAGAAACAAAAGGCTGGTGAAAAAGAAAAGGGTGAAGGGAGAGGACAAGCAGAAGGAAAAATAGGGTGGAAGGAAATACACAGGTTGTAATTATAACTGAATGTGAATGGGAAGAACTTTCCCATAAAATGGAAGCAGATAGCAGAGTGGATCAAAATCACAATCCTAAAATATAATGTTTACAAGAAACACCTGAAGCAGAGAGACACATAAAGAATCTATTATTCTTCAGTTGAAGTTAAACAACAAAAAAAAGAAAATAAAAGTAAAGAAAGCAATTCTGATCTCAGACAAAGCAAAACTAACTCTAATTAAAAGAAATAAAGAAACTATATGTTGCCAAAAGGTACCACAGACAATGAAGTAATATCAATACTAAACATATAGGCACCAAATGGTATAGCTTCCAAATGCTTAAAGGAGAAGTTAAATGAGTTACAGCTTCATGACCAAAGAAGAGACAGAGAGCATTATGAAATATAAAATAGATAATTTTGATTATATTAAATTAAAAAGCTTTTGCACAAACAAAACCAATGCAACTAAAATTAGAAGGAAAGCAGAAAGTTGGGAAACAATCTTCACAGCAAGTGCCTCTGATAAAGGCTTCATTTCTCAAATACATAGAGAACCGAGTTAAAATTATAAGAAAACAAACCAATCCCCAGTTGACAAATGGTCAAAGGATATGAGCAGGCAGTTTTCACATAAAGAAATCAAAGCTAACTATAGGCATATGAAGGAGTGTTCTAAATCACTTCTGACTAGAGTAATGCAAATAAAAACAAATCTGAGGTACTACCTCACACCTATCACATTGACTAATATGACAAAAAAGTAAAATGATAAGTGTTGAAGAGGATGTGGGAAAATTGGCACACTAATGCACCTTTCAAGGAGTTATGAACCAATCCAACCATTCTTGAGAGCAAATTGGAATTATACCCAAAAGGCAACCAAACTGTGCATGCCCTTTGATACCATTACTAGGTCTGTATGCCAAAGAGATCATAAAAAGGTAAAGGGACCTACACGTACAAAAATATTAATAGCAGCCCCTTTCATGGTGTCAACATATTGGAAGGCGAGAAGATGCTGTAAGCATAAACAAGGCTGACTTTTGTCATTTTTCTTTTTTAGTATTTAGTTTCCAGGATCCACGGCCATAGCAATCTCAGGTTCCCAGGCTCATGCTAGATTGTAAACATGAAGAATCAATCTCCTTTGAACTCTAGCGATTCACAGCTGTAACAAGTCATGTAGACTTTGGTGTCTTCTGGCTCTGAGCCTATTAGTTGAAAGTACACATATAGTCTGAGATGAGATATTGCCTGGGGCCATGGGGTGGCAGCTTGCTTAAGGGAAGTATGCTCTGCCTGAACAAGTGGATGATGTCAGTGGTGGAGAGGACATCTTGGATAGAGAGAGGAAACCTCTGATACCAACACTTGTGACAACACTGGAACACTGGACTAGAGTAAAATACCAAAGGAAAGTATGGAGTTTAGTGAGACTGGGATAGTTGTCTGTTATTTCCCAATTGTTGTATTATTTTGCTGTGCCCAGAGCCCAGACTGGAGTGGTTCCTCCCCATGTAAGGCTAGGGGAGGACGAGCTGCCATGGATTTGGGGTGGTGTGGGCCAGAGACAGAAGCTAGGAGAAGGATTCCCTGGAGAGTGCTGTGCCTAGACCCAGGCAGGAGCAGGGAGAGTTTGGAATGGAGCAGTGCCTTCCCCCACGAGGTGAGACATGGAGTAGAAGCAGAGAGCTGCCTGTCTCTGAAGCCTGGTAGGAACAGGGAGTGGCCAACCTATAGAGCCACAGGAGGAAGAGCCAAATGGCTCAGAACTCAGTCCCTAGTCAAGAGAAAAACTTTGCAATGCAGAGAGAGTAGTGAGTGTACCTTTTTGCTAAATCACCCCCCTACCCCATGTGGTTTGAGACGCAGGGGTAAAGTTGTCTATGGTGATGTGGGGGGAAGTACCACAACACTCAAGAACCCACCCTGTTGGCTTTGTCTCCCAGATGTCCCTCAGGACTTGGAAGCAGGGGCTAGAGCAGTGTTGGAACTCTGACTCATTGGCTCATTTGAGCATGTGTGCACCTGAGAGTGGCAGGTGGAAATCTGCAGCAGCAGCATAGGGAGAAGGATACACCCCTAAGAGGACTTTATGTGGATACTTTGGATTGAGGAGATTGTGACCTACTGTGACTTTAGGGTGGAGTATGTTGTATTCTTTGATACTCCTGGGGATGTGCTGTGTTAAGGGAAGACCCTGGTCTGGGATCCCCAATTGTATAAGCAAATATTTTGGGACAGTGCCTCAGGAATGAGGAGTTGGTTGTTCACTCCCCAAAGATTTTGGCCCCCCAAGAATGTATAAGGGGGGTATACTATGTTATGGTATATGTTTTTGTGTTTGTTTGAGGCCATGTGGCCACCCTGGTAATGAGTTGTTATGTTGCTGTGAATATTATGCTTTAGTTTCTTGAATAAGGTTTAGTTTTGAGTAATAAGGTTTACTTTTGAGTAAATAGATTGCTTATACTGTGCAATTACACCCTTAATATATTCACAGAAGCAGCTCTCAAGTGTTGATTGCTATTACAGATGGCCATCAATTGGGTAATGACTGAACAAGCTGTGGTATATGAGTATAATGAAATTCTATTGTGCAATAAGAAATGATGAACAGGCTGATTTCACAAAACTCTGGAAAGACTTGTGTGAGCTGACGGTGAGTGAAATGAGAAGAACCAGAAAAACATTGTACACAACATTAGCAACACTGTGTGATGACCAACTACGAATGACTCAGCTCTTCTCAAACAAAACTATGAACTAAGACAAGTACAAAAACTCATGAAGGAAAATGCTATCCATATCCAGATAAAGAACTGATGGACTCTGAATGCAGATCAAAGTTTACTTTTTCATTTACTTTATTCTTTTGCATGTTTTTTTTTGCCATATTTGATCTATTTCTTCTTTTACTACTGTGATTAACATGGAAGTGTGTTTTACATGATAGCCCATGCATAACCTACCATTTTAGGGAGAGGGGAGGGGATGGAGAGAGAACAATTTGGAACTCAAAATCTTGTAAAAATGAGTGCTACAAATTGTCTTGACGTATAATTGGGGGGAAATAAAATAGTATTAAAAAGAAAAAAAGATGGAAGACAGACTCTGGGCCTGTGTTGGAGTACTACTACTAAAAGATAGCAGAATGTATTTGTCTGGAGTCTTGTAAATCTAATCAAAAGAATTTTTCACTAAATAGAATGGTAGAGAGAAAAATCTGCCAATGTATATTGAGCAAGATAAATATAATAGAACATAACTATGGTGAAGGAAGAATAGCATGCCCAGAATCTAACAAAAGGCAAAATCCAAGAAAATATCGAGTAGCAAAACCAATAATCTCTATATACAAATGCCCAAAGTTCAGGAAATATGCTAGAGGAACCAGAGATCTTGATGCAAATAGACATCATAAGTGTCACTTAGGCTAGATAGGATGAATCTCATGACTGTAACATGGATCTGAATGGGTATGATTTATTTAAAAGAAACAGGATAAGTAAAGAGGGAATGGGGTAGTATGTATTGAGAAGGCATATTCATAAGAAAATCACAGAGGTCTTTTTTTTGCCTTCTTGGGAGAGCAGTTTGGTAAGTGACTTGCCCAAGGTCACATGGTTAGTTTTTGTGTTAAGCATCAGAGGCCAGATTTGAACTCAGGTCTTCCTGACTACAGGGCTGGTGCTCTATTCATTGTGCCACCAAGCCATCCCCAAGGAGGTAGTTCTAGAAAATGTTGTAGAGTGTATAGTTCAATTGGGGAGAAACGCAAGTGAATTTGTCATGAGACAAAGTTACCTTTTGAGTTGGGGATGTATGAACTACCTAGGAAAAAAAGGGAAAGTAAGTTAATTCAGGAAATAGATCACAAACCTTCCACAGAGACATGACATGGTAGTGAAGGGAAGCTAGTTATCCACACATATGCTGCAACTCTGTCAAAAGTTGAGCAGTTAAAAACCTTGACTTTTATTTTTTTT
>CM053599.1:167030590-167052445 GCA_028646575.1 Pseudocheirus occidentalis | reverse complement strand
TCTTTCTCTCTCACTCTCTTTCTCTCTCACTCTCTCTCTCTCTCTCTCTCTCTCTCTCTTTCTCTCTCACTCTCTTTCTCTCTCACTCTCTCTCTCTCTCTCTCTCACAGCTGGCTTCAGTCTCCACAAATCTTCCTTCACTGAGGAGCCAATTCCAATTCTGTCTGTTTCTAGAATTCTTCTTTATGTACAGCACTGGCCTCCTGTCTCAGCCAATAGCCTCCTTCCAAGTCAACAGGGGAGTTCATACCTTCTCAACAATGGACAGAGTTCACACCTTCCATACTTAGCCCTAAGTTACTAGGTTCTACTTAGCCCTAAGTTACTAAGTGCTAAGTATCTGATAAACTGATTACTATTACAGCATCCCATCAATTTCCACTTCTCTGCTGTTAGAAATAACCAAGAATTTTACTTGGACATGAATGAATTTAGAAAAAAAAAGATTTTTATTTCACATCATTTCAGGGGTAACTCGGCCTTTTACCCCTTGTGAAAGGTGCAAGTACAATGCTAAGCTAGTTACAAAGTCTTTTTATAATTCATACAGATTCAAATTTTGTGTCTTGAACCCCATTGGTCAGCATTCCAGGGTTCACTAAATCCCACCCCTTAATTACATCTTTTCATTTCCACATTTCAATTCCCCCCTCCCTTCTCATCTTCATTTTTCCTTTGACTTAAAGGAAAGGCCAAAGATGCTTCTAGTCTCCTCCCCTTTTGTCAGCATCAGGGAGTATGAAAAAATAATTTTCCTCAATTGCTGGGAGAATTGACAAAAACATGAATTGGAAGATTTGAACCCAGGATATCAATGATAATAGTCCCATTATCTGAGGTCAGGTGTGGGTTTATGGCCCTCACCCCCATCCTGGCAGTTCCTTTGATATACAGGAAGAGGTCTTTTCAAAACAAAAAAAGTAGTAGATATGCTTATTTTCAGGCATCAGTATCCCCCTGTTCTCTCTACAAGTAGTTTTTGTCTCTGACATTAGCCGTCAGTATGAATTATAATTTCTCTTTTTATATAATTTCTGTGGAAACAAAATTCAACAACACCTTATATTTGCCACCACAAAAAAAGAGTTGCTATAAATATTTTTGTACATATAGATTTCCCCCCATTTTTATGATCTCTTTGCAACACAGAGCTCTTTGCTAGATCAAAGGGTATGCACAGTTTAATTGCCCTTTGGGCATAGTTCCAAATTGTTCTCCAGAATGGTTGAATCAGTTCACAGCTATGCCAACCAGGCATTAGTATCCCAGTTTTCCCATATCCTCTCCAACATTCAACATTTGCCTTTCTTGTCATATTAACCAATCTAATAGGTGTGAGGTGGTACCTCAGATTCATTTTGATTTGCATTTGTCCAATCAATAGTGATTTAGAGTATTTTTTCATATGACATAGAAAACTAATTTTTTCATCTGAAAACTGCCTGTTCATATCCTTTGACTATTTATCACTTGAAGAATGAATGACTCATATTCTATAAACAGCTCTCTATATACTTTAGAAATGAAGTGTTTTATCAGAGACACTTGCTATAAAAAAAATTGCTTCCCAGTTTTCTGCTTTCCTTCTAATCTTTGGTGCATTGGTTTTGTTGGGGCAAAAAATATTTAATTTAATGTAATCATAATTACCCATTTTGCATCTCTTAATATTATCTCAGTCATAAATTCTTCCCTTTTCTATAGATCTGACAGGTAAATTATTCCTTGCTTTCCTAATTTGCTTATGATATCACCTTTTATGTCAAAATCATGTACCCATTTTGAACTTATTTTGGTATACTGTGTAAGATATTGTTCTATACCTAGTTTCTGTCATACTCTTTACAGTTTTCCCAGCAGATTTTGTCATATACTGATTTCTTTATCCAAAAGCTAGGATCTTTGAGTTTAAATGAACTTTTTTAAAACTAGAAAAAATAACAAGTCAAACTAACAATAACTAACAATATCAAGTCAAAATTAGAAAAATAACAAGCCAAAAACCCTAATTACACTAATTAAAAAATAACAAGTAACAATAACCCTAATTAAAAAATAACAAGTCAAAAATTCTAATTAAAAATCCTGAAAAAGAAAGATTAACAAAATTTAAAGCAAAAAAATATTAAAGCTAATAATTGTTTTTAAACTAGATAAAACATTAGCTAACAAGAGTCTCCTGATTTCAAATTCAAAGCTCTTTCCACTGCAGCACCCTGGTCTCTTAATTTTCTGGCCCATGCTGTTTTTACCCCACTGCTGAGCTGTACTGATGCTATTAATTACAAAAGTGTCTTTTTATATTTTTTTAAAGCAGGTACTGTTCAATTTTTTTGGAGGGAAAAGGCAATTGGGGTTAAGTGACTTGCCCAAGGTCACATGGCTATTTTTTTATGGTAAGTGTCTGAGGCCAGATTCAACTCAGGTCCTCCTGACTCCAGGGCCAGTGCTCTATTCATTGCTCCACCTAGACACCCCTAGCGCTCAACTTTAGTTGATGTTAGATTCATAGGATCATCCCCAGGTCACATCTTCTCAACCTCCACACCAGAAGTCTGCTTTTCTTGCTGACAGCGCAGCACCTTGTTCTGACAATAATCTCTTCCTACAGTTGGTAAGTTCATCCCCAAACCCCCATTGGAGAAAGCACCAATAGACCAGCCCATGCCTCCCCAGACTTTTTGTTCTCTTGCCTTTCCCTATGCTCCTGTTGCCCCTACTTTCCTACTGTTTTTGTGCATTATCTTCTCCCACTAGAAAGTAGGTCCCTTAAGGTAAGGGACTTTTATTTTGCATGCATTTGCATTCCTAGCATTTAGCAAGGTACATGGCATATTATAAATGTCTCACAAATGCTATATCTTTATAACTACTGATAATCTTTTTATATCATATTTTAGCTAAAATCTGATTTAACCAAACAAACTGCTTTGATTAAAAATGCCTCTCCCTGGGTCTGCAACTTCAAAGACCAGAGGTGAGATTCCCCTTATCTTGGGACTTACTCCACATGAGAGCAAACAGACATCCTGAGACCATAAAATGTAAAGAGACCCTGCTCTGGTCATTGACAATTTGCATTTACAACTGAGGAACTCTGTATCACATATAGATAGTAACAAATGGAAGTCATAAAGTTTTGTGACATAGTCATCCTGAACTGGGATAGTTCTAAAATGTATAAATGGTCTTATGATTTCTCTGTTCACCAATCAGGACTTTAGTCCTGCACTCCTTGAGCAAGTAATGCTAGTCTTAAGGGAATAATAAGGAATAAATAATGCAATTTTTATATTAATATTTGTCTCTTTAGCCAAAACTTTTAAAAGGTCAGTGCTGTCCACCTGTCTCTCTCTCTCTATCTTTCTAGCTAACTAGCTATCATTTATGTATTGTTAACCTGAAAATTTGGTTAAAGGAGACAAATAGGCTAAGCGATATGTAAATCCATATTGTTTATTCTCTCAAAGCTAGCAAGCTTGTATGTACAAGGAGCCAGAACCTAAATTCTGACTGCCTGAAAGAAGAGAAGGCTTAAATACATTTTAGAATCACCCCAATTCAAGGTGGCTGTCACTCAAATTTATGGATCTCCATAAATGTTTAATCATTGTATGAGAAAGTAATTTTCTTAATTGGAAAGATTAGTTGGTAAATAAAATAAAAGATTTGACAAAGTATCAACTGAAATTATGGCCCAGGATATCTGTGTTTTCTTTACCATTGACATGCCATAACATAAGTATGTGTCCAAAAAATATTAAGGTAAGAAAAAGTCCCATTATTCAAGTTAGCGCCTCAGGCTAAGGATCTCATTTTTTTTTATCGGATGTGGATTTTTTTTTAACTTAATAGTATTTCATTGTTTTCCAATTACATGTAAAAATAATTTTCAACATTCATTTTGTAAGATTTTAAGCACCAAATTTCCCCCTTTCTTCCTTTTGTCCTCCCTCTCCAAGACAGCAAGCAATCTGATATACATGTACAATCATGTTAGACATATTTCCACACTAGCCATGTTTTGAAAGACTCCGAACAAAAGGGAAAAACTACGAGAAAGATAAAAATTGAAAATAGTATGCCTTGATCTGCATTCAGAATCCATAGTTCTTTCTCTGGATGTGGTCAGCATTTTCCATCCCAAGTCCCTTGGAATTGTCATGGACCATTACATTGCTGAGAAGAGCTAAATCTATCATATGCAAATTTAAAAAAATTTTTTTAACCATTTTAAGGTTTGCAAAGCACTTTACATATGTTATTTCATTTGATCCTTACAACCATCCTAGTAGATAGGCATTATTATTATCCCCATTTTGCAGATGGAAAAACTGAGGCTGGAAGAAGTTAAGTTATTTGCCTAGGGTAATGATACAACTTGTCAAAGGTTGGATGCAGAATTTCAATTCAGATCTTCCTGAGGGCTGGTTCAGGGCTTTATTCACTATACCACATAAGTTCCACTCATTGCTCCTAGCTTTGCTTTCTGGGATCAATTACATCAAGGATAATTCTTCTTTATTACAACACTTCAAGTGCTTGAACTCAGCTACTCTGGCGAGGCTGATTCCTCTCTTATTCAGGCTGCA
This sequence comes from Pseudocheirus occidentalis, assembly GCA_028646575.1. NCBI lineage: Eukaryota > Metazoa > Chordata > Mammalia > Diprotodontia > Pseudocheiridae > Pseudocheirus > Pseudocheirus occidentalis. Next base: position 167,047,853 of record CM053599.1, on the reverse strand, counting down.
CATCTCTGCTCTTTCAGAGAGGCCTCACATGGGGTACCCGCTAGTGCTCTCATCATTCTGATTGCCATATTCCAGGTGCGATGCAGTTTGTATATACCCTTTCTACAGGAAAATATGGTGTGATCACAATAAGACGCAATCTCATTTATTCACGCGTTCAACTGGAGACCTGTGAAGGAAACTGGAAAAGGGAAAAATATTGGGTCTTCCCCCTGGAATTCTGTCATTTTAATGACACTTGTGCTTTCTGTGTTCAGGGCACCATCTTTTCAAATGCCAGTTTCCAGAGCTAGATTTGAAAAAGCCAAATCAATGCAAATCCAGGAAATGATTCAGGGAAGTCTAGGACTCAGCAGGGAGCCTGAGGCAAAAAGTACTTCTTAAAAATCCAAACAACAAGGAAGAAAATTGGCTAATTAAGGTCCATGTGTGAGTGTCTGGGGATGGGAGCGGGAGGTGGCACTGTTAGAGGTAAACAGCAGGCTGAATTCAGCATCCTTTAAATGGCCATTAGGGGGTTGAATTTTGAGAACCAGGGAAATTACTGAGAAAGGGTGAGTATGATTGTTTTTCTTTTGCAGCTGCTTGCTAGAACCAGCAAATTGGTTTTGAGAATATCTGGGATTTGCATGACCTCTGATGAGTAAGGAGAGAGAATTTAGTGATATATTTATCAACAGTTAAATTTTTGAAAGCATGATAAGCTGAATGGAGATCCAGCCTCGGAGCCAGCAAGGCCTGGATTCAAGTCCCTCTTCTGAAACAGTGGCCTTAGACAGACTCTCAGTGATCTGGAAAACTATGTCAGACCAAACAGTGCATGGTCAGTGCCAACCTGTACTGTTAGAGAGAGTTTCCTTACCCAGGAGATCTCAATACCAGGGAAATCATGTGTTCAGTTCATAGCTCAATCTGAGACAGGTTAGCTAGGCAGCTGGATAATGCAGCAAATAGAGCACTAGGGCTAGAGTCAGGAAGACCCGAGTTCATATCTAGCCTTAGACACATGCTAGCTGTATGACCTTGGGTAAGTCATCTAACCTCTGCCTCAGTTTCCTCATCTATAAGATGAGCATAATAATAATAATACCCATCTCTAAGGGTTGTTGTGAAGCTCAAATGAGATGTTATTTGGAAAGCATTTAGCTTAGTGCCTGGCACATAGTAGGTGATATGTAAATGCTAATTAGTATTCCTTATTTAACCACTTAGACCATGATGACTATTGAGTCTGAGGCTCCTTGAGGTCAGGAAACCTGTTGTAGAGAAATGTAAAAAGGGATCTCAGAGTCCATACAACCTCTCCATTTAACATGTACGGAAAATGAGGGCCAGGTAGGTTAAGTTAGCTGCCCAAGGAAGCAGAAGTAGTAAGAGAAAAAAAACAAGATTTGAATCCTAGACCTCTAATTTCAGGGCCATTTTATTTCCTTTGTCCCCACAATTTAATAAAAGACCCTGAATAGTAGCCACTTAAATAAATGTTTGTTGAACTAAATCGAAGGCTGTGGGTTTGATCCCTGAAGGCTAATTAGACCTAACCTCCCACTATTTTTCTAGGCGAACATTTTGTTGTGGGTAGACTAGCCTCTTTAATGTCCTACAAACATGGCTCTGTATTTTATAAAAATGCCTTCTCCCTCTTTCTCCACCTTTTGAATTTCTTCTCACCTGTGGTTTTCCTACTGAGTTGTAGGGTTTCCCATAGTCTGATGCAGTGCTGTTGTCCTGGGGTTAGTTTGCTGACATAGATGTTGTTGAAGGATGTGTGGGGAGAGAGAAGTCAACAGTGTGGAAGGTCTAAAGTCGTCATAAAGTTCTCCAGTCTATGAGGATGGAATAGCCTGTGAGAGGCATTTGGACTTCACTTAGAGCTGAAGGACCTGCCTTTTCATAGAATCTGTGGCTAAAACAGGGTCCCTAATGATGGGGTGCTTGGGTGCCTGTGCTTGAACCCCAGTTCCAAAATCACATTTCTCCCTAGCCTCAAATCTCCCTAACCTCAAAAAACTGTCTGAGTCACTTTCTCTCCAGTTCAAGAGCAGCACGACCTAGCCAAAGGGCACCTCTCTTCCTGACACAGTAGCCAGATGCACCTGCACAACTGTGTACTGGGTCATGAAGATATTTGCTACTCACTGACTTGTCATATGTGTCCCAGACTTAGTCATATGCATACTCCCTTAAGGTTATCTTGCCTAACAAGACATTGATGGGGACAGCCTGGGTATTTCTCAGTCAGCCCTGACTGTTAGTTGACTTGGTGATGTTTCCGGCCCCCTTGAGCTATTTCCCAGTGAATTCTGGGCAATGTGCCTTAACCACTCCCTAATCCCACCCTGACTCACCTAGTTAGCATATTTGGCACATGTTTTATTATAGTTTATCCTATATAAACTTTAACTGTATTCCTCTAAGGTTGCAGGTTCCCTAAGAACTCTTTCCAGCTGTATAGTGTAGCAATAAATCTTTGCCACCTTGACTTAAAGAATGCTTGAGTCAGTGAATTCATTCCAGTTGTTCTTGCCCTGGAAACTCTGGTCTTGGGATCTCTGTATCCCTGGGGGTTTCTCGCTCAATATTTCTGGCCCCTCATCATCTAAGAATAGGATGATGTGGGAAGGGAACTTGGCTCAAGTTCAGCCAGACTTCATGATGCTTACCCCAAAGAGTGTTTTCTCCATTTTAAGATCAAGTAGCAGGTATATTCTCAGTGCTGGGATAAAGATAAAGACAATAAGCTCATATCAGGAATCCTTATTCCATAGTATAATAGAAGGTATTGCAACCGTCCATTTGTTACATGGTGAGGACCCATCACACTGGTTGTTATATGGATAGAGGGGACAGGTAAAAGAGATTGTGAATGTAAAATCAATCAATTTATTAAATGCCTACTATGTGCCAGGCATTGTGGTAAAAATTGACCAGTCTTGTCAGTTGTTTAGATATGAGGGAGTGAGAGAAAGGGAAGAGTTAAAGATTACCCCAGTTCCATAAATCAGGGTGTGTGGAAGGTAAATGGTACCCTTAGAAAATAGGAAAGTTTAGAAAACGGATAATTTGGGAGAGAAACATAATGAATTGCTTTAGATAGGATGTTTGGGATGTCCAGGGGCCATCCAACTCCATTGAAAGGACAGCCAAAGGATGGGAAGGGAGGTAATTTCACTATAGTTAAAATCCAAAGCTTTCCTTTGATGGGTCATTTGACGGTTGAATTTTGAGACCCAGATAACCAGCTAGATTAGGAGGCAGCTAGGTGGAATAATGGATAGAATGCTGGGTATGGATCTGAGTTCAAATTCAGCCTCAGACACTCCTTAGCTCTTTGATCTTGAACAATTCATTTAATCTCTATTCGCCTTAGTTTCTTCATCTGCAAAATGGGGGAAATAACAGCACCTATGTCCCAAGGCTGTTAAGATCGGATGAGATAATAAAGTCCTTAGCACAAGACTTGTCACAGAGTAAGCACTACATAAAGATTAACTATTTTTATTACCCAACACAATGATTAATGTGAGACTATGTCCCATAGCTAGCCATACCTGATAACTGAGTTGGGCCATTGATGAAGAGAGTACAGAATGAGCAGAGGCCCCAGAACAGAGCCCCCTTATTGGACACCGTGGAAGGAGGATGATCCAATAAGAAAGACTGAGAAGGAATTGTCATACCTGTAGGAAAAGAGCCAAGAACACAAGGGGAAAGAGATTGTCCTGGAGACGGAGGTCACTAGTACCAAAAACTAGAGACACTTCAATTAGAATGAAACTGAAGAAGGGTCACTGGATCTACTAGTTAAAAGATCCTTGGTAAACTTAGAGTAGGCGTTCTCTGTGAATTCATTAAAAATATTTTTATACTGTATTTCAATAGAATTGGTTTCCTTGGCAATCCTATGCATTTTATTTTTTGCATTTAAAAACATTGTTCCAAGAAGGGGTCCCTAGACTTCACCAGACTTCCTCAGGGTTCTAGGGGAGGCACACACAAAAAGATAAAAAAAAAACCCTGACTTAGGGAGAACCATTTTAAACAAGTATTGGGGTCAAAAGCCAAATTAAAAGGGACTAAGAATTGAGTGGGGAGGTGAGGATGTGGAAAAAGTCAATATTGGTGGTTTTTTTTCCTAACTGTATGGCTATGAAAGGGAGAAGAGACATAGGAAGATAACATTGAGAGGATGTCAGGGTCAAAGAAAGTATTTTTAAGGGTGAGGAAGACCTGAGTATGTATGTAGGTGACAGGGAAGAAATAAGGCAATAAGGAGAGAATAAAGATAAACAAAAGAGAGAGATTGAGGGCCAAACTCCCAGAGCAGACTAGAGGAGATGGGATCAGGAGCACAAGTGGAAAGTCGGGTCTTGGCAAGATAGCCCACCTCTTCATCAGGAGACCGGAACAAAAGAGAAGAGGAGAAGTCAGTGACTGAGAGTCTTTTGATCTCTGGCAATGAAGGGTAAATTATGGTCCACCAGCCAAATCCTGCCCCCAGCTTTTGTATGGCTAGCAAACTTAGATGTAAAAACCATTCTTAGCTCAAGACTATACAAAAACAGGCCCAATTTTCCTTGGGCTTAGTTTGTCAACAACTGGTTTAGATCAAGGGTTCTTACCCTGGGGTCCACGAACATTTTATTTTGTAAAGTTTCAAGAACTGTATTTCAATAGACTGATTTTCTTTATAATCCCATGCATTCTTTTATTCATCCAAAAACATTATTTTGGGAAAGGTTCTATAGACTTCAGCAGACTGTCAAAGAGGTTTGTGTTCCACACAAAAAAAGGGTCAAAAAAGGTTAGAACCCTGGTTTCCTTGTTTAGAGCACTAGCTTTATGGGTCCTCGTTTGTTTCAAGCCTTTCTTGATCAGTTTGCTTCTCCCCACTCCCAGCCTTCTTCTGAACAGCTACACTATTAATGCCACCTACCCTTATAAAATGTTACCTTATATAATATTAACTTTTTTGTGAGTATATGACTTACTTTCCTATTTAGATTGAAAGTTCCATGAAGGCAGTGACTGTATTTTATTCATAATTGTATAAACACTGTGCTTTAATGTCTGTAGTTAGCCAAGAAACAAATTTTGTTTGGTTGATTAATTGATTCCATGATCACAGATTTCTAACCTCAGTCTTAGTCTATGATTGTATAGGCGCATGATGTCTCCTATTGAGGGGAATGCATGAGAATGTAAATGCATCAGTGTAATCCATCCCATTGTGGCTGAACAACAAAAAGGACTCACCCTGGGCTCACTGAGGTCATTAGCATAAGCTTTGGGCATGAAGAGCAAGCCAGTTGTTCCCATTTTTTTTCCTGCTGCAATTCTGACTTTCCCCCACTCTCTCAGAAATAGTAGGGTTTCTCACTCAAAAGGGCAACAGAACAATAGGAAAGATTTCTGCTTTCAAGTATTATATTTTGCAGTGGGTTGAGATAATTGGAAAAATAATTGCTGATAAATTTGACAGTTTTTAAAGAGAATTATTTATTTGGCCCTTAAATGCTTGTGTGTGCAAAATGCTGTCTCCTAAGTTATTGTATATAGAGCATGTGCAATTAAGAGAAAAGTAGAATGAATAAAAGAGGACTAAGAGGGGAGAATGCAAGAGAGCCGATAATGTAGAAATCAAATGCATAATAATTATATCTTATATATAGTTTAGATATAATACGTTATACATACATAACAAATAGTACTTTATTGCTACAGATCATTATAGATATACATTTATTCATTTGTTCATTCATTTGTTTATAGCCATATATATAATTTTACATGCATGGCAACGCTCTGAGGTAGATCAATTGCACCAGTATTGGAAAATGTGTCAGACTTAAGAGTCAGGAACAATCTGAGTCCATATCCCCTCTCTCTGATACTTTCCAGCTGTGTGACTTTTGTCAAATTATTTCACATCTCTCAGCCTAGTTTTTCTCATATATAAAATGGGGATAGTATTAATAAATATGGTACCAAGGTGACAGGGTTACTATGAGGATCACACGTATAAGGCATTTGACATACAATGCGCCTAAATTTGCTTCTCTGTGCTTTCCATGAGTTGCTACTAATTTTACCTTCAGGGACCAAGGGGGAAAAATAATTTAATCCTTCTTACTTGTGACAACCTTTATGATATAGGTTGTCCCAAAGGTTTTAGTGCAAGTTTTTAAACTTGCACTAAAGTTTTTAAAGTTTAAAACTTTACCAAGTCTCCCTTAACTCTTCTCTACTCTAGGTTAAATGTCTCCAAATTCTTCCAACCCACCTTTGAAATGCCATTGAGGCCCTTCAACATTCTGTCTAAAGTCAAACACCAAAGTACCCTCCTCAACCCAACTCCAGCATTCTTCATACCCCTATGAACATACAAGTAGGACACACACAGCAAGTTGGTGCAGCGGATAGAGTCCTGGACCTGGAGTCAGCAAGGAATGAGTTCAAATCTGCCCTTAGATTAAAAGCCACGTGACCTTCGGCAAGTCATTTAACCTCTACGTGACTCAGGTTCCTGACCTATAAAATGGGGCTACTTCCCAGAATGGTTGTGAAGATAATATTACATAATATTTGTACAGCACTTTACAAACCTAAAGAATTACACAAATGGTAGCTGCTACTATTATTAGTGTTGTCATGAAAAAAAAGTGTAGATAGAGAAATAAAGCAATTATTAAGCACTTATCGTATGTCAAGCATTGTGCTAAATACTGGAGGTACAAGCAAGCAAAGACAGTTCTTGACCTCAAGAGTCTTTCATTATAATGGAAGAAGATAACATAAAGGGGTCCAAAAAGGAGGGGTGCTGAACAGGAAGTGGCAGTCAAGAGAAATGAGAGAAGTTGAGAGAAAGGCAAGAGTGAAGGAAAGCATGGCTGCATCCCTTCCTAAGATGATGGTCCTGTTGTAAAACAAGTGTTGTCCTCATGCAATCTACACCTCAAGATCGCAGGGTCATGGAATGGTAAGAAAGGGACCTTAGAGATATTCCAGTTATCCCTTCCACATCAAGACTTTCCCCACTGTGGTTTTGATATGTCACAGGGCAGCATAAGAAATTCCATGGAAATTTGGGGGAATTTTGTAGAAGTCTCAGATGATACTCAAAGGCCAGCAGATGACACAGAGCCTATGACGCAAATACTTAGCCACAATTTAACAATAAGGTATTGTAAACACCCCATAAAAGAAAAAAGAAAAAAAATTCAGACTTTTTTTCTGGTGCAAACTGAAGGCCAAAAATTTTATGTGAATTTTCCATTCTGGGGGTACTGTGCACCTAGCCTCTGAGAAGTGGAAGGGACACCTCCCTCTTTTTATAGATAGAAAGAAAAGAAAAAGTGAATCACACAAGGTAACGAGATAACAAGATGTAACAGCTAGGAAAGTAGAATGAAGGCAATCAGAAGATATGACTACCTAACAGACTAAATATAAGGAATAGTGTGAAAGAGCACTGACTTTGGAGTGATAGGACCTGGGTTCAAATGCTGCCTCTGATACATCTTGCACATGCAACCTTGGACAATTCACTTACTCTGCCTGGGCCTCAAGTTCCTCATCTGTAAAAATGTATTGGACTAGGCGGTCACTCACTCCCTCATAGATGTACATCTGTGACTCTATATGTGAAGAGACCTCCTAAGGCCTGATTTGGGGGGAGGGTCTTGGAGGACGCTTTTATTTCTAAATGTCCAGCAGGCCCTGACCTTTCACTAAACATATGCTCAAGCCTATAGAAATGCTAAACATGGCAACCAGCCAAAACTGCAAGATGTCAACAGGTGGTTCGTTATCTCTTCTTTTGAGCCTACATGAATTATTTGTGGCAGGTCCCTGCTTTAAAAATAATGATAAAACTGCCTGTCAGTCAGAATAAGCTTCAAATACTATCTCACTAATATAAGCAAGGGAATTCAGAGAGGCCGGAGTGAGTTAGTTAGGCATGCAAGATTAAACTTAAATTCGTCTCTATGCAATCATACTAGCATAGAAAGAGAATTGCCTGTTTTTTTTCAGAGTTAGAGTTTTCAGCCCCACTTTTGCTGGCTATAGATGGACATCAGGGAGACCTGTACAAGGAACCACAAATGTGCTCAGTGGCAAACAGATTCATCTATTTGTGCTTAGTCTGATGGGCTCTGCGTAGGTTTAGAGATCCATTTTTGTTGTTTGGTCATTTGCATTCATATCAAACTCTTTGTGATCCCATCTGGGGTTTTCTTGGCCAAGCTACAGGAATGGCTTACTATTTTCTTCTCCAGCTTATTTTGCAGAGAAGGAAACTGAGACAAACAGATTTCAGTGACTTGTCCAGGATCGCACGAATAGTAAGTATCTGAGTCTGGATTTGAACTCAGGAAGAGGAGTCTTCCTGGCTCTAGGCCCAGAACTCTATCCACTCACCACCTAGCTGGGATCCATAAGAATCAGGACTGAAGATGTAAATTTCACATGACCCAAGCAAGATGTACAAAACCTTGACTGAAAGGAAATGTTCCTTCCTCTACTTTTCAAAGTCATCTTGTTATCTTAGAAACAATATTGAAAGCAAAATCGTCTGAGTTTCAATTGCATCTAGTAAATCATTATCCATTATCCATTAGCTCTGCAAGAGATCTTCAAGGTCATTAATGTTATTTAGTTGAAAATATGGAAGCCTGCAGAGAAGCTTTGCTTGAGGTCACACAGCTGGAAGAACCAGGATTTTGACCCACATCTTTTGGCTCCAAATCCTATATTTTTACCAAGGTGCCACATGGATTCATTGGCGCGTCTTTTCAGCTCGGCCTAAATTAGAGTTCACTGGACCTATGGTGCTTGAATAGCCCTAAGTTAATTACTGTACTTGCCTAGGAATAGATCTGAATGGCTCTTTGAAAATGGTTTGACTTCTATTTGTGAGTTACCTCACACACACACACACACACACACACACACACACACGAGGAGTCTGGAGCCTGTTTTACCCATGGAAAAGAGTAGTTTTTAAAAAGCCATCAGAAAACTTTTACATTTCTCCCAAGTGTCTGATTCTGTTTCTGATTTTGCTCTGAAAATATGTCTAAGTCTACAAAAAGTATTAATAGCCTAGACAACTGCAAAGGTCCAAATTCTAAATTTGAGCTAAAGACATTTAAATTTGACATGAACAAGGACTTTCTCAGACAAGGTAGGGAAGTTGTAGAAATGCCTTCTTGGATGTTCAAATGAAGTTCCAAACACTTTCTCAGCAAACATGAACAAGAGAATTCAAAGAGACTATAGTAGGCATACAAGTCAAAGTCAATTCAACTCCATAAAACCATACTAGCTCTGAAATAGAAGAGTTTGATGTTTAAAAGCCTCTGGAGAATAGTAGAAGCAATAATAAGATAGTGTAGCTGAGATTAAGCCTATGGTGACATTAATTACAAATACATTAACTTAAAATATTTAATCTGCCACCACTCTTCCTTTCCAACCTTATTTCATGTTAATGTCCATCATATATATTCTACACAAAGGCCAAATTCTTACTCTCTATCTGTGTGAGCCTGACCAAGTCACTTAACCTTCATCTGCCTCAGCTTCTTCATCTGTAAAATGGGGGTAATGACAGCTCCTACCTCCCAGGGTTCTTATGAGAATAAAATGAGGTATCTGTAAAGCATTTTGCAAACAGTGCTTAAAGTTGTGAGCTATTACTCTTATCTCCCACATATTTCCCACATTTTTCTTCCTTTGTGTCTTTTTCCCCTTGTTAATCCCTACACCTAATATTCCTTTCCTTTCTTTCAAGGTCTAGTGAAATCTTATTCATCCTTCAAAACTGCCATCTCCTCCATGCACTGATCTTTAATAGTCTTTTCTTCTTTGGAATTCATGTTCCATAGAACCTCTTTCTTATACTTTTTTTTTTTATCAAATTCAATTTTACCTCATGCACTGTAAATTTCCTTTTAGGCTACAAGGTCCTTGAGTCAAAGAACAATGTCTACATACAGTAGATGATTAATAAATGTTAGAAATAAACTGAATTTAGTAGAATGATGATAGAGACAAGAAATAAATGGGGTCTGAGGGTATGATGGGAACAGGGAATGGACTTGTGATATCTCTTATAAAAGGAACTCCTAGGTAAGGAAATTCTATCTACTAATGTAAGCCAGCACATTATCTATAACTTAGAGTCTTAGAGTGTTAACTAGGGTAGGAAGAGATCATATGACTTGCCCAGAATCCCATAGTTAATATGTGTCAAAGGCAAGACATATAAATTACAAGAATATTATATATACATATATATTATAAGAATATTATATATATATATAAGGGCAATGTCTACTTTTCAGGAAAAATGGTGAAAAGCTAAGACACACTAGACTGAATGAGAGGAGTTGGTAGAAGTTGACAACTTAATAAAAAGTATGAAACTAAAGGCAGGTAGAGCTGAAAAGGGAACCAGTTTAAGCACAGAGAGTGTCAGAGGACATTAAGTTCCCCTTCAACATTGACAATGACCTATCTTTCTAAACTCCCATTTGTATTCAAGAGAAAAAAAAGCCTACACTTGGAGCATTTTTATGACTTTAGGGTTTAATTCTGCTTGGCAGAAGAAAGTAATTTCATTAAATGGTTTATAGTATTTAAACCGTAATTCTGTTCAGTTTAATTGCTACCTTAAATTAACTGTTGTCTTTATGTAGAAGGGAGATTATTAAGAAACGAGCAGGAGAATATCTGATAGCGAACTTTAATTGAGATCATTTAATCTTGAGTGTAACCAGAAATGGTCCAGCATTTACCCCTCAGCCTCATTACTCACCTGTATCAATATGAAGGATGTGAAATTTCAAAATGGAGTCCAATGATTTCAAAATGGGATGAAAACTTGTACCTTCTTGTTGTCAGCCATTAATTGTCCAAATCTAAAGTTTGAACTGATTTTCCTCCCTTCCCAGCTTTTATTTCTCATGTGTTTAGCAGGAATTGTTTTATACTCATATTTATAAGACTATTAAGATGTTAACAAATCAGTCACCTAAAAAGTATTTGTTAAACATCTATTATGTGCTCATTGTTGTATATATATATATATATATATATATATATATATATATATATAATTATTGTTGTGTATATATATACTATATATTTATATACACATATACTTGACTTTAGTGGGTTAGGAGCTATCTGAAAGAAACAGAGATAGTCACTAACTCATGTTAAAATTTTGTTTGCAAGCAGATTATTTGGAATTTGGTACTAATTTCCCCATAAAACAGTATTGTAAATAGCCAGTTCCCAGGCTATCTCAGGTTAACCCATATGTAGGTGATATTACTAGCACATTATCTTGGTCTTGGAGCAAAGGGATCATTTTGGTATAGGAAAGAAGTAGAGTAGAGGGACAGAGAGTTTCTTCCTTTTTTCCTAAGCTTTGAAACAGCAAAGTTTATCTATGTAGTACCCCTCTCCTATCCCCTAGCTTCTCCTAACTAGATACTAAATGACTTCTTGCCATCTTGATCTGACTATCATGAAAAGTATGTCTCCCTTGTGATATCTAAAAAAAATAAAATTAAGAGGTGAAAGAGCAATGTATTGGGAGAAACAGAAAGGGAGGGGAGGAATGGGGTAAATTATCTCACATAAAAGAGGCAAGAGAAAGCTTTTACAGTGGAGGGGAAGAGTGGGGAGTTTAGTGGAAATGAGTGAATTTTACTTTCATCAAAATTGGCTCAAGTAGGGAATAACATACACAGTCAATTCTTACCCTACAGGAAAGAAAGTGGGGAAGGAGATAAGAGAGGAGGGTGGTGGTGATAGAAGGGAGGGAAGATTGGGAAAGGGGATAGTCAGAAGCCAAACACTTTTGAGGAGGTACAGGGTGAAAAGAGAGAGAGAATAGAATAAAGGGGTGTTATGAGACGAAGGGAAATACACTTAGCAATAGTACCTGTAAGAAAAAATTTGAAGGAAGTCTCTCTGATAGTGGCCTAATTTCTCAAACATATAGAGAACTGAGCCAAATATATAAAAATAAGAGCCATTTCTCAATTGATAAATGATCAAAAGATCAGTTTTCAATTCAGTGAAGTAATCAAAGCTATCTATAACCATATAAACAGAAAATATAATTAGTTATTGATTGGAGAAGTGCAAATTAAAACAATTCTGAGGTAATATCTCATACCTATTAGATTGACTAATAGGATAGAAAAGGAAAATGACAAATGTTGTAGAGAATATGGGAAAAATGAGACACTAATGCAATGTTGGTGGAGTTGTGAACTGATTGAACCATTCTATAGAGCAATTTGGAACTATGCCCAAGTGCCTATAAAACCATGCATACCCTTTGATTTAGCAATACCTCTATTAGGTCTGTATCCCAAAAGAGGATTTTTTGTTCTTTTTTTAAAAGGAAAAGGACCTATATGTACAAAAATATTTATAGCAGTTCATTTCTGGTGGCAAAGAATTAGAAACTGAAAGGATAACCATCAATTGGGGAATGGCTGAATAAATTGGGGTATGTGATTAAGATGGAATACTATCCTACTATAAGAAACGATGAGCATGATGCTCTCAGAAAAACCTGCAAAAACTTGCATGGACTGATGCAAAATGAAATGCACTGTGGATGATTGTAAACTTAAATGAATCTCTAATTGGTAGAATAATAAAATAATGTGGAAAAATTCACTTTCTGGTAGAAGACATCTCAGATTCCTTGACAGTCTGTCTGTCACCAGGTCACCCTCCCTCCAGTGCCTTCTTCTCTCAGATTACCTTCTGACTGCTCCATATCTATTATGTATGTACCTTGTGATTTACATGTTGTGTCCCATCCCTATTAGACTATAATATCCTTGAGGGTAAGGACTGTTTTTGTCTTTCTTTGTATCCCTAGAGCTTGCCACAAAGACTGGCAATAATAAGCATTTAATAAATACTTACTGACTGACTGACTGACTGTCCTACTTTTCAGAGCTTCCCCTAGTCCAGTGTTGAAACCACAGGTTCCCTAAAATCTCCAGGTTTTTCACAGGGGGCTCCCAAGGCAGCAAGAGCTGTAATCCAAACAGTGGGACTATTGGAGAGAGAAGAACAAGAGAGACTATTTGATATCTATGGATTTTGTACAAGTGAGGACTCCTTGACTTTGATGAGGCTGAGGAGGGGTGGCTTACACTCCATTTGGGCAGACAAGCTTAAAGAAGAAGAAACAATAGCTAAAACAAAGCCAAAAATCAATACTCAATAGACTTGAGGTTACCTTGTTACCTCAGGTAACCTCTTCCCCTCCCTGGGCCTCAGTTTCCTCATTAGTAAAATGACAGAAAGGAGATGAACTAAATAGTCTTTGAGGTTCCTTCTAGCTCAGAACCTCTGATCTTCAGTCCCAATCCTGTCACTGATTAGTAGAAATGTCAGCAAATTATTTTTCTGGGCCTCAGCTTTTTCAATTGTAAAGTGAGAGTTGGACTAGATAATTTCCTGTAACGGTAATGGGAATTTGAAGATCTTCCCTGCTTTGAAAATATACTCTGCCCCATTAATAGGCTGAATGTAATCATATGGAGCCAACAGCAGGAGGAGTTTGCTGAAGGGTGAAACAGAGCCCACAGGAAGCTGGGAGTCAAAGCAAGCTAGATGGTTGGGAGGACAGGACACTTCTGAGGGAGACAGATAGACTTGTGAGTAAATATTGGTCTTGTGTTGGTTTGTGGGAAGGCTAAAGGAAGATGTGGCTCTCTGTGATGTTGTAGCTTATTAACTTCTTGCTACTATGATCAAATCAGCTTACTAGTTTTGGGATTTGGTTTTCTGGTGTCTTGATAAATGTTTTGCTTCTGTCTTCTCTATGGAGAGTCTGTTTTATTTTGTGATTGAGCACGGTATATTTATAGTGACCCTGGGCACTGTGAATATTGCATTAGGGCTACACTTGGCAGCAAGGATGAGATCTCAAAATAACAAACCTCCAGTTGGAGGCAGAAAGGATTTATAAGAATAAGTTACTATCCGAGGGTGGGAGGATTTACCTTATGCCTCCCTAGCAAGAGAGTGGTCTAAAAGTACAGGGCTCTGTGAAAACTGGGAACTGAGGTTACAGGAGGGAGAACCTAGAGATTTAGAAATACATTTGTGAAGAATATCAATAAAACCTGGGAGAGAGCTAGAGGCAGTGTGGAGAAGGTGCTGGATTTTAACAGGTTGCCATATTAGTTATAAGAGTAGGGACAAACTGTTACAAGAGAAAATTCAAATGGAAAGGGAGTTACAAGAGAAAACTCAAATGCAAAGGCAGTTGGCTCTGTTACAACATTTAGGCTCTCCTTTAGAAGAGAAAGCTGGAGGGTCTCAGGTGGTAGAAGAGAAGGCTGTTGTGAATTTGGCTCAGAAAAAGAAGGAGAAAGTAATAGAAAGTTCATATAGTTTTGGGAGAGACTGAGCCTAGTTGCTATGATGACAACTATTCTAGCTCGTTTTTGAATATACCATTTACAACTAGTGCTTATTAAAATGGAATGAAGGATATGATGGATTAACTGAAGAAAAGAAGAAACATGCATGCTTGACTGATGGGACAGCAAAATATTTGGGCCACAAAAGACATTGGAAAGCAATAGCCAATAACCCATGTACTAGACAAACTTTGGAAATAGGATAAGTGGAAGTAGTCAATATGCTGAACATCAAGCCATCAAAACAGAAGAAGGAGGGTACTTTTATATATTTATTGATTCATGGGGTGGTAGCTAATGGGTTAGCTACATGGATGCTCATATGGAAAAATCAAAATTGGGAAATTCATGGTAAACAATTCTGGGGCAAAGAATTATGGGAAAATATATGGGACATATCTTTGGTTACAAATTTGTCAGTTTTTTGATGCTTACATGACCCTCACCATGCCAGGACGAGAGTACAATCCACATGCTGACTAATTAGCAAAGATGGCTGTTCAATATATTATCCCTTCTCTGACACCAAGTGATGATCTGGTACTAGCAAAATGGGTTCATCAAGTGGTCAGTCATTTAGGGTTCCAGGTCACACACTGGTGAGCACAAGATTGAGATATTAGTATATCTCATTCATTGTTAAAACAAGTAACATAGGAATGTCATACATGTCAACTGGAAAAGGAACAAACTGCTCCTTGGGCAGTAACTGGAGAGATAGCAAGGGGAAAAGATCCAGTCCAAATTTGTAGATGGAGTATATTGGTCCCCTACTCCAAGATAAAGGATACAAATTTATATTCACTTGTGTTGACACTTATTGAAATGTACTAGTAGCTTGTCCTTATGAGAATGTGACCCAGAAAAAAACACCTGTAAAACTCTAGATCTCCTAAGTCTGTATTATGGAACCCCAGTGTAGATTCAAAGTGACTATGATCACATTTCAAAGTTAATAAAATGAAGAGCTATTGTATATTAAACAATATAGAATGGATATAGCATATACCATATCATCCACAAGCCTCTGCGTTAATTGAAAGAATGAATGGTTTATTGAAAGAACAGTTAAGGAAGTTAAGTTCTAATAATTTGTGTCAACATTGGAAAGATAGTTTGTTCACTGCTTTACATAATTTGAATAATAGACCATTGGGAGAGAGTACACCTCTAGCCTGAACGAAGACCCCAAATCTGCAAATTAGAAAACAACAAACACATAAGATCCTAAATATTGAGTACTGGACTATGAGGCAAGATGCCCCAGCACTGTATCCAGGAACACCTGATAAGCAGGATATGATTTACATTGTTTAGAGGAGTTTTTGTTGGATAGAAAAGAAATAAGAAACACCTCTAATGGAATATGTATGAGAATCCCTAAAAATAATTTTGGACAGGTATTACCTAAATTAGGTATAGCTGCTTGAAGAATACATGTATTAGCTAGAGTAATGGATTCTAATTATCAAGAAGAAATTATTGTGACATTACAAAATTTAGGTGAAGAATCTAAATAGTTTTTTTAATGATAGAATAGTTCAGGTGATTATTATTCCTTTTGAAACAATATCCCTTGTGAAGACAGACCCTTCTTCTGAAATAACTATCAGAAAGACTGAAGGCTTTGGTTCTACTAATAGAATAAAAATGGGAGCTAAAGTATTGGTAAAATGGAAGCCAGATGATGTTCCAAAGGCTGCAGAGATTATAATATGTAAAGACAATAACATAGCTGTTGGTTATTCAGGAGAAGATGATTACCAAATTGTACCCTTAACTCATGTATTCTACCATGAATGAGGATATGATAGTGAAACACAGCTGACCCTATATATATTTCTTTTTGGCTTTTTGTCTGTTAAGCTTGTTTGGAAGATTTGTTTCCTGCAGGCTTAGTATCCTCCTCCTGCAAATGCCTAATCACTTAAGTCAGATCAGATGTCACCCCCTGTCCACAACTACGATATGCCACCCCTAGACCTGGCACTGACCGAGCTCCACATGCCAGCTAAAGTACTGACCTCTCAAATGTGCCCTCTTGGGGCAGGTACAGCTCTATGTCCAATTTCATCTGGAAGTATCTATGGAGAAGAGATCTTCAACCTTACCCCAAGATTTTGAATCCCATTCATTCAAAGGGGGAAAGATGGGGTGCTTGTACCTAAGCCTTCTCCCTAAGATATTATTTTATGTGCGTATTTTCCATTTTCCCTGTTATACTGCTGCAAAGTTCTGTTGATACCAGTTACCTCACCAGTTATCCCTAAACTCTCATTAATCTATGTAATGAAATGTATTGTTAATGAATTTTTGCTATGTAAGGGACATGAAAGATTTGGGGGCCTAATGTAATGGTAATGGGAATTTGAAGATCTTCCCTGCTTTGAAAATATACCCTGCCCTACTAATAGGCTGAATGTAATCACATGGAGCCAACAGCAGGAGGAGTTTGCGGAAGAGTGGAGCAGAACCCACAGGAATCTGGGAGTCAAAGCAAGCTAGATGGTTGGGAGGACAGGACACTTCTTAGAGAGACAGACAGAGTTGTGAGTAAATATTGGTCTTGTGTTGGTTTGTGGGAAGGCCAAAGGAAGGTGTGGCTCTCTGTGCTATTGTGACTTATTAACTTCTTTGCTACTCTGATGGAATCAACTTATCAGTTTTGAGATTTGGTTTTCTGGTGTCTGAATAAATGTTTTGCTTCTGTCTTCACTATGGAGAGTCTGTTTTATTTTGTGACTGAGCACTATGCAAGTATATTTATTAATTTTTTGTTTGTTTTTTTT
>CM053599.1:166942175-167030090 GCA_028646575.1 Pseudocheirus occidentalis | reverse complement strand
ATGGGCCTATTGACATTCTGGAATAATTTTTCTCTTGTGTCTGAGTGAACACTTGTATGATGTATCATCTCTTCTTTGTTGATTAGGAGGAAAGAAGAGGATGGGGTGGAGGCCAATAGTTGCAAATGATGCAGACAGGTCAAAAAGGAATAAGACAAGAAGTCAGATTGGGCAATTAATAGATCATTGGTGACCTTAGAGAGAGAAGAGTTTCAGTTGAGTGATGAGATGGGAGGAAATGGGAAGAGATGGAATCTAGAGGTCAGTGTTTGAAAGGGGTTAGTAAAGGAGTTAGCATTTGAAAAGAAAAGGGCCACCTCTTCCTCCAACACTAGAACAAAGCAGGATAGAGAAGGAAATGATGCTGGGGTGATTTGGAATGCAAAGTTAGAGAGAAGAGGGAGTTTTAATTTTTTCAATGAAGTATTTGGTGAGTTCCTTTCTTGTGGATGATGAGAACAGAGGTAGGGTGATATAGGTGATAAGGAGAGGAAAGAAGGCTTAAAATAGACACTGAGTGGAATGGAACAGTCTAACAGGGAAGAATAAAAGGATTTTCCTGCATCCATGAAGACTTCTTTAAGATTAATACATTTGGAATGGACTTCATCTGCAGAGTTGTCATTACATGACATGGATATAGGATCGAAGAGAGCTAATAGTGGGAAAAATCCAGGGGTTGGGTCTTAGAAAGGGATGAATAATGATAGGGTAAGAGACTTAAGGGTCATGGATGTTGAAGGTTAAGAAAAGAAAGCCAGAGCAGAGATAGTGGCCTGAGGAAGAGAGAAGGGATGGAGTGGCTAGAGGCTGTGGAGATTTTGATGGGCAGGCAACAAGAAGAAAGTGGGGTTATGGTCATGTAAAGGACAATTAGAATTATGGACAGTGGAGGTAAAGCGCTCGTACAAGATGGTTATATCAGTGGTATAACTATACCTGTTTGTGGCTAGGATGAAATGAATATGCAGATTGTCGGGATTGACATGATAAATGAGGAAGCAAGAATATTTGAGCACGTACATTGAAGACTCCAAATATCAGGGGGAAGAAGTACTGGAGAACAGAAGAAGACTTCCAATCATATACTATAACCCTTGAGCAAGAAATTAGAATGACCTGGATAGATAACACCCATCAGGAGCTCATGTACTTCAATGGACCAACAAAATTTATTAAGAACTTACAGGCCAGGGGCGGCTAGGTGGCACAGTGAATAGAGCACTGGCCCTGGAGTGGGGAGGACCTGAGTTCAAATCTGACCTCAGACACTTGACACACTTACTAGTTGTGTGACCTTGGGCGAGTCACTTAACCCCAATTGCCCTCCAAAAAACAACAACAAAAAGAACTTACAGGCCAAGCCCCAAGCTAGGCACTGAACACTTTTAGCTCCTAAAAAGAGAGAAAGGAGATTGATAAAATTTCTCATCATATATAATAAACAAGTGAAAAACTTAGAGAAATTATTTTGGAGACATCAAACAATCCTTTGCTTAGCAAGAATAAAGACTGATGACTGGCACATGCCTCTAGATTTGCCAAATGTAAGCAAAAGTGTTTTACCTCAGAATGGAGCCTATAAAATAGCCAGAATCCAAGGTTGGACAGACCCCTCATGAGTAATATCTGCATGAATTCACCCAACAATCTGAGTAGCTGTCATGAATATTAGTTCACAGAAACAGAAGGACTTATGATGGCAATTCAGGACTAGGCTAGCACCCCTAAATGTTACAGACAGTTTATTCTTAAGGAGCCAGGACTTATTAATCAATAATCATTACGCAAAGAAAATGTTAAAAAATAGTTCAACACATTACTGCAGGCTGTAAAAATTTGACACCTACCAAATGCCTTACAAGACAAAACCTGGTGGTTAGAATTATACATCACAAACTCATTATGTTTCATACACTATAGATGAAAAGTTTTTATACCATATACAAATACAGACCTCAAAATATCCTTGATAGTTCAGCAAAAAAACTATATTGGAACCAGACCATTATGATAGGCAGAACTGTTGCTCACAATTTCCCCCAAATAGAATTGATTTATAAATATTTAAGACTATTTGGGGGCAGCTAGGTGGCTCAGTGAATAGAGCACTGGCCCTGGAGTGAGGAGGACCTGAGTTCAACTCTGGCCTCAGACACTTGACACACTTACTAGTTGTGTGACCTTGGGCAAGTCATTTAACCCCAATTGCCCTGCCTTCCCCCCTCAAAAAAAAGAATATGTGAATGCATCTGAAATATCAAATATTCATACTCTCTAAGCTTTGCCAACTGAAAAACTTTAGCACTAAGGAGACCTAGCATAAGAAAACAAAAATCATGTGAGAACAGAAATACATATCATCCCCATCATCCTATCTGCTACTGGAGTTATCCTAAAGATTCTGTCGCTAAGTGTAAAAATGAGCCTATACTTGCATACTTTTATTCAATTATTAAAAAGCAGTCATTTTATCCACCTGCATAACCATTTGAAAAATATTAAATATAATAGCCATTAAATAATGGCTTGCCCAGATATGTTTTCTATCTGAACTCCTTAAAAAAATTCTAAGGATGATATGAATAATGATGAGGAAGAATGAGAGCTAGTTCTGAAAATCACTAACAAGAATTACCTCAAGTGGCTGCTAAGTGGCCCAGTGAATAGAGAGCATTGGCCCTGGAGTCAGAAGGACTTGAGGTCAAATCTGGCCTCAGATAGACATTTAACTAGCTGTGTGATTTTGGGCAAGTCACTTAACCCCAATTGCCTTGCCTTCCCCCCTCAAAAAAAGTACTTCAAAAGATGCCAGCCTGGATGTATATAATCAGAAAAGAAGTTTTGTCTATCATAATTGAGAGTGAGGAGATAACTAACAATTCAAATAGTGCGCTGGTGCCCATATAATGTAAAAAGACATAGAGCTTTTTCCACTTTTTCTCCAGCATGTTTGGTGGATATGTTACAGAGGACGTATGGGAGAATACAGGCAATTCACATGGATTAAGCCATGGAGGGGTTGTGATTTGCACTACTGGAGGGATTGTCCACCCAGATGAACCCATGAAGAATGGGTGGGTAAATAAATTATATGTCTTTACAAGACTTCTTTATTCATCCCAAATCTTCAAAAATTATGTGGACTGGTATAAATAAAATATGAGTCTGTTCTGCTCTCCATAGAATGAGCAAATGCAATGCTATAGATTACATATACACAGTCATCTCATGTCATTCTCTGGTTGATGCTCCAGGAACCTCCAATGACTTTAGAAACTGCCCAAGCTATTACCTCAGAAATTGGGTTGATATCTTTATCAAGTCCCAAAGGAACAAAATCTACTGCCATCTCCAGGCACCATTTTTTTTCTCTACGGTTCCTTTATATTCTTCTAATATTAGGTTATATTGAGCCTACCTAGAGAGCCTAGTGGTGGGTACTCACTCAGAATTCATCCAATATAAGTATGTGACATTGGTGGTACATCTGCCATTATGTCTTCCTTAGGATTTCTCCATATTCAGGAAACAAAAGGCTTTGGATACTTCCAAATATACTGCCTCCCATTATGAAAAAGGTATGTATTTTTAAAATTATTCTACTCCTTGTTGCTTTCTTATTCCTTGTATTCAGGGAATTTCCAGGTTTCATACTCCACACCACACAATTTAACCCTAACTTTTACACTATCTTGATATTATCTGTTGTTGTTTCATGTTAGTCTCATCTTGCCAAAGAAATTATACATTCCTAGAGGGTAGACGTCAAGATTTGCATCTCTGCAAGTCCTCCAAGTCCTGTAAAGATATTTCCAATATGTTTAAGCTATACTAGATGCTTGATAAATTCTTGATGATATACCTTGAAAAGAGTCTAACTTTTACAGTCCTATGATTATCAAATACTACTTCCTACAGGAAGTCTTCACAAATCTTGTTAATTTCAGAGCCTTCATTATTATTTATTCCCTGTTTATACTGCATATAGCTTGCTTTGTATATGCTGTCTCCCCACTAAATTGTAAGCTCCTTGAGGGCAGGGACTGTCTTTTACCTCTTTTTTGTATCCCCAGTGCCTACCACACCTGGCATATAACAAGCACTTTAAAAATATTTACTGAATTGAATTGACAAAATAAAAAATCTTATTGTTTCTGACCAGCACTTGGTTACTGAGGATCATTATTCAATTTGTGGACTATCTAGCCTGATCTCCTCTATGATCTATATTTGACTAATTATGGCTGCTCATCATCATACTATTAAACTTTCTCTGGTGAACTTTTTCCTTAACTCTACCTAAAAAAATAAGTTAGGTTAATGAGAGGTTAAAACAACCAGTTAATGAACAGTGCTGTACAGTGAGGAAAAGCACCAGCTCTAGGGTCAAAAACCTTGAGTCCCAATCCTGGCTCTGATTATTAGGACATGTGTGACCTTAGGTAAGTCATTTAATCACCTCAGACTTCAATTTCCTCATCTATAAAATGACAGGGTTCAATTAGATGGCATCTGACTCTTCCAATTTTAGGTCTCTGACTCCAAGGTTGGTGCTCTGGTTATGAATTATCCAGGAATTTTTTCATCATATGAATCTCTCTTTTGCCCTATGACACTCTTTCTTGACCAGCATGTAAACAAACTTTGGTCCAGTGGAAAGATACCCCAAAATTATTAGACATCTTTGGTTTGTTTTCTAGAATGTTTCAACTGAATAAGTAGGTAGAGCAACCACCTTCTTCCTTTCTACACATGCAGCTAGCTAAGGAATCTGTCTTGAGTAACAGATGCAGTTGTCACTGCCAAATCTAGTAAGGAAAAGCTGGCTTACAGCAGATGATCCATCAATCAGCTCAGGTCAAGCACCACTGAAAGGTTCGTTTTCAAAGCAAAGTGCTTTTCCTGCTAAAAACCATCATGTAGTTCAACAGAGTTCAAAAAAGAGATCATCAGGCATCTCCAAAGCCCACTCAGGTTTCTCTGCAATATTCTGGGCGTGATTTCTTTTTGGAGAGGAAAGGTATGATGAATGCCCTACTCCCCCAAATGTTCAGGTGGAATGTCACAGTAGCAAGAAGTGCCATGCCACTAGAGGTGTGTGTCCTGCAGCCCAATATCCTCCCAGTTACAGGACTTTTAGCACATTTGTCAAGGTCAGAGAAAAATTATTTGGACTTGTAATATGATGAGAGAAGAGAGGGAAAAGTAGAAAGAGAAGGAGTCTCTTTGATGCAATCACAGATGCATGAGGATTTATTTTAAATGGGTGGGTTATGGGCCTTATCTAGAGAGAGCTGAAGGGACCCGGAGCTCCTTGGAATTGACTCAGTTATTGGGAACTGGGAAAGCACAGATATAGTTGTCAATTTAATGTCTTTCTTCTACTGAGATTCAGCAACGTCCAAGTTTTTTCTGCTGTCCTTGTGAGGCACTGGCATAAGTTGCCATCAAATCTATGGAGTGAGCAAAGTGACTTTCTGCATGAAAACAGAGTCTGTTCCCCACTGTGTATAAATTTGGTCAAGTCAATTAACGTTACCAGGTTTTGTTCTTATTTTTCTATTGTCTAGGGTCTCCCCTCTTTAAAATGGATATGTGGACAATTGTTTGCCCCCTCATTACTTCACAAGACTGCCAAGCTCATCTGAGTGCTTTGAGTTTATTTTTTCAGAACAAATTCACTAGATTTCTATCCCCAAATAATACTGATTCCTTGAAATGGTTAAAAAAGGAATTTTATTCCAAAGAAAGAAAGGTACTCATGGTTTGAATGCCTAAAATTCTGTGGACTCACTTAAGATGATGTACTGTTTAAAATGTACAGGGTATTTTGATTATGCTTAATCTATTTAAATTAGTTTAGATGACACAGCCAAAGTGCTAGAAGAGGTTGGATTCTTCCCATTAAAACTGATGTCTCACATACAGTAACCAAACCATCCTTTGAATGGATTGACCCCAGTTCAGATTTCTAACACTGGAGGTTTTCTTGTGAATAATTTATTGCACTTTCCTTTCAAGCCTCTATTTGTGAATTCATTAAATTTAAGATAGAGCAGATGTTTAACATATAACTCATGTCAAATCCATCTTAAGCTCTATTAATCAATGGTTAGAAAAAACCCCAACCTTTGACAATGGAAGGCAATAGAGCTAAATCAAAAGTCATCAGGAAACTAGGGAAATAAGGTTTGTCACCTTAAGAAGTTCTGCAAGCAAATTCTGCAGATTTGTAGAGAAGAAAGAAAGAGGCTTCTATGAATGGAACATTTTATCTCATCTTTCCTTGATTTACTGCCTTTCCTCATCCAAATAATCATCCAATGTCTAGGCTTCTCTCATTCCAAACAGAATTATTCTGAAAGGTTTGATATATTATCATTTTTAATCTTCTCTAGAAACCCAAATAAAAGTTTTTCTGATTCCAACTACTACAATTTGTTCAAAATCAAAACAGAGTTATGTGTGATAACAAGTACCTGGGTAATCCTAGAGACAAATGCCCCTCTACACGTAGCTAAATAAATGTCAATTGAATTTCATACTCAATGCTAATGGTGTTAACACTTGACAGAGGTGATGAGATCCTACTGTACTCTGCAGTGGTCAGATGCCGTCTGGAAGGTTGTCAGTTACAGGAACCATATTTTAGAAGGGACATTGACAAGCTCAAAGAACATCCAGTAAAGGGCAACCAGAACATGAGGGAGTCTCAAAGCTGTATTAGTAAGAGGAACAGCTGAAATTACTAGACATGTTTCACCTGAGGAAAATAAGATTTAAGGGAGTACATGACTGCCATTTTTGAATATGCTGGGGAGATGTCATGTGGAAGAGAAATTAAATTTATACTTTGTAGTTCCAGAAGACAAAACTAGGGCCAAGTGACCAAGTTTGTAGGGAAGTGGATTTCAGATCAATATAAAGACATTTTCTAGAAATTAGTGCTATTCAGCAGTGAACTGGATTGTCCCAGAAGGTGGTGAACTCTCCATCACTGTGGAGAGTAATTTAAGTAGAAATGACTATTTCTAAGAAATCTCTTAAAGTACATACATAGAATAGAAGATCAAAATAGATAAGATACGACTCTTTGAAAATGTAGTTTTCAGTTCTGAAGGATGTGTGAGGAAGAATGCTATCCATCTCCAGAGAAAGAACTAATGGAGTCTGTATGCAGATTGAGATATACTTTTTCTTTATTTTTCTTAGGGTTTTTGGGTAGGGATCTATGTTTTCTTTCACAACATAACTAACATGCAAATATGCTTCATATGAATAAACATGTATAACCTATATCAAATTGCTCGCCTTCCGAATGCAGGAGGAAGTGGATCAGAAAAGGAAGGAGAGAATTTGGAACTCATTTTAAATGAGTTAAATTGTAAAAAAAAATTAATATTTTACATTAATTTACACATAATTGGGGGAAATAAAAAATCAAATATTAAATCATTAAAAATAAAAAACAAAAATAAATTAGCTTCATAAACCTAGGGTGAGGTGGGAAGGAAATGTCATTCGTTATGGACTTCAAAGACCATGATTCCTAAACCCAAATTTCAACATGCATCTGAATGGACTGCCAATAGAGCTTGTTCAACAGTATGTATTTCTGAGACAGATGAAACAGATGGACAATGAGCTGGGTCCAGATTTGAAAACAAAGAGGGGAACTGAATTGCTTTCAGGAAATTTCAAGGTGCTTAACCAATCTTCCCACAATAGAAAAGGCCCATCCTTCTAATATGAATGTGTTATTGATGTTGCTATATGGCAGTGAGAACTAGAATGCTTCTGCCTACAGCAAACCTAACATCAGAATCAAACAGAGAGGAATAGAAATGTACATGGAGGGTATGAGAAGAATACGAGTAAAGCCTTCATCAAAGGATTCTATGACAGAAAGAAAAATGGACTGGACAAGTGTCAATGGCAAGAGATGACAGGTGGACAGATAGAGTGTTCCACTGTTACTCTTGTAATATTGGGAGAAAATAAGGGAGACATGCCCCTTTGGGTAAATCTATTGCAGTAAATATTGGGGAGGAAATAGAAATGAGTCACACAGTTTGATTGGGCATGGATGGATTGCAATCTGCATTACTGCAGAGAGTTCTCAAATTAGTGAGATCACAAGTCCATTTGAGTATTTGAAAGTGAAATTCCTCAGTGAATAGAGCACTGGCCCTGAAGTCAGGAGGACCTGAATTCAAAAGTTGGCAGCCGACACAACACTCATTAGCCCCCTGACCTTGGGCAAGTCATTTAACCCCAATTGCCCTGCCTTCCCCCCTAAAAAATCCTGGAAGGTCCTGTAGAGATTATCCAAGCCTCTTATTTGGGGCAGCTAGGTGGCACAGTGAATAGAGCACCCACCCTGGAGTCAGGAGGACCTGAGTTTGGATCTGGTCTCAGACATTTAACACTTGCTAGCCATGTGACCTTGGGCAAGCCACTTAACCACAAGTGCCCAGAACTCCCCACTCCAAAAAGAAAAAAGAAAAAAAAGTGAGATTTCTAATAAGCCTTACAACCTTTTTTTCACATAGAACAAAGGAAACAACCTTCTCATCAAGTAACCTGCCATTCTCATATCTGTTCAAAGTGAAAAGACTCTAGATATGCTTTACTTAAAATACTCTATGATTCCCTGAGGAATTATAGCAAGATTTGGAAAATTCACACTAGGATAAAAAAATAAATCATTAATACATCTATAGATCTCATTTTAGAACATTGTGTGAACTCTATAAGGGTTAACTGGTTCAACCCATCTTTCAAAGTAACTTGGCAGAAGAGTCAGGACTAATTTAATTGAAAGATTAAGGTTGTTATCTAAATAATTCAGATTTTACAAGATCAACTCTGGCAATCATCTTACCCAGTATTTGGGGGAGGGAAGAGGACAGGGAGGGGAAATGTGTCTTTCTGCTCACATGTTCCAATCCAATCCCACAAGCATTTATTGATCATTTACTATATGCAGGACTCTGTGCTAATCATTGGAAAGTTAAAGACAAAAGGAAACATGGTCTCCTGATCTCAAGGAGCTTATATTGTACTGGAGGGATACTACATGTAAACACTTAAGTATATATAGAGAGAGGATTGGGAAAGGCTTCTGATAAAAGTAACACATGCATTGAACCTTGAAGGAAGTTAGGTATTTGAAGAGGAAGAGGTAAAGAGAAAATGTGTATTAGGCATGAAGGGCAGTCTATGAGAAGGACATGGAAGCAGCAGATGAAGTGACAAGATTGGGAAATAGAAAGCAAGTGGATAAGTTGGCTTTAATATACAGTTCAGGGGGCAGGGAAAACCTAAGAAAACAGGCTGAAATAAGATGGAAAGGGGCTTTAAGTGACAAGCAGAAACATATGTGAGGGTGAATGACCAAAAATTATTCCTAAATCCATAAGTAGTCAAAGAATGTGAACAAATAGTTATCAAGAAAACTGCAAACTATTAAAAACCATTTGAAAGAAAAAATTCCTAATGATAGAAATTTAAATCAAAACAAGCCTGAGATTATACCTTATGCTTGGCAAATTGGCAAAAAAAAAATAACAAATGACAGTAATATTCAATGTCAGAGGAGCTGTCAAAAGATGGACACAATGGTTTGTGAATAGCTGGTAAAACTGTAAATCAGTACAAAGATTTTGGAAAGCAATCTGCAATTATGTAAATAAAGTGACTAAAATAGCCATATCCTTCTTATCCAGAGATTCCATGACAAGGCACATACCCCCAAGTACCTATATACAACAAAATACATATAGGAACACTTTCAGTGGCAGCAAAGGACTGGTAAAGTAGATGCCTATGAGTTGAGAAATGACTAAACAAATTGAGGTTTATGAAATGCAATGGAATATTACTGTGCTGTTAAAAAAATGAATATGATTAGTATAAAGAAGAATGAAAAGTTTTATGTGAACTGATAGAGAGTGAACCAAGCAGAGTCAAGATAATATTATACAATGACTACAATAACATAAATGGAAAGAACTACACCAAAAAAACAAACAAAAATGAAGATTTCAAAATTTCAAGAATAATCATGACCCCTCAAAAAAGGTTTAATAAAATACCTCCCCACTTCCTCTACAGAAGCTGGAGGACTATACATGTAAAACTTTGCATATGTTTCCTGATTTTTTTCAATGTATGGTTGATTTTGCTGATTTTTCCCCTCTTCTTCCCCTTTTTCTTCTTTTCTTTTAAAAATAATCTTTATTATGTGGAATTGTTCTCTAAGGTGGGAAGAAGGAATAGTACAGGTAAAATTTTAGGTGATATAAAAAACAGAAAAAACAACAAAAATTATTTTTAAGAATAAAATTTGAAAAAATCTATTAAAATGATAAGCAGAGTAGGCTGTATTTCATTCAATTTTAATATATTCACTTGGGTTATTTTGCTCTTATTTGTGACTAGTAAATTCACTTTGTTTGAAGATAATGCAGCATCATGAAACGAAGTTTATTGGCATTCAGCCTCTTGAAGTCCAGGTAGTTTTGATCTGTTCTCAGCATTCAGGAAATCTGGTGAGTTGCTGGCCATGGTGCTGACAAGGACTGCCTCAGTCACTTTGAAACCAGGCCAGAATAAGAAAATAAACTTCACCAAAGATATTGCTACTAGTGCTCAAGGATGCTAAAGGAAGGCAGTTAAGTAGCTTACTCTTCAGGATAGTGGTGGTAGCATGTTCCAGCCAATAACACTGGACAGAAAGTCCTATCCATCATTTAGTATCACTTATAGTCATACCTTTGCAGTGCTCTATGGGTTTCTTAGAATGTACAATAAAATTCATTAACAGTACATTCCCTCAGAACTTCTCATGCCAAAGAAACTCTATAGCTACATGGCTTTTCAGCAATCAAGTTTTTTCCTAAATTGCAGTATGAGTTCTATTTTCTCCTGGTCAAAACCTGCTGAAACTAGATACCATGTACTTGGTGCTTCATGAGACCCCACTGACGCATAGGTACCATATAATAGAGGAGAGAATAAGGACCTGGCCTAGTTGAGCATACCTAGATCAATGGCCTGGGATGAGAAATGGTTTTCAGGCCAGTCTATCCTTAAATTCTTATTGAAGCTTACATATGCTGAGACCCCATCTTTACTCATCATTAGAGGGAGTAGAACACAGGATAGGTAGGATATTTGTAGAGTAGCCATCATAGCTCCATGATAACTCAAGCTATCAATGAATGTAACCAACAAAATAAGTTATATGAGAGATTTGGTACTAGTGGGTAAATCAACTCTATTCCCTTACATGAATATAGCAAACAAGTAATTATTTCATTGGTGTGGATACTTCCTCCACTGATACAGATTGCAGCTCTTGCACACCTTATTATATAGTCATCACAAACTACATGGCAATGAAAAAAATAGCCTATTGGCCAACTTTTTTGAGCATCATTGAACTTAACCAATTAAGTTATTGGGTGACAGGCACGTAGACTATCATCTCTTCTAGTGGTTTTCAAACTGAGATCCATGGACCCCCAGGGATCCTCAAGACCTTTTTGTGGGATTCTCCCAGGTCAAAATTATTTTCCTAATAATACTAATATGTTTTATTTTCTAAGATAATAAATATAGACAAATATAACCCACATAAGCAAAAGATCCTTCGCATGTCAGTAATTTTTAGGAATGTAAAGGAATATTGAAAGCAAAAGACTGACTAGGCCAAATCTCAAACTTTTCCAACTTGGTAAGATCCATTAGAATTTTTTTTTTGCATTTTGGAGGGCAGTTGGGGTTAAGTGACTTGCCCAAGGTCACACGGCTAGATTTGTGAGATCCATTAGAATTTGTACTATGCTGGTATGTGAGCAGAAACTTAGCATAGAGAGCTAAATGCTGGAATACAAGAATAGGAGTTAGAAAGACTTGAGTTCAAATCCTTTCTCTGGCATTTTCTAAATATGTGGTGATAAATGAGTTGCTTGGCCTCTTGAAGCTTCTCTTTCTCCATCTGTAAAATGTAGGTAATAATATCTATATCACTTTCCTCACAGAGCTGTTCTGAGGCTCAAATATAAATCTTGTTTCTTATCCTTACAACTGTAAAGAAGTCAGGATCACAACTATACCATAACAAATAAAACTTCACACCATGAGAAAAACAACACAGTGCTAAGGCCATATTTACAGTGGATCAATACTACTACTACCACTAGTGGTGATAATAAAGCTACCTTTTATTTGTATAATGTCTTATACCTTCGAATTTTTTCATACAATTTATTTAATATATGAAATAGAGAAAGAAGAGATTATTATTTCTATTTTATAGATGAGGGAAAAGAATTGGGGAAATTCAGTGACTTGACTAAAATTGCATTGCCAGTTAATAGTAGAGGAGAGGCTAGAACCAATATCTCTAACACAATGCTCTTTCTCCTGTGCTTTGATATCTCACAGCTTCATTATTTAAGCCAGAACACTTTTTTAACTGGAGGAGAAGAGGTAAAAGAAAAATGCAGAGCAGCTGAACTAATCAGCCTTGATTCTTCCCTTCTCTTTTTGCATCTAAGGAGTCATTTGAAGAATATAAAGTTCTTTTTTTTTTGCTTTTTTTTTGGAGGGCAGTTGGGGTTAAGTGACTTGCCCAAGGTCACATGGCTAGTTTTTTGTGTTAAGTGTCTGAGGCTGGATTTGAACTCAGGTACTCCTGACTTCAGGGCCGGTGCTCTATTCACTGCACCACCTAGCCACCCCCATAAAGTTCTTTTTAAAAAAAAAACTGTGCAATAATGTAGGTCTTAGAAAGTACAAATGACACTGAAGTTTTAGAGAAGTTGGAACACTGGTTGACTCATCTTAATGGCAGGTGGAAAAATTTCCAAGCTCTCCAAGAAGCAAGCTCTACCTCTGCCAAGTGTAACAATTATGAATCCACTCCACACTGAAGAATTGGCAAGCTCTGTGTTAAATTAAAGTGTAATGAGCAATGTAGAACTGAGGACATGGGAAGCCAAAGTACCTTTTGTGTCAATAAATTCATTTTTTAATGTGTACTCGCTGCTGTGTTACAAGGGAGAGAATATAACAAGCCATGCAGGCTATGCCAAGGAAATCCCCAGGGACCATTTTGGAGGCATGTGTTGCCAGGTAACACAAATATGCCCCCTGGAAAAGTATCACTCTGCATGTACTAATACCCCCTCAAATACTCTGTTGATCATCCAAAGGCAATGCATGCAAGGTGGTTTCAACCAATCTGTGTCTGTTGTTAGGTCCAAGAGGGTTGTAGGGTAATGGGAGGAAAGAATTGAGGAGGATTGTAAAGTAATTCATAACTTCCCAAAGAATTGGTCATCCGGGACCTGAACTCCAGAAGGATGGCAGACACAACCCAGTGTAGGACAAATGAAAGGCATATGGAAAAAGCAAATAAACATGAGGTTTGGCCAAAAGACAAGTTTCTTTAAGGGAATGGTCCAGATGCACATTATGTGCATGGCTAAGAGTCTGGCTAAGATTTGTGGATATTGTGGTTAAGTGGATAGAGCACTAGGCCTGGAGCCAAAAAGACAAAGGTTCAAATCCCTCCTCGGATAATTACTAGCTGTGTGTCCCTAGGCAAGACGTTTAATCTTTTTAACTCAATTTCCTCAAATAGAAAATGAGTCCCTCCCTCACGAATGGAAATCTATGAGCTATCAATTTATATCTGATGCTATAAATCCACTAAGGCTAAGTTGAGGTTGCTCAGATTTTTAAATAAATTTTGAATAAATGTAGTTTACCTCTCCCCATTGAGAGTATAGAAATGACCATTGAAATCTTGTTAAGAAGACAAAATCCAGTTCCTAACTGGTCCCCAGTCTGGTTCCCACACTCAGATTGCCCATAAAATGATTTAGTTGGGCCTCAGACACTTAACACAAAAAAATAGTCATGTGACCTTGGGCAAGTCACTTAACCCCAACTGCCCTCCAAAAAGCAAAAAAGAAAAAAAAAGAATGATTTAGTTGCCTAGGACCTTTAGGAAGGTAGACTCTTCTTACAGGCTCTACCCACTCTGTGCCACCCTATAAAAGAGAATCAGCAGGCCACTCTCAGCCTTTTTTTCCTTTTTCACCTTTTTCTTAGAGCCTTTCTTCCAGATTCTAATGAAGTGGTACTGAGGGGAAGACTTCTCTCTTTCTACCCCCAAAAAACAATTAGTGGTACCATGGGGGCAAAAATATAGCAAGCTTCATATATGGGAGCCCACATAGCATAAGAGGAGGGTTTCTAGACCCCAATGTTAAACCAATCCACTGTCTCTATGCCAGTGCCAGCCCAAAGACAGCAGCCCAAAAGATAGGACAAGCTGGGGAGGAAAGGGGTGGGGCTGGAGACTTCTCTTCAGATCCTATCTGTCCCGGAGTCAAACTAAGTAGCAAACAGATATTAAGTACCTACTGTATGCCTTGTAGTAAGAGCTAAGTATTGGGAGGGTAGAGGACACAGAGAGATTTAAGACACATTCCATCCTGCAAAGAGATTACAATCTAGAACTTATTATACACATAAAAATCCATATCTTCAACAACAAAAATGTATAAAAACATAATTGACAATATAAGGCAGTAGATATAAGACCCAATAAATAGAATAAAGGGTAAATATTAAATGAACTAATTCAGAGAGAAGGGAGAGATGAAGGTCACAACTGGGTTTATATGGAGTAAATGAATTTTTTTTATCAATCTAACTTAGACACAGAATTCTGCAAGATGCTTCAGGGAGTGAATCCAACCCTGGAAGAAAAATAATGGGAGCTTCAGAGATAACAAGTTCAAAGCAATATGGGGACAACCTTTATTCCATTGCCCAACTAGATGAGCCTCTGGGTCTATTTCTAAGCCCTCAAAGAATGAAAGTTTTGCAGCTGGCCTCCTTTGCCCATCTCCGAGTTTAGGTAGCCTCATTATCAGGACATAATTCTTCTAACACCTGAATCTCTCATTTCCTAAAACCCATTTATTATCATCCTGTCACTGGCAGAGATGAAGAATAGCTAATCCCCATCAGGAGAGTGTTTTACTAAGTGGTATAGTTGGAAAAGTCAAGGCACTTGGATTTTAATTCACTTCCTAACTCTCTGACCTTAAACAAGTCCCATTTTATCCCTTGTCCTTAGTTTCTTCATTTGCAAAACAGGGATAATAGTACCTGCTCTTCCAATTTCAGAGTTGTTATGAAGACCAAACAAAATCATTGGATTGGAGATCTAGAGCTGGAAGGGACCTTAGAGGTCATTTAGTCCAACCCTGTCATTTGTCAAATGAGGGAATTTAAGGTTCAGAAAAGCTAAGTGATTTACCCAGGGTTGCACAGGTAGCTAGAGTCAGAGCAAGAATTCAGACCTAGGTCTTCTGACTCCAGATACAACATGCTTGTTGGTGCACCTCACTGCTTCCAAAACAATGCCTATGAAAGGAAACTGAAGAAGTCAACATATTTTTTTAAAAAAGATTAAATAGAAAAGCCTTGCAGATCTTTAGTTAGGGGAGAACTTATAGCCAAGCAAGGGACAGAGAATATCACACATGCAAAAATAAAAACAGAAAAAGATAATTTCAATTATATAAATGTAAGGTGATAATTAGCAGAGTTCCTAAGTCAAATGGAATTTATAGGATCATGAGATTGGGGGGGGGGGGGTGGTAAATGGATAAATGGAGTTTATCTCTCCCCATTGGCATAACCAATGAAATCTTGTTAAAAAGACAAAATCCGGGTCCTGATTGGTCCTCAGTCTGGTTCCCACACTCAGATTGCCCCATAAGACGATTTAGTTGCCTAGGACCTTTAGGAAGATAGACCCTTCTTGCAGGCTCTAAACACTCTGTGCCACTCTATAAAAGAGAGTCAGCAGACCACTTTCAGCCTTTTTTTTTTCATTTTTCACCTTTTTTTCCTAGAGCCTTTCTTCAGATTCTAGTGAGATGATACTAAGGGGAAGACTTCTCTCTTTCCAAACCAAGAAACAATTAATGGTACCACAGGGGCAAGAATAAAGCAAACTGCAGGTATGGGAGCCCACATAGTATAAAAATAGGGTTTCTAGACCCCAATGGTAAACCAGTCCACTATCCCTATGCCATTCCCAGCCCAAAGACAGCATCCCAAAAGATAACAACGCTTGGAGGAAGGGTGTAATTTCAAGAATTTCTGCAAAAAAAAAATCATTAAAGAAACCAATATTCTTGAGTACCAACCTCCTGAGGAGGTGATAAATGAGAGTACAGGGGAGGGAAGTGGAAATAGTTATTTTCTAGGTGGCATAATCTCAGAATCTAGCATTCTACTCAGAGATAGGCTATTTCTTACATTTAGTGCAAGCCTCAGCTGTCTCAAAAGCAACCCCAAATTCCAGAGTTCAAAGATCTGACCTAGAGAAAAAGGAGTCCCTGAGCAGTGTGTAACTCTTGAACAAAAGAAGAGGATTTTTCCAGCTTTCCCACAGATAGAATAGCAAAGTCAAGGGGACTAAATATACGACTCTATGAGGGGAGGAGGATTAAGGGTGGATGGAAGAGAATAGCAGCAACATCACTGAATTATTCAATAGTGGAGATCTGAAGGGAAGAATACCACCTGTCCAACATCACCAAAGTGGGTTTGCATCCAAGAGGAGTCCAAATCACAGATTTTACACAGTGACCATGTAGAACCCTTTGGGAGAGAAAAATTTCACCAGAATTCAGTGTTGTTCTAAGTTCAATTCCCTTCTGAGGTCAGTTTACAAACTGTGTGAGTGTCTTAAGTGTTTTCTGTATCTCTTTAGAGATTCTGATAAGTTCTTTGCACTTTTTATCTTCTCTATAAGATGAAGTAAAGGGTCTTCTCCACCTGATATGAATATGTTACCTTGATTTTATGGGA
The DNA here is from genome assembly GCA_028646575.1 of Pseudocheirus occidentalis. Lineage (NCBI taxonomy): Eukaryota > Metazoa > Chordata > Mammalia > Diprotodontia > Pseudocheiridae > Pseudocheirus > Pseudocheirus occidentalis. The sequence goes on along the minus strand of CM053599.1, from coordinate 167,013,176 downwards.
ACTATGTATCTTTTATTTCCTTATTTGTGAAAACAAGCATGAACATATTTGGAGGTTCCCCAGAGTAAATTCTGAGTAGAAGCATAAAAGTCAAAGAGTACATTATACCTGTGTGTCCACCCCCAAGACCAGGCCTGATCCATCTGAGGAAAGAGCTACACCTAGGCTGATGACATAGTAATTAAACATCTCTTAATAAACAAAAACAATGCAAGTGTCAGGTGGGGAAAAAAATCTTTACATGATATATCTCATATAAGTCTGGGAAAATTATACAAATGTGAAAAGGATTAAAAGGCATTCTCAATAGATAGGAAGATGTCAAAAGAAGTTCAAACCACCAAAAAGCCATATAAAAGGCTCTGGATCACTAATAACAATAGATTTGAACTTTAAAACAGCTTTGAGGTTTTACCTTATGTTTATCAAATTAGCAAAGATGATAAAAGGTTAAAAATTAGCAATGTTGGAAGGGTTGTGGGAAGACAGACATACACATCAAACACAAATACACTGTTGCCAGAGCTAGAAAAAGATCCAATAATCCAGAAAATGTTTTATAATTATGTAAAGAGAGTTACTAAACTAACTGTTCATACTTCGACTCGGAGTCCCACTTCTAGTTACGTATCTCCAAGGTAGTCACAGAGACAAAGAAAGAACTCATTAATACAAAATATTCATAGTAACAACAGCATTTTTATGGTAGAACAAAATGGAAAGTTACTGATTAGTAAATAGCTGGACAGATTATGGTACATGGATGTAATAGAATATCTTTGCGGCATGAGAAACATGAATATTGGGAGTTCAGAGAAATACTAGAAGACTTATATGAACTGATGCATAGTGAAGAAAGAAAAAAGGAAACAATAATTTATAGAATGAAATAGATGCACTAATGAAATGAAAACACTGTAAGACAGTCAAACTCAGATTAAATGCAATGGCCAATACTGATTCCAAAGGACAGACAAAAAAACCACACCTGTCTCCTCACAGTTCACTGAGGTCCCTTCCATTCCAAGATCTGTGATCCTATAACTCAGTTGGGTGAAGTGGGGTGGACAGGGAGAATAGTATCAATATAATCAAAATAACTGAGTTCAAGTTCAGGCTCTGCCACTTAACTCCTATGTGACCATAGGCAAATAACTTAACCCCTGTGAACCTCAGTTTCCTCATCCATAAGATGATGCCTTTGGATGACTCCTAATATCCCTTCCAGCTCTGATATGCTATGATTCTATGACCCTGAGTTACTACAGTAGAACCTCAGCTTACAAGTAACCTGGTTTACATATGCTTCTCTGGATGAAGAAAAAGTTTTTACAAAATTTGTCCTGCAGGACAAACAAAAATTCACGATATGAACATCATGTTTGGAGTCGAACAGCTCACAAAGGGATGATGCTCAACTAGGGCAATGGTTTTTGGTGTTGTTTTTTTTTTCTTGCTTTCATACATCAAACAAGGGAACCTCAGGTCGGTATACTGCCCAATAGGCTTCATTTGGCATTAACCCTTTATGAAGGCAGCATCGTTCACTCTTAACAGTACTATTACAAGTGTGTTCATGTGTCTCATGTGTACTTTGTGTAAAAGTGTACAATAGTGACTATGATCTACAACAAGAGCTGGTGGGGGAATGACGACAGAGGAACTGATGGATCTGCATGAGGAGCAACAGCAAGAGGTTACAGAGGATATCTCATCTGAGGAAGAGGTTGAGAGGTCAGAGGGATCTCTCACGTCAAGTAAGAGTAGGGAGGTTTATCTGATGTGCGGAAAAGTGCAAAATGTTGTTGAAAAACATCACCCAAATAAGGCTGTACCAATGACAGCCATGGATATTTTTAATGATAGTGCAATGTCACATTTCCGTGACATTCTAAAAAAATATCAAAAACAATTGTCATTAGATAGATTCCTAGTCAGAAGCAAATGTAAAGGAAAAAAATCAATGAGTCAAAACATGAAAGTGATTCTAAAAAATGAAAAATAAGTGAAGGCAATAATGTGAGTCTTACTTTTAGTGAAAGTAGCATAAGAGAGAATGTTCCCAACATTGAAATTCCCGATGTTGTCGCAGGAGATTCTCCTTCCAAGCAATAACCTTTCCTCTTCCTCTTCCCTCTCATTTTCCTCATACCGGTCACATCTTTTCTCAAAGGTAAAGTGCAAGTTAATTTGTTTTATTTTTGGTTTATTGTGTATTAATGATTCAGGTGCATTAGGGATAAACAATTAAATTAATTTTTAAAGTTAAAATTATAAATAATTATTTCATACAAATATTTTGGGGGATGTGGCACCAATCATATGACTTTACATTGTTTCCTATGGGGAAAATCTGATTGGCCATATGAACAAATTACATAACAAACATAATTGGAGTGAATTAAATTCCTAAACTGAGGCCCTACTGTACCTCTCTGAAACTAATTTTTCCTCATCCATTAATAAGGATAGTAAATAATGCCTACTATAGAGTTTTATGAGATTCAAATTAGATAATAAATTTGAAAGTACTTCAAATGTATAATAGTGTCCAAATACAAAGTATCATTATTCCCCTAATACTGTCTCTCCCATCCCTTCTCTACATATAAAAAGTGTAGTAAGTCTAAGATAGTAGATCAGTCAACTAACAAGTATTTATTAAGTACCCACTATGTGCCAATAAAGTACTACTTTACTGGGCTCTGGGCATACAAGCACAAAAAATGAAATTATCACTACTCATGATGAGTTTGCATTTGAATGAGGGGAGAACAATAATACACATAAATATGTACAGCATAAAAATAAAGTTAAGAAATGCATGGATATTTATATATTAAAAGTAAAATACAAGGGAACATGGGAGGGAGAGTACTAGGAATTGGGGGAGTCAGGAAAGATTTCCTGCAGAAGACAGAATCTGAGCTGCACCTTAAAGGAAGGGAGGGATTTTTTTAAGAAGGAACAGAAAAGAAGAAAGTCAAGAAATGATCATGGGAGAACCACAAAATAAAACTATTTTGCCCAAGTGAGCATTAATTAAACTAAGCACTTATTATGTGCCAAAAACTGTGATGGGCACTGAGGCTACAAAACCAAACCAAAATGACCATAAATGGTAGGACTAACAGCACCAAGATCAAAAGCAAACTGACTGACCATGCCCCAGGTCTTCTGTCCATTTGGGTGTAACACTCAGGGAATTCTCACCCCAAACCATATGCAAACTCAGATGACTTCTAGCTGCAGGAAGATGATCAGAGACTGTTCATTGGCTAAACAGAATACTGGACTTGATTTCCTTATGGCTGGGCTTTAGAAAATGGCTCTTCCTCTCCTGATGCTATTGCTGTTGCTTCTTGGTTAGATTCTTGTCGACCACTTCATTTTCCATTGGTGCTTACCAACAATGGCACATGTTCAGAATTGTTCCCCTACCAGGTTTCTTGGAGTATTGCCAACTGACAAGGCCCAAGTAAAGCTGTTTTGTCTTTCATTCCCAATGTGGGAAGAACACTGGACTCAAATGATCTCAGTTCAAATCCTGGTTCTGGCATTTGCTAACTGTAACCTTGGGCACCTCATTTAATGTCTCAAGGCCTCAGTTTCTTCATCTGTAAAATGAAGTTGAGCTAGACTTCTAGGTCCTCTTTCCATCTGGAAGCTTATGATCCTATGCACCATTCAATGGACTAAACCCTGCTCTGAAAAAGAAAAGAGGATATTTCTACCCAATTTCTTCAGACAATTCCTATTCTCCACTTAGAAAAGTTCTCTAAGATGATGGGAGCCATAACCCAAGGTTTTATCTTTCAACAACAATTTCATTGTCAAATGAACTCTCCACAGACTATCCTAGGGAAAGTGTTGAGATTATTTCCCTAGATTCCCTCCATATGACTTAAAATGGCACTGGTTTCTCAAATTAGGTCAACAAGCCCCTATGTCTCAAGATCTGGGTCAAGGGCTACAGGTACAAAGAAAGGCAAACATTGTCCCTTCTCTCAAGGAGCATAGATTCTAATTTGCAGGATAACCTGTAAAAGCAATTAGAGAGACTTGAATTGAAATATTCTATTTTGTGTGAGGATGACTCTACTGACATACAATTTGCAGGACATACAAAATGAGTTGTTTTCCCAGTAGTGGGGATAGGTTGGCACTGACCTCTGCTCTCTCTCCTTCGTGACTAATGTAGCACATTAACAGGACAGATGGCTCTGGCTTTGAATGCAGTCTTCAACTACAGAACAGAACAAAGATAACTCATTAAAATGAGGATCAAATCTTTTACCTTTGTTTCATTAACACAGTGGACATATTGGACAGACTTCATTGATATTGGGGTGGGAGCAGGAGGAAATAAAGCTTCAATTTCTTACATTTTTAGGGTCAAGATTGCCCAGAGAAACCATTTCATCACAGGTCCCTTGATGGGAACAACCTTGACAGTTATCATAGTATGATCCAAGGACTTAGGGGCCCCTAGTTTTTTTTTCAGAGGGTGAACAAGGTCAAAACTCTTTTAACAATAATAAAAATGCAAAGATTTTTAATTTCTAATATGGTAAATACTGATGAAAAAACCTACATAAACAAAAGTTCTTGCAGGAAGGAGTCCTCAATAATGGAAGGAGTCCTCAAAATTTTTTAGAGTGCAAAGGAATCTTGAAAGTAAAAAGCTTCGGAAACATTGACCTAGACTGTCATCCAGTGTGTACTGGGTGAGGATGACAGAGAAACATCATGTGCAAGAATACTTATAGCAGAATTGGAAACTAAGGGATGCCCATCAATTAGGGAATGGCTAAACAATTTGTGGAATATGAATGTAATGGAATACTACTGTGCTATAAGAAAAGAGGAGCAGACAGACTTCATAATAACCAGGAGAGACTTATATAAACTGACACTGAGTGAGGAGAGCAGAACCAGGAAAACATTGTACACAATCACAGACACATTGTATCTGTGATGACTGACTTTGATAGACTGGGCTCATCTCAGCAATGCAAGATTCTAAGACAACACCAAAAGACCCTTGATGGAAAAAGCTTTCTATATGCAGAGAAAGAATTATGAAGTCTGAATGCAAATTGAAGCAAACTGCTTGCTCTCTTTTTTGTTTTATTTTGTTTCTTCTTTCTTCTGGTTTATTCCATTGGCTATAATTCTTCTTTACAGCTTGACTTCTGTTTAATGTGAAGGTATTTTTAGAACCTACATCAGATTGCATGCCTCCACTGGGGGAGGGGGAGGAGAGGAAACGGGAGAAAATTTGGAACTCAAAAGTTTGTGGAACTGAAAGTTGTAAACTAAAAATAAATACATTTAAAAGAAAAGAAAAGCCATGTACGTACACACACACACACACACACACACACACTTATTTTGCCCATAGTACCTTCATAACACCCTAAAAAAATCACTTTACTCATAGCCCCTCAAACTGTAAACCCACGTACCTAGTCCATATACACTATAACTTCATTTTCTTTTATTTCCTCTGTGGCTTGAGCCCCTCCCCACCAGAATTCCAGCTGGCTCAGAGGCCAGACCAGGCTAGGCTGCATGAAAAGGCAATCTCACTGAATCTCCTCAGAAAGCTAATTCAGCCATTTACTCTCAATCTGTAATGTGTGCTGACGTCTATCAGATTTCAAAGAAGATGAATGCATGGGTCAAATTGGATTAAAAATATAATTGAATAAGACAGAACAAGACAGTTTGATGGAAGACTTTGATCTGATAAAGGGAGGGAAAAATGTTTACTCCTAATGCAAGAGGGTGATGGGGAGTTGTCTGTAACCTGACTAACCTCCTCCCATCGCACAAAAAAAAATCATCACCACCACCAATGACAACAGAAAACATTTTCAGCAATTATGTGTCTGAAAGGCCTCAATATCCTGTAGGTAAGATTCTGCTCCAAGTCATCAAAGAGATTATAGTCAGAGAACTGGAAAAGACATCATCAGGGTTCTCAGGTCATAAGGAACCTCAGAGATCACCTGGTCAATCCCCCTCATTTAATAAATCCCTCCAGATAATATCCCTCAGGAGACTTTAAGAAAAAAAATGCTTTATTCTTAGAGGTCTTGTCTAAAAAGTGTCCTCCAGACAAGAGCTAGAAGTATCTTAATGGTGGAATGATTAAGATAGTTAGAAATTCTATAGATGATTCCTCCACTGGGTAGGAAGCTAGTTCTTTTTAAAATCCCACAATCCTATGATCAACAACATCATTATTTAGTGGAGTATCCTATATCCATGGCCCCAAGGTGTTTTACCCAAAGAGAATCAAGAGCTGATCCTCCAAGAGTTCAGCTCAGGAAAGAAACATTAAAAAACAACAACTTGATAATGCTTACCATGAGATGAACAAAGAAGTTCAAATTCACATAATGGAGCCAATACACAAAGGGAATTTGGAGTGTCAGGCTGGCTGGAAGCTGGTCAGCTGCAGCTTCTGTTTATAAAACATGGCACTGATTGCTACTCTACCATCTTAACTGCATGGCCTGCCTGATGCCTTCACTCAGAACAAGTCCCTGGACTTCTGGATACTAGCTTCCTCTATCTGCTACTTTTGATTCCCAGAAGGCTGCAATTATACCTCAGGGATTAATGTTGGATTTAGAATTTTGTAATTGGATGTGGTAGCCTACTGCTTAATTTTACTAATGAGGAAACTGACACCCAGAGAGACTTAACCAAAGTCATAAAGAGAAGTAGTGGCAGAGCTGAGGCTAGAACTCAAGACTTGCTTGTTAGAAAGGTGACAGTTTCAATGTCCACCTCTAACACTTATTGGTTGTGTGACCATGGGCGTATCATTTAACCTAGAAGGTAGAATGGCACAATGGACCTTGGAAAAGTCACTTAACTTTCCTGGCCCTCAGTTTCTCTATATATAAAATGAATTGGACTAGGTGGTTTCTGAGGTTCCTTGTAGGTTCTAGATCTATGAAACTTGAATTCAAATCCTAGATCTTCTATTCATATGATTTTTAAAGAAGTCCCTTAATCCCTCTAGGGCAGTGGTTCTCAATCTTCCTAATGCTGCAACCCTTTAATACTCGTATGTGGGTGTATCTGCATGTGGGCAGTGTCTCAGTTCCCAAGACCATCAGAAATATGTGCTTTCTGATGGTCTTAGGTAACCCCTGGGTCCCTTGAGAAAGGGTTGTTTGACCCCCAAAGGGGTTGTGACCCACAGGTTGAGAACCACTGCTCTAGACCTCAATTTCCTCATTTGGAAAATGATAGTTAGAGTAGGTGAACTAAAAAATGGTCATTTAGTCCCCTCCAATTTAAGATCTATGACCAAGTTTTCTGCATTTCAGTTTTCTTTCTCTGTAAGATGTAGTTGTCTATAGTATCTGCTTCACAAGGTTGTTGAGGAATCAATGAAAGAGCATTGTATAAAACTCTATAAATGTTAAAGTGCATGGACAACTCCTATGATGATGGTGACAGTGATGATTAGTTACTATTAACTATTACTTTATTAGTGACCTTAATGTGTATCTGCCATTTTCCATGTAGCAACATCCCAGCATTCAGGGATCCTTTCATTGTTCACCTTCTGCATAGGTTTTACTACATAAGGCAGCAAGTTGTAATGGAAAAGCACTGGAATAACAGTAACAACGAGGATAATAATAGTGCAACTAGTTTAAAGTTTACAAAATACTTTAGAAATATCACATTTTAGGGTGGCAAGGTGGTGCAGTGAATAGAGCGCCAACCCTGGAGTCAGGAGGACCTGAGTTCAAATCTAGCCTCAGACACTTAACACAAAAACTAGCCGTGTTACCTTGGGCAAGTCACTTAACCCTGATTGTCCTCCAAAAAGCAAAAAATTAAAATAAAATTTAAAAAAAATAAATATCACATTTTATCCTCACAACAACCTCTTGAGGGAAGGGCTATTATGGTTCCCATCTTACAGAAGAGGAAACTGAGACTGACAAAAGTTAAAGGACTTGTTCAAGATCAAAGAACTGATCAGTATCTGAGGTCAAATTTGAACTCAAGTCTACTTGACTCCAAAACCAGCGCTATCCCCTGCACCAACAAAGTCTTCATTTCTGAAACCACCTCTGTTACTATGTAATTTGGATCCCTCTGGGTCTTAGTTGACTCATCTACAAAATAAGGGGGTTTGGTTGGATGATCCTTATTATCCCTCCTAGCTCTAACTTCTGTGGATTCTTCCTGTTGCAATTAGGTGTGAACCAATTAGAGGGGCAACTTGTAAATCCCATAGAGGTGGCCAATTCCCATAAATAGGGAAAGGAATGAGCATTTATGTAGTACTTACTACATGCCAGATATTGTACCAAGAAGAGTAATCTTTGGACCAAAAAGAGAAAAGCAAAATGTCTAGTTCAAGTTGATACTCAAGAGAAGTCACAAAATAGTCAGAGAAAACCTGACTCCTTTGATTAATATAAGTCATGAAGGCCAGATAAACTACATCCTATTAGAAAGAAGGCAATAGGGTAGAACAGTTTTAGACGGCTTGACCTGGAATCAGTAAGATGTCAGTTGAAATCTTCCCCCGATATTTAATAGCTATGTAAATTATTTAACTAAGTAAATTAACCTCTCTCTGTCTGTTTCCCCAAATGTAAACTGAGGATAATAATAGCACCTACCTCCCCAGTGGATAAAATGAGATGATAGTTGTGAAGAGCTATGTACACTTTAAAGAGCTATATAAGTGCTAGCTATTAATATTATTAAAGTGGTGGGGATGATTACTAAGCCACTGTTAATGAATTTTGAAAAATTTCAGAAGAAAGAAAAAGCACCTCAGGAAAGAAGAAAAATATTCAATTGTTAAATGGAAGCAAATAAAGTAAAAAAAAACTACATGACTATGAATTTCAATTTCTAGCAAAATTTATATTATTAATAAACATCATTACATAATAATAACATAATATAATAAGTATCGTTAAAGGGACGGTGAGGGAACATCTAGAAATAGAAGTGATAATTACAAAGAGCCACCTAGGCTTCATCAAGAACAGATCATGACAGACTAACCTTTTTCCTTTTCTAGAAATATTACTGTAATGGTAAATTAGGGGAATCTATCTATCCATCCTTATCTCTCAGGATATAGACATAGATATAGACATACATAAACACCTACTCATGTTGTCATTTGTCTTTTGTTCTCAAAGAGGACCAATGACATCAGGAAGGTGACGTCTTGACTTTCAAGTAAATTGGATTTAAGTGAGGCAAGACTGTGCAAAGTCACCAGCCTCACTCTCTCCTCCAGAGCTCTCTGGATCCAGTGGCAAAACATAGATCAGGATGGCTGGAGAAGGATGGCCCCAGATGTGGTGGGAAACCTTGGCCTTTTTCAGTTAAGGTCTTTCCCAATATAGGAAGTACATTTTGATGCACATTTTCTTTTATCTTATTTCTTTACACCCATGTCAAACAGACAGACTGCTTGGTTCTCCTGCCTCTTTTCTGGAAACAGTCCACTCAATGGGTTTCATGACTTTTGCTTAGCAACTGCCTTCCATCCACAGGCCCTTCTTTGCTGACTCAGTCCACAGAGCTGCATGGTCATTTTAAAAATGAAAGCAATAAATTTCACAGCTGTTCTTTTGGAATTTGTTTTGTCCTGCTCTACTCCAAGCCCAGTCCTCTACTTAATTGTTTAACTGAAGGAAATGAACTGGCTGTACCCAAAGATATTTTACCTCTCCTTAAATCACATGGAGCCCAGGGCTCTCTTTTGAGCTCCTGTTCTACATTATCAACTATCTACTGGCTATTTCCAAATGGATTTCCCATTGGTAACTAAATATATTCAAAACAGAATTCATTATATTTTCCCCAAAATCTTTTTTTTCCTAGCATCCCTCTTTTTGTTATCCTTCTAGTCCCCCAGGTTTTAAACCTCAGAACTATACTTGGTTCCTTATTCTCCTTCACTTTATATATGCAGTCAGCTGACAAGTCTTGTCAATTCTACCTCCACAAAATCTTTTTCATCCATCCTTTTCTCTTGACTCATTACAACACCTAAGTCCGAGGTCTCATTAGCTCTGCCCTGGAGTACTGCAACATATACCTAATTGGTCTCTCTACCTCATATCTCTTCCTTTCTCCATTCCTTCCTCCACAGGCATGCTAAAGTGATCATCCACATTTGAATATGTCATTCTCCTGGTGAGTAATCTCCACTGATCCTTATTGTTTCTAGATCAAAAGCAGACTCCTCTGTTTAGCATTTAAAGTTATCCACAACATGGCTCCAACCTACCTTTCTAGGCTTATTACACCTTGGCCCCTACAATCAGGGGTTCTTAACCTGGGATCTAGAAATTTGTCTATTTTACATTTAATAACTATTTTGATATTACTGTATCCTTTGTAATTCTAGCTATTATTTTTATCCCTTTAAAAACATTATTCTGACAAAGGGTCCATAGATTTCACCAAACTGACAAAGGCATCCATGACACACATTTTAAAAGTTAAGAATCTCTGGTATACCTGCACAATATCTTTGAACCAAACTGGTCTTCTTGCTATTCTTCATACACAACAATCCATCTTCTACCTCTGGCTGCCTTTGCAGAGACTGTCCCCCATCCCTGAAAGATTTACCTTCTCATTCAGCTTCTTGTTGTAGCTGGGACTCTTGACAAGTCATTTAACCTGGCAAGGCCCCAAATAATACTCTAAGATTTACATTGCAGAGCAACTGTTCCTCTTCATTGGTGGAAGGATTTTCCTTAATAGGAATTCCATGCACCTAAGAAATCATAAATCCCAGACCCCCTTCAAAAAAAATGGATATTAGTGATGTATTGGTGAGTTTTACTGAACTGACTTATTATTTCTTCCATTTTTATTCCTTGTTATAGGAGTGTCTTGATTAGGGTAGGGAGCAGGAATATATTTGAATATAAAGGTGATATAAAAACAAAATTTTCAATAAGATTTGTTTTAAAAAAATTTTTAAGTGACAAAATAATTTTAATGTGAACACAATGGAATAATGAATAAAGAAGAATTTTTTTAAGTAGGTTGAGAGCCGAGTTGTGATGGGACTCCTGGACTAACAAAAAAGCAATAGAGCCAACAGTTGAGTAGAAGCTGATTCTATGAAAGCCCGGAAGAGGCACAGCAAGCTTGGCAGTTGCACTAGAGTGCCATCTGGTGTTGACTATTGCACATAAGAGGTGGGACCCAGTCCTAGACTGGCCGTGCAAATTGAATAGTATTGGTGACATATATTGCCAAGTAGATATTTTTTCTCTTCCTTCTAAGACTTTTCCCCATACTCTCTCCCAGCCTTGAAGATCTCCAATCTTAACATCAAAGACAAGAAGAATAGTGCTTTCAATCACTCGGTGGATATATTAGCAGCAATTCCTACTTGAAGTCAAATAAGTTAGTTTTCCCCTAAAAAGACAATGAAGTTGTTCTTGAGATTCAATTAGTCCAAGGAACTAAGGCTGGAACAGCTGGCTAGCTTCCTAGTCATCTTTGGTATAAAAGCCCATCCAGTTCAGGAGCCTGCTGCCATGAGAGTCAACACATTCTTCTGACCAGACATGCCATCGTGGTAAAATGCAGAAGGGAAAAAAGCTGCATCTGCATGAATCATTGCTGTATCCTTGCTCATAAAATCTTTTCCCTGCTATTAAGAGAACTCTTTCTGTTGTTGTTAAATGTTAGGCAGTCCACAAGGCTCCCATTTGTTCCAGTCCCAAACCTGAAACAACACACCAACCTGAGTTAGGACTAGACCAGAACAGAGGCAGTGCCCATCTCTACAATGGGAGCTTTTTACTATTTTTTTTAAACTGATGAAGTAACATGAGATTTTTGGACATGGCCAATGTAGGAAAATGTTTTGCTTAATTACACTTCATTACAAGAATTTTGTGTGTTTTCCAATGAGAGAGAGAAATAAATGCATGATAATTGAGAAAGAAAAGGAAAGGAAAAAAGAAGTGATGTGGGACAAGGTGAAAGAATGTCGTGAGAAGGCCCTTGGAGGATAATATGATTGAAAAAGTTTGAGGACCAGTGCAGCAGGCAAATCCTACATTGACAAGATCCCTAAGGAACCTAGGTTGAACAAATTATGTAGCCCAGCCAGCAGAGCCCGCCCTGGTTTATGATTGAAAAAAACAACAACAAAGAAAAAAAATCGACTGTTTGGGTTTAGCCACAATTAGATCAGCTCCCCCAGGCCCTTCACCATGCATGATTTCATCAGAAGAGTTTGAAATGAGCTAAGAGTGGCAAAGGAAGTGAATCTAAAACCTCACCACTAAGCTCTGAGGCAAGGAACGGAGCTCACTGCACTGCTTGCCTCTCCCCCTCTGTTGGCCAGCTGTGGAGGCTTAAAAGCATCACATGGGCCCATTCTGTGTAATTAACAACCTGTTCAATGTCATCAATCAACCACCACTCCCGGATCTCTCCCGACCCCAGAATACTTAGGCTAAAACCGTCCAACTTTGATTTCTACTTTGCCTTTGGGTTCTGCTTTCTTTTTTCAGTACCAGTCGGATGACATCAGTCATTCTTGGGATTGGAAAAGCAGGATCTATTTTGTGTTGAACTATTTTGGGGCTTCTAAAAGGGTCACCTTGTTGGTCTGCTTTTGGAGCCCTTGCTATGGCCGCAGCAATGACTATTTTCTCCCTCAGTAAGGATTACTTGTACTTATAGTGTCTCTGAGTGAAGTGACTCAGTAAAATCCTCCTCAACGAAGAAAGTATACAGATATGAGCAGTGCAATTAGCTCAGCTGATTATAACATGGTGCTAATGAGGCCACGGTCATCAGTTCAGTCTCTATCTACTGATTCCTCTGCTATCCACAAAAATGCTCATGCTTTCAAAAAATCCTCTATCAGTCCTACCTTCCTCACTACCTATCATCCTTTGTCTCTCCTCCCCTTCTCAGGTAAAGCTTGTCTGTACTTAGGACCTCTATTTTCTCTCTCTCTCTCTCTCTCTCTTCTAAATTTTCTGAAATCTGGCTTTAAATTCATCTTTCAACAGCTCTCCCCAAACTTACCCATGATTTCTTAAATGTCAAATCGAATGACCTTTTTGCGATCTTCATCCTTCTTGACCTCGTAACATTTGACATTGATGATAAGCTTTTCCTAGAACCTCTCTCCTCTCTTGGTTTGCCTCCAGTTCCTTCCTTTTTGGGATCATTTACTAATTGCAGATGCACATCACCACCCTACCCCTCAAGACTCAATGCTGGGCCCCCTTCTCCTCTCTGTCTGTATTGTCTTTCTTGGTGATCTGACCAACTTCCATAGGTTCAATTATGGTCTTTATGCAGATTATTACCAGGTATACATATGTAGCCCTAGCCCCTCTCTGGAACTACGGGCCCAAATCACCAAGTGTACCCCTCAAAGGAGCACTCTTTTTCACTTCTTCACTCTTCACTTCCCAAAGAAAGGCTGGCTACATTTCTCCTTCAGAATTCTAAGATACTCCTGAGGGATCAGTGTGAGGGGGTTCTTTCTCTAATGCTTCCAGCTTGAATCTCCCATTCTAGAGTGTTCTCCCACAGTTAGCCACCAATGATTAGCACCCCAGTTCTATTCAGTCAATTAACATCAATTGGCTTTTACAAAGGGCTATTTATTTTGAAGATATATCAAGAAATAAAAACTATATGCTCCCTTTAACACCACAAGTGTTGGGAGGGGGTGCAATATTTTTTACTTATGCCACATAGGTCCCTGGGGAGAGTGGACTCGGACTTAACTCTGTTTCTGCATAGTATTTGCCCCTACCAAGTTCCCTTCCAAATGCAGCATAGCTGTTACTGGCTTGGGCTGGGCAGGTCACTCTGGACTTCAATACTCATAACTGTTTTCTGGCAAATTCCAGCAAGGTCTCCAGCTCCCAGATTCTAGTAACTCTCTCTATTGACTTTTCAAAGTTCGTGAGATTATGGCCATCTCCAGTTTCTTTCGCCTAAAACAGGAAAGAACATACACAGGGGCAAAGAGAAAGGTCCATATTCGAGGGGTATGTGTTGGTCTGGTCACTAATAAGAAGAACCTAAGGCTTCTTCCCTTATAGTATTTCTTTTTTGTTTGGAAGGGAGAAGGCAAGGCATTTGGGGTTAAATGACTTGCCCAAGGTCACACAGATAGTAAGTGTCAAGTGTATGAGGTCACATTTGAACTCAGGTCCTCCTGACTTCAGGGCCAGTGCTCTATTCACTATGCCACCTGGCTGCCCCTATAGCATTTCTTCCTGGATCACAACAGGAAAGAGCCAGACTAAGATCAAGGCCCTGGCTGGCCTTCTGAATACACACTAGTTATAGCTATGCAGCCAGTTGACAGTCCATCTCCTCATCATATGATTGGCAGACTAGAAACATCTACAGGACATCAGCACTTGATCCAGTTTGGGGAGCTGGGGACTTCCATTACACATAATCATGCCTTTCCAAAATCAGTGTCCCCAGCCTCTTGTACATGGAGGAGTGCATCAGCTCCTGATGTGCTCCCAGCTCATGCACACACACATACACACACACACACAAACACACACACACACACACACGAACAATAAATGTCCTATTTCTCTCATCACCAGAATAAAAGTGTCATTGCCTGTCACCCTTGAGCCAGCGTTGCTTCCTGCTCACTCTACTCTCCCACACCCCAAAAACCCACCCACTCCTTTTTACCTTTTATGCTTTACAATTTACAAACCATCTTCTCACAATAGCCCTGTAATGTTTTCAGTACAGTTCCTGGCACATAGAAGGTATTTAATAAATGTTTTTTGGTTGGTTGGTTGATTTTACATGTAAAGACTCTGGGGCTAAGAGAGTTTAACCAACTTTCCCAAGGTTGCAAAGCAAATGATTGGCAAAGCCAGCACTCAAACTCAGGTCTCCTGACTCAAAATGGAATGCTTATTCCACTATACCACAAAACTGGATAAAAATATCCATGGATTTGCAACCTAGGGATGGCTTTCAGGGAGCTACTTAACTTGAGGCTCTAACCTCCTATACTTCCCTCTCTTCAGATACTGCCAAAGAGATTCAGGTATAGGGGCCATGAAGTGGTTGTTAAAAGAGTACAAAATTAAAAATCAATGCACCTGAATCTTTATCACCTATGAGACCTAGAGGAAATCAGCTGACCATTGTACCTGTTTCCTCATCCAGAAAATGAGAGGGAAAAGCAAGTGATCTCTCAAATCTCCTCCAACTCTGTAATTTCTCAAGTGTCAATCCGCACAAATTTCACAAGTAGCAATGTAATATGGTGAAGCTTAGTGTCAGGAGAACTGCCTCTCCACAAAAAAGAGACATGAGATAATCACAAACATTAAGTTGAAAAGAGTAACAAGATGAGTTGGCTGGAGGTTGAACCTCATGTCAATGTCCCAGGACAGCAAGTGGATGAGGGACTATTTGGAGACATCTATGAAGTTACACATGCCACAAGAGAGTCCCCTGAGGCCCATTATAGATAGTAGCACAGGCCATGATTACTGTACCTGTCCTTCTGGAAACAGAAGAGATTTCTCCACCACCCAAAGGGAAGCTGACACAGTGATTTCCAAATCCTTCATCCTGCAATAGGCAAAGACGGATTTCTATCCACCAATCCTTAAAACCATGGTCAATACTCCAGTTTAAAATCAATTCATCAAAGTTAAAGTTATCTATAGGCATATGGAAAAAATACTCTAAATCACTATTGATTAGAAAAATGCAAATCAAACCAACTCTGAGGTACCACATCATACCTATCATATTGGCTAACATGACAAAACAAGAAAATGATAAATTCTGGGAAAGATGTGGGAAAATTGATGTATTGTTGGTATAGTTGTAAACTTATCCAACCATTGTGTAGAGCAATTCAGAACTATGTCCAAAGGACTATATAACTGTACATACCCTTTGACCCAGCAATTACAACTTCTAGGTCTCTGTCCCAAAGACATCATACAAATGTGAAAGGACCCACATTTACAAAAATATTTATAGTAGCTCATTTTGTGGTGGCCAAGAACTGGAAGTTGAGGGAATGCCCATCAATTGGGGAATGACTCAATAAGTTGTAGTATATGAATGTAATGGAATACTATTGGGCTGTAAGAAATTATGAACAAGTGGACTTGTTCCAGAAAATCTGAAAAGATTTACATGAACTGATGCTGAGGGAAGGGAGCAGAACCAGGAGAACATTGTACACAGTAACAGCAATATTGTGCAATGACTAACTTTGATAGACTTGGCTCTTCTCAGCAATGCAAGGATCTAAGACAACTCCAGAAAACTCATGATGGAAAATGCCATCCACATCCTGAAAAAGAACTATGGAACTGAATGCAGACTGAAGCAGACTATTTGCTCTCTCTTTTTGTTGTTTTGTTTCTTCTTTCTTGTGGTTCCTCCTATTGGTTCTAATTCTTCTTTACAACATGACTACTGTGAAAATATATTTAATGTAAAAGTGTATGTAGAGTCTATATCAGATTGTGTGCCATCTTGGAGAGTGGGAAAAAGGGAGGGAAAAAATTTAGAACTCACTCTTATGGAAGTGAGTATTGAAAACAAAAAAAATAATTTAGAATAAAATAAAATCAATTCATCAGCAAGAGTTTTTAAAGGAATTACTATCTCAGATTCTCCCCCCCTTTTTAGTTAGGAGGAATTGTGGTCTGGTAGGAAGAACACTGGCCTTAATAGCCAGTAAAGATCTGGCTTCAGATCCTGCCCTGGATACCTACTAGCTGTGTGACTATGGATGGGAAAATCACTCAACCTTTCTAACTTCAATTTTTTCTTCAGTAGTATTACCTGTCACAGATCCCTCAATGGAAATGTTTCAAAGCTCAAATGAGATAATATATGTAAAGCATTTTATAAGCCCAGAATTTCTATATAAATGTTAGCTAATTATTTCTAACTCCTTGAATTAGCAGGGATGGGGAATAAAGGAGATTTAAAATTGTAATTCCTAAAAATAATGGAAGATGTGCTTCTCCAATCTATACTCCTCTCCACAAGGGCAATGCCTGAAAATTGTAGGTAGGAGAATAGCAGAGAGGAAGGGATGGAAGTATCAGTAACTGGCTTAAAGATCTGTTAAGGAAGGCTTTGAGATCTACTGACGGAGAACCACAATTGGTCCCGAGTCCCAGAACTCTCTCCCTCCTTGTCTTTACCTCCTGGCTTCCTTCAGTTCTCAGCTAAAGTCCCACCTTCTGCAAGAAGGCTTTTCCCCCTTAATATTCTTTCCTTTTATTGCTCATCTCCAATTTATTGTCTTTATCTTGTTCATACAGAACTGTCTGCACCTTCTCTCTCCTTAAAGGTAGATGTCGTTTTTTGCCTTTCTTTGTATACTGAACACTAACACAGAGCTTGACAAATAACAGACGCATAATAAATGCTAGTCTGTTAGTTGATTGACTTTGTTGACCAAAAACAATATTACAAGTCCATGAGCCATGTGTTGCTACTGGACTTATTCCAAGAAAAAGGCACATGCATGTGAGAACTCCTCACACCAAGGAAACCAGTGGTGCAAGGAAAGTTTTGAGTATGTAAGTTACAGGGGAAAAGGGGGAGTCATAGGCAATGGGGAAAGAATTAATTCCCTCCCAAGGAGAGGAGAAGGCAGTGGCAAAAGCAGCATCCTTGTGCAAGAGTGCCCTTAACAACTGATTGACTGGATTTTAATCCCTTCTCTGCCACTAATTACTATATATATTACTATATAATTAGTGTATATCCTCAGGGTAGTAACTTTACTTGTCTATGCCTTAGGTTTTTTTTTATATGAGAAAAGAGGGTATTATACTGGGTGATTCTAAGACCCCTTCCATCTCTAAATTCTATGGTAATAACGGCTCCAATTTAGGCAATGAGAAAATGATACTTGGGTGGGGTTCAGAAAACCTGAGCTTGAATTTCCTCAGAAGTTTCCTACTTTTGGTACCTTGGTCAGATCACTTAACCTCCTCAGTACAGCTCAGTTTCCTTCTCTGTAATATGGGGGGGGGGGGGTTAGACTAAATGGTCTTCTAAGTCCCCTTCCAGCCCTAGATCTTTGATCCTGTAATTCTATGACCTCTGAACTCTGTTATCATAATCACTTTGTGAACCACTTTATATAACAATTGATAGATCATTAATTCTTATAATAAATCCATAAGATACATGTGTTTATATAAACACATATAAACATATAAATCCCTGTTTCCATGTTAAGAAACTGAAGATGAGAGAAGGGATGAGGAAGACAATGAACATTTATTAAGCACCTTCTCTACACCAGACACGGTGCTAAATGCTTTACAAATATTACATCATTTTATCCTCAAAGCAAACCTGTGAGGCAGGTGCTATTATGATTCTCCATTTTAAAGAAGAAAAAACTGAAACAAACAGAAGTTAAGTGACTTGCCCAGGGTCACTCACTGAATTTGAACCCAGGTCTTGCTTACTCCAGGCATGGAGCATTATACATCACACCACTTATCTTCCTCTAGCATGTTCTCTATCGGAGAAGATACGTGCCTTGTCAAAGATTCCCGTTAGTAAGTGGGGCTTGAACACAGGTCTTACAACTTCCAATCAAGAGTTCTTCTTGCCATACCTTCCTGCCTGCAGTTCTACTGGGGTGCTGTGATAAGTGTTTCAAAAATAGCAGAAGGTAACAGACTCAGCCTATGCCTTTGAAGAGCTTAAAAATTAGTTGGGGAAACTATAAGCCCATGAGACAAAATCCATCCAGAGCAATCTGTGCTAAAAACCAAAGAATGGTTCAAATACTAGGTGCTAGCAGAGAGACAAATTAAGAGACGGAGAAATAGAGACAGAGATAATAAGAAATAGATGGTAAGCACATCTACTAATTACTTAATTGCAAAACAAAAACAAGAAAACAAAGTAGTCCTTACTCATAATATGCTTCTAATCTAATAAAGGAAGGCATTAAGAGGATCTGGAAAGATGGTGGGCTGGGGAAGCAGGCTAGAGAGTGAGCGGCACAGCTAGGCCTTCTCATAGTATGGAGGTTCCAAGCAGGGAATCAGCAAGTCAGTCTTAAAGTAGATTTGTACCCAGGAGATGGAGCAGCTGGTGTCGAGATGGAGCACGTCAGAAGGTGAGCCAGACGTGAGGAGTGGGAAGTGCATGTCTGAGCCTTCTTATGTTTCAGAAGTCCAGCCTGGGTGGTTAGTGACCAAGGTGAGATCAGAGCTGGGCTTGAGAACAGTGGAAGAGACAGGTCATTCCAGATGGGGTGGGGGAGAGGGAGCTATCATGGAGGGAGTAAAATATGTCATCCCAAATCTTTACTGCCCCCGTAACCTTGGATAAAACCCTTAACTTGGGGGGAAAGGGGAGTTAATTCCCTTATCTATAAAATGGGACAGTTAGCCTGGAGGGTTTCTAATCAATACCTGCATTTATGTAATTAGGCTTTTGACTTCTGAGATCAGCAGGACTGAAGTTTCTAGTAAAAACATCACCAAAGCTTGCACTTCAATATCCTGAATTTCACATTCACAGAGTCACAATCCAGGAAAATGCACCTGTCCCTACCCCATTTCCAGTATATCTCAGTAACCACCATTTGCGTCTATGCAGCCCAGCTCACAGTGACAGACCATAAGATAAACAGAGTGAGATGTCCTAACGCTGGAGATGGAGGCAGCCACTCATCCTCTTTCCTCAATTTTGATTTTCACAACTCATTCATAACAATGAGGGAGCTGGCCATTTCAAAATTAATGTGATCCGCTTGGTCAGTGCCATGGCCTTATGCTGCAATGGAGACAGAGCCATGCGTCCTTATGTGCTCACTAAGGTCAAATAGACCCTTTGCCACATTCTTTCATTGTTTCCAAAAAGGCCATTTCACCTAGTGTTGCAGGATGTTAGTCACCATTTATATTCAAGTTCAAGACCATATATGGAAAGAAAGAACTCAGAAGAAAAAATCTTTCTCCAAATAGAAACCCCTTCACCCCTATTCTCTGGAGCACCCAGTGCACTAGAATCCATAGGATCATATAAGAGTAATGCTAAGCCTTTATGAATAGATGAGACAAGGGGGAGATGAATGTTTGGTATTATGTGAAAAATAAGGAGGCAAAAGCCATAACTAAGGTGAAGTGAACAAAATTTTGTCAGAGATTAGAAAATTTGGCCCAAGCTGCTTCCTGATCTGCCATTTCACTGGCATCTTTTTACCAAAGGTACTTCCTCCCCCTTCTGAAACCTAGAAACCTCATATGTGTATTATTTTTCCTACCGCAACCACAGAACAGGTGAGAGGACTCCCCTTGCCTCTGCCCCAGGTGCATTAATTATGATTTCTAAGTTTGGATATCACCTCCATAGATCTTCCTGATCAGCACCTCCACACACCTCCATAATCAGCACAATACACAACAGCTGCTTTGGTCTCCTTCTGCCAACTCTATATGTTCATTCAGCCTAGTGGAGTTGTAACAAAAGCCACGGCTTCACCACTACCAGCAGATTAAGATAAAACCACCTAGAGCATTCCCCCTCAAAAAGGGCTCCCATTATTTTATTTCTGCCACCACCATACAAGAAATCTAAGCTGCAATATTAGCACCACAGTCTGGCCCTGTAATCTAACAGAGTACTGGCCCAGAATCCAGTACTGGCCCATGATGTCAATAGCACATTAAAAACCATAAGCTATTTGGAATGCAAAGTCTATGTTACCATATAGCATAAGTAATTTTGGTCACATGCTATCTATTCTGAAAATTACAAAAATGCGCCTGAGTCATAGTTTAATAAACACATTTAACTTTCTATTCCTTTCATTCTTCAGTCATTCCCAACTCTTCATGACCCCATGAACCATACTGTCCATGGAGTTTTCTTGGCAAAGATACTGCAGTAGTTTGCCATTTCCTTCTCCAGTGGATTAAAGCAAACAAAATTTTAAAATTTGCCCAGGGTCACACAGTGTGTAAGGTGAGATTTGAACTCTAGTCTTCCTGACTTCCTATCCACTGAGCCGTCTAGCTAGCTATCTCTTTTATATTCCTACCTTTCACTATTTTTTAATCCAGAGGCCAACTAAGATATTCCTCGGTCCCCATCTCTAGGGATGTCAAAGCCTGTCTAGAGACAGATGTGAAGAGCTCTTAACAGTCATGAGAGCTGAGATGTGAAGGGCATATTCTAGTTTCAAGTCAAAATTTGTTCTGCCACAAGACATCCACACTGATGTATTATTTGTGGAGCTGTCCAACCATTCTGGAAAGCCTTTTGTAATTATCCTAAGAAAATTACTAAAATGACTATGTAATCTTTAATCCAAAGATTCCAGTTCTAAGCATATACTGAAAAAAATGTCAATGACAAAAGAAAAGCCCCTATAAGGCTATTTATGGCAGCACTTTGCTTTATTGTACCAAAGAATGAAAAACAAAATAATTTCCATTGATTAGGGAACAGCTAAACAAATTATGATACTTGAATGTAATGGAAAATTACTGTGCTATAAGAAATGAGGAACATGATGACTAGAGACACATGGGAAAGCATATGTGAACTAATGCAAAAACAAGTCAGCCCCAAAATATACTAAACGATTACATAAATTGAAAAGGAAAGAACAATAAACAACATCAAACTATCAAAATTAAATGCTATGAAATTACAATGTCTAAGCTTGGCTTCTGAGAAGAAATAGGAGACAATGCTTCTTGCTCTTTTTTGGAAAAGTGGGAGAGGAGAGGTGTGAAATACAGCACATAATATTAGAGACAAAGACAGAGAGATTTACATATATGTATGTATATATGTATATACATGCATATATACACACATACATACACATATATGTCAGTTTTACTGAACTGACATTCATTTCCTTCTCTAGCTCATTGTACACATGAGGAAGTGAGGAAAATAGGATTAATTGACTTGCCCAGGGTCACACAGTTATTAAGTGTCTGAGGTCAGACTTGAACTCAGGAAGATGAGTCTTCCTGACGTAAGGTCCAACGCTCTATCCACTGTACCACCTAGCTGCCCTGTAGGTATTATCATTACCCCCACTTTACAATTGAGGAAAATGGGTCATTTTTTCTCTTTTTTTCCTTCTTTAAGGAAAGTCTCTATAAGAAGGAGTGAGGAAGGGAATATTTTCACTTTTTCCTGTATATAGCTTGTTTGTACATAGTCGTTTGCATTTCTACCGTATTTGACTGTCAGTTCCTCAAGGACAGGGAATGTCTTTGACATTTGTTCATATCCCTAGTGTTTAGCAATGTCTGGCACGTAGTAACCACAATAATCCAGGCAGCTAGGTGGCATAGTAGATAGAGCGTCAGGTCAGGAGTCAGGGAACTGAATTTCAAATCTAGCCTCAGACACTTACTTCTGTGCCACCCTGGGCAAGTCACTTAACTCTGTTTCTATATTACAGAGGAAGAGAGGATACACCATGCACACAGGTAAATGAATAAAAGATCATTTAAGAAGGGAGAGAACACTGACAAGTAAAGGGCAAATCAATCCACAAGCACGAATTAAAGTGTCCAATATATGCCGTGCACCGTGCTAGGTACTGGAGGGAGATGCAAAGACGATGGAATATGAGGGTGAGGAGGAGTGAAGAAATAAAGAATGTGCCAAATTATGGATCTAAGGGAACTAAGAAGATGGAGGTGCCCTCAATAGAAACAGGGAAGTCTGGAAAAGTTACGAGTTTCAGGGACAGGTAACAAGTTCAGTTTGGATATGTTGAGTTTGAGATGCTTACAGTATATCCAGTTCAACATACCCAACAGGCATTTGGTGATGTGCATGGGAGTTTAGGAGTCTAAGTCTGGATACAGAGATCTAAGTATCACCTGCAGAGATGATAACTGAATCCACAATTAGGTCACAAGGAACGAGAATATGGAGAGGAAAGAGAAGGGAGCCCAGGGCAGAGCCCCTATATTCATAGTCAGGGGGCTCAGTGCAAATGATCCTGGGAAAGGAGCCTCAGAAGGGTCGGGGAAGATTTCACAAAGGAGGAAGTGCCTGAACTGAGTCTTGAAAGAATGCAAGGATTCTGAGAGGTAGATGAGGGTAAAGCACATTAAGGTCATTAAGGATAGCTTGTGTGAAAGTGTAGAGGATGGTGATGAAGAGCTTTCAGCTCTAACTCCTGAGGTGAAAATTCCACTATTCATCCAGTTTGTAACATAGAGTGGTTGATAGGAAGTAATATAAAATAAGGCCAGTCAGGTATTTGGAAATCAGATGGGAAAGGGCCTTTAATTCCAAGCTGAAAAGTTTGTACTTTATCTTAGAGATGATAAGGAGCTACTGAAGGCTCCTTGGTGTGGTCAGAAGAATGGTAAGAAAAGTAATTGAGAGACTGTACAAAGAAAGATTGGTGAGACTGGAAGCAGAGAAACCAAACAGTCAAGGGCACCACCTTCCATCCCTCCGGGCTAGGGGGGACTCTCAAGCTAGGAATCATCCTGGACGTACCCCCCACATCCAAGCTATTGCTGAGACTTGTGGATTTTACCTTTGCTGCATCAGATATGCCCCCTTCTCTCCTCTGAGACTAACACCACTCTGGTGGGCCTCTCTCCCCATTCTATTCTATCCTCCAGTCAGCCACCAAAGCACTTATCCTAATGTGCAAGTCTGACCATAATCATCCCAAGACTCAATAAACTCCAGTGACTCCCTATTGCCTCCAGGCGTAGTTGTAAAATCTTCTGTTTAGTGTTCAAAGCCCTTCATAATCTAGCTCCCCCCACCCTACCTTTCCAGTCTAAGAAGAACAGATATTTCTAGGCTATTTTCTCTGTCTTTCTCTCTCTGTCTCTGTCTCTATCTCTCCCTGTGTCTGTGTGTGTGTGTGTCTCTGTCTCACACCACACACACACACACACACACACACACACACACACACCATTCTCCAATGGAGACTTTCATTACTGCCAGGAGGGGAACCAGAATTTGGGGCCACAGGCCACCACTCTGCTCTCTCTTGTTCATCTGGGGTATGTGATTTGGTTCCATCTAACTTTTTATTACTTTGCTATTTGGGGGAGAAATTGGAGACCTCGAGTTCTATATCCAAGGTTTAACCCTTTTGCCACTTAACACCAGTTTCACAATCAACACACAAAGAGAATAGCAAAGAAACCCATTTATCCAAATCATTGCAAAACAGAAATCAGAGAAGGTATACATAGAAGGTAGCTGGGTGACTCGAGGGGTAGAGCGCTAGACCTGGGGTCAGGGAGGCCTGAGTTTAAATCTGGCCTCAGACACTTATTATCTGTCACTTATCCCTGTTTGTATCCGTTTCCTCATCTGTAAAATGAGTTGGAGAAGGAAATGGCAAATCACTCCAGTACCTCTGCCAAGAAAACTCCACAGACAGTATGGTTCATGGGGTCACAAAAAGCTGGCCACAACTGAACAACGATACATAGGAGAATATATGCTCGCAAGCTCACAGTTCTGACCTGCCCCTCACACAAGGCAGAATCTTCATCTCTGCCAATAAGGAGGGAGCCCCATACCAACAGACTTTGGGACAGGGGTTATACACCTTAAACTTCCTCCTCTTCACTGGCCCCTCTCCCAGTTACTCTTCAGTTTTCTGGCTGTCCCCTGTGCCTGGAATGCTCTCAATCCTTACCTCCACCTCCTGCATTCCCTGACTTTCTT
The DNA here is from genome assembly GCA_028646575.1 of Pseudocheirus occidentalis. Lineage (NCBI taxonomy): Eukaryota > Metazoa > Chordata > Mammalia > Diprotodontia > Pseudocheiridae > Pseudocheirus > Pseudocheirus occidentalis. The sequence continues at coordinate 166,988,420 of CM053599.1, read as the reverse complement.
CATGTTCCAACTTAAATTCCACCTTCTGCAGAAACCTTTCCAAATCCCCCTTAATTCTAGTGCCTTCCCTCTGGTGATTATTTTCTATTTAACCTGCATATATCTCATTGGTTCTTATTGGTTTGCTTGTCTTTCCTGTTAGACTGTGACCCCCTCTTTTACTTCTCTTTGTATCCCTACTTTAGTACAATGTCTGGTACGCAGTTGGTGCTTAATCAACGTTTAGTGGTTGACTGACTAATTAGGAAGTCAGAATCATAGATTTATAAAAATACAAAGAGTCTTAGACACTATCTAATCCAACTTCTCATTTTATAGAAAGTAAATAGAAGTTGAAATTTAATTTAAATGATTTGTCCAAGGTCAGTCCATTGCCTCTCTGCCAAGAATTTGGAAAAATGCTTCATCATCAGTCTTCTGAAGTCATGATTGGCCATTGCATTGAAGTTCATAAGTCTTTTGAAGTTGTTTCCATTACATTATTATGTGAATTATATAAATTGTTATCCTGAGATTACTGTGGTTTCATCATATTTGCCATTTCTTATGGAATAATATATTATTGAATGTATATGCCATAATTTGTTCAGCCATTAATCAACTGATGGACATCTACTTTTTCCAGGTTTTTTTCTATCACAAAAAAATGTTGCTATAAATATTTTTGTATATATGGCTCCTTTTCCTTTGTCTTTCATCCCTTTGAGACAGATGTAGTCATGGCATCAGTGGGTCAAAAGCACACGCAGTTTAGTAACTGGGGTTATAATTTTAAGTTGCTTTCCAGAAGAGTTGGACCAATTTGCAATTTCATCAACAATGCATCAGTGCACCTGTCCTACTATAGGACAGTCATCTATAATTCTTCAGAGATTGTGGTGTCCTAAGATTCACAACCATATAATATCAGTGGCAAAACAATTGTAAATAAATAAATAAAAATACTAGTTTCTATGCTGAGAAGCAACTTAGGACCATTGAACGTGCTGAACTTTTTTCTAAATACAAACCAACCTGCTCTCTTCTCCCTGTTCCATTCTGGACCCAGCTTACTGTCCAAGTCACCACATCAATGAGTATTCATTTAGCATCTACTATGTGCCATGTACCATGGGGCAGCTGGGTGGTAAAGTGGATAGAGCACTGGGCTGGAATCAGAAGGATATGAGTTCAAATCTAGCCTCGGACATTTAGTAGTTGTGTGACTCTGGGTAAGCCACTTATCCTCTATATGCCTCAGTTTCTCATCTGTAAAATGGGGACACACTGGAGAAGGAAATGGCAAACCGCCCCATTATCTTTGCTGAGAAAAACCCCATGGACTTGTACATGGAGTGCAAAAAGCTGGACATGACTGAATGACTGACCCACATGTACCATTGTGCTAATGATGGGGATACAAATAAAAACAAATATAGCACCTGCCCTCAAGAAGCTCTCAGTCTAATGAGGAAGACAAATTAATATAGGACATTTATACAGGACAAATTGTAAATCATATCAGAAGGAAGAAGAAAACTAGGTGGCACAGTGGATAGAACGCTGGGACTAGAGTCAAGGGGACTCATCTTTCTGAGTTCAAATCTGGCCTCAGACACTTCCTAGCTGTGTGACCCTGGGCAAGACCCTGTTTACCTCAGTTTCCTCATTTGTAAAATGAGCTAGAGAAAAAAATGCAAATCACTCCAGTATCTTTACCAAGAAAACCCCAAATGGGATCTCAACAAGTCAGAAATGACTAAAACAACTCAACAATAAGAAAAATCAGGCGGAAGACACCCAGCATTAAGGGAGATTGGGAATAGCTTCTTGCAAAAGGTAAAGGTTTTATATATAGTGATAGACTAAGCCAGTGAATTTTCTACCCAACTGTAAGCCATCATCTGAATAGCAGGTATGTTTTATCTGTTTAGTTTTCCTTTGTGGATTATTAAGCTGATCCTTTTAAATTATCATGAATCTCATTTAAGAAGCCCTATAATGGTCTGAGCCTTGATGCAGCAAGCATAAAATAACCTGCAAACAGGAGCATGCACAGGGCTTCACCATCCATAGATAGGGAAACCCTCTCTCTTTTGGACTTCACAGAAAACATCTTCCATGACAACAGTAAATACCACAGGTTAGTATACAGGTCTACCTGTTTTACTCCTCATGTTTTTTTGTTCTTTCTTTGTGTTCTCAGTACTTAGCAAAGTTTCTGGAACATAGTAAACACTTAAAAAAGACTTGTTGATGGACTAATAGCAGGAAGGCTGCAGAGACCCTAGATCCATCTAAATAACTAGTCATAAGGGACCTATACGAGTCGACTAGCCCAAAAGAGAATGTGTCTTCAATTTAGCCTTTTTGGATTCCTTAATCCTTTTGGATTCCTCAGCCTCCCCAGCTCCCCAGTACCCTCTATTCTGTACCCTGGATACATAAAGGCTCCTAATATAGTACCCCCCACAGGCCTTCCCTACCTAATAGCGTCCTATGTGACCAACTTTTTTCAATCTTCCCTACATCCAAATTTGTCTGTCCTATGTCTCATAAAATGGAGTTAATAGATTAAGCTGTTGCTGTTACTCTTCTCACATTTGTCCAGAGCCTCTCAACAGGAGCTTTCTGCAATAATGCTCTGACTTAAAGTAATGATTTGAGAAGCAAAATGGTGCAGTGGATAGACTCCTGGGTTTGGCATCAGGAAGGCCTGGGTCTGAATCTTGTCTCAAACACTTAACATCCGTACAACTAACAAGTCCCTTAATGCCTCATGGTCTCAGTTTCTTCATATGCAAGATGAGAAGGCTAGGTTCAGTGACCTTAATGGTACCTTCTAGCTCTACATCTATGATCCTAGAATTTTAGTGGCAGGATATCTCAGCCTAGTGAAGAAGATCTGGGGTACAAGTGTGTGAAAAACCCCAAACATCATTGTAGAGGTAAATGCCTGTTCCACTACAGGATTGCTCTGTCCATACAGAGTTGCACCATTCTTTTACGTGAAATGAACATCTATATGGTGACTTTAAGTCAGCAATGGGACATTTATTTATCCATAAGGTAACCTTTGCAGGGGAAGAGGAAGGGAGGCCATTTGGAGCACAAAATAGCCTCGGTCTCTGGAAACTATGACTAGTGACCTGCTTGAGCAGGTCTATCTCCTTATAAATTCGTAAGGCACTATCATACACTTGAAATGATTGTTTCCTTCCAGAAATTTAGCCTAAAATTCCAGGAGATGTCACCAAGCGAACCACAATGTTTCATAAGCAAAATTACCAGGCTTTCCGTATTTGTTGTTGCACAGACATTTCAATTGTGTCTGACTCTTGTGACCTCATTTAGGGTTTTCTTTGAAAAGGCAGTAGTTTGCTATTTCCTTCTCCAGCTCATTTTACAGATGAGGGAACTGAAGGTCACACAGCTAATAAGCGTCTAAGGGCAGATTTGAACTCAGGAAGAGGAGTCTAGTTTCCTAATCCAGTGCTCTATCCACTGCACTGCCTAGCTTCCCAGGTTACCAGAGGACATATAGAATCATAGAATCATAGATTTAGAACTGGAAGGAATCTGAGAGGCCAAACTCTTCATTTTGCAAATGAGAAAACTGAGACTCAGAAAATGATTTGCCCAGGATCACATGTAGGTAAGTCACAGAGGTGAGATTTGAACCAGTACCTCTGATTCCAAATCCAACATCCATTCCACCAAATCATAAATCAGCACATTTATTCATTTAATTATGCTTTTTCTAGAAATAGGATTTTCTATTAAAACAATAAGGAAGGAACTAATATTAAGATAGTTATGTACTTAAATGAATGTTAAAAATTCTACAAAGAGGCTATATCCAATGTCAAACACTGCCTTCATCTCTCATTCTCTTTATCAGCTACAATCATCTATAGGCTCAGAACTATCTGGACCCTGGGATTATTTCCTGACCTAGTGGAAAATATATAAGTGATCTCTGGCTGAGCTAGAATCTTACCTCAAGATCAGGATTATGTGATAACTCTCTGCTGGCTTCACATTTGACACTCTTGTCTGTCCATTCTAGATCTTGACCAGCTGTAACCTCTAACAATTGTGAGCTCCCTGACCTTTGTCTTGCCTTTGCTTAGATTAGTTTACTCACGTTTCATTATTTAGGCAAACTTTGCTTTGTAAAGCTCTAATGCATTTATTGGGTAGCTAGGTGATACAGTAGAATCAGTTGGGTGGTACTTGGAATCAGAATGACTCATCTTCATAAGATCAAATCTGGCCTCAGACATTTACTACCTATGTGGCCCTGGAAAAGTCACTTCATCCTGTTTACCTCAGTTTTATGTAGAGGACCACAGGCCAGTGGGACTCTGACCCTGATGGCTGAACAAGCCCTCTCAGGTAAAGAACCTACAGATGGGCCTGGATAGGTTCCCCATCCTCAAGGAAAGAGCTCAAACACACAGGTGTGAGGATTATGTCCTCAAGATAAGCATGGCAAATATACCCATGGACCGGGAACAAAGAAGTGCACAATGTCCACAGGGAAAAACAATTAGAAAGTAGATTTTTGGCTCTATAAAGTTTGTTCCTAGAAGAATAACATTGGCTCTCTACTTTCACCATTCTGGGAATTCCATCCCTTTTTTAATGCACCCACTCACAATCTCTGGGTATATGATTCTTTCTTAGCCTTGCTTGGGGATGACAGGGCTCCCACACTTTCTCAGCCCAGCTGCAGAATGGCAGGGCTCCCCACAACTGGCTCCCCACAGTTTCATCATCTATAAAATGAACTGGAGAAGAAAATGGCAAACCACTCCAATATCTTTACCAAGAAAATTCAAATTAGAACCATGAAGAGTCAGACATGACTGAAACAACTGAACAAATGCATTTACTATATAAAGTGTATTATAACTATATTATCTACTAGACTTTAAAGCTTTCCTCATCCCCTCAATTGTATGTGTCTTCCTTCTCAAACTATCTTGTATTTAATTACTTTACATTTACTTATATTTATTCTGCATATATAAATATATGTATGTATTTTGTATATAAATATTTATTTATATTTTTTAAATTTAATTTGAATTTTTTTTTCTTTTTGGAGGGGGAGGGCAGGGCATTTAGGGTTAAGTGACTTGCCCAAGGTCACATGGCTAGTAAGTGTTAGGTGTCTGAGGTTAGATTTGAACTCAGGTCCTCCTGACTCCAGGCCCAGTGCTCTATTCACTGCGCCACCTAGCCACTCTAATCTGCATTATTAACATTTTCTCCATCATCTTCTTAAATCTAGAAAAATTAACAAAACACTAAATCAAGCCCTGATTTGTAGTATTTACCAATGTCAGAGGTGTAAACGCTCCCAATGAAAATATAACAACCAAGCTTCTTCTATTCCCCATCAGAATATAAACTCCTTGATAACAGGGATTGTTCCATTCATTGTATATTCATAATCCACAATATCTGATACATAGTGTATGCTTAATGAATGCTGATGAACTGACTGATTGATTGTTTCCTAGAGGCAACTAAGTGATAAAGTACGTGCATATATGTATATCTTACATCTGATATGTGCACAATTATACAATATATGCATATACATGCACATGAAGAATTTTAGATTGCCTATACTTCCATACCCTTTAACGCATCATGTTGGCCCTGGAGTCAGGAATACTTGAGTTCAAATCTAACATTTACTAGCTGTGTGACCCTGGGCAAGTCACTTAACTTCTGCCTGCCTCATTTTTTTCTATTGTAAACAGGAGGTAATAATTGTATTTACTTTGCAGGGTTGTTGTAAGGATCAGATGAGATCATAGCTGTAAAGCACTTAGCACAGTGCCTAGCTCTGAATAAAAGCTTCTTTTTCTCCCTTCCTTTCTTCTGTACTCATGCCTGAATTCTATAGGTCTCCTTAATAATGCTTTCTGGAGTTTCACTGAAGTTCCTTATCATTTCCTGTCTGCCAACATGCCCAAGTGTCCCAAGCGTGACAAGGAAGTTTATTTTGCTGAATGGGTGACATCCTTGGGGAAGGACTGGCATCACCCCTGCCTGAGGTAAATGCATTGACCTCAGGAGGCCATGCAGAGCATGAAGGGAAGCCGTATTGTAACCATCCTTGCTATGCAGCCATAGTTGGGCCCAAATACTTTGGAAGACGAGATGCTGAAAGTCATACCTTCAAATAAACCCAGTTACTTGGAAGCCTCCTCTTCATCTGTGTGGCTTCCCTTGAACCTATAGCAAATGTCAGCTAGACTTGCTCACTTGTAATCATGTCCCCAATAAACCCTAAACACACTGACTTAAAAAAATACTGCCTTTTGGTCCTGACTTACCTAGTGATCCCAATTCTGCTACGGCCTGCAATCCCATCCTGTTTTGTGGAGGGCATCTCATCCTGGACACAGCTTCTGTTCTGTAGGAGTATCTAAAACCAGAGTACATTGACACATGCAAATATATGGCAGACAAAGATAGACAGTACAAGGCAAAAAAAAGTATAATCCCAAAGGACAGTAAAAAAAAAAATGCTCTTCTATCATCAGTGCCCTTCCAATAAAATGCAAACTCCTAAAGGACAAATGGGAGCAAGAAAATGACTAGACATGTCTGGAAGGGCAAGTTAAAGGATGTTTTGTCTTTGTATCCCTAGACCCAGTACAATGACTTACATTTAGTAGATACTTAATGAATTTTGAATTACTCATTTGAATTGAAAGAGAGCTCAAGGCTGTCCTACTTTTTCAGAAAAAAATAGAATATGACAGCTGGAGAATAGATTGAGAGCTAGAAGGAAATTTCCAAATGAGTAAACTGAGGCCCCTCTGGAAGAAGTGACTTTCTCAAAGACACAGCTATCATCAGCGGCAGAATCAGCAAAAGAATCCAAATTTCTTGATTCTTTAAAGCTGTAAAGGAAAAACTGTAAAATCTCCAGCTTAGATAGTTGGGGTCAGCTAGGGGAAGGATGATTTAGCCTCAGAAAAGAGAAAATAGCTCCCACAGGTAAACAGGCATCTGTAAATATCTAGGTACCATATTGGCTTCATCAGACTCCCGCATCCAGGGAACTGACTTGTCAAAGAAGCTCCAATTGTTTAGATTTTTTTTTTATTTCTCTCATACCTTTCCTATTTGAATTTCTATTTTCTGATTAAAGATTAGGTCTGTCCTTCTTAAGAAGAAAAGGGAACCTAAATGTGTTGAGACAAGGAACAAAAACAAAGGGGACATACTGAAACATTTTGATTCCCTCAGTGACTCAGTTTCCCAGAGGGTATGAATACATAGTGGATAAATAAGAGTGTTTGCCTTCTTAGTGGTTGTTGGGGGAGAGGACCATTGGAGGAATTTGGAACTTGGCTGTCAGATTCCTGACAGACCGGCTGCTCACTGGGCATGATAAATAGAACTCCTCCAAGGACAGAAAATGACAGAAAGAGGGAGGGGGAATAATCCCCCTAACTCTCAAGTCACCCAAACAGAAACCACTCCTCTCCCCTCTCTCATTCCCGTGTACTGAGTGTAGCATAGCTGTCATATTAGACTCTACCCAAAGATGCAGAACTAGACTCTACATGTGACTAAATCCCTCCCTAGTGAAAGATTGGATGCTCAGAGATGCACGTCCAGTCTTTCATCTCTCATATCTTAAGAGTGAAAGTTTTGGGGGTATAAGCCTTTTTTTAATTCCCTAAGTGGCCTTTCCCCAGGAGAGGCTGTTTGGATCTGTTCATTCATTGGTTGTATTTACATAATGCACATAAGGGACTCTGTAGTTAGAAAGCATCATTATAAACTAAGAGCCAGCAGACTTAGGTCCAAGACAGGAATTTGTCACTCACCAGAGGTGAGGCATTAGGCAAATCTCTTACCCTTTGGATCTCGTTTCATCAACTGTAAGATGGAGATAATTCTTGCATTACTTACTCCACGGGGTTGTGAGGATTAAGCTAACTAATTATGCAAAAGTACTTCATAAACTCTAAAGCTCTATGTAAATATACATTATGCTTCAGTCATTCACTTTTATTCATTTGTTGACTCAACCAATAAGTATTTATTGAGTACAACTCTATAGAATGCACTAGCAGCATTTGAGGACACAGAGTCGCCTCATCAATCCAAACTGATTTAATAACAATAATTAGAAGGTGCTAGGTGGCACAGTGGAGAGAGCTCTTTGAAATCTAGACTCAGATACTGTGTGACCTTGAGCAAGTCATTTAACCTTTCTTTTACTCAGTTTTCTCATCTGTAAAATGGGGATAATAACAGCACCTGCCTCCCAGAGTTGTTGTAAAGATCAAAGCAGGGGCAGGTAGGTGGTGCAGTGAATAGAGCACCTGCCCTGGAGTCAGGAGGACCTGAGTTCAAATCCGACCTCAGACACTTGACATTTCCAGCATTCACTGCCCATGTGACTTTGAGCAAATCACTCAACCTCTCTGTGTCTCAGTCTCCTCATTGAGGGCCAGGTCAGATGACTTCTAAGGTCCCTTTTAACTCTCAGTCTATGATCCTGTGTGTCAATGTGCACATTGAGGAGCAAAGGCTTCAATATGCACTATCACAACACCAGGAAATCTCTAAACCAGCACTAGATTGTATTTAAAATTCTTTGTTAATAGTGCTTATCCTATTATAATTTGTGACGGTCAGATTTATTTTAGTGTTATATACATGTATATTATGTGTTATATGTAGTATATACACATGTGCACATGCAGACACTTAGATTGTTTCTACTTCCAAACTCTTAAGTATATTTGATTCCCTGAGTGACTCAATTTCCCAGAGGGAATGAGTACATACTGGATAAATATGGGAGTTTGCCTTCTTTGTGATTGGTGGGGAGAGGACCAACGGAGACATTTGGAACTTGGCTGTCAGATTCCTGACAGACAAACTGCTCACTGGGTATTATAAATAGAACTCTTTTAACTTCCAGTTCCTTTACCACATCAAGTGTTGGCCCTGGAGTCAGGAAGATCTGAATTCAAATCCAGCCTCAAACACTTAGCTATATGACCCTACTCAAGTCATTTAATCTCTGTCTCCTCAACCATAAAATGGGACTAATAATAATAATAAACACCTACTTCACAAGTATATTGAGAGCATAAAATGCAGTAAAATTTGCAAATTGCTTGATGCAGTGCCTGGCACATAGTAGGTGAGAACATTTGGTTCCTTGCATTCCTATCTACTTCTCTCCATTAAAGTCTTCCTCCGATACCTTTTTGAGGTACAGAGGTAATGCTGAGACCCCAAAGGAATGCAGCCAGAAGAATACAACTTTCAAAAGCTCCTACTAAGCTGAAAAGGTCTTGAGGAATCATCTAGTGATGGGCTTCATGCCTGTTGTTTGAAGACAAGTCCGTGTACCTCATTAACAGCCCTCTGGCCACAGCAACTCAAGAAGACCATCCACTAAAGCATGGAAGGATTCAGTCAGTGCTAATGTAGGGAGTAATCGCACTCATGAACTCATGTCTTTTTGAAAACTGAACTGTGAGCTTGTCCTCATAGCATCCCTACAGAAAGGAAACAATAGTTATGTTCAGGTCCGTGTTACAATTTGGGCAATCTGTTATTCTCATTCATGTCTCTGAGCCCCTGATGTCTCTTTGTACCAAGACAATCCAAATGACACAGGATGTATCCAAAGCCAAGACATTTAATAAAAACATAAAGGCAAGGTAGTGAATGATCTCAGTATGCATTCCCAAATAGTCGCCACCCCGAATGTCTCTTAGGAGTTAGCCTTGAATCCCAACTCTCCTTTTTGTCTCCCCAGCACAGTGGGAGAAGGAGGTAGAAATTCCATTGAAAAGTATCCAAGAAGCACAAGCAGAAGGCTCTACCTGGTTACTTACCTTTCCATCTTGCCACAGCAGCCTTGAGAGCTTTGACATCTGGATACACAGCCTCTAAAGAGCATTGTTGCTCTTGGTACTATAACAGTAGTCCTGTTGCCACCTCTCAAGAACATGCTCCTCATCTCTGCTGTCTCTGGAATTTATATTCAATTGACCAGCACAGGGTGAATTCAGCTTCCATTTTTCCTCATCTTTCCTGACTTCTCAGTTGTAATGCCTGTGTCTAGCAACACCGTCACAAGACTCTTCTTTTTTAAAACTGTGCTCACTGGAAGTTTGCTGACCTGGAATCAGGAAGACCTAGTTTCAAATCAGGTTCAAATTTATCTCAAATAATTACTAGTTGTATCTCCCTGGGAAAATCACTTAATGTCTCTGAGCCTCAGCTATCTCATATCTAAAAATGGAAAAATCATACCACCTACCTCACAGGATTGAAACAATGTACAGAAAGAAATTTTACCAACCTGAAAGTACAATATAAATATGGCATTATTATAATTGCCTGAAGTTAAATAGATAAATTGATGATGGTAGAAATGGTACCCAAACACTGGTCTCTTAACTCCTACCTAGTACAATTCTGGTTTTGCTATACTACATTCCACTTTTTTTTACTCACCCACCACCATTAGATTTTCCAACTGGGAAAGTGAAACCTAAATAAGTTAGATGATTATGGTCACAAACTGAGTTAATGACGTACCCTTCTTCCAAAAAGATGCCACCATTTTATGGCAGATGCCTGGGGAAACATTGTCTTGGAGAATATGAAGATTATCTAGTTTGGGACTCTGAATAAATTTACCCAGAGTATTGCCCAGAGCAGGGAACTGATCCTCTTGACCTTGTTTCTTATGAGCTGCTCAGTGCCCATCTGTTTGCTGAGCACAGTTGAAGCTAACCTAGTTCCTTCAAAACCTCCCTAGGCCTCTATCTACAGAATAAGGGCATAAGAAGTTTTTCTTCCTCTCACCACTTTACAGAGAACTATAGGACCATTCTTAAATGGGGCCAAGCAGTAAGTATAGAGGTTTAGTTTCCCATAGACAAAGTTGGGGAGAAAGCAGAAAGGTACCTACCCTGTCCAGGTGACAGGAATGCACACCCCCGAGGCATATGAGTAGACATTTGACAGAAGGGAGAGAAAGCAAGAATGCTGGGGGAGTCCACACAAAACCCCGTCAAAAACATGGAATAAAGTACATATAAGACAAGGTGACTGAGATGTCATATTAACTTAAATGAACCTGTGATCTCATTGGCTTAGGGGTTCTCTCTTTCCATCAGTTCATCAGTCAGTCAGCAAGCATTTAACTGCTTCCCATGGACCTGGCACAGTGCCAAGTACAAAGGATATTCTTTTTGTTTTGTTTTTGTTTTTGCTTTTTGGAGGGGAGAAGGCAGGACAATTGGGGTTAAGTGACTTGCCCAAGGTCACACGGCTAGTGTGTCAAGTGTCCAAGGCTGGATTTGAACTCTGGTCCTCCTGACTCCAGGGCCAGTACTCTATTCACTGAGCCACCTAGCCACCCTCAAGGAATATTTTTTAAATAAAAAATAAAACAGTCCCATGTTCTCAAGGAGCTCATAGTCCAATGAGAATCACCAAATGAGACAGCAAAGGGTTCATGGATGCATTTCAGAAACCTGACTGAAGAAAGCAAAACCAAAACCAAAACCAAGTATTTATTAAGAAACTACCATGCTCTAGGCATTATGCCAAGTGCTTTACAAATATCTCATTTGATCCTGACAACAACCCTGGGAAGTAGGTGCCCTCGTTATTCCCATTTTACGGATGAGGAAAGGGAAGTAGACAGTTGCCCAGAGTCACACCACTAGTGGGTGTCTGCATCTGGATTTGAACTTGGGACTTCCTACCTTCAGGGTAGCACTCTGTCCAGTGTTACCCAACTGCTAAGAGTGAGAGAAAAGGAAGTGAAGGTACTGATTAAAGTTCTTGTTCTCTCAGTCAGCTTTCTCAAGAAATTTATTCATGAAGGGGCATGCCTATCCAAACCTCTCCACACTTTATCATTTTGCCCAATGCTTGTCCATAGCCTTCTGTTAATCCTTCATAAAGGAGTCACCCAAAGCGCTGGAGCTCTTATTCTGGGTTTTTTAATATTTAAAGCTACCAGGGCAGGCTGTCAGCTGTCTCTCTGTTAGCACTCATTCTCACCACATGCTCAATCGACCTCCTTTGCTGTTCATTTATGTCTTTAATGACATCTTTTATAAATGCCATTTCTTGCACATAAACCTACTATGGGTGGAGATACAATGGTGGATGAATGCACAGATAAGAAAGTAGGCTATGAGGAAAGGGGGATTACAACACAATTTCAGCAGAGATAGGTTAACTATCAGCTACTACCTTCCCCCATACAGCCTGTATGAACCACCTACAGGGAATTCTGGGACTGGTAATCTGACCTAGTCATTTAACTCCAATTCAATTTGTTGTTAAGATTCTAAGCAGGTCCCACAACTAGAATGCTTAAAGGGCCACATGAAACAAAGATCTTCTTGCCCGTAGTGTTGGAAACCTTCCCTTTAATATCTTCTCGTGTGTCATCAAGGTATCAGTCTGCCCTTTGAGATCTGGGTCTCCTCCTCTTAGGATTATCCAGGACTTTTCCAAATTTATGAGGATAATAGGAATCTGTGCAGCAACCACTGTTTGCTTCTCTCTTTGTTCACAAGGAAGAATCAGGGAGCTGGCCTCAGTCAGTGATTTAGGAGACGCATGATCCCTGACTAGAATGGATCCCAACCTGGGCTCATTCTGTCCTTATCTCAGACTATCACTCTGAGGTACCTCGAATGCCGACTTCATTAATTCTATACCCAAAGAAAAAGTACCCCTTACCTCAAGACTGTTAAAGTCAAGCTCATTCCCTGCCTCTCAATCCCTCCCCCCAATCTTTGTCGTGACACCTCAGGCTCTCCAGGCTAGAGTGAAGAAGTAGTCAAGGCCATAAGGGGATCTCCTTCTTTCTTAAAGGAGGGGCTGCTACCCAAATTTTTTCTCAGAAGAGCCACAGGGTTTCTTGAGTAAAATTTTGAAGTGGTTCAAGTTCGATACCTAGTACTGTTCCCTCTAGCTGCCCAAAGTTCACCTTCCCCCATACTAACCTGTCCAGACTTCCCCTGCTTCAGTGTTCCACACCCTAAAAATGTCTCCCTTTCTTTCCATAATTAAAACTCTCTAAGGGTTAGGAAAAAGACATCTGATTAATAATACGCCCTGGCCTCCCATAAAACTCCTTGTGAAGGGCTGAATTACAAGGAGCTGTAAATTTTTAAAGCGTTTTCTTGCCCAGCTCTGTTCCTGTTCTCTCCCTGTAATAGTCCAAGGGAAAAAAACCCTCTCCGATCCCTCTGCTCTTAGATCTGCCTCATTTTCTTCCTAACCTGCCTAACACTCTCTCTACTTTTCTTTTTGCCTTTTTGGAGGTGGGATGCAGGGCAGTTAGGGTTAAGTGACTTGCCCAAGGTCACACAGCTAGTAAGTGTTAAGTGTCTAAGGCCCCATTTGAACTCAGGCCCTCCTGACTCCAGGGCCAGTGCTCTTTGCACTGTACCACCTAGCTGCCCCCTTCCTTCTACTCTTTTTAGAAGCTCCGGTGTTCCATGTTTAAACAGCTATGACCTTTCTCCTCAATCCCCAGACTCCTTCCTTATCTATAGATAAGGATAAATAAGATCACAGACATAGAGCTGAAAGCTACTTTAAAGGTCATTTTATGAATAATGGAACTGAGGTCTCAAGATAGAAAACCTGGGTGAGAAGCTTCCTTCTCTCTCCATCATGCCCATGACCACCACATGCACTGACAACCTGCCAAGTAATGGAGACCCAGACATCTCATCCATAGACTAAAAGTAACAGGAGTTTAGAACAACCTGAGGGTTCTAGGAATGAGTGGACTTACCAAATGACCTTGGTCCCAGGGTTGTTTTCCCCAACTTGCTACCCTGGGAAATCAAGCCTGTGCTGGGGTGAGCCCCATCAAGCCAAGGAAATGAAAGTAGCATTTCTCTTAAAGTTGTTTGTTTCTAGAACTGTCGTTCAATCTACACAATATCCCACTGACGATAAAACTAAATCTAGAGGTGGGATATAGAAGAGAAAGGAAACCATGCCCAAAATACCCTTTGGAGGACTTAATGGTTAGGGGGCCCAATGAAGTGCAGAGAAGTGCTCTCAGCTGAGACTCTGGGCATTCATTTATTCTCCCTTTTGTGGGTAGAGTCACAGCCTCCCTTGCTCACTGCATGGTGAAGAGAGTAATGAGCTCTGGCCTCCCAGAGAGCTGTCGGGTACAATTTCCATCTCCCTCAGTTTCCTTCAGACATCAAGAATTTTCTGCTGCCCTAGGGAAAACCTCATCTCTCGTTTGTATAGAATGGATTGCCCAGACCTGGTTAATGAGCCGGATTCTTCTAGATGATAATTGACTCCCAGGGCAGGAAGAAAGTATATTTGATTTTAGGTCAATGGTTCGACTGGTAAGGGTGGCTCCAGAGTACTTAATGAACCAACAAATGCCATGACCACTGCTATGTGGGGCAATTAGCTGCCAGGGTCATTAACCAAGGTCACTAACAAGAATCATAGATTTAGAGTTGGATGAGAAATTAGGCCTCAACTACTGTAACTCCCACATTCTACAGAAAAGTAAACTGAGGCTGTAAGAGGTGATACATCTTACTCACAATCATATAAGTAGGAAGCAAGAGAGCCAAGGTGAGAACACTCTGATTCCAGATTCAGTGCCCTTTCCACTGCACCATGACAAGTATGATATATTTCAGTGGTATATCTTTCCACAAGGTCCCAACTCTGTTGCCCATAGTGGGCAATGAGTTCCCTCAGGCAAAACTGTCTTCTGTATATGGTCTGTACTTCTAACCCTAGCCAACCATCTTCCACATGGATGCCATTGGTCACCAAGGGATCAGGGCAAGAGTGTCAGGATAACTCAGTACAAGTCCAGTTCTCTCTGCAACTCTCCTGCACCCTTCGTTTTGAATGGCTGATTTTCCCATAGTACCAAGTGCCTCATCCAAAGGTTATAACAAAACATGACTAACTTGATTATGGACTAACTCAGAAAGATGTTAAATCCATGTTACCTAGAGGAGGTTGGGCCTAGAGTCAATGAACTGAGGTGACCCTGTCCCTCAAGGATACAGAATATTCTGCCTTCCACTTAGTGCATCTTTGAGTAACTGTTGAAGCGTCCTGCCATGGAAGACACTCATCATGATTAAGACTGAGTTGAATCCAGGACACACAC
Organism: Pseudocheirus occidentalis; assembly: GCA_028646575.1. NCBI lineage: Eukaryota > Metazoa > Chordata > Mammalia > Diprotodontia > Pseudocheiridae > Pseudocheirus > Pseudocheirus occidentalis. Next base: position 166,973,230 of record CM053599.1, on the reverse strand, counting down.
ACACACACACACACACACACACACACACACAAGACCAAGAATGTCTGGCTTAAAATAGTAGGGCTGAAAACAGGGATGTGCTAGAGCACATTTATTAGCATAATAAATAAATAATGAGAATAATAGGTATATATTGGAATGAATATAACAAAATATAATATAAAAATAAACAAGAAAAACTATTAACATAAATTGTTAAATTTTCTTTTTTTAATTAAAGTTTATGTTTATTTTGGGGTTACAACATTCATTTCCATAAGATTTTGAGTTACAAATTTTCTCCTTGTCTTTCCCCTACCCACCACCCCAAAACAGTGATCCCACTGAATACCCCCTCCTCCATTCTGCTCTCCCCTATATCGTCTCCCAACCCCCCTCTGACTTTCCAGTAGGGCAAGATGGATCTCAATACCCCAGTCCTTGTATATCTTATTTCCCAGTTGCATGTAAAAAAATTTATATATATTTTAAAACATTTGATTTTAAACCTTTGAATTACAGATTCTTTCCCTTCTTCCCTTGTGACCCACCCCCGCTGAGAAGATAAGCAATTCAATATAGGTTGTACATGTGTAGTTACACAAAACATTTCCATGATAGATATATTGTGAAAGACTGACTATATTTCTCTCCATCCTATTCCACCTCCTACTTGTTCTATTTTCTACTTTGACCCTGTTCCTTTTCAAAAGTGTATGCTTCTAACTACCCTCCCCCCAAATCTGCTCTCCCTTCTATCATCCCCCATCTTATCCCCTTCCCCCTACTTTCCTGGGGTAAGATCTAAGTAGGGTAGGGTAAGGTAGGGTAAGATACCCAATTTAGTGTGTATGTTATTCCCTCCTTAAGCCAAATTCAATGAGAGTAAGATTGATTCATTCCCTTTTGCTTTCCTGTTTTTTCCCTCCATTGTAACATTGTAACTCTTGCCTCTTTTATATAATGTAATTTTTTCTCTCCCTGTCTCCTCTCATTATATTCCTTTCTCACCTCTTTACTTTTAAAATATCATCCCTTTCTATTCAAATGATCCTGTGCCTTCTATGTATGCCTGCATACATATAAACACACACTCAGATATGTATTCATATGCACATATACCCTCCTATATAGGCATATATATGTATGTATACATATATATACATTTATATTCCCTTCAACTATCTTCATACTGAGAAAAGTTTCATAAGTTACAATGATTGTTTTTCCATGTAGGCATGTAAATAGTTCAACTTTGATAAGTTCCTTATGATTTCTTTTCCCTGTTTACCTTCTCATGCTTCTCTTGCTTCTTGTATTTGAGTCAGATTTTCTGTTCAGCTCTGGTTTTATCATCACAAATGCTTGAAAGTCCTATATTTCATTGAATGACCATATTTTCCCCTGAAACATTATAGTCAGTTTTGCTGGGTAGGTGATTCTTGGTTTTAGTCCTAGCTCCTTTGACCTCCAGAATATCATATTCCAAGTCCTTCAATCCTTTAATGTAGAAATTGTTAGATCTTGTGTTATCCTGATTGTATTTCCACAATATTCAAATTCTTTCTTCTTGGCTGTTTGTAATATTTTTCTCCTTGAATTGTTAGATTTTCAAGGTGAGCATATACATCTTGGAAACTAGCAATTGCTGCAAATTAGGAATTTTTTAATAATTTCTAGACTCAAGAAAATAATAGAGAAAATAGCAATAGTTCAGGTTAAACTTAGTAAAAATATTTTTTCTAGAATGCCAGTACTGAACGTTTACCTGCATACCACTTGCTGAAAGTGACCCCAATGATCACTTAACCCATCACCGTCATTTAACAGATGAGCAACTAAGACCAGATTGTGGCAATGACTTCCCCAAGTACATGAAGCAAGTTAATAACTCAAGGCACATGGCTTGTTAATAGTCAATGAGCTGTATCATGTACCTAAGAGAAAATTAGAGCACTCTTTAGATAGTAAACTCCCAGAGGGCAGGGGCTCTCTATAAAATATTCTTGATTTCCACTTCTGGGAGCCAAGATAACAGATTAAGAAGTAAGTCATTCTCACCATCTCTTATTGACCTCTGAAAGCCCAGATAATATTGCCCCAGGAAAAATCCTAGAACAGCTTAGCCAACAGAAAGATAGGCTGCAGCAGTTTTGTATCCCAGAAAGCTTGGGGGTTTAACAGGAAAGGTCCCTCTTGCTATGGGGAAGGAGGAACAGTATAGGACAGGAGGCACCCCAGCAAGCCAGTAGCAAACCCCACCTCAGTAAACCAGAGGGAGATCCTAAGCCCCATGGTGGTGGAGCAGTTATGTACCAACACCAGGACCCCACCAAGTGCCTCAGTAGAGGCAGGAGAAGCAGTAGACACCAGTTTAGAAAACCACTCCATGCACCCAGCAACCAAATCTCCCAGTGCTTCAGCGCAACTCCAGGAAGCATAACTCCTGGAGGTACAGCCCCAGGCCATCAGAAATTCTCCAGCAGTCAAATACTTGAGTGCAAAGCCTGGGTAAGCAGGCATCCCCCAGGGTTGAGACTTCCCATCCTCACTCTGAGAGCTCCAGTGTTCCTAACCCCAGCTTAGTAAAGATAAACGTCCAGAGCCCTACAGCCTACAGCTGCCAGCACCTGAGGACTTAGCACACAAAGCCAGTGACCAGGTCCCAGGCTCCCAGCACAAGAAGCTTGGGTCAGTGTCCCATGTGCTCCGTCAGGAGAGCTCAACTTTAAAAGTCAGGAAATAGGAAAACACCATGAGTAAAAAGCAGAAAAGGATAATGGCCATAGATTCCTATTATGGGGACAGGGAAGATTAAGGTGCAAATTCCAGAGAGGACAATGTTATCAATATACACATATCTGTAACCTCAGTGGCGAATATGAATTGGTCTCAAGCCCAAAAAACCACCTTGAAAGAGCTCAAGAAGGATTTTTAAAGTCAAATAAGAGAGGGAGAGGAAAAAAAATGGGAAAAGAAATGAAAGGTATGTGAAAGTCAATAGCTTGGAAAAGGAAGGACAAAAATTGACTGTAGAAAACAAGTCCTGAAAAAAATACAATTGGCAAAATGGAGAAAGGAACCACAGATTGGCTGAAGAGAAGAATTCCTTAAAAAGCAAAATGGACCAAATGAAAAAGGAGATACAAAATTTAATAGAAAACAATTCATTAAAAATTAGAATTGGGCAAGAGGAAGCTAATGATTCTATGACATATCAAGAATCAGTTAAACAGAAAAAAAAAGAATGAAAAAGTAGAAGAAAGTGTAAAATCCCTCATTGGTAAAACAGTTGACCTGGGAAATAGTTCCAGGAGAGACAAATTCAATATGGTACTAGAAATGTTAGCCTTAGCAATAAGAGAAGAAAAAGAAATTGAAGGAATTAGAATGGGCTAAGAAGAAACAAAGCTATCACTCTTTCAGGATGATATGATGGTATACTTAGAGAATCAAGTAAAAACTACTTGAAATAATAAACAAATTTAAACCCACATAAATCATCAGCATTTCTACATATTACTAACAGAGCCCAACAGCAAGACATAGAAAGAAAAATTCCATTTAAAGTTACTGTAGACATTATAAAATATTTGGGAGTCTACATGCCAAAAACAAACCTAGGAACTAAATGAACACAATTACAAAATACTTTTCACACAAATAAATTCAGATCTAGATAATTGGAAAAATATCAGTTACTCATGGGCAGACCAAGCTAATATATTAAAAATGACAATTCTACCCAAAGTAATTTACTTATTCAGTGCCATACTAATCAATCAACAACCAAAATATTATTTTATAGGGCTAGAAAAAAACAATAGCAAAATTCATCTCAGAGAACAGCAGGTCTAGAATATCAAGGGAATTAATGAAAAGAAACACAAGGGAAGGTGACCTAGCTGTACCAGATCTTAAATGGTACTATAAAGGAACAATCATCCAAACAACTTGATGCTGGCTAAAAAATAGAGACATATGTCAGTGGAATAGGTTAAGTATGCAAGCTATAACAGTCATTGACTATTCTATCTACTACTACTACAAATCTACTATTTGATAAATCCAAAGACTCCAGCTTCTGGGATAAGAACTCACTATTTAACAAAAACTACTGAGAAAACTAGAAAATAGTATGGCAGAAACTAGGCAGAGACCAACATCTTACAACCTTTACCACAATAAAGTCAAAATGGGTACATGATTTAGATAAAAAGACTGATAATATAAGCAAACTAGGAGAACAAGGAATGATTTACCTGTCAGCTCTATGAAGAAGGAAAGAATTTATGACCAAATAAGAGATAGAGAACATTATGAGATACAAAATGAATGGTTTTGATTACATTAAATTGAAGAGGTTTTGCACAAACAAAGCCAACATAACCAAGATTAGAAGGGAAGCAGAAATTTGGGAAACAATTTTACAGTCAGGGTTTCTGATAAAGGCCTCATTTCTGAAATATATAGAGAACTGAGTCAAATTTGTAAGAATACATGTCATTTTCCAACTGATATATGGTCAAAGGATATGAGCAGCCTATTTTCAGAGGAAGAAATTAAAACTGTCTATAGTCATTTGAAAAAATGTTCTGAATCACTATTGATCAGAGAAATGCAAATCAAAATTACTCTGAGGTACTACATCATACCCATCAGATTGATTAATGTGACAAAACAGGAAAATTCTAAATATTGGAGAAGACATGGGAAAATTGAAACACTAATACACTGAATACATGTGAAGTTGCCAACTTATTCAACCATTCTGGAGAGCAATTTGAAACTATGCCCAAAGAGCTATAAAAATGTGCACACTCTTTGACCCAGAAATACCACTTCTAGGTCTATATTCCAAAAAGATCATAAAAATGGGAAAAAGGCCCACATATACAAAAATATTTATAGCAGCCCTTTTTGTGGTGGCAAAGAATTGGAAATTGAGGAGATGTCCATCAATCGGGGAATGGCTAAACAAATTGTGGTATATGAATGTAATGGAATACTATTGTGCTATAAGAAATGAGAAGCAAGCGGATCTCAGAAAAACCTGGAAAGACTTAAATTAACTGATGTTAAGTGAAATGAGCAGAACCAGGAGAACACTGTACACAGTAGCAGCCACACTGTGTGAAGACTGAATTTGATAGACTTAGCAATGCAAGGATCTAAGACAACTCCAAAAGACTCATGATGGAATGTGCTGCCCATATCTAGAGAAAGAACTTTGGCATCTGAATGCAGATGGAAGTATACTATTTGCTCTCCTTTTCTTTTGTTGTTTCATTTTATTTCATCTTTCTTGTGGTTCCTCCAATAAGTTCTAATTCTTCTTTACATCATGACTAATGTGAAAATAGGTTTAATATGAATGTACAAGTAGTGTTTAAATCAGATTGCAGCCCATCTTGGGGAGGGGCAGGCAAGGGAGAGGGAGAAAATTTTAAACTCAAAATCTTACGGAATTGAATGCTAAAAACTAAAAATAAATAAATTGTATTTAAAAATTTGGGGGGTGGCTATGTGGCACAGTGAATAGAGCACTGGCTCTGGAGTCAGGAGGATCTGAGTTCAAATATGACCTCAGACACTTAACACTTACTAGCCATGTGACCTTGGGCAAGTCACTTAACCCCAATTGCCCTGCCCTCCCCCCTCCAAAAAAGGCAAAAAAAAATTTTTTCTAAAATTCTTTCTTTTACAACCCACTTGTAACAATGTCATACATGAAAAGCAGCCTTAGCACAATAAGGAGACATAATCTGCCAAAGTGAACTTTATTCCAAGTCCCAATTCTACAAACTCCCTACGCTGCTTGCTGGGGGAACTGGACAGGAACCACAGTTGGACTCCAGAGTCTCCCACTTAAAGTTTTCCTTCAGTCCCTACACTGAGTCAGGCCACTTACTATACTGGAAGAAGGGGGTAAAATTGGACCTTGCCCAGGAAGCAGCTGGTGAGCGCTGCACTCCAGAAGACTGCTGAACCTCTGACGAAGGAGGCAGAAAAGGCAATGATGATGAGAAAGCCTGGGATCAGGTAAGCGCTGCTGGATGAAGTCATGTATATTAAAATTTGGAGGGGAAAAAATGACTAGCAATAAGCACCACAGAAGAGGTTTAATCTGACCTTCTAATTAACTCCCTTCCTATCTCCTTCCCTCTTGCTTAATTTCCTTTAGCCCTCAATTTCAGGCTGCCCTTTACTTCAGATTTTATTCTCTAAGTGAAGCAGCAGGGCTGGATTTTTGTGTCCTTTAATCCTTCTTTTGCCTACATGCCTACTTCAATTTAAAGAAAATTTTAATGGAAGAAAAAAAAGTCTGACCGTTCAATTTTTCTGGGAAAGACAGTGCATCTAAAAAACTACATTATTTAGAAAAAAACCAATCCATTCCATTATGATTGAGCTATGCTCCTTTCCTGTTAGATCAATAGGACTGTGTTGTAGGTTATTCCATATGGCTTCATTCATTGCCAAGATCTTCAGTTCTGCCCCAACCACCCTGAAAACAGGGAGTCAGCATGCTCTATGAATGGTTCCTGTTTTCCCAAGATGACTTCCCAAACCAAATTAGTGCTTACTGATTTATTTATTCGAGGCAATGATGTCTAATACAGAACAGAAACATTGCCTATATGTCTGACAGTCACACTGGGGCTACCCAGCATTGAGTAATGAATGGGTTCTTTTCCCTCACCTAAACTGTCAAGGAAAGTTTCCCTGCTGTTGAGACGGGAGCAGAGGTGAGGAAAGTTCCAGTTCCATATTATACCTGCCAGATACCTGATGGGAGGAAGGAACACTTTCCAAAAACCTGTGTTGATTGTGAAAGGAGGAAGAGAAGGAAGGAAAGAGAAAGGGGGAAGAGCAGAGAATGCTGACCAGCCTACTTCTTTTCTCATCTTTCTACAGAGGCAATTTACTTCTCTATGTTTTCCTACTTCAACAAATCTGATGCAGAAATCAATTTCTAAGTACTTAAAGTCCCATGGTGACAAACAAGAAGAGAAAGTAAAGGCACTATTAGGGAAAAAAGAGGAAGAGGAGGAAGTGAGTAGGAAAAGTAAGGACAAAATCCATGTCTCTCAGACTCAAATTCTGAGTAGTTTGTCAAACCCCCTCCTCTCCTGTAATGTTAATGAAATAGGAAGATTTCCCTGCCCCCCCATCAATAGACCTATGTGCCCAGCTGTGATACATCCTGAATTACATAGAGCCCATCCAATTGGGAGGAATTTGCTTAAAGAGAAGCTTGCTTAGGGGAGGCTTGTAGGAAGGCTTTCATACCTTTTGATACTAATATAATTAGACACTGAGTCACCAGGGTTGTGATGTGTTCTGACTCTGAGAAGTATATAAATATTGAGTTGGTATTTTGCTCTGGGGCTTTGCTTATGAGAAGGACTTTTTGATTTCCTGGTCAAGACTCAGCAGCAGTATGTTCAGACCCCCAAATGCTCATATGTAAAGGCTCTCTTGATCCAGTGGTGTATGTAAATTGCATAGCAATCTTGCTTTGATTCAGGCAGGCAGAGCCCTGTCTGTTGGTCTTTATGCTAATTTCTCTGCTTGTATTTTCTTTGACATTCAGGGTGCTGACCTTTCCCCAGAACTAGTGAATGTAGGATTCTAAGTTCCTTTTTGAACAGTCTTTCCTAGAAAAGCAGATCAAAGAAATTGTGCTAGCAGCCCATCCTGGGTATGCAAGGGTGCTTGCTATTACATCTCCTTTTCCTTAAATCCTCACCATTTCAACTATTGGTAAAATGGCAAATTTCTGAGTTGAATTTTAGTTTTGGGGATGATTGTTTCTTGGTTTAATCATGATTTGAAGGAATTGGGTGAGTCAGAGATGATGCCACTTACTTTGGGCATGTCTTTTAGAGCGAAGTATGGCACCCCCTTTCTTTAGTGGTCCCTGAATCTTTTAAGTCAAGACAACAAACATTTATTCAGTACCTGTTGTGTTCTGGGCATTGTGCCAAGCTCCAGTAATACAGAAAAAAGGCAAAAAGTATTCTCCATTTTCAAGGAGCTAAATTTAATAGGCAAGACACCATGTCCCTGCCTAAAAGCAGCCTTACTCTAATGCCAAGCCACCACCTCAATCCTCCCCTCTCCTTCTTGGTCCTATAGGAAAATATTGAGCTCCTGAGAGCCCTTAAGAGAATCATCTCACCTTGCTAAGGGAAACTTTGTGTCAAGAGGTTTTTGTTACCGGTTTTAAAGTATTTACTGTTTGAATACTTCAAAAGATCTTGTATTTCATCAGTATGAGTATTCCCTCCACCTATGCAAATAGAAAGCCCTCCATGGCTTAAAAAAATGTAGTCTCCCATCAGTCATTCTGGTGATGTGTCTCTTTGCATTCAGTTAGGCTAGTCCCAAATACCCTTGAAAAGATTGGCTTTGAGGTCCCTCTAGTTTAGAAGAGTCTTCTGGAACTTGCATTCCTCTGACCTAGCCTTTAAAGACCCAAGGTCACCTCTGTGTCAGGGACAAGGCATCAGAGGAGGATTTTAGGAAGGATACCGTTTGAATGGAAGAATGATAATAAGTAATAATAAAGTCCATGGAGCGTTATACTTAAAAGAATGGTAGAAGGATAATAACTTGTTCTCAGGTTGTTTCTACCTGAAACTCACCAAATAAAATGAGAATGAGTTAAAAAAAAAATAATAACAAAATCAGAGGGACCTTAAGAAAGAAAGTCTAGCCCGGTTCCTAATTAACTCACTCAGTTGCTCAATGACGTTTCTTTCATTGTTTGTATCCTCACTACAGGGCAGCTGGGTGCACAATGGATAGAGTGCCAAGTCTGAAGTCAGGAAAGTTCATCTTCTTGGGTTCAGATCTAGCCTCAGACACTTACTGGCTGTGTGACCCTGTGCAAGTCACAATTTGCCTCAGTTTCTTCATCTGTACAATTAGCTGGAAAAGGAAATGGCAAACCACTCCAGCATCTTTGCCCAAATGGGGTCACCAAGAGTCAATTGACTGAACAACAACCAAGCCCCCACTATATTCTTCCATTTACATAGGGGCTGAAAGCCTAACAGGCTTATTGTGAGACATTTACACGTGATAAAGAAAAGAATTCAAGTCATGTAAGTGGGGGACAGTGACCTTACCTCCTTTAATTATCTTTTGTGAAGGTTTGTTGTTATTCAGTCATATCCAACTCTCCATTTGGACTTTTCTTGAGAAGGACACTGGAATGCTTTGCCAGCGCCTTCTCCAGCTGATTTTACAGATGAAGAAACAGAGACACATGGGGTTGAGTGACTTGCCCAGGATTACACCACTAGTAAGTGTCTGCGGCCAGATTTGAACTCAGGTCTTCCTAACTCCATGCCCAACACTCTATTGACTACACCACCTAGCTGCCTCTTGCCCAAAGTTACATAGGTTATAAATTTTATGATCAGAATTTGAACCCAGGTTCTCTGATCACAAATACAGGATTTATATGATAGTAAAATAGTATGTATATATATATATATATAATTATATAAATATGTTATGTAGAAATATATATTTATATGATAGTAAAATAGTATTATTAATATCATCTCTGTGTCTCAGTTTCTTGAAATAAAGGGTTGGACTAAATAATATTTAAGGGCCCTATCAACTCTAAATCTATAAGGTAAGGGAAAGGATGAGCATTGATTAAATAGGACGGAACAGATCCAGAAGGGAAGAAAAAGGCTAAATGACTAAGGTTTTATAGATGTCTTTAGGATGATTCAACCAAAAAATTTTTTTCTGTTTCCCACATTTTGATAAAACATCATTGTGTAATACTAGGAACTAGCAAGGCAACAAGGCAGAGCCGATAAAGGCCTGGCCTTGAAGTCAAGGAAATACAGGTTCAAGACTGATCTCTTGATCCTGTGCAAGTTGCCTAACACTGAGGGCAAAACACATCTCATATTCTTAGCAGAGAGAGTAAAGCGGTGAAATGAGGCATATATTTTCAAAAATAGCCATAGTGTTGATTTGTTTTGATTGATTAGGCTTACCTGTTATAAAGGAAACTACAAGGCAGCAAAGAATCACTGAGAAGTGACACTGAGGTCAAAAAAAGAAAACTATAACTTATATTTCTTAAACAAGTCAGTGCTTCTCAGGAAACTCCCTAACACTTTAAGTTGTAGAAGAGTTGTAGATCTATCTTGGTTTCTTAAAAAATGAGAAAATTGGCTCCAGTATGCTGAGGACACAATGCAAATGTGCCGCAGTGAATGTGGTGTATAAGCCCAGAGAGTGAGTCAATCTCCCAAAGTATACCCAAGTCTCTCTAAGCCAAGGGTTGTATGCAGCTCTCTGATTTTCCAAGTGCTTTCATGTGCATTATCTCATTAAATGATTAAATTCCTTCTACAAGAAGATGAGGGACATTTGAGGCTGGCTCTGGAAAGAGGATACGTTGGATTTGCTTTATTAAAGGGATTTCAGATTGTGTAGTTCTCTAAGACAGCTGTGCATGTTGCTTCTCAAAATGAATGTGCCAACACTTGGTGTCTGAGCCAGGATGGATCTGGAATCCTTGGGGAGGCTGCATGTCCAGCTCATTCTTCTTGAGACCAGAGATGAACTGAGGCTTATTTAAATCAACACTACCACCCCAAAGCCAGTGTTGATGGGAACACACTAATTTAGCTTGAACCTAAACCCTTAACACATAACTGTCTCTTAACATAACTTTGTCTCCTCTTGGGTTGAAGAACTGGACACATGAGTCCTATGTTCAATTTCTCCTTTCTTGCAGCCAAATTTCTTTTAAGGCCACATTCTGTTCATTAACATGGTGAAATTAAGGTAAGGAAGTATCCTCTTTCTCTCCCTCATTTCTGCTCTGAATGGGCAGGAATATTTCCCAGTGAATTTCAGCTCAGTTCATTGGAGCTAGACTCAGAGTGTGTCTTGGGCCTTGCTGAGCTGTCGAGGGCAAGCATGACATAGTAAATAAAGGGCTGGCCTTGGAGGCAGGAAAATCACCTTCCAAGGAAGTCCAAGACTTTTCCTCTAATCCATGCCAGCTGTGTGGTCCTATGTAAGTCACTTAACATTGAAGGTGAAATGTGCCATCTTCCTCTCAACAAAGACGGAATGAACCAAATGTGTGAAACAAGATCTACATTTTGAAACATGACCAGTGTGTTGATTTGGTTTTTCGCTTGACTAGACTTATTTGTTATAAAGAACATTCTGTGAGATGAAGTGGTCGTTGGAAGGTGATTTTTATTGCGGTTGTTATGTTGTTGAGGAACCCCTGTCTGCTTTGATCTACTGGAGAAGGAAACAGCAAATTACTCCAGTATGTTTGCCAAGAAGATTCCATGGATGTTATGGTCCATGGCATCACTAAGAGTCTGATTGAGCATGACATGACTAAGCAACGAAACAATAAGACTTATTTGTTAGAAGGAAGATTCTATTAGTAGATTTGTTGTCTCATTTCAGTCATGTTCAACTCTTCATAACCCCATTTGAGGTTTTCTTGGCAAAGATATTGTAGGAATTTGTCATTTCCAGATGAGGAAACTAAGGCAAACAGGGTTAAGTGACTTGATCAGGGTCACACAGCTGATAAGGATCTGAGGCAGGATTTGAAGATGATTCCTGATTCCAGGCCCAGTGTTCTCTCCACTGCACCTCCTCGCTGTTATTGGAAAAAGGGGTAGTCATTACAGAAAGAAGAATCAAACCTGACAGAGAAAGACAGAGAGAGACAAGAAACAGACAGACAGACAGACAGAGAACCTCAGGCTTCTCTTCTCTGGATGAGCAATACAAGCCAAACTAAACCCAGAACTCTGCTTTGATGTACCATTTTATGCCACTCTCTAATTCTCTGAAATACTGGAATTTGCATATGAGATCAGACTAGATGATTACATTCAGCGCAATCTAAGCATGCATCAAAGATTCTTACAAATACTTTCCTAAAGTCTATCTCCCAAAAGAAAAAAATCTCTCCCCCCAAGTAAAGAGTTTGGGCAAAAATTCAAAATGCAATGTATCTCCATATCTGCCATATCACCAGATTTCTAGCAGCAATAGATGGCTAAATTCGGTTTAGACATAATTTCCTAACAAATATACCAGTCATCAAAATCATAAAGATTAAAATAGCAACAATATAATGCATTTTGCTCTGCACAATAGGCATTTTCCTGAAATGTTGGACATAACCTGAATTTTTTCATATAATAACTAATAATAAAGTAAATAATATCTAGTAATTCATTCCCCAAAGAAATCCTCAAGTGTATCTTTTTTTCTAAAAGTGAAGAACTATTTTTAATGCAACCACTTCTTAATTTACCTGCATTATAATTTCAGATTTGTGTCTAGTCCTTTAGTAATCAAGTATCAGCTATGTACTAGGCACCATACTAGGTTCTTGAGACACAAAGAGAGAACAGAACGGTCCTTAGCCTCAAGGAACTTTAGGCTACTGGACAGAAACATTGTGTACATATGCAAATTGACATAAAATGTATGCAGTTTCCAAGGGAGAGGGGAGCATCAGTCTTTTGAATTTGCCATGAGTTTTGTTAACACTAGAAAAGTAGTGCCAGAAGGAACAAATGGAAGGGCAGGGAAGGGTGGGATAAAGACACTGAAGGAATAGATCTAACCTAGATGGATTTGAGGGAATGGGAAGTGGTGATCAGGGAAGGGAGCTTTGGTTTAAGAAGCTTACGATTTGAAGGCACAGATTCTGAGTAGAGTAATAGGGCAGTAGATGGCCTCACCCTTCACAGTAATAAAAGTAATGTTGGCTTGAGTTTTGGTCCCTAAAGTAAGAAAGTAAAAAGAGATGGGGCAGGAGAATAAATCCTATCTGGTGGTACAGGATCAGTGGAGTACTGGAGCCATAATGATCTAGACAGCATAGAGGAGAGAGCCATGCTTGAGATACTCATCCTCAGTTAGCAAGTTTCCTTAAAGCAGAGAAAATTTGTACCTTCCACATTTATGGCACAAAGGGATTATAACTGGAAAGGGATATCTTTTACTAAATAAAGTGTTTGCACAAAGGGGTTATAACTAGCCAAAGGATTCCCAGCCAGATAGTTAACAGCATTTTGGAACTGGAAGAAGCCTTAGATGTTATCCAGCCCAACTCCTTCACTCTTCAGATGAAAAAATTGAACCCTAGAGAAGTTAAGTGACTTGCCCAAGGTCATGTGGGTGATAAGCATCAGAGGTGAGCTTTGACTTCAGATTCCCCTATATCACACCCCTACCTTCTGAGGATAAGCATTCTTTTCCCTAGCCACACTTTCTAATCCTTTGATCCTAAAGTAGGGATTTCCGACTAGTAGATCAGAATCTTTGAGATTCAGAGCTCAAACATACAGACTTCCAAGGTAACTAAAGTGGTCACATTTCCTGGCCCACAATTCCTAGGAAGAAGAGAGGCAAGCCATCAGGCATCCCATGATTCCAGGTTGGCTTACCTGTTGCACACAGGGAATCACTTCAACCCTTCCCTTCTCTCCTTGACCCTCCTCTGGCCCTGAACTTCACTGGCAGCACTATCTCCTTGTACCAGGTAACTACCAAGCCCAACCTGAGTGATCTAAAACTTTTGGAAAAATGAATACCTTCCCATCACAAAAAGTTAGAGATCTCTCTCTGAAGGCAATACATTCAAGTTCTACATTTACAAGGTAATACATTCGAAGTAAAACATTCAAGTTTTCTAACAGAAATCCATTGAAGGTACTAGCTTACAAGCTAATAGGAAAACATGGTATAATAAATATAATGTAATATGAAAAACAAAGAACTCTGAAAAACGGAAAAACTCAGATGAATGAAATAACCAATCAGAATTCCAGAGGATTCATGATGAAGCAAGTCACACAGAAGTGATAGACTCAATATGCAGAATGAGACTTACATTTTTTTTGACATGTCCAATGTGGGAGTTTGATTTGCCTGTGCATACTTACCACACCAATTTTGCTTTTCTTTTCTTTTTTTGTAATCAGGAGGAAGAGGATAGAAAAAAGAGAGGAGAAGAAAATGGAGTGAAGAAAAAAAGTTCCCACACTTCCCTCTCCTCCAAAAAAATGAGACAAGAACAGAAGGAAACACAAACAAGCAGGGCACCTTTTAAAAGTTACATGTTGAATTTATTAAATATTTTTAAAGAAAATCAAGCTCTACAAAATGGGAATTCATAACTCTGTATAATTTTCTCCCGTTCCACATTGCATATGAAAATGATCATTTTATATAGTGTTTGTAAAGTTCAAAATTATAAAAATAAAAATAAAAAATGTTTTTTCAAGTTACTTCATTTCTCCAAGCCTTAATTTTTCATTTGTAAAAATGAAAGTAATATTTGCATGGTCAATTTTGAAGGGTTGTTTTGAAGAAAGCATTTTGCAAATCTTATACCCTGAAGGAATATAACTTATGACCCTATCCTGATAGCAAGAGAAAATGGAAAGAGGCCAAGCTTAAGGCTAAATGTAAAATGAACCAACTGCTGAAGAAGATTCTAAGACCAAGAGACAGCCTCTGTGATTGTTCCAAATGTTATTAATCGCCTAGCTGGGCATCTCTAGTTTACCTTTTCCATGCCTCAATCTCTTCTTCAAAGTAGAGGCCATATCCACTTACTTCATTTGTTACATTGGCCATAATATTTACGTTGTTTCCCTTGTTCCAAAGTATCCAGAGAAGAAAGGGTAGAGCTCCTTACTCAGAACCTTTAAGAGTAGAGTGACCAGTCATTGCTCTACAATGCCCCCTGTTGGATAGGAATAGGGAACGGATCTGTGATTTCATAAATATAGGGAAGTCCTGAATGAAGACATTTTTCCCAATGTAGGTCAGCAACTTCTTTGCAGTATATAGTTATAGAGTATTACATAGAGCACCAAAAGATTAAGTGACTCACCCAGGATCTCATGGCCTACATACAGTCTCTCTCAGAAGTAAGACTTGAACCAAGGTCTTCCAGCTCACATGGCTTAGATGAGCTGAAACTCCCCAAATCCCTTCTAGTGAAATGGAAGACTACCTGGCCTTACCATCTGTCCTGCAGCTGAACTTTCTTTTATCTGTTGTCTCTCCCAATTACAGCATGAGCTCCTTGTAAGCAGTAGCTGTCTTACCTTTTCTTTTTGTATCCCCAGGTCTTGGAACATAATGAGTCCTTAATAAAAGCTCTCTCATTGATTAATTCCTGGATCCCAGAACAACTCTCCTTCCACTGTGGCACACTGCCTCTTAACACCCATAACCCCAATCCTGAGATGCTATCAAGAGCAACAGGTAGGCTCTCTGGTCCAACCCACATCTGAAAATAACGATCTCATCTTCACACCTGACATAGGGTCACTCAGCTTCGCTTTGAAGAGCTCCACTGAGGGGAAATCAGCACTGCCTCCTGAGGCAGCCCTTTCCACTTTGGGATGACTCTCTCTTGTTAAATTTTTCTTTATGCCAAATCTAAATTTATCTCTCACCTATTTCTACCCACTGTTCCTAGTTCTGTCCTCTGGGATCATGCAGAAAAAACTTTATTCGGCTTGTTCTGATCATTGTTGCCACCATTCCTAAGCATCCCACATACAATGTTACCCAGCTCCATGCTAAGATAAACATACTTGCCGGATAAGAAGCAGAGACTTTACTCCTCTCAGGGAAGAAAGCAGGCCCTCCAGGATCTAGCCAGGGCTGCCCAAGATCTGTTTGCTTGGCTTTGGTTCAAGGAATGAGTCAGCAGTGCTTCAACCCAGAAATGCTTACAATGTTGAACTTTATTAAAATCCACATTTAGGCTACAGAGAAGACAAGAACATCAGGCATTTATATGGACATCGATTTTTTAAGCCTGTTTTTATTTATTATTCCTGTTCCCAAACTGGAGGAAAGGGGGAAGGGGAGATTGCTTTTAATTTGGATCTTTCTCATATATAAATATTCCTCTTCATATAAATATAGACATATATGTTTATATATGTATATATATACACTTGTGTATATATACATATATGCATACATATATATATATACACACACTTGTGGTATACGTATGTGTAGATGAACCAAAACTCCATTTCCATTTCTTCCTGAGTACATTCTTCAAATCTATCTCCCCTAATTAGACTTTCTAAAAAAATCTCCTTCTCTGCAATGAAAGCTCTAAATGCATTAACTGTCCTATTGGCCTTGAAATGCCAATAGCATTTCCTTTCTGCTGACCACCCCAAGTCATGAGGCTACTTGTTCCTGGGTAGGGACCCTTCGTGACATAATCTATTGGGTACATTAAGTAATGTTCTATAGTATTAAGAGGAAGACAGAAAGTAAAACTTCATCAGTAAGCATCCTAATTACATCTTCCCAAATTATGCCTTCTCATCATTAATATCTTTCTTGGTAAGACAGTTTCAGAGGAAAGAATCAAGATGGTTAAACTAATCCCATCCTAACCAGTCATGCCCGCACTTATCTCCAGCAACAGTGAGCACTGCTGGGAGAAATCTCATCAAATGTATTGGTGTATCTATAGTACCTCTACTCACCACCACCCCCATGGGACCCCAGGGGGCCTTGACTGAGGTCTGTATGCCCACAAAAATAATGTTGCCAGGATCCAAGCTGAATGAAATGATATGAAAGGGATGGTGGAGCTCTAAGGAGCAGATATGTGTCTCAGTGGTTAGAGTGCTAGGCATAGCCTCAGGAAGACTCATCTTCCTGAGTACAGATCTGGCCTCAGATGCTTCCTAGCTGTGTGACCTTGGGCAAGCCTCTTAACCCTGTTTGCCTCAGTTTCCTCATCTGCAAAGTGAGCTGGAGAAGGAAATAGTAAACCGCTCCAGTAGCTTTGCCAAGAAAACCCCAAATGGGGCCATGAAGAGACAGACATGACTAAAACAACAGGTCTAAGAAATCAAGACATTCAGTGAGGGGAAATCAGCAATGATTTGACCATTCTTGGACAGTCTAGATAGACCATTCCATTCTTGGACAACCCTGATTCTTAGGAAGTCTTTCTATACTCCAAGTCTTTCCAACTTTCCAACTTCTGTGCATTGGTCCTAGTTCTGTCCTTGAGGGCCAAGCAGAGCCAAACTAATTCCTCTTCCACGTGACAGTCTTACAGATAATTAAGACTGCTATAATTCTCCCTGTCAGTCTTCTTTTCTTCAGGTTAAATATTCCCACTTCCTCCAACTAGTCCTTGTCTGGCATGAACTCAAGGCTACCCTCCTATGCTCTATCTTCAAATCATTAGGGTTCTAAATAAAATGTGGTGCCCAGAACTAACTGTAGTACTCAGATGTGGTCTAACTAGGACAGAATACAATGGAACTGAGTATTCATGATGAAACAGTTCACCTCTCTCCTGTATTTCAGGGTACAAATTTAGACATATTTTTGGACAAGGTCAAAGTGAAAAGTGGTTTTGTTTCACTGCACATATTTATTATAATATCTATTTGTTTTTTCTTTCTTTTTCAAGGAGAAATGGGAGGGAGAAAAATAGATTTTTGTTAATTGAAAAAATAAATTGAAAGATGGGTAAAAAAAAAAGAGTGGGGATTATCACACCACTAATCTTAGGCACTAAACCTAATTCTTCCACCTCCAGTCCCATCCCTGTGCTCTTAAAGGCAGGTTAACAAGCATTCATTCTGCATACCTCTAGACTGGCTACCTGATTGGAATATACTGCCAGCTATGTGACCTAAGGCAAATCATTTTTTCTCATCTGGAATATATGGGGATTATACCAACTGATCATTTGATTTTACTAATAAGACTAACACCATAGATTTTGTTTAACATAAAGTACTTAGATTCCAGACATAAATACCTCAGTTGCAAAGAAACAGACTCCTCCAAAGTTTGGTCAGTCATCTTGTAAATGCATGCTGCTATTCATAAGAGAGACCAAGTGACAGAATGGACAACTGAGGCCAGATCCAACTCCTACCATCTGTAAAAATAATTTAAAGTCATGGCTTATGAGTTGAGTCATAAATGGTATGTTTATATAAGAAGGATAGCAAACATCTGAGTTTGGTATTAGAAGTAAGTTTAAAATTCAGGTCTACTAACTTCTGGGCCAATATTCTCCCCATTAGATCAGGTTCTTTATTCATCCTTCTGCTTTTTTTTTCCCAGGAAAGAGTAATAAGAAGGTAGGGGAGTTGATGACACATTAAAAAATAATGGAGCAGGTAGGTGGCACTGTGGATAAAGCACTAGCCCTGGAATCAGGAGGATCTGACTTCAAATGTGGCCTCAGATACTTACTAACTGTGTGACCCTGGGCAAGTCACTTAACCTTGATTACCTCCCAAAAAAAAAGGAAAAAAAGAAAAAAATAATGATTAGATGTTTCTCCTATAGAAAGAATCTAAGCCTCTTGAGAGCAGGAACTGTTTTGTTCTCATCTTTGTCCCTCCAGCATGTGGCACAGTGCCCAATATATAGTAGGCACTTACTAAATGCTTGTTGATAAATCCTTTTTAAACACCAGGAAGATTTCTGTCCCGTTTTTCTCATGACAAGTCCATCCACTATCCAATTTTCAGGACAAGAGAGAAATCACAAAGACCTTCTTTTACAGATTTTGAAACTGAGACCCAAAGAAAGTGACTTTTTTAAGGTCACATTGGCGGTAAGTAGAAAAGGCAAGGTTTTAACTGAGGTTCTCTGACTCCAAATCCACTGCTCTTTCCATTATAAATATTAAGTGCCAAAATACAAACATTAGGCAATCTGGGGTCTTTGGAGCCCAAAATTCCAGTGTGCGTGTGTGTGTGCATGTGCGTGTGTGTGTGCGTGTGCAAATAGTGCCTCTAGAGCAATGGCACCACCTAGTGTCTGGTTCTCCCCATTACAGAGCAGCCCTACAAAATACTAACCAACTGTTCTTTAAATCAAGAAATTATTATTGTATACCCACTATCTGTAAGGCAACCAGCCAGTCACCAAGGAGGCAAAGACACACACATACACACACGTGTGGGTGTGTACATGTACATGTGTGTGCATATGTGTGCACATATATGTATATACATGTGCGTATATACACATACACATACTATGGAGTTCCTCATCCTCAAAGAAAGAAGAGATCTGCATGTCCTTTAGAACATGCAATTAAGAAAAGATTAAAGGACAAATATTGTTCTCGTTATCTTTGGAGGGGAGAAGGCAGGGCAGCTGGGGTTAAGTGATTTGCCCAAGAACAAACAGCTAGTAAGTGTTAAGTGTCTGAGTCTGGATTTGAACTCAGGTCCTCCTGATTCCAGGGCCAGGTGTTCTTTTCATTGTGACACCTAGCCAGCCTGTATTTGGGGTTTTCTTGGCAAAGATACTGCAACTCATTTTATAGATGAGGAAACTGAGGCAAACAGTGTTAGGTGACTTACCCAGGATCACACAGCCAGTAAGTGACCAAATTTGATCTCAGTAGGATGTCTTCCTGACTCCAGGTCTCCCACTTTGTGCACTATGGCGCCACCTAGCGGCCTGCCTGGCCTGGTCTACTAAATAGAAAGCACCACTATACTTCACTATATGGGAATAATACTTTCTTTCATGGTGTGTCTTTGGTGCCTCGTGCAGTCCCTTGCTCACTATAAGTGCAGAATAAATATTATTGTTGAATTAAATTCACAGAGTGCTCTAAGGTTCAACAAATCACTTCCTTCATAACAATAACAATTATCCTATCATAACAATGATAGGAAGATATATCCTTAATCTCTGTGACACGCCACCTCTCTGACACCCAGAAGTCTCATCTGGAACAAGCTGCACGCATCTGGGGTGACTGATTCAGATGGAAACAGTCAATGAAATGCACTTCACTCCTCTCAGAATGTCCTGTGTGCTGTATGATGCTCTATTGTGTCCGTCAAGTTTGCCTCACTATTTTTCTTTACTATAAGAGAAGATTCAATAAAAATCATATTAGCCAATGGCTATGGTATTTTTAAAGGCATAAATAAAAAAGACTAATTTTTTTAAAAAGATGAAACTTCAAATTTTAGAGCTTGATGTCCAAATGCCATTTTTTAAAAGTGATTTATCACAGAAACATGAAGAAGAATTCTTTTAGATCCAGGAGAGCGCCCGCAGCGTAAACTCTGGAAGAACCACATGGGATGGAGGGGTTCCCCTTGCTTCTGTTTTATTCAGTCATAACTGACTTTTCATGACCCCATTTGGAACTTTCTTGGCAAAGATACCGGAGTGATTTGCTGTTGCCTAGCTTATTTTATAGATGAGTAGACTGAGGCAAACAGGGTTAAGTGACTGGCCTGGAGAAGCATTTGAGGTCAAATTTGAACTCATGAAGATGAGTTCTCCTGACTCCAGGCCCAGCACTGTATCCATTGAGGTACCTAGTTGCCCCTTTCTTTGCTTGTTTTTCTTAGTTCTATTTAGTACCTTTTGCAAAAATGCACCCACTAGTTCTACAGGATAAATTGTAAAGAACTTCCAAAAGACAAGTAAGAATTCTGACCATTCTTCGGGAGAATGAACTTAAGAGAATGGAAGGAAGAAAGAGCAGAGAGCTCTCCCAAGCAGAATTAGAAAAATGCAGCAACAGGAGAGAAGAGAAGAGAGAATTAGGCCTGGCTTGTTTGTGTTTTTTGTATCCACAGCTCTGTGCTGCCCCTCTGGTACCAGTCAGAGGTCTGTACTGTCTATCAGGTGTCCAGCCTCGTAAGGATTTTGTACAACACATATATTTCCAAAGAATCTGGGGAAGAAACGTCTTTCCTTGGTCACTTGGGGTAAAGCTTAACTATGCTTTAAGATGGCATTCTTGAATCTTACAGAAGTTACATGGGCTTCTTTCTTGTTTTTAATCCCCATTTTTTGTTTAAATCCTCAAAAGCCCAAAGAACTTATTGTGCTAGTTCTTGTTTGTTTCATGCTTACAAAACTCTTCTATTTTCTAACAATTTAATAGCTAACATTTATATAGCACCTACATTTTGCAGAGCACTTTATACATATTATCTCATAAAATCCTCATAATAGCCCTCTGAGGAAGGTGCTAGTATTATCCTCATGTTACAGATGAGGAAATTGTGCCTAAAAGAAGTTAAGTGACTTGGACAGGGTCACAACTAGCAAGTGTCTAAAGTAGGATTCAAACTCAGGTCTTCCTGAAAGTAAGTCTAACACTATCCACTCTGCTGACTAATGGAAAGTAGCCTCAGCTATCAGCTAGAGAAGACTTCATGCAGAAGATGAGGTTTGAGCTGAATCTTAAAGGAGGCCAAAGAAACTAAGAGAAAGAGGTGAGACATGGGGGACAGCCAATGCAAAGAAATGTCACATGTTGGGAACCAGTGGGCTCTGTAGCTCGATAGTAGAGTGTGTGGAGGCTCAAATGAGTCAATATTGGTAAAGTGTTTTGCAAATCTGAAAACTAAATAAATGCTAGTGATCGCTACTGTTATTCTGTACATGTATATATGTGTATATATTTTATGTATATTTGTATATACTGCATATAAATATATATTTACTCAACCAACTTCATCCTTATACACACATACATATATGTTTATGTATGTGTAAGGTGTGTAATTGTGTACAAATATATAAACCTATATAATATATACATTTATATATAAGTACATACTTTTGTATATAAGTATACACTTCTCATTCATGTTTTTGAGTTGTTTGGTTGTAAATGACTATGACCCCATTTGGAGTATTTTTGGCAAAAATACTGGAGTGGTTTGCCATTTCCTTCCCCAGATCATTTTATAGATGGGGAAACTGAGGCAACCCAGGATAAGAAATTTGTCCAGGGTCACACTGCTAATATCTGAGGCCATATTTCACCTCAGAGATCCTCTTCCTGACTCCAGGCATAGGACACTGCGCTCTTTGGCGCCACCTAGCAGCCTTATTCAAGACCATCTTTCAAAAGTCATTCTAGTTCTTCAAAGATGGGTTCAGGGCTCTCTTATTAAAACCTTCTAGGATACCCTCCATCTATTTTACTATTCTGTCCTTCTTCAGGCATTTCCAGGGCTGATTGATCTCAGTTCCGTCTCCTTTACTCCTTGGCCTGTATTATACTTACTGTCAGTTCTACTATAACACCTGTTTTGAAAATGCAAATTTGTTCCAATTTGATTGATATGTTAAGGAACAATTTGTGTATTATTTGAATTTTTCATTTGCTTATGCAAAATTCATCTTTGAGAAGCAGTGAGAATGCAGAAAACGGAGCCGCTTTATAATAACCCAAAAGCTACAATGTTACTGATGTCCATTTTCACAAGCAAATTTTGAGTGTTAAAGGGCCATATTTATTGTATATTTATAAATATATAATAATATCTCATATATAATATGATACATAATACATAAATATGAGGTTTGTTGAATAAATATATTTTAATATATATGCAATTATACACATAAAATATATATAATATATATACTAGATACATACAGAGTAACTAATAATATTAACTTTTATGTTGTTTTCAGATTTGCAAAACACTTTACCAGTGTCAACTCATTTGACCCTCCATACATAATAAATTGTACATATGTTTATACATACACAAAATACACTTTACTCTTCTCAGTGGAGAGCTCATGTATATAGAAATATACATGTAAGAAAGAGGTTGGTTGAGTAAATAAGCCAAGTCAGCCCACTACACTGAAGGTATTTAATGAGGTGGAAACGTCTCAAACCAATAGATCAAACACTTAAACAAAGTGAGAAGAAAGCCTATGATCAATTCAAACGAAGAATGTTTGAATTGGCTAAGGCAACTTGGTTACAACCTAATTTGAAACCAATACAAAATCATAAATGGGAGAAAGAGAAATTATGCCATAAAAGGACTAAGTTGCAATAGAGAAGAGACATATCATGGACTGTCATTAATCCTACAGTCTCAGGACAGAAGGTTCCAGCTTTTGCCACCAGTTATTCCCATCTCTTCAAGGACTGAAGTAAATGTCAAAAAAAGGTCTGTTCATTAAACTCCATCCCCCTCCCCTCCTGGTGCCTGTCTATCAACAGACATGGTGATATACTTTGCTGTTAGATTTTTGGCAATCTGTATATATATACACACACTCCCAGCTCTACATTCTCTGATTCTGGGTTGCAGAATAAAGTTGGGGATGACTTGTCTGAACAACAAAGAAACTGAAGTTTCTTCTCCTTCCTGTATCCTTAGGTATCTGGTGCCACCTTCTGGAAGAAAGATTTCAATAACTGAGCTGAATCTAAGTTTTTATTGATCCATGTATCCATTGAACAAGTATCTATTTATTGGGTCCTTCCCATGTTCTCAGCATTGTACTGTAGGGAATGGAAGATAAAGATTTAATTCTTGTCCCTATAAGATAAAGAACTTAAAGTCTAGTTGGGGAAACAAGTTTTATAAACTCACTAGCTTAGGGGGAAGAGAGAAGGGACCAGTATCTAGAAAAAATCTTGTTGTTAGACTTCTGTGTGTGTTGCATACCCTCCAGTCCAGTAAGCTCTTGGAGGGCAGGCACAGCTTCCTTTTTTGCCCAAAGCACTGTACCTTGCACATAGTAGAACATTTTTTGAATAGAATTAAGAGCAATCTACTGTTGTTGTTGCTGTTAGGTCATGTCCAACTCTTCATGACCCCTTGGGCCCTTCTATCCTACACTGCCTCTCAAAGTCTGTCCAAGACCTTGTTCACAGCCTCACATTATCTATCCATTTCATCCTCTGCTGTCCCCTTCTCCTTTTGCCTTCAAACTTTCCTGACATCAGGGTCTTTTCCAATGAGTTTTTTCTTCCAATTATGTGGCCAAAGTATTTGTTCTTCCAATGAATGAATAATTCCAATAACTAATTTCTTTAAGTGTTTACTAGTTTGATCTCCTTGGTGTCTAAGGGACTCTCAAAAGTCTTCTCCAGAACCACAATTCCAAAGTGCAGATGCTCAAGACGTTATATAAATATGAGCAGCCGCTCAATAGGGTTGTTTTGAGAAAAGTGCTCTGTAAACCTTAATATAACTTTAATTATATTAAGTACTTAATAGCACTTGACATTAGCAATCAACCTACAAGCACTTATTAGGCATCTATCAGACTCTAGGGACACAAAGACAGAAGCAGAATAGAAACATATAACTCTGAATCTGTGGTAGCGGGATTGTTTGTATGTTGTTGCTTGTGTGTTTCTGTTATGTTTGTGCAATCTGTATTTTTGTGAAATATGTGTGTTTGTGTTTGTTTTTCTTCTGCATAAGGAAGATTCATCTTGACAGCAGGCTGAAGGGTGGATTGAATGAAAAGGATGGTAGAAATCAAAAGACCTTTGAGAGGGTATTTTACAATAAGGCATGTAAAGCATGCTCTGCCCTAGTGAGGGGCTTCCACTGGGCTTGTAGCATTGGAAATAGAGATAAGAACCAAACTGGATTTGGTGCTTGATTGGATCAGAAAGGAGAAGAAACAGAAAAACTAAGAGATAACACCAAGCTTTGAAAAATGGGAGACTGGGAGAATGGTGATTCCATTAATAGAAACAATGAAGTCAAAAGAAGGAAGAAGAGTACATGGAAAGACACCATTTGCTTGTGGTATGGGCATGGGTAAATCACTTTACCCCTATGAGCCTCAGTTTCCTCTGCTGTAAAATGAGGGAGTTGGATGATTTTTTTAGGTCCCTTCCTTCTCTAAAGTTGTGTGATCCTATGACTCTATTGGCACATGTTGCTCTGACCCTTTTGTGTCTTGGGAATAGATCATTATAGTTTAACCCCCTTGAGAGGGTTTAAACTGATACCCTGAAAGGATTAGGTAGCTAAGGAGTCTTTTTTCCTTGCCATCAGCTCTAATCCTCACCAACCTTGTTCTCCATGTTTCTAGAGACCCAGTGATTACCTCTATCCTAGTTCTATTTAACTACTTCATATCAGACTAGTTTTTTTAAAATATTTACTTCAAAAACATGACAAGAGCATATCTATAGAAATACTCCCCAACATAGGGGCATAATCAGCCCTATAAAATCCCCAGGTCTCTGAGGGTGGGGGGAAGTAAAGGAAATTAGGCTCACAATTTAGCCTAATTCTTACATAGCTTTAGTCCCACCAAGCTCAAGTCAAAAAACAGTAGAGTTGATTTCTGCTGGCTGGAGGGCTCTCAGGGTACCACTGCTAGACTGCCTATAACATCCAGCCTAGATTACTAGACTTTCAGATTCCTATGGTTAGTGTTCCCAGGACAGATTAGAGATTCCACTCCATGTACTAAGAACAGAAAGAAAAAAAAAGAAAATGAAAAGACCAAGGAAACAGGCCCATTCCTCAATTGGGGTGAGGTGGAGGAAGGAAGGAAACCCTAGGACCATACCCTTAACCATATAGTCTCACCCGCTGTGAATAAAGGAATTACTTTCACCATCAGTCACTGATGCAGAAAAAAATCACCACCCACTGCTGAGTCAGGCAGTTTTAAAGAAAATGTCAGTTCCAACTATGCAACCAGTGAAGAAAAGGCTACTGTCAACCTTGCGGCAGTATTTCCATATTTACTTCAGTCATCCAGTCTCCCAAAAATAGTCCCTAATTTCTGTCCCATGGGTAACACCATTTTAGGGGGGCCAGATGTCCACCAAACTTCCCACCACCACCAATTAGACTCTCTCCCTGTTTGGAAATTGTGTTTTCTTGAGCAAAGAGGCAGGTGTGCACATTGTCCATGCCCCCAAACCAGAATATTCTTCTACAGTTTCTAAGCAGGCATTTCTATCATTCTTTCACTTGCTTCCCCAGGGTCATATCAAAAAGAGTCTCAAAACAGTCAATATGACAAAGTTTTACACAGTTTCACACATACAAGCAAAATTACAATTATTCCTAAGTAGGAAGTTTTATAGATTCAATAAATATTTCACAAAACTTACCAAAGATTAGTGTTTGCTTCTTCTTGTTGCTGAGTTATTTTACAGTTATTTTGGACTCTTTGTGATCCCATTTTGGGGTATTCTTGGCAAGGATCCTAGAGTGCTTTTTACAAATGAGGAAACTGAGGCAAATAGGGTTAAGTGACTTGCCCAGGGCCACAGTTAGTAAGTAGCTAAGGCCAGATTTGAACTCAGGAAGATGTGTCTTCCTGACTCCAGGCCCAGCATTCTATCCACTTCACCCTCTATTTGCTTAGTATTTAGCAAGTGTTTGACTCAGGGCTCAGATAGTCTTCCTTAATCCACAAGCAAAAAGCAAAGGAAAAAAAATCAAGGAAAAGAAAATAGATTTCCTGCGGTGGAAGGAAAACCAATTCATACAGGGATTTCTGGATCACCTAGAGATCTCCAGACAAGGATATAGATCAACTAGTTGCCATCCCTCATTCTTAAATTAAAAAGAAAAAACTGCCCAAGGTAAAAAACTGTTCCATGATACTCTCAGCACATTAAGAGATCAAGCTAGGGTTTGGACAAAATTTTCTACATGTCCTTTTCATACAAGACACACCAAAATTTCTCTAGGGATCCTTATAAGTAATCTTGGAAATCCAGGCAAATGCCCCTGGGTCCTAATTCCAAAGGGCACTCAAAATTTCCCCAATGGATCCCTGCCACTGAAAAAATAATCCAAATGGAATAAACTTAGGTTAAAAAAATAGCAAAGCAAACAAAAAAGTTTTAAAAACAAAAAGGGAAAGGAAGCACCTCTTCTCTGTTAGCAGTTTCTGTAATATTTGAATTAATTCTTCTGTGAATATTTGACAGATTTAGTTTATAAATTTGTTTGATCTTAGAGTTTATTTTTTTCCTTTTGGGGAGCCCATTTACAATTTATTCAATTTTCTGATAATGAATTTATTTAAATTTTCTATTTCTTTCTGTCTTGATCTGAGTATAATTTTCTTAAAATGTATTTATTTCCTCACTTATTAATTTCACTTTTTCAATATTGCTATAGGCAATTTGGCTTTTTCTCCTTTTAAAAATCATACTGGCTAATGGTTTAATCTATTTTATTAGGGGTTTTTTAACCAAAACAAACAGTTTTATTCATCAACTAAATTTTTTTCTTTCAATTTTATTAATCTAGCCTTTGATTTTCAAATTTTCTATCTATTGCCTGGCTAAGATTTCTGTAGATCTGTTGCTTTTTGTTTGTTAGCTGTGTGTCTAATCTATTTATCTATTATTTCTAATTCTTGCTTATCATAATGTTTATAGAAATAAATTTGCTCCCTCCAGACTGCTTTGTCTATGTCCTGAGAGTGTTGGTATGTGTTGGTATGTTGTCCAATTGCATTTATCTTCTTTGATGAAAAAACCAGCTGTTTTTTATGATTTGATATTTGACCCACTAATTCATCAGCACAAAATTATTTAGTCTCCATTTGAGTTTGTATCCTTTCTTCAAAGGTCATTTGATTATAAATTGATTATATAAAATAATATCAATGTAATTACAATCATAATTTTATTATAATTTCTCATTGTGGTCAGTAAAGTATGTGTTTCATATTTCTGCCTGGAATAAGGAAGACCTGAGTTCAATTCAGGCATCAGACACTAGCTATGTGACCCTGGGCAAATCACTTAACCTTGTTGGCCTCAGTTTCTTCACCTGTAAAATGAGCTGGAGAGGCAAATGGCAAACCACTCTAGTATCTTTGCCAAGAAAACTTCAAATGGGGTCACAAAGAGTTGGTGCATGAATGAAATGACTGAACAACCAAGCTCTAATCATTCCATAATGATTGCTTCAACTACATTCAGGGCCATTTGAACAAATTGTTCTGGTCTACCCAATCTACCTGGAGAACTGTTCACATGACTGGGATAAGCATCCCCCTAACTCACCAATGGGCCAACCAGGGTGTGGCTGCTATGCATGCTACAATTTCTTCTGAGCCCCAGGTGAGAGTTTGGTGACAGATGGACACCAAAGGTGGATGAACAACCTGAAAGGGTTCAGCAAGCCCCATCACCAGAAGTACTAGTCTTCCCTGAATATTCCTTATGTCCTAATTATAGGTAATAGAGAAATAATGGAAGCCATTCCAATAAGACCATTTATCACAGTTATTATTTGATAAAGTTCTAGAAATGCTAACTATAGCAAAGTATGCCCCAAAAGTCACAAATCTATACATACTCTTTGATGACTACTAGGTTTATTTCCCTAAGAATCAAAGAAAAAAGGAAAAGATCACATGCACACAAAAAAATTTGTGGCAACAAAGTACTTGAAAATGAGTCCATTAACAAATTAAGACATACGATTAATAGGAAATTATTGCATCATAAGAAGTTAAGAATATTACAGATTAAGAGAAACCTGAAAACACTTATGTAAATTGACGCAGAGTGAAGTAGACAGAACCAGGAGACAATTTATATACTGACTACAATATTATAAAGAAAAGTAACTCTGAGTCTGAGGCCAAATTTGAACTCAGGTCCTCCAGACTCCAGGCCCAGCACTCTATCCACTATACCACCTAGTTAGAAAGAAATACAAATAATAACAATCTAAGCAAGAGAAAAGGCTTGAAAAAATGTTCACTGTACTCGTACCTAATCAATATTTCCAAAACTTAAAATGCAACATATAGCAAGATGTAGACAAACAAAGCACCCAGATTCCTGTGCTGTCCCTAGAACATGCTGTCTGTGTGACCAGAGCAAATTGCTTGCTTTCTCAGTGCCCCAGGAGCTCAGACTATAAGTTGTAAATAAACTGATGATTTGCAACGGTGGAAGGAATTTTGACATGGAGAATCTAGAACATCAGTGACATCACAGATCCAGGACCCCCTCCCCCTCAAAAAAAAGGCAAGATAGATCATCAGAAAAGTCTTTGCTTCATCTAAAACCAACAGCTGACCAGAATTCCCTCTAAATGTTTAGGCTTATATGAAAAGAGAATTGGCTTCAGAGTCAGAGGACCTGATCTTAAATCCTTTCACTTCCCTGGTGTTTCCTCAACTGTTAAAATGAAGGAGTTGGCCTCAATGGCCTCTGAGGTTCCTATGATCCTGTTGTATTCCATCCAAAAAGAAAGCCACATGTTTCCCAAGGAAAGCCATGTGTTTCCCAAAAGAGAAGAGCATGTTTCCCATTCAAAAAAGAAAAAATAATCAGTGCACCTAAGATATTTTTTAGAGAAAATAATCAGTTCTCCTGACATTTTGCTTTTGTAGCTTTTCCTCAATACATCCTAGTGTTTTGTAGTGTGTTTCTTATGAGTCAAAAATACAAAAATCTTTTTAAAAATAATTTAATTGACGGGCTGCTCTCAAAAGCCATCTTCACATTGTTGTCAGGCCACTGTGCACACCCCGCATCTCTTCCCCAGCTGCAGCTGCTGCAGTCTCCGGCTCCTTCCCCGGCCCAGCTCCAGCTCCGCAGGCTCCCCTCCCGCCCTCCGCTCCTACTCCCTCAGCAGCCTCGTGCCTGTGT
This sequence comes from Pseudocheirus occidentalis, assembly GCA_028646575.1. Lineage (NCBI taxonomy): Eukaryota > Metazoa > Chordata > Mammalia > Diprotodontia > Pseudocheiridae > Pseudocheirus > Pseudocheirus occidentalis. The sequence goes on along the minus strand of CM053599.1, from coordinate 166,943,775 downwards.
GTGGGCTGCCCCTGGCGTGTGGGATCCTCCTGCCACCTGTGCCCACAGCCACGTCCAAGCCCTCAAGCATCCCTTTCCAGTCCAGCAGCTGCCCCCACCCCACCATGTTGGACACTGCCATGGACACCAGCTCCAAGATCTCCACCAAGGACCTGAAAAAGAAGAAGGAAGTAGTAGAGGAGACAGAGAATGGCCGGGAAGCACCTGCTAACCACAAGGCAAGTTAGGTGGCAACCTAAATTTTTTGTGTCTGTACTTAGCTGTACAATAAATGGTTGGTTTGTATGAGATGGTTAAAAGGCCAAAGATAAAAGATTTCTTTTTTTTTTCCTTTCTTTGTCTATGAAGTTGTGCTTTTGAGGGGTTTTGGGGGTTTTTGTTGTTGGTGGTGGTGGTTTTTTGTTGTGTTTTGTTTGATGTATGTGTGAAACGTTGTCCAACAATAAACAGTAATTTTATTTTGCTGAGTTGTTCCAAAAAAAAATTCAATTTTGGGGGGCAGAGCCAAGATGGTGGCGCAGTAGCATCAAGGTTGCACACCTCCCTCAAATACCCATAATATATGACTCTAAACAAATTTTAAGCCTCCAAAACTCACAAAAATACAGAAAACACATCTCTTGCTGAAGGCAGCTCAGCAGGTGGGGCTCATCCCAGCAGGCTGGGAGCTGAAACCAGCCCAGCCTGAAACCGCAGCCTGGCCCCAGGGAGGTCAGGAGGAGCCACAGCTGAAGTCTTCAGGAGAGTGAATCAGCAGCAGCTGTGGAAGTTTCCAGATTTATCAAGCCAGAAGAAATAAGGACTAAGTGAAAGGTCAGTGGAATTCAGCTAAATTTGGGGGAGAAAAGTAGTCCAGCCAAACTGCCTCCAGGGCAAGGAAGCACCAGAAGCTGCAAAAGCAGCAACCGCCTCCACCCCACTGCTTCAGAGCTCCCATCCTGCAGACTGCAGGAGGGACAAGTGATTGTCCAGAGGCCAAGTGCTCTTGTATTAAGTGGCCTAGATCCAGATCGTGGTCTTGGGTGGTGGTCCTGGGGTGCATTTTCAGTGAGCCAAAGCTAGTGGGAGTGGCAGCAGCCCCCTAATAGCTCCGGCAGCTGTGAAAAGCCCAGCGATTTGGGACAGAGCTTTCTCCTCTGGAAGCAGAGCTCCACAGAGGTAAAAACACAAATAATTTACTGGCAACATGAGTAGGAAAAGGAAGCAAAATAAGAACGGTAACCAAACTCTAGAATCCTTTTTTGGGGACAAAAAGGATCAAAGCATGGAACGGGAAGAAAACAGCACAGTCAGAACTCCCACACCAAATGCTTCCAATAAACATGAAGATTGTCTATAAGCCATAAATCAGCTTTAAAAAGACTTTGAAAACCAAATAAGAGAAGTAGGGGAAAAATTGGGAAGAGAAATGAGAATGATGCAAGAAAATCATGAAAAGAGAGTCAACAACCTGACTGAAGAGAATAACACCTTAAAAAAACAGATTAACTCAAATGGCAAAAGAGGCCCAAAAAGCCAATGAGGAGAAGAATGCCTTAAAAAGTTGAATTTGCCAGATGGAAAAAGAATCTCAAAAGCTTTCTGAAGAGAATAATTTCTT
>CM053599.1:166920144-166941675 GCA_028646575.1 Pseudocheirus occidentalis | reverse complement strand
TTTTTTTTAAAAAACAGAAAAATAACTTTGAAAGATTTTAAAAGTAATCAGTGCAATGGCAAACTAAGACTACAATATGTTATTCATTTCATGACAAAGAGATGGTGTTCTAGAGTTGCAGAATGAGACACGCATCTTCAAACACGGGCGGTTTGTGGGTTTGTTTCCCTTCGCTGTAGTTATCTGTTATAACAGAAGTGTTTTGTTGTTTTATAATTTTGTTTTCTTGGGGGGGATGAAAAGGGGAAGTGATAATCATACAAAAGAGAGGGTCATTGAATTTTTTTAATTTACAGAAGAGAACAAAAGGAAGTTTGAAGGGAGATGTAGAGAAGCAGAACAGCGCTAAAGCTAATATATTGACTTTATTAATATAATTTTTAAAAACAATCTATACATAATGGAGATTTTCAGCTTTGTATGCAATCCCTTTTTCTGTTCTTTCTATATGAAATTGTTATATCTGTTGGTGGTTAGTTCATAATAACAAAAAATTAATTTTTAAAATATCATTAATGTGTGTGAAATAAAAAATTATAAACTTCACATGCATAATTTTGTTATATTTTACTGCAGAATTTTGTCTTTTGCTTCATGAATACTATAGAATGTAAGCCAAAAATTGCTTGGGAAAGAGAATTCCAGCTAACTAAACTAATTTTGCCAGTGTGAACTTTGTATCAATCAATAATTAATTGTCTTTAACAGATTTGGGCTGTTTTTAAAAAAATAAGGAATGTGAGTAGAATCTATTATGCCTCAGGTGAATTAAAAAATCATGCTGGCAAATGTGATCTCAAATAAAGTTAATAGTTAAAATAAACATGGCTAAAAAAGATAAGCAATGAAAACTATACTATATTTAAAGGCACCATTAATAACGAAACAGAAATAGGGAAGTACAGAGGAGGGGCAGGTTTTTGGGGAAGATAATGAGGTCTGATTTAGACATATTTAGTTTGAAATAGTCACAGAACAGTGAACATGTCTATCTGCCATGACCTCCAGTCTTAAATTTCTTACTGTTTGTTAGACATCTTGAACTAAATTTTCCATAAACATCAAACTCAGCATGTCCCAAACTGAAATCACTGTCTTTCCCTCAGAATTCTCCATCTTCCTAAGTTCTTCATTATGTCCAAGAATACCACCATGCTTCCTGTCACTCAGGTCCACAGCCTACGTATCATCCTCACCGTCCATATCCAATCAATTCCAAGCATTGTCATTTCCCTTGGTAACATCTCTAATATAAGCCCCATTCTTTTCTTTGACACTACCACTATGTTCAGGTTCAGTTCTTCATCACCTCAAGCCTAGACTGCTGACTGATCTTTGTGCCTCAAGTCTCTCCCCTCTCCAATTCGTCCTTCACCCAACTGTCAGATTGTCATATACGAGTCTGACCATGTCATCCTCTTACTCAATAAATTTCAGTGGTTCCCTGTTACCTCTGGAATTGAATATAAAAACCTTTGTTTGGCTTTTAAAGACCTTCATGACTTGGCCCCTTCCTTCCATTTCTGTCTTCTTACACCTTGTTCCCCTCCATCAAAGGGGAGTGTCTATCTATGATCTAGTGACACTGGCTGCCTTTACTGTTTCTCAAATAAGACGACCTATCTCCTGACTATACTTTCTCACCATCTGTCTCTAATACCTAGGATTCTCTTCTTCTTCATCTCCATTTCCTGACTTCTTGTCTTCCTTCAAGCTGCAGCCAAAATTTCACATTCTAAGCAAGTCTTTCCCAATCCCCTTTACTATTAATGACTGCTATCTATTGAGTATCTCCAATTTATTCCATCTTTATCTTGCTTGTACATTGTTGATTAATTATTGCCTCTGTCATTTGTCTCTGAGGTACTTGAGAACAGAAATGGTCTTGTGCTGTTCTTTGTATACCCGGTGCTTAGAACAAAGTAAGTACTTAGTAAATGCATGGTGACTATTTGATATAGAACTGAAGTTCAGGGCAGATTTAATATTGGATGTAAAACTGGGAAGTCACCTAAGAAGAGATGATGGTTGAGTCTACAAAAATTGATGAAATCACCCAAGCAAGATAAAGAAAACCAAGAGAAAGGAGCCCAGAAGAGGCTTAAAGAACATCCATGGAGAGAGAGAGACAGAGAGAGAGAGAGAGAGAGAGAGAGAGAGAGAGACAGAGAGACAGAGAGACAGAGAGAGACAGAGAGAGAGACAGAGAGAGACAGAGACAGAGAGAGAGACAGAGACAAAGAGCGAGAGAGGGAGAGAGAGAGGGAGAGAGAGAGAGATGTTTATACATATACGTATACCTATATGTATACATTCACACATAGATACAGATGTATGTGTGTATGTATATGTGTGTATATAATGCCTAGTCCCTTCAGGCATTCCCTCTAATGTCTCAAAAAAATCTATATTTGTGTCTCATGTTTTAAGTTTGCTTTTTTTTTTAAAGAAATTGAGTTAGTCTGGTCTTTTTTTAAGTTGAGTTTTTTAATGTTCCAGGCACAATGGGCTCTGCTAATCAAGCTCTGACCTTAATCAAGACACTACTTCCGGGCCTTTTCCAAATCATTGCTGAGATACTCTCACTCTCCCCCTGCCTCCCTGCTTCTTAATATTAGCTCCTTCTTATGTATTGTCTTATTCAACTAAACTGTAAGTTCCTTGAGGGCAGGGAGTGTTTTTATTTTTACTTGAATTTGTATCCCTGGCTCTTAATGAATATGTTAAGAGCCTAGCTCATGGCAAGCATTTAACAAATACTTGTTTATTCATTAATTGGTTCATTTAATGTATTTGACTAATAAAAAATAAAATATTTTGTAATTGAGAATTCAATAAATGTTTACCTTTTTCAAAATAAAAAATAAAATTTCCTAGGCACATACCCCAACAAAATGTTCTACACATATCTATGAATGACATGAATGTCGATCTAATAAAGGAGACTGAGAGGTGGTAATCAGAGAGGAGAATCAAAGCAGCACAGTGTCCTAAATGAAATAATATTTCTAAAGTGTTTGGCACAGTCCTGGCACATAGTTGGCACTAAATAAATGCTTATTTCCTTATTTTCACCCACCAAAAAAACCTAGAGGGCAAAAATTAACCAGAAAAAAGTGAGGAGTATCAAGGGGTCAATAGTGCCAAAGCTACTGAGAAATCATGAAACAAAGAGGCGGGGTGAGAATAAGATTTAGCACTTCTGAGATCGCTGGTAATCCCAATGATGCCGTGACCCAGTGAACTGAGCCACTTGCCCTGAATTCAAAACCTCCTGTAGCATGAAATTAGGCATCCTAGACAACCATGGATTCCCTCTTCTTGCTATTGCCTGAAGACCTTCATGTTAAAGGTTCCCTGGAAACAATCCTGGCTGTGTGCCTTCCTTGATCCTTCCCATTGTTTGGAAATCTTAGTAAGTCTTAATGTCAGGAAAAAGGGTTAGGCTATTTTCTAAGTGACAGTCCATGTCACATTGTGAATGGCTTATGGGTCTGTCCTGGTACCCTTCCTTTGTTGGCCCTATCTCTTAGTTCCTGGAATGTCTCTGGGTAAGCTCAATGACCACCCTTTTGTGCCTTCCTTTAAATACATCTAATAAAAGGACTTATTACCTTCAACTTTGAATAACTTATCTAATTCTTCTGAGAAGCCCTTTTAGTCCCAGCAATAGACTCTGACTGTGTGCCTCCTTTACATTAAGGATTTATACGCTATGTTCTGAGAAGAATAGCAATCATTTAGTCTTGTCTGAAGCAGGAGGCCTCCAAATATTGCCAAATAATCACAAGTGAACCACAAATGTCCCCAAGGAATGAGTCAGAGAAAGGAGGTGGTCCATGATCATCTTCCACTAGAAGAAACCAGTCAGTCTCTCCTAATATTAATGTTTATGAAATAATGGAAGAGTTGAACTGACAATAATGGATGATTTCCATCCAATCTCATTTATTCAAAGAAAAAGTTGATAGCTCAGAACAGGAGCTTAAGTGAATATATTTCCCAAGCTGCTACATAGATCTCGATGATAATACTGCACTCTCAATTCTGGGCATGAATCACATGAATTATCACAAGGAGATGGTTAACTACAACCTAGTTATTTCTTTCATGTATTAGCTTGGTTTTTTGTCTTAGAAGAGTTCTTAGAATGTAGTGGGCACTTAAAAATGCTTTTTCATTCATTTAGTTAAATACTTAGCCATCTGATCTGTGATTTTTTGCATCTCGAGTCTTCAAATGTTGCAATGGTGAACACTTCAGAGATGGTTTCCATAAGTGATCAGCCAATATACTCCACTCTGAACCTAGGAAATTAGCAAGGGATTATAAAATCAGAGATCTTTAGTGTGACATTTTTTACACTAAAACAACTAGAGTAGAGTAATAATTGTAGTTATAATGGTTAAAAAAACTGGGTATCATGTCACTGGTATTTCATCAAAAGCAACACCATTTTTCTCATTAACTCTAGTAAGGAACGCAGGATTGGGCAGGCAGAAAAACATAGGTCAGATGTTCTTGGGAGTGGAGGTTGTCTTTTTCGTGTACAAGAGTCCTTTGACCAAAAGAAAATAGAGAGTTCAATGCTTTAAATATAGATAGATAGATAGATAGATAGACAGACAGACAGATCAAGTTGAAATGCTTTTGCACAATTAGTATGAGAAAAGTTGAGGAAAAAACCTTGTCATCAAATAACTCTGATAAGATAATAAGAGGTACCACAAATATATGAGACCAAGGACCATTCCCCAATAGCAAAATGGTTTAAGAATATGAGTAAATTGGGGTAAAGGGTTGGGGAAGAATAGAGCCAATTACAGGCAACAACGCAGCTGAATCCTCTCAACAACTCCAAACAATATTAAAATAATCCTTCAAATCAAATTTTTAAGTGACAGAACCAACAAAAGGTCAGAGTAAATAATATTTTCTGACCTAAAAAAAAGTTTGGAAGTTAGCAAGAGAGGTTTATAACACCTAGGTGAAGGCCTGTCCAGAGTCCACATGGGTAATGGCCCAAGTAGCTTCAAGATCTCTTAGCTCAGACAGTAAAGGGGTCAACCAACTTATAGGAGATCCTTTGCTGGCACTGACTACAGCTGGTACTGATTGGCAACTCTATCACCCACATGCAGTTCTGGATAGAGGAGTGCTAGTGCATGTGACTACAGGGGAACCGAAGTCCTTCCTGGGTAAAGACCAGAACACAGAACAAGAGAGACCACACATCTCTCCAGATCACACAATCTTGAAAGCAACAAAAACTTTCAGACCCCCAGAACCAGTTCTGAAAACAGCAGTATGAAAAAACCTGAAGCTTGGGACAGTGCTTCTTCACTCCCAGGTGAGCAAAGCCCAACTTTAACAAAAAGGTCAAGTCAAGAAATAGGCTGGAATAATTAACCAAAAAAAAAAAAAGAAAAAGAAGAAGAACTTGACCATAAAAAGCTACTACAGTGTTGGAAGACCGAGACCAACGCACAAACTCAGAAGAAAACAATAACTTAAAAACAGTTACAAGTAAAGCCTCAAAGAAAAATGCTAATTGGACACAAGCCCAGCAAGAATTCCTAGAATTAAATAAAGTGATAAGCATGGTGAGGAAAAAAGAGAAAAGAAAAGGAGTTATGCAAAAAAAAAATATGAAAAGAGAATTAAAACCTTGGTAAAAAGAGGCACACACAAAAAAATACTGAAGAAAATACCTTACAAAGCAGAATTGACCTAATGGTTTAAAAAAGGCACAAAAATTCACTGAAAAAAAGAATTCCTTAAAAAGCAAATTGGATTAAATGGAAAAGGTACAAAAGTTTACTGAAGAAAATAACTCCTTAAAAAGCAAAATTATCCAAATGGAAAAAGAGGTACAAAAGCTCAGTGAAAAAAAAATAATCCCTTAAAAATTAGAATTGGTCAAGTAAAAACTAATGACTCCATAAGATATCAAGAAAAATAAAAGAAAGTCAAAAGCATTTTAAAATAGAAGAAAATGTGAAATATTTCATCAGAAAAACAACTGATCCAGAAAATCTGATAGAGATAATTTAAGAATTATTGAGACTACCTGAAAGTCACAATTTTTTAAAAAGTCTAGAAATCATATTTCAATAAATTATAAAGGAAAACTGCTCCCATGTCTTAGATCCAGAGGGTAAAATAGAAATCCATTGTCACCTCCTTAAAAATATTCCAAAATAAAAGCTCCCAAGAATATTGTAGCTAAATTTTACAAGTTCCCAGGTCAAAGAGAAAATATTACAAGCGTCAGAAAGAAAAAATTCAAATTATCATGGAGCCACAGTCAGGATCACACAAGATTTAGTGGCTCCCACAATAAAGAAATGGAAGGCTTAGAATATGATATGACAGAAGGCAGAAGAGCTAGGATTACAACCAGGAACCACCTATCCAGCCAAATTGATACAATCCTTGGGGGGGGGGATGATGTATATTCAATTATATAGAAGACTTTGGAGTATTCCTGATGAAAAAACCAGAGTTGGAATAGAAAATATAGATTAGAAAACTGTGCATATCCTTTGTCCCAGCAATACCACTACCAGGTCTGTATACCAAAGAGATCAAAGAAGGAAATGGACCTATATGTGCAAAAATTTTTATAGCAGCTCTTTTTTGTGGTGACAAAGAATTGGAAATTGAGAGGATGCTCATTGATTGGGGAATGACTGAACAAGTTGTGGCATATGATTGTGATGGACTACTATTGTGCTGTAAGAAATGACAAGGGAGTGGTTCCAGAAAAACATGCAAGACTTATATGAACTGAGGGAAGTGAATCAGGAGACCACTGTGCACAGTAATAGCAATGTTGTACTGATGGCCAACTGTGAAAGATCTGGCTATTCTGATCAATACAATGATCCAAGACAATGCCAAATGATTCATGATGGAAAAATGCTACTTAATTCCAGAAAGAAAACTGATGAACTCTGAGTGCAGATTGAAGTATAATTTTCTCAATTCTTTTGCTTATTTTTGCAACATAGAAATATGTTTTGCATGGTTTCACATATACAATTGATATCATATTACTTGCCTTATCAGTAGGGACTGGGGGAAGTAAGGAGAAAATTTGGAACTCAAAATTTGAAAAGAAAAGAATGGTAAAAAATGAAATAAAATACATTTTAAGAGAAAAAAATAACATGAGCAAACAGTTCTCAAAAGAATTGCAAATTGCGCTTAATAAACATGTAATGTATAATTTTTTTTAAAAAATAAGTAAATTTTAAAAATTTTTTAAAAGAATTGCAAACCTCCATTCCCCATTTCTTGCTTTATATAATTGTCCACATCCAAGGAGGCCTTATGTAACCACGGTCACCTCAGGCTCCCCTCCTTCCCCCTGGCTGCTTGTCGACAGTAATTTTTCATGCTTGGCTAAGCCATGCCCTCAGCCAGAAATGCAAAAAGGGGGAAAGGAGAACTGCCATCCCTAGCTCTATCACTTGCCCGAATAGGAGAGTTTCTTCTCTGACTGGGGTGACCCCTTAGGATTGCCTCAGTCAGGAAAAATCATTGGTGAATCCTAGAAAAGACTTTGGAGGGGTGTAGGGAGGAGAGTCATAAAGGTCCCGGCTCATAGCTGTTGTCATAGCCATCCCTATGGTATGACAAATCAGGCCATTAAGGCTACCTAACACTTTGGGTGGCCTTGCTCCTGTAATGACTCAGGAAAGTAGGACAGGAGGAAGAGAAGGGGACATCAATATAATGTGTCAGCTTCAGCCCAGCCCCTGTCCCAGTTGGTGGCAGCCTCACCTCAGGCCACTGCTACTGTTTCCTTCTCTTTCTTGAATTCACCACCATTATCTGTAATGTTTATTTTAACCACATTTTGCTTGCATAAAAATGGAAACAGAGATGAAGAGGGAAGGGTCCCATCCAACCCTAGAGATGGCTCTAATCATTGACCTGGGCCTTGTTTCAGTTTTTTGATGCTGCTGTCTTCCTGAAACTGCTCAGTTATATATTACAAATCCAGAATAAATTACAGGTCAGAAAGCCCCAAAGGACCACAAACCTAAAAGAACTACATGTAAAGAGATTTCAGAGGGTCTCTGAATTTGAATATGGGTCAGGGGACAATTAAATTTTTATTTTCACTAACTTCAAGCTCAAATTTAGCATTTCTTCCAATTATGAATTTTTTTAGGAGAATGATCTTCCCATAATGATGTGCATAGGCTTCACCAGACTGTCAAAAGGATCTCTAACACAAAAAAAGTTTACTGTCTTCTGAGGTAAAACAATCAGTTTCATTTTCCAGATGAGAAAGCTTTGACCTAGAAAGGGGATATTGGGGCAGCGAGGTACAGTAGGAAAATCACTGGATTTAGAATCAAAAGATCTGGGTCTGGATCTTGCCTCTCTTGTTGAATTACCTATATAACATTAGGAAAGTGAGTCAGTCCATTGCAACTAGCTGCTCTTTTGAGATTTCTACAGAAGCCTATCAGCCAATAATGTTTTATTACAGGCACATTTCACTTCACACAAGTGAAGACTTTTTGGCTTAATTTGAGTTCTTTACTGAGTAAGGGAGTAGGAGAAAGAAAAAGTAGGGAAGGTGGTGAAAGGGGAAGGCAAAATACAGAAAGCCTATATCCTGGTTGTGTGGGGGCAAAGACCCTACCCTAAGTTAGCTACACAGAGATCTCTCCAGGTGAAAGCAGAAAGGTTTCTTTATTAGAATCTTGCGAGAAGCAGGCAATCCACACCACTGGGAAAGTCCAGAGGAGGATGTCGATTTACAGAAGCAAAAGACTGGGTAAAATAAACAAACATCACAAAGCTCCCTTCCAGGAACCCCTCCCCCCCATAGCTCTTACTTTTGATTGGTACTTGTGGTTACTTTTCCCTTATTTGGCAGGTTTCCACAGTAGACCTAAGGCTTCAGATATATCCAATGTGGCTATTGGGAGGATAGACTTGATTGTTTCAGGAGGTGCCAAGTCTGGGAGCTAGACTGATTAGGGATTCAGGAGGTACCATATTGGGAGGGAGTTTTCTCTCTGATAATGTTGTTCAAGGTTTTCAGGTGCAGCTGGCCACTTAGAACAAAGGAGCTATGTATTTCTCTAGACTAAAGAGTTTGTTTATGAAATATTTGTGTGATGTATTCATAGGGATGGCTACTGTTGCTAGGTAGCCTGCCAACTCAGGGAAAAGACTTTTAGGCTAGGGACAGGGGAAAGGCAGAGTCAATTGCAAACTGATGTTACATACATAGGTACCCGAACACAAGTGAGTTTTTACAAACTGAGGTTGCAGACAAAAGCATCTCAGACCCCATCATTCCCACACACACACACACACAAACAGATGGGACCCAAATTCATTTGGGGACAAGGGATGAAGGTCTCAGCTTCCAGAGCCTCTTCATGCTGAGAAAGGTGGTAGAGCTGCCCCTGCCTCACAGAGGTCCATCAGTCAAGGGGAGGGGACTGTGGCCAATGTCTGGAACTTGGCAGGCACCAGATCCAAAGGGTGTTGGGTAGTGACTTCAGCAGTGGTTGGCATTCAACCTGAGCCATCATCTGCAAGTAGAAGGTGCTGAGCCTAGAAGAGACAAATCTGGCAAAGAGAGTTAAAAACAAGAGCCCAAAAGAAATAGAAGAAAAATGACCAGAAGTAGAATCCTTTATTTTTCTACATACTACATAGACTAGATACCTCACAAGCTATTAGTCTTCACTAACATAACTGTAGACCTTAAACAAAAGAGGTTTCTGACTTGAACCTCACCACTGAATAGCAGACATACATCACAAAGCTTGTCTATCCTCTGATTACATTCACTTTGGAAGAGAGAGATACTTCAGAAACTGGATCTTTTACATATACACTCAGTTACAAATGTTAATATTTGTTAGTTCATGGAATAGCTACAAATTCATATTGAAACAGCAAGATGTGTTTTGCTTTATAACTCATTGCATCAAGTTAGCAACAATTCAATTGAAAACTTTGTAGGCCTTTCAAAGCATCTTTTCTAACAGTAAGGGTGACAGTCTCTTCTGAGAGACCACACTCTTTATTCCACGCAGAACTTTAGCAGATAGTTCACTGAGAAACCACACTCCATCCCACACACCAGTCATAGTCAGTGGAGAGACAAATCTACCTCTTGGAGGTCAAGGCACACCTGTGACTTAGAAAATGAGGGAGTACAGGCCTGAGTGAGAAGATCTTCAGAAAACAGAATGGGGAAGAAGTCTAGGACACATCCTGAGCCTCCCTCTGGACCCAGGTTGGAACAGTCTCCCCATCTTCTGGTTTGGAAGGGCCCACCTGATTTATTCCCAGAAAACATGACTCCTCTGACACATGGGAAAAGAACCAGATATTTTATAAGGTGTGGGCACAATCTCATTTGGGTGCATTTGACTAGGTTTCCACCTCTGGTGTGACTCCCTGGTGTCAAGGATGCACCAGTGAGCTAGGAAACTGGACATTTTTTTTCTCTTTGGAGGGGGGAAGGCAGGGCAACTTGACTTGCCCAAGGTCACATGGCTAGTAAGTGTGTCAAATGTCTGAGGCCAGATTTGAACTCAGTTCCTCCTGGCTCCAGGGCCAGTGCTCTATTCACTGCACCACCTAGCCGCCCCTGGAAGCTGTACATTTTCTGGCAAGGAAGATTTCAGATGTGGTGGGTTCCAGAGAAGGGACCAGTAAGGGGTTATTAGACAGTAGGTGGAAACATGTTCAAAGAAGAGACAGCCTGTCACACACACAAAAAAATTTAAGCTATAAAATTTTAAATCATAAAATTAGAGTAATTTTTTTGAAGTACCAGAGCAATCTGGTAATATTTCCCTATTCTGTAAAAGTAAAGAGGATGGAAAAGATCATCTCTATGATCTCTTCTAGTTTGTAATTCTGGGTGGAACAATGAGAAAGAACACTAGCTCCAGACTCTGAGGAGTCAGAGGCCATTATCACTACCTGTGTGACCTTGGACCAGCCACTTGACTTCCTCAGCTTCCAGTTCTCCATCTCCAAAATGAGGGGTTTGGACTACACAGCCTCTGTGATCTCTCTAGCTCTGGTACTATGGTTTAACAAAGGTCCCACAGGTAGATACTAGTAAAGGGGAGAACTCTGGACAAGCACTAACTTCAATGTTCTTTCTACTATTATCTCATTATGGGTGTACTTTTATGGGAATTAAATAGCAGTAAAGGCCACAGACAGACGATTCCTGAGAAAGTTCTTGAGCCAAGTCTTAGAGCAAGCATAGGTGTGCATACTTACAGGTCTACTCCTTTCCAGATCTCCTTCTTTGTAGGCCTCCCTCTTCAGCCTAAGATAGGAACCATAGGCTTAGTTCTGGCATTGTGGCCTTGCCAAGAGTTTTCACTTTAAGAACCCAGTCCCCTCATGTTAATTAGAACCTTAGAAATCATACATTGAAAGCTGAATGGCAGAGAAAGATCTACAAAGACCAGAATTTAAATGGAGACTGAAGCAATACATGCTCTCGTTCTTTTCTATGTTTGGTTTTGTTTCTTTTTTTCCCATTGTTTGCTCCATTGGTTACAACACGTCTATACAACCAGACTATTGTACAATGTAAAAGTGTTTGCAGATCCCATATATGATTGTACGCCACCATGGTGGGGTGGGGGAGAGGAGAAAATCTGAAACTTAAGTGATTCTGGAACTGAATCTTGTGAACTAAAAGTAAATAAACAAGTCAATAAAAAAGAAAAAAAAGCTGAATGGGACCTTAAAGGTCCCCTATCCAATTTCCCCATCTTATAGATGAGGAAACCCAAAGCTTGAAGACTTTGTAAGTTGCCCAAGAGCAAACAGAAAATAAGCCAGAGAGCCAGGATTTGGGACACGGTCCTTAGGCACCAAATCCAATATTGTCCCTTGTTATGTTTTTCTGACCCTGATGAGAAAGATTTCTCCACATAATAAGAATACTGACCACTGACATTAATATAATACCTCAAGGTTTATAAAGTGCTACTTACAAGGAACCTGTAAGAGAAATAATGCAAATATTATTACTCTAACTTTCTAGATGAGGAAACTGAGACTGAAGGAGATGTTATTTTCCCAAGGTCACACAACTAGTAGCAGAAGAAGAATCTGAACGATTGCACCGTCTGGCATGGTCACTATACCACATCCTTTCATTATGGGGATTTGTTCTGTGAAGTTTGGATTCAGTCAAAGGGCCACACTTGAGGACCTAGAGGGCCACAGGAAGCCTTGAGGCCTCAGGTTCTCCACCCCTGTAGAGTGGAAAGAGGTCTGAACTTGGAGTGAGAATCATAAGGTGGTAGATTTAGACTTAGAAGTCTGGGATTCTGTTGTGCACCAAAGAACCATCTCTCTGTCCTTCAAACATGGTCTCTCAACTCTGAGTCTTAGTTTTAATCAGTCAATAAACATTTATTTAGTGGCTACTATGCAGTTGCTAGGTAGCATAGTAGATAGAGTGGTCCTGAGGTCAAATCCAGCCCCTGACACTTACTAGCTATGTGTCCCTGACACTTACTAGCTATGTGTCCCTGGGCAAGTCACATAATGCTGTTTGCCTCAGTTTCTTTATCTATAAAATGACTTGGGGAAGAAAATGTCCAACCACTCCAGTATCTTTGCCAAGAAAACCCTCAAATGGGGTCACAAAGAGTCAGACAGGACTGAAATCAACTGAACAGCAACAAATCTGCCAGGTACTGTGCTAAGTGCTAGGGATACAAAGACAAAAGACAATCCCTACTCTCGAGGAACTCACAGTCTAATGGGTCAAGACACACAAACAAAGAAGTTGGAAGGGAGAAAGGGAATAGAGAGTGATGGGAAGTGTATGGAGCCAGGGGGCCTGAGGAGGATGCGCTGCAGCGGGATGGGAGATGACGAGGTAGCCGTCCTGGGCTCTCTCCTTTGTAGCAGGAGGATTTAGCATCAACAACCAGCTGCCTCTCTCCCTGAGTCCCTCCCTCCACCTCTAAGGGTGTCTTTCTGAATGTGAAAATGGCTGAAATTCCCTTCTTCAATACCTTTAATAGTTCCCACACCTATACATTTACAAAGGGCACCTCCTCCTGCTGAACTCTGTCCAAGAAAGGATGGAGTAAGGGACCATGCTCAGTGAATCTCAATCCCTTGGATGCCCCCATGATTTCCAGGCCCCTAGAGAAAAGAAAAAAGAACCCTGCCCAGGAATCTGGGTGAGAAAAACCTACTTTGGGACTGCTCAGAAATTGTTTTTATTTTCAGGCCATAGCACCTAGAACGGTGCCTTGAGAATAGGATCTTAGAGCTATAAAGAAGATCAGAGGCCAGCTGGTCCAACTGTCAACACCTCACAAATACGTCTCATTTGGTCCTCACAACAACCCTAGGAGGTAAGGGTTATTATTATCCCCATTTTACAGTTAGAGAAACTGAAGCAGACAGAAGTTAAGTGACAAGATGCTCACACAGCTATTAAGTGTCCAAGGCAGGATTTTAATTCACATTTTCCTGATTCCAGGCCCACCATCCACTATGCCACCTAGTTATCTCTGCAACAGAAACTAGTTGGGCTTATTGACCTTTGCTGTGTGATCATGGGCAAGTCACTGAATCTCTGAACCCCAATTTCCTCTTCTGGGAAATAAATATAAGAGCTTTACACCAAATATATTAATGAATATAACAAGCTGTTACATTAATTTCTTCATATGGTGGCTATGAGATTCAAAACAGTGATGTTTTTAAAATGTTTTAAAATCTTTATAACAGTATCTAAATGTAATTTATTAATCCCAGTATGAAATGGATACAAATTGTTTCCTTCCTGGAGAAAAGACCAACCCTTGGCAAAACTGTGAAGTATTTGGAGCTTATCTTCAAGACCTCCATGGTTTGGTTTTTTTTCCTTCCCTAGTCTTAGACTCTCTGCCCTTCCCTCCTAGGCCCCTAGCACCCTCACACATACCTACCCTGCTTTCTCCAGCTTAGGAGGAAAAACTGTGAAATAAACAACCCATTTTTGCCAACACACCAAATATGATTCTCTCCTCAAAAGTATTTGTATTTGAGTAGGACCTGGAGTGAGGAGACAATGCTTAACATTCATCTCTAATTGGAAATTTTCCAGCACTAGGGCACTTGAGGTAAAAAGAAAAATGTTGAGGGGTGGATTTCTTCAGTTGTTGGTTCTGGGGGCTTCTTCTTCTCCCTATGCCACTTTCAGTCACTGTAAATTCTATAATTCTTTCCATCATATCACACTAGAGCACTGGTTCTCAACCTTCCTAATGCCACAACCCTTTGATACTCCTGTGTGGGCGTATCTGTATGTGGGCAGAATCGCCTGGAGATGGATAGAAGAGCCATGTCTCAGTTCCTAAAACCACTGGAAATATGTGTTTTCTGATGGTCATAGGTGACCCCTCTGACCCCTGTGAAAGGGTCGTTTGACACCCAAAGGGGTTGCGACCCACAGGTTGAGAACTGCTGCACTAGAGGATTTCCAGGGTATCAATTGTCAGGCAGAGTGAGCCTGTGCTACTTGAAGACTTGGAGGTGGGGGAAAACAATAAGAGGCTGGTGGGCCTCAGAAATCACACTTGACACGATATTCCATCCAATGGCCCAGCATTATGGGTACATGACTGGTCTTCTGGGCAGAGTACCTCTGTCCTTGTCATCTAGAGTCAGAAGAATTACTGGGTCAAAGCTTACAGGGAGACAGAAGCAGGCACATTTTTTCCCCGTTTATTCCAATTCTTTCTTGCCAGAGGAAAGGGAAGATGACCTGATGGGAGAGCTGGTGAGCCAATCGGCTCTCTTTTTTTTATTCTCTGATCCTCTGCACCCAGTTCCACAATTGCCCTTATATCCCTCAAAATCCTGTTTCTAAATCATCAAATGTTGTTGAGAAAAAGGCAGAGGGAAAAGTGGAGAGGTCAGCAGACTTGTCTTTTGTCCTCAGACTTTTTATAATTTCCTTTCTGTATCAGTCTTAACGATGTCTCTGGCATAGAGCTATTCATGTCTCAGAAACATTTTCATCTCATTTCACCATGTTAATGCCTCAGAAAAATTTTATCATTCTCTTCTTCTCCTCCCCTCTCCCCAGTTCTCTTCTCTATGCTTTCCAAAGCCCCTAGCACATTAAAAATGTGGTTGAATCATATGTCTCCCTTTCTATATGGCTTTCATTTTTCCTATTGTTACATCAATAGCTTTCATTATTTCCCCAGCCTGCTTTTTAGTCTTTCCTGTAATCAATACTTAGATCTCCCACTCCCCTTGTGAAATTATTTTCTCTTGAAAGACTCAAAGTGGGTTATTTTGGAAATATTCTTTGCTCTCACCATGGTTTTCAGTAAGGGAAGTCTCCAAGTCAATAAGGTGGCTTGTTTCATAACAAGGTTCACAGTAAAAAATGGTCCTATTTTTCTTCCTTCTATGTCTGCCACCTTGGGAAACCACGAGGTTGAAAACATTAAAAGTTTATAGCCCTAAATTAACCCAATGACTGCCATGGTAGCAGGCACTGACTTTTATTTCCCACTGGATTTAACACCTACTTCAAAAAGTACATGGAACTAATCTCTGGGTGGCATGATTACAAAGCACACTGCAAAAAAGTCCCCTGCTTTTGAGATACCTACAGGCCCCTTTCCACACAGAGATAAGCATTGCCCAAGCAGCCCCCGCTCTAGGTCAGCTATCAATCCCCAGAAACTGAAGGGACTTCTCAGTAATGGATTTGATTTGGTTGGATTGGTGCCTCTTTTTGCATTTCCAGCACTTAGCAAATACTTCTTAACTTGATTTCATAGTTGATATTCTCCGTAGGCACTGCTCACAGGAGACTTTGAGACCCAGATTTATAACCTCTTTTTTCCCCCTCCCTTTGTCCTCTCTTCCTCTCCTTCTCTTCCTTCCCTTCTCTCATACACATACAGCATCACATCTTACAAGAAAAAGGCTCCTAAAATGAGACTGGCAGGCTCCCTGAAGTCCAGTATGTATCAGGAACACACTTGGGTCCTTCTACTTCACAGAAAACTAAACTAAAACACACCCCACAAATATTCAGGCTCATGAGAGTTGGAGTTCTCTCTCAGAAGAAAAGTGTCTAGGGGGGTAAAGTCAAGATGGTGGCATAGAAGCAGCAAAACTCCACAGCTCCCCCCATAACCACCTCAAATACCTATAAAATATGACTCTAAACAAATGTCAAAGCTCCAGAACTCACAAAATGACAGAGTAACAAAGTTCCTGCTGAAGGTAGCCTGGCAGGCAGACAGGAAGGGGTTCATTGCAGCACGCTGGGAGCCCAAACCCTGGGCTCCACATGAACCTGAGGCTGGAGCCCTAGGGCTGCCAGAACAAGCCACAGCTGGAGCGCAAATCACCAGCAGCTGTGGCATTTTCCAGATTTACCAACCCATAAGAAACAAGGACTAGGTGAAAGGCCAGTGGAAAAAGGATAAATTTGGGAGAGAGGATCCGGCCAACTGCCCCAGGGCTAGAAGTGGCTGAAGCAGGGGCCTTGCAGTCTCCTCTACGTGGCTGCTTCAGAAGCTCCCAGCCTGCAGATTGCAGGGGTCCAAGCAATTATTCAGAGGCTAAGCACTCTTGCCTTGAGCTGGCTGGATGGTCTTGGGTGGTGGTCCTGGAGTGCATTTTCAGTGAGCCAAAGCTGGTGGGGGCTGCAGAAATGGTAGCCTCATAATAGCTCCAGCAGCTGTGAAAAACCCAGCAATTTGGGACAGAGCTCTCCCCTCTGAAAGCAGAGATCTACTGAACCTAAAAGTTAGGTAATTCACTGGCAACTTGAATAGGCAAAGGAAGCAAAGCAAACCCAGCAATGCAACTTTAGATTCCTTTTTTGGAGACAAAAAAGGATCAAAGCATGGAATGGGAAGAAGACAACACAGTCAGAACTCCCACACCAAAAGCTTCCAAGAAAAATGTAGACTAGTTACAAGCCATAGAGCAGCTTAAGAAAGATTTTGAAAACCAAATAAGAGAAGTGGAAGATAAATTGGGAAGAGAAAAGAGAATGACGCAAGATAATTGTGAAAAGAGAGTCAACAACCTGACTGAAGAAAATAACACCTTAAAAAAACAGATTAACTCAAATGGCAAAAGAGGCCCAAAAAGCAAATGAAAAGAATGCCTTAAAAAGTCAAATTTGCCAGACGGAAAAAGAATCACAAAAGCTTTCTGAAGAGAATCATTCCTTCAGAATTAGAGTGGAGCAAATGGAAACAAATGACTTTATGAGAAATCAGGATACTATTAAACAGATCCAAACAAATGGAAAAATAGATGGCAATATGAAATATCTCCTTGAAAGAACCACTGACCTGGAAAATAGATCCAGAAGAGACAATTTAAAAGTTATTGGACCACCTGTAAGCTATGATTAAAAAAAAACCTAGAATACATCCTTCAAGAATTTCTCAAGGAAAATTGCCTGGATATTTTAGAACCAGAGGGCAAAATAGAACTTGAAAGAATTCACCCATCAACTCTTGAAAAAAATCCCAAGAAGAAAACTCCTAGGAACGTTATTGCCAGGTTCCAGAGTTCCCAGATCAAGGAGAAAATATTACAAGCTGCCAAGAAGAAACAATTAGAATAATGTGGAAACACAATCAGGATAACCCAGGATCTAGCAGCTTCTACAGTAAGGGATTGAAGGGCCTAGAATATGATATTCCAGTGATTTAAGGGAGCTAGGATTAAAATCAAGAATCACCTACCCAGCAAAATTGAGTATAATGATCCTGGGGAAAATATGGTCATTCAATGAGGTGGAGGACTTCCAAGTATTCTTGACAAAAAAAACAATAACTGAATAAAAAAATATTTGACATTCAAATACAAGAAGCATGAGAAGGTAAACATGGAAAAGAATTCATAAGGAACTTGTCAAAGTTGAACTATTTACATGCCAACATGGAAAAATGATCATTTTGACTTATGAAACTTTCCTCAGTATGAGGATAGTTGAAGGGAATATAAATGTATATATACATATACATACACATATGTCTATGTAAAAGGGTACATATGTGTATGAACACATATGTGAGTATGTGTATATATGTGTACATAGACAGAGGGCACGGCATCAATTGAATAGGAAGGGACGATATTTTAAAAGGTGAAATTGAGAGATGGGAGAGGAATAGTATGAGAGGAGACAAGACAGAGAAGTGTCTAGACTCCATTACTGGTCTATCCAGTGAGTTTTGAAACTCAGACAGTCCATTCAGTCATGAAGGAGCTAGTTTTCTTCTCAACATTTCCTCTCCACCTCCATAAATAGAAATAACAGTAATAATAATAATATGATAAGTGAAATTTAAATAGTGCTTTACAAACATGATCTCACTCAGGCCTCAAAACAATTCTGTGTTGAAATTACTTCAGGTATTGTTGTTAGCCGCATTTTACAGATAAGAAAACTGAATCTCAGACATTAAGCAATTTGCCTATTTATCACATTAGTGAGGTTTAAATACATATTTTCCTACTCCATGAACATCACTAAATCTATGCTGTTTGGAGAATGGTTCATACACAATCGATTTCAATTATATACCAGAGCCCTATCCCAAAATTGTCAGAAAAAGAGTCACTTTACTAGCTAAGTATTATAATTTGGGCCTAGGGAAGGACTTAATTCAATATCATCTAACCAGGGAGCACCTCAGATGCTGTTGAAACTAATGCAGAACAAATCACTGATGTAAGAGTATCTCATATTTGTAAAAATGTTATAAATGCAAGCTATTATTTTAATATGCTAAGAGAGAGCCGGGTATAGTGCACAAAGATCTGACCTTAGAGTCAAGAAAACCTAAGTTTAATTAAGTCCTCCTTCTCACACATGCTGGCTCAGTGACCCTGAGAAAATCTCCCTTATCCATTCAATCTCCTAGTCAACATTCTAAGGCCCTTGGTTGAAGAGAAGGTCACAATCTGCATTGGTAAAGGAGCTTTCACAACCAATAGTTTCCCTTGACAAATTAAATCACAGGTCTAGTTCCTATTATTATAAATAAACTATTAAAATACACAAAAAATAACCCTCTAGTGCAGGGGCTCTTGGCATAGAGCCCCTTGGCAGTGTAGGGAAGGCTACAAGCTCCTCATAATGTTGTTGCTGTTTTTATTGTGATTCACAAAGGTTGGTGAAAATAAAGATGCAATTTCTTCCCCTTCAAGTTCACTGATCCCCTTAAATTTATCCATGGACCTCTAGGAAAGGGATTGCTGCTTCCATGGATCATAGGTTCATACTCTAGAGCAGCGGTTCTCAACCTGTGGGTTGTGACCCCTTTGGGTTACAGGAGTCACCTAAGACCATCAGAAAACATGTATTTCTGATGGTCTTAGGAACCAAGACATAGCTCCTCTATCCATCTCCAGGAGGGTCTGCCCACATGCAGATACACCCACATATGAGTATTAAAGGGTCACGACATTAGGAAGGTTGAGAACCACTGCTCTAGAGTTCTTTGTTCAGTTGTGTCCAACTCTCCAAGACCACATTTGGGTTTTACTTGGCAAAGATTCTACAGTGGTTTGCCATTCCCTCTTCCTGTTCATTTTACATATGAGGAATCTGAGGCAAATAAGGGAGTTGCCCAGGGTCACACAACTAGTAACTGTCTAAGGCCAGATTTGTACTACTGAAGGGAATCTTCCTGACTCTAGACCCAGCACTCTCTCTACTGGATCACCTAGCTGCCTTTAAGTCCTATTTTTAAAACCTGACCAGACAGACTATACAGAATTCTGTAGGACTAGGACAGGGAATAGTTAATTTTGATGAGAAATGGGAAAATAAAGGGCCGAAATGTAGGGTTTGGAGATAGAGGAGCTTGAGGCTGGACTACAAAGGCATGGAAAGGGGGTATCATCTCAAAGCTAATGTCATCTGTTTCTCAGTTTTGCTAGAGACCAGCCCAGAAAAGAGGCACATGAGTGAGATGCCATTACCTGTGTATCAGTAAGAGAGTAACCCCTGTGCAATCAGAACCAAAGCTTTTTATTTAATGCAGCTGCTCAGACTACTGGCTGAAGCTATTGTCTGGATGCCACAGCTGTTTACAGGCGCCTCAATCAGCTTCCTCCCACCTCCAGCTGTGGCTAATAAGGCACAGATTTACATCACACTGTCATATTTTCCTGGTGTGTTTCTTTATTGAAAACACCAGTTCAGATTAACCCTAAGGAACACAAAACTTGCAACCACAATTTTGATGAAAGATGGGCAGTAGCCCTCCCTCACTGCCTCACCTCAGGGACTCGGAGAGTGTATAATTATTCTACATAGGTCTCAAACTGCGACAACTCATTTGGATAATTTTACTGCCCTGGGGTTTACAGGGTTTCCTTGGGAAATGCACTTATCCCATTACATTCACTTATACTTTGACCACTTTTATTACTTTTGGACTTACCCCAGTAATGGCCTTGCTTTTTGAAAATCTGCAGGTCACTCCAGAAACTTGCAAAGACCATAGATTTAGAGCTGGAAGGCTGATCTTTAAAGGTGATCTAATCCAACTTTCTCATTCTACAGATGAAGAAATAAAGTCTTAGGTAAGTTAAGTGATTTGCCAGAGGTCACACAGGCATTAGAGGCAAAATGTAAATCCATATCCTCTGAGTTTTTCTACCTGCACTGTGATGTTTGTGAGCAAGAACACAAACTCACAGAAACACAGATTTACAGCTAGAAGGGACCTTCAAGATCATCTAATCCACTACCCTTTCTTTTACAGATGAGGAAATTGAGGACCAGAACTATTAAGTATTTGCCCCAAGGTCAAAGGCAGTTAAGTGACAGAACCAGGATTGCAACCCATGTCCTCTGATTCCAAATCCAGCACTGTTTCCAGTACCCCATGGTGCCTCTGTGGAACTCAGATAAATGCTCAGGTTTAGCCTGTGGCTGATATCTTTGCCACTTGGAAAGTGAGGACTAGAAAAAGCTGCCCTAGACCAAGTCTGCTTTTTTCCATTCCTTTTTTGTCCTTTGTTCAGTCCTGTCTGACCCTCTGTGACCCCATTTGGGGTTTTCTTGGCAAAGATACTGTGGTGGTTTGCCATTTCCTTCTCCAGCTCATTTTATAGGAAACTGAGGTAAAAAGGGTTAAGTGACTTTTTACTTACCACATAGCTAAGTGGTAGGTCCACATAGCTAGCAAGTATCTGAGGCCAAATTTGAAACAACAAAGATGAGTCTTCCTGACTCTAAGACTGATGCTCTATCCACTATGCCACTAAGCTACCTTTCCATTCCTTAGGCACTGTCATATCACCCAATCCCATTTGCCTGGCAAAAGGGACTTTCAGAAACTATCTCAGGGACCATAGAAGTGGGAAAGGGTCCCATATGTACAAAAATATTTATTGCAGCTCTCTTTGTGGTGGCAAAAAACTGGAAATTTAAGGGATGCCCATCAATTGGGGAATGGCTGAACAAGTTATGGTATATGAATGTGATGGAATACTATT
>CM053599.1:166880015-166919644 GCA_028646575.1 Pseudocheirus occidentalis | reverse complement strand
AAATTTTGTACACAGTCACAGATACATCATATGTGTGATGACCAGCTTTGAAAAACCGGACTCTTCTCAGCAATGCACAGTTAAAAGATAACTCTACAAGTCTCAGGATAGAAGGAGATGTCTACATTCAGAGAAAGATCCAGAAAGACCAGAGTTTAAATGGAAACTGAAGCAATGCATGCTATCATTCTTTTCTATGTTTGGTTTTTATTTCTCTTTTCTCATTGTTCACTCCATTGGCTACAATGCCTATACAACCAGACTATTTTGTACAATGTGAAAGAGTTTGCAGATCTTATACATGATTGTATGCCACCATGGCGGGGGGTGAGGAAAAAATTTGAAACTCAAGTGATTCTGAAAGTGAATCTTGTAAACTAAAAGTGAACAAACAAGTCAATAAATAAATTAATAAAAGATAGATAGATAGATAGATGAATGAAGAAAGAAAGAAAGAAAGAAAGAAAGGAGTGAATAAAGGAGTAAATAAGTAAATAAATAAATAGATGAATGAATGAACAAATGAATGAATGAATAGATAGATAGATAGATAAATTTTTTAAAAAAAGAAAACTATCTCAGGAACCAAATCCCTCTTTCCACCAGGAGGTGGTGGTGTCTATTCATTTACCATTCCAACAAGTTCAGGGACATTGTTTAATTGAAGATTCTCTTCATAAAGAATATTTTCCTTTATTTTTTTTTAAAGTTTAAATGGGTATATGTAGATGAAGGGTGTGTGTGTGTGTGTGTGTGTGTGTGTGTGTGTTGCACATATCTCCAATCTTCCACCCATAAGGTAATAAAGTTTAAATGGGAATAGAAAACATTAACCAGCTAAGCAGTCACTTGCCCCTTTCAGGACCTCAGTTCCCTTAGCTAAATAAGAGGGCTGGACTAGACAACCCTTAAAGTCCCTTTCAGCTCTAACTATGTGATCCTATGCTATTTCTCATACTTTAGAGTGGTACCATATACAAATGGTACACAGAGATACACAAACAAAAGCCAAGAAGTCACTGAAAAGGAATGGGGGAAGAAGTGACTAGAGGACAGGACTTAAAAACTAGAGCTGGAAGAGGCTTTGTAGCTAGCTTATCTAGCCAGCACCCCTCACTTTATAAATAAAGGAGCTGAGGACTACTGGGGAAAGCTCTTTCCCAACTTTCCCACAAAAGCTAATCCCAAATTCTCACTTCCCCAGCCCTAAGGGAGACCTTTTCCAATCCCTCCAAGTATTTATGCCTTTTCCTTTTGAGAGTACCCCCAGCTACCAGACTCGGTCAAAATCTAGTTAATTACAAAGGAATGTAAGCTCACTAAGGGCAGGGGCTACTTTTAACCATTTTTTCCCCATGCTCCCTACTCCAAACTTAGCACAGCACCAGGAACATAGTAAGGCCTTAATAAATGTTTTTTTTTTGATTGAACAAGAGTATCTCCACCTCATTCAATAGGGTGTCCAACATCTTTAAACAACTCTAGTTGAGATGGTTAAGGGAAATCAAGTATTATACTTTTTTTTAACCCTTATAGTCTGCATTGGGCGTAGCAGGAGGAGGCTCAGAAAGAACGTTTGATTGCTAGTTTCTGATTTGAAAAACGTATTTTCTTTGGATCCGAAAGCATTCTGATCTCCCATCTCCCACCCCTCTGGCCACTGATCAAATTGCCCACTACTCTCTCCTCGAAGCCAAAGCTCCAACTGTACGGACTTGGTTTAGGAGGAGATTCTTAGAATTCCGAAACTTCAAATGATTCCACAAGATCACCTTACCCATCCACCTTGCCTTCAAACAGATGAACTATCCGGGACGGATAGAAATCTAGTGTAAATTAATTCCGATGACTAAGCTCCCTGACACCTACTTTCACTTTGGGTTCCTGACTGTGAGATACAGATAGGTATTAGAGAACGGAACAGGGGCCCTGGTTTCAAATCCTTCCCCCATGTTTACTACCTGTGTTACCTTGGGCAAGTCATTTTCCTCCATTGTAAAATCGGTGGCAAGGGAGGTGAATTACGAGCTGGCCGGGTGGCTAAGGTCCCTTCCAGTTCCACATCTAAGGTCCTGTGGGCACGAGTCTGTACTATGTTCGTTCACGTCTTTGTGTAATTCATTCAAATTGTTTTCTCAGTCACTAACGAGTACGGGTACGTGTAGTCACACACGTAGATGTGTGTTCCGTGTGGCCCCACGAACGAGTTACTGGGGACTGGGGGGTGGGAGGAGCGGGAGAAGTGCATAACGGTACTTGTGGGTCGATGTCCTCTGAGTGTGCCCCTGCGCTGTGAGATCTGTATCTACACCCTTTGTGTGTGTTGGTGCCTGTGAGGACGGCGGTTCACGTGCCGAGTGCATACAAGGGGCGGCGAGAGCATGGTGGGGGGAGGGAGTGAGGGAGTTTGCAGCCACATTAGACCTCGGGGGACACACGGAGCGCGCTGGGGCAAAGGACGGGCTGGAGGGGGAAGGGGCGGCCGTGGGGGTGGAGCTGGGGCTGTGGGAGAGCCAGTGAGCGAGCTGGGCTTGGCGCCCGCGGGGCTGAGCTAGGAAGGAGGACCTGGGGTAGGCTGGGTGCAGGGAGGGGACAGGGCTGACGGCGAAATCCCGAACCTCCGCTGGAAAGGAGCCGGAGCGGTAGTCAGAGCCAGAGTCAGACCCTGAGCTTGATCCTGAGAGGGTCGGGGCGACGTAAGCAGCAGCGGTGATAGGGCGCAGGGGGGCAGTGCGCGGCGATGCAGTGAGGGCATCTGGGGGAGCCGGAGCTGGGACTAAGGGGGTGGGGGGAGGGTTGGGGAAGCGGGGGACCGTTCTGCAGAAATGTGACTTCAGTGGCGGCTGTTGGAGAAGCGGGAGAATCCGTCCGGCTGTGGGGCTGCCGGTGCGGGTGAGTGCGATGGGGTTGCGGAGAAAGGGCTCAGCCCAGGCAGGAGGACTGGAGTGATGGCGGGGGAGGGGGGAGGCGGCTCTCCAGGCCCCAGAGAAACTTTTCTCCAGCGGGAAAAGCTCTGTGCAGTGTCCCCCATCCCAGAGGGTGTTGATTTCTCTGTGCCGTCCAGGGGCCACCACAGGGACTGTGTGAGACAACCGGGGATGCGGGAAGGATTATTGGGGAGCTGGGAGGAGGCCCTAATACGGCAGCGTCCTGAGAGGAGCCGCAGAGGACGGAACGCGGCCAGGCTTGGGGGTGATTGTCTCAGGAAAGGCGGGGGAGGGTCTGGGTATGAAGGGGGAGGGGGAAGCTCCTGCGGAGGAATTGGAACGGAGGTTTCTTGAAGCCCTAGGAAATCAGTCAGATAGCCCATCCTTGGCTCACAAGAGGGGAGGCATCCTCTGGCCTTCCTCAGAAACCATTGCCTGGTCCGCACCTGCAGAAAGCGGGACGTGCTCCGCACTGTCCAGAGGGGAGACAGTGCTGGCCGGAGACAAGTGGAGAAACTGGGGCCATAGAACAGCAGGAAATCGGGGCTGGAGACGGACTAATGCAGAACTGGAGAAGAAAGGGGGGGGGGGCGGGGAAGCCGAGCTGAAGCTTTTAGAGACTGTCCTGATTAGAAGAGCACCTTGGGGATGTGTCGAGGAGAGTTTTAAGGAAGGAGCTTGTAAGGAGACTGCAGCCTACAGGCCGGACCTGGGGGCTGGCGGCAGGTTGCCAGAGCCCCCAGCCCAGAAAGACCTGGGGTTAGGAGTTGGGAGGTTAGAACTCAAACGTACGTGGCTGTCTTCTCAGTTTGTGTGTGTGTGTGTGTGTGTGTGTGTGTGTGTGTGTGTGTGTGACTGCTGGATGGAGGGAGAGGAGGAAGTAAGGAAGGGGAGCAAGGGTTGGGGGTGGAGGGGGAGAGGCGGGAGACAGAAGAGGCCGAGAGAAGGGAGAGAGAAGGTCATTGAATACAATAGCACATCTGGTCGAAGGATACTGTGGCTGGGAAATGTTTGCCTACAGTGGGAAGGTCGGGACCTTTATTGGGGGGTGGGGGGGATGGAAGGGAGTACTAGCCAACCTCAGCCCTTTTAAATTTAAAAAAAAACTGTTCCTTTGTAGGATTGTTGACCTCAGAGACCCCCACCAGCCCCCTACCAACTCAGTCCTGTGTCTCTGTTCAGCTCCCCAGGTTTGGGGTGGGGGAAAGATATGTGGGCCAGAGTCCAATGCAGCTTAACTTCTCCCCACTCCAGCTCTTTAAAGTTCGCTTAACTGGCTCTAAGGAACTCGTCAATATAGCTTAGATTTTCTTTGGATGGACCCTAGGGCGGTCAGGTCCTTTGCCTCCTTCATGTAGCCTTCTTCTTACCATGTCTTTGGAAAGCTGGCTTCTTCAAGTTAGAAGGAAAATCATGGAACTGAGTGACAAATGTTTGATTTCATTTGCATCCAGCCTCTGGCTAATACTGGGGGACTCAGAGAATCCCTAGAGGTGATTATCTCTGGGATGGAGAGGAAACTTGCCTTCCTGCCTGCAAGCACAATATTCCAGATATCCTTTGACAAGGGCAGTACAGTGGGGCTTTCAGCCATAAGATTTTGAAAGCTCTGGCTCTCCTGTTCATGATCATAGAGATCATATTCTAGTCAGCCTTCATTTTGGAGCTCTGAAGCTCTTGAGAAGTTAGACACCCAAGGTCACAAAGACACTATGTAGTCGTGCCAGGCTTTGATCCCACATTCTGGGACTCTAAATTCTATAACACTATTCCCATAACAGTAAACTACCTTACTAAGTGTGCTTTGGGATGTAGAGAAAGGGGCGGGATTCAGGCCCAGCACTCATTCTTTAGATTATCTTGAGAGGTACACAGAAATAAGGAGAGAAGACAGCCATATATATGAGTTCTAATCATCTCTCTACCCAACCTCAGTCTCTTTAAAAAGACCCTCCTTTCAACAAATTTTTTATTGGATGGGCTGTATGGAGTAGTGAATAGAGTCTACTGTATAGCCAGAAAAGTTCCCCCTTCAGATTTATGACCCTGGGCAAATCACTTAACCTCCTAACCTCCTCTCTGTTCAATCGGCCCCTGAACTTGACCCGTAGCACCTAAGAATCTGAGGAGATTTCTTTTTAATGGGGTGGGGGTGGGGGAGAAAGGTGTTGGAGAATTAGTGAAGGAGAATCTGTGTATTTTGACTAAAGGCAGTCCAGTAGTAAACAGTGATATGCAAATTTGAGTCTTATTATTGAGTCAACAGTCCCTAACCCATTTTATATTCTAACCACTGTGCAAATTGTTCTTCCTCTCTATTCATTGCCCTGGGGCTTAAATCAGAAGGGATGATACTGTGTACTAGAGCCAGATGGAGCGCTGGATGCCCAGGCGAGAAGTATGGCCCTTAGAGGGGGAAGTAAGGGGGTAGGGTAGGAAATAAAAAGAAATGTCAGCACTTTGAGGCACAGATGTTTAAAAGTGATTCAGAAACTACATGCTAAAGATCGTGAGGAATTTTCCATCCAATGGCAAACTATTATCATGTAACAGGAGGACATATTTTCAGCAATTTGTCCCCTTGTTCCTGCCTCTGTTAAAACCTGAAGCTCCCTGGAGTCTAATATACCTCAAAGCGACCCTGAGTAGCTATAGCAATGGGCTGGAAGAGGTACTGGTTTTATACAGTCTTGCCCCCTCACTACTCTGTGCCAATTGGCTTAATGTCTGGATGCAAAATTAATGGGCTTAAACCTCCATCATCTGAGGAGGTGCTCTGTTGACACTAATGGGTGGCATGCAGACAAAGATGTATTAAGCCCCAATGGTTAAGCGCCCTCTGACTCCAGCCTGACTGATCCTTGCCCTTTCCAAAGTGTGCTCCTTGGATCTAATAGGAAGCCTGGACCCGCCGGACCCCATGTTAGGAGTTATTTAGAACAAATTAGTGTCCCCTCCCAGAATTACCCAATTTCATAACTGCAGTTCAAAATTGGTAGAATTTTCTCTATCACAACCTAGGGAAACCAGCCAGCCCTGAATAGAATGGTCTGGAATATCATTTGCATATAAATGATTGCTTTTATTTACAGGCTGGAGGCTGTTTTGCATATTCATGGAGACATTCTCACAACTGTATTTACATACTGAAAGGGATTTCTTTGGTGCTAAATCTAGGAGTCGAGTAGGTTAGGCTTTGCCTATGTTTGAGATAAATTGGTTGTGAGGAAGCTAAGGACGTAGGAAGGGGTGTAATGAATTCTCCCGATGATTCAGCTCAGCTATTTGTGCCCTAAAGTCTTTTGCTGACTGTTATCTACCCTGACAAGTAAAGACTAAAACCACAGGACTGATGTGATAGATGAAAACACGGGGCCCTCTGGAGGAGAGATCCATCTTAACTCTTTGTTCTTTCTCCGGACAGCTGGTGCTTTGGGGTTGGTGGGCTGGGGAGCTTACCTTTCGACGCTAAATATTTCAGCCAAGTAAAATCAACAAGCATTTATTAAGCACCCACTCTATATGCCAGGGATTGTGCTAAGGGCCGAGGATACAAAGAAAGCAAAAGACAACCCTTTGTTCTCTTGGAGCTCTGAATAACTGGGGAGGCAACATGCAAACTGGCATGCTATATAGAGGATAGAAGGGAGAGCATCTCTGAGGGAAGGCACTAGCACAAGGTGTGATCTGGAAAAGATTTCTTACAGAAGGTAGGACTTTGGCTAGAACCTGAAGGAATCCAGGAGGCAACATGAACACTTTGGAGTATATAACCTTGACTGGGGGGAAGTGTTTTGTGTCTCCAGCACCTAGGATAATAGAGAGCTGGAAAGGACATTGGAGAACATTTTACAAATGAGGAAACTGAACTGAGAGGAAGTGACTTGCCCAAGGTCACACAGCTAGTGCCTCAGCTGGGATTCAAAACTGCTCTCCCTGACTCAAAGTCCAGTATCTGGCATATAGTAAGCTATTAAATGTTAATTGAATGAAGGATTTTTCTTATTGTTGTCAAACAGTCTTTTTTGACTCTTTGTGACCCCATGAACCATAACATGCCAATACAGTCCTTGAGATTTTCTTGGCAAAAATACTGGAGTGGGTTGCCATTTTCTTCTCCAATGGATTAAGGAAAACAGAGGTTAGATGACTTGGCTGGGGTCACACAGCTAATATGTGTCTGAGGTCATATTTGAACTCAGATCTTCCCACTCTATGTCCACTGATCTACCTAGCTGCCCCTAGGCTTTTCATCAAGGCTTAAAATACTCCCTTTTTGAATGGGGCTGAGGATATCAGGCCTGAATTGTATCATTGACTACTGGTAAACTAGGAATCAGGAGACTTGGATTTCACAGTCACTTGCCCTCAGTTTCTTCTTCTGTAAAATGAGAAGTATATTAATCAATTGGTAATCAATAAACATTTATTAAGTACCTGCTATGTTCTAGGTACTGGCAGTGGGAATACAAAAAAAAAAGAGGCATATGACAGCCCCTCCCTTCAAGAAGTTTATAATCTAATGATATCAACCTTACTGGGTTATTGGGAAGATCAATATGATGGAACTTTGAACATTTTTAAGCACTATAGAGATTCAGGGAATGATTATTTCTTGTTAAATATGCCAGCGCTTAAGAAAGAGATCCAAAACCTTATTTTTTCCAAACTAGGCATTACAAGTGTGGCTTCACCTCTTTAAAGAATTAGGTTTTTTCTAACTTGGAACAGAAATTCCTGGTCCCAGAAGGCCACAGGGGTGAGCTCGGAACTATGGCTGTTTTGCTCCAGGTAAAGAATGTATCAGCCCTTTTGGGGGAAAAGCTTCTCTGGAGACACTTCTTTAGCTTGGGTCACTTTCCCTTATGGAGAAGGAGGGAACCCAGCTTATAGACATTTAACCTGGCTCTGATACTTGTTTCTTAGAAGACACCTGATATCTGGTTTCTGTTACTGTAATTCTGGGTGATTTGGTCCAGATCTAGTGTTCTTAACAATTTCTGTGTCTTGGGCTCCTTTGGAGGTCTGGGGAAATATACAGGCCCCTTTGTTAGAATGTTTTTGTTTTCTAATGGAAAGAAATGGTCAATTTGAGGTAGAGGTTAGTGAAAATAAAGGTTATTTTTTCCCCCTTCCAAGTTCATGGACCCATGAAATCTATCCATAAACCTTCTATGAACCCTAGGTTAAGAGAAGGTTAAACCTTCTAGGTTAAACCTCTAGGCATAGAGGGTCTATGTCGTCCTAGGATGCTATATATTTGTCTAGAAAAAGACATAGCTGTGAAGCCTTCAGAGATTAAGACATAGTCTAGAGGGTCCAGCAGGTAGTAAATATTAGAGAAAAGATCTGATTCCAGATCCAGGATTCTTCCCTACTGTACCACCCTACAAGAACACTGCACTTGCAGTTGGGGAAACTAAGACTGAATCCAGGTGGCCACACTAGTTTTGAGGTGTTGGGCAGTTCACTTAATCTTAGTTTCAGTTTCCCTACTCTGTAAAATGGGTATAAAAATTAATATCTATGCTTCTTAGGATTGTTAAACTTATAGTATTGTGGAATTATACTTTAATATCTCATTCAGCTAACATCTATAGTATTAAACACAGTGCCGGGTACTTATTAAATGTTCCTTTCATCACATAACCCTGTTTGCCTATGAGCTGAGAAGGAAATGGCAAGCCACTCCAATATCTTTGCCAAGAAAACTCCAAATGGAGTCCCAAAGAGTTGAACATGACTGAAATGACTAAACCACTTGTTCCTCTTGCCTTCCCCCTCCCATCAATGTTAGTACTTCAACAAAGCCAAACATACCCCATCTGTGCCCACCTATCTTTACTTTTAGTGTTCTAAGATTCTAAGATTCCACAAAGGAAAATCACCTTGTTTCCATCCTTCTACTGGAACTAGTTATTAGTCATTCTAGGGCAGTGGTTCTCAATCTTCCTGATGCCTCAACCCTTTAATACAGTTGCTCACATTGTGGTGACCCCCAGACATAAAATTATTTTTGTTGCTACTTCATAACTGTAATTTTGCTACTGTTATGAATCATAATGAAAATATCTGATATGCAGGTTGTATTTAAATTGAACATAACCCACAGGTTGAGAACTGCTGTTGTAGGGGAATATGTTCTCTTAAAGCTGGGGTTAACCTTTTTGTGTCCTGGGCCCATTTGTCAGTCTGGTAAAGCCCATAGACCCCTTGTGAGAGGAGTAGTTTTAAAATTCATAAAAACACACAAGATCACAAAGGAAGCTAGTTATATTGAAATACAGTTATGAAAACAATTTTGGTTTTAAACTTCACAATTCTCAGGTTAAGAAATTCCTGTCTTAAAGGAATCTTCTAATTCTATTGATGATTCCATGTTTGCTTTATAATAAGGCGAAGGATTGGAAACAAGAAATGGACTGACATCCTGGTGGGTTATCCATGTAACACCATCTCCATGGTAACTGGCCAGTCTGGAAGAACGCAGTCACATGAGGGTTACACGACATGAATGAAATAATACTATGTGTGTATGTGTTGGGGGTGGGGGAGATGAGAAGTAGAGAGCCTCAGAACAGGGAGCATTTGCAGAGCCAGCAGGCAACAAAGGTTGTTGTCCTGAAGCCATCTAGTGTATTCAGAGGCATCATTTGGGTGTCTTGACAGGGCAGTTAAAGGAGCCCTCTTCTGAAGGATTGTTTACTGCATTTCTTACAAGCTCAATGAACCACAACTCGCTAGAAAATTGAGTTCTCTCATGTGTGACCTATCACTTAATTGTGGACCTTTTCCCTCCAGTGTGTATGTTTAAATCAGGATGGTTAAAGCAGCTTCATCTCAGTTCCTGTACCTAGGAGTTTAGGTCATACCAAAGGTAATTGAATATATTAGCCTGGTTTTCCATTTTAATGTATTTCACCTTGTGAAGCTCAATAGGAATACTCAGTTTTGTTGCTTAGTATTTGTTCCATCACCAACTACAACTGACTGCCACTGGGCGGACTTCAAAACCCTGATCAGGCGTGAATTAGGAATTGGGGGGGACTTGCCCCCCGATTTGGGGTAATTCAAATATCTCTTTTGGGAGGATGGGACTTGTGGGGGGGAGCCATAATTTACACTGCTTCCTGACTTCATTCTCCAATCCACAATCTTCAGACTATCTCATGGATGGGTGGTGGTTACAATTATTAGTAATGATACTATATAATTTGGCTGTTCTATACACTAACAATACCTGGCATTTGTAGAGCATTTTAAAATGCGCAAAGTGCTTCATGTACATTGTTATCTCATTTGAGCCTCACAGACTGTTACTGTCCCCATTTTATGGATCAGGACACTACGGCTCTCAGAGGTGATTTGCCCAGGATCACAGAGCAATTAAATGTCAAAGGTGGGAGTGGAACTTGGGTGTTTCTGGACTCTCAAGTCACTACTTTGATTCTTGTGTTGGTTCTACCACTGGTACTTACTCTGTCACCTGGAAAAAGTCACTTCCTCTCTCTGGGCCTTAATTTCTTGAGAAGCATGTTACCAGCCCTCTCTTACTGGTTTATTTTGAAGTATTCAGTATTAATACTTGATAATTAATATTAATACTTGAAAAGTATTAAGCACTATAGAATTACCCCCAAATTAGGGAATGGCCCCCATAACCTTGAGAACTAAACCCAGGACTAGACTTAAAAGAAATGGATTTTGGGGACATTGAGCAGTCCTGCAGCTCAGCTCAGTCCCATGCTCACAGGTATGACAAAATCAGGAACTTGTTTGTGTAGAAGAAAGAGTATGGGACTCAGATCAGAAGACATGGCCCCATACTCAGAGCTGGAAGGGGCTTTAGAGTTGCTCTTTTTAGGGACAAGAGAAGTATAGTGACTTGCCCAGTGTCACACCATCAGAGGCAGAATTTAAACCCAGATGGGGAAGGCTGGGGGGGAGAAGGGGGATCTTGAGTGTTCTTTCATGTGGCCCCATGGACCATACGGGCACAGATAAATGGAGTGGTTTTCCATTTCTTTCTTCAGTGGATTAAGGCAAACGGGTTAAATGACTTGCCCAGGATCACACAGCTAGCAAAGGTCTGAGTTCATATTTGAATTCGGGCCCTGGGTGGGCACAATCTGCTGATCTGGAGGCCTCCCCAATTCCAGGCCCTTCCCTCTGTTAATTCTTTCCTATTTATGCTGTCTGTGGCTTGCTTTGTCCATGTTTGTCTGCTTGCTGTAAGCTCCTTGAGGGCAGGATACGTCTTTTGCCCCTGTTTCTATCCCCACTGCTTAGCACGGTACATATTATTGTATGAGACCCACTTCTGGGTCTCAGTTTCCTCTTCTGTAAAATGAAGGCATAGTACTAGGTGGTGTCTAAGACCCTTTCCATCTCTCTCTCTCCATGACCTTGTGATTCTCATTTTAGAGATAAGTCAGTTGAAATTCAGAAATGGCCCAGACTCTCTGGCCCCAAGTCACTGTTCTTTACATACCACTCCATAGGTTAAGCTCTAATACTGGCATTCTGACCCTCCCTGAGCTCCACTTTCCTCATCTCTAAAATGGGGCTAACATAGTACCTAATTCCTATTTTTGTGAGGATTAAATGAGTTGTGACAGTGATTTATTACAGTATCCGTATGTGTTAGTTGTTATTATGTATAAACCAAACTAACAAATAATTTAAAAAGAAGTCAATAGTAACAGCTTCCTGCCTCATCAAACTTTTATACTTACTGTTAGAAACAAATAAGACCTGAATTTTATCCTACTCTTTTTGGCCACTGCCAGAAGTAGAGGGAAGTGATACAAGGTAAATTACTTTCTGCTTACTTTGTATGCATTTGGTCTCCATTATAATGTACATTTTGTTTATTTTGATAGAATGTGTGCTCCTGGAGAGCACAATTTGTTTTCTTTCTGTCTTCATACTACATATGAGTACCTGGCATATAGTTGGTGCTTAATAAATGCAATTTGATGAATAGGGAAAAACGGTTGTGGCAGGAGGCAGACATGAAAGAAAATAGGAGTAGTGCTTTGTCGTTCAGCCTTGTCCAACTTTTCATGACCCCATGGACCTTACTGTCCATAGGGTTTTCTTGGCAAAGATACTGGAGTGGTTTACCATTTCTTTCTCCAGTAGATTAAGAGCTTAAGTGACTTGACCATGGTTGCACAGCTCGTGAGGGTCTTGCGGCTGGATTTGAACTCCGGTCTTCCTGACATCAGGTCCCAAACTCTATCCACTGAACCACCCAGCTGCCTCTCAAAGTCAGAGCTATAATACACATTGCATGTGAGATGCCCTTGCAACTCTCCCAGAAGTACCTAGACTGCTAGAACCAGCACCTCAGGTAGAACATATAAGAGGATCGATCAAGCAAGGCTCTAGCTGTTAGTGGACCTTTAGATCCTACTGGCCTTTATTTGGCAGGTGAGGAAGGGAGGAGACAGTGAAATAATGATGGGGTTGAGAGTAACCTTGGGGGGTGCATTGTGGCACCAGATGGCAGCAGGTCCCCCATCCTTCATCATCATCATCATCAGATCTAATGTGTATATGGTGGTTATCTGTGCCAGGCAATTACCATCTTATTTGAATCTCACAATAACCATGGGAGGTAGAAGCTGTTATCTCCATTTGAGGAAATTAAAGGTTAAGTGACTTGCCCAAGGTCATATAAGGAGTAAGGGCCTAAGGCAGAATTTGAACCCGGTTCTTCCTGCTTCCAAGTCAAACCATCTGTCCACTCTGCCACCCAGCTGCTGCAAAGGGTGCCTTGTAGGGGACACTGGACATTTCTAACAGAGCAGCAGTCCAGGGAATTGACTGCTCTCTTGGTGGCAGTGTGGTGCAGTAGCAAGAACCCTGGATTTGGAACCAGGTCCCAGGCAGAGCCTTTCTGAATCTCCTTTCCTCTTGGTTGATTATCTCCAGTGTTTCCTGTACGCTTACTTGTTTATACACAGTTGTGTGCATTGTTTTCCCCATTAGACTGTGAGCTCCTTGAGAGCAGGGACCGTCTTATACCTTTCTTTGTGCCTAGTGTTTAGCACAGGCTGGGAACATAGTAGGTACATAGGTGATGCTAATACCAGGGCTGATGTCAAGAAGATTC
The DNA here is from genome assembly GCA_028646575.1 of Pseudocheirus occidentalis. Taxonomy (NCBI): domain Eukaryota; kingdom Metazoa; phylum Chordata; class Mammalia; order Diprotodontia; family Pseudocheiridae; genus Pseudocheirus; species Pseudocheirus occidentalis. Next base: position 166,906,597 of record CM053599.1, on the reverse strand, counting down.
ATCATCCTGGGTTCAAATCTGGTTTCAGACACTTACTAGTTGTGTGACCCTGGGCAAGTCACTTAACCCTTTTTGCATCAATTTCTACAATTGTAAAATAAGCTGGAGAAAGAAATGGTGAACCACTCCACTATCTTTGCCAAGAAAACCCAAATGGAGGCATGAAAAGTCAGAGAGAACACAACTATAGTATTTGATTATGGAAAGGATCTTAGGAGCTTCAGTCCTGGAGACTGATCTCTACCCACCTATTTTCTGGGACTAGAGAGTGGACTTGTTAACCTTTCTTGGGCCATGTCCTTTATTGTAACTCAATACCCCAATAACTTTCCTTACATCCTGACTCTTGTGGCCTTTGTTATAGGAAATTTGAGGGGTTATTCTTGGCTGGACTGTGAGGGATCTTGGTGGAAAAAGTAATCCCTTTGGGGCATGATGAATATTTTGTAAAAAGTTTTGGACCCTGTTTAGGAAAAGACTGCAAGTGATGAGGTTTCTATGGTTGGTGTGAAGCAGGCAGGGAGCAGAAACCACTTGGCAGGACACTCCTCTTTCCATATAACCTGGGAGGTCTGATAGATGTGCTTGTTTAGCTCAGTGACTGACTGGAATGCCAGAAGAGGGGGTGAGCTTTGGAACAAGAGATGGGGAGAATGTGGATCAACAGGTGCAAATGCCCTGAGTCCATGCAGCTGGGGGACCTTCACAGGGTTGGGGATCTTGGGCTCATCCTGGCCCAGAATCAGTATATTATCTCATTTTTGTATCCACACAACAACCCTGGGAGGTAAGTGCTATTATTATCTTCATTTTACATATGAGGAAACTGAGGCAGACAGAGACTGAATGCCTTGCCTAATGTCATGCAGTATCTGAGATCAGATTTGAACTTGAACACTCTGCTCTATCCACCGTGCCATCTAGTTGTCCTCTCCAGCATGTGGAGAGAGGGTCATCCCTCCAAATCCCCGTTCCTGAAAGGTGATTGTACAGAACTATGATTCTATTGCCATACAGAAAGCCCAGCAAGCAAACTGTAAACTCCCTCTGCCATGGCAGGTTGCATCTGCTCTGCAGTTTACAGACTTAATTACCTGGGACACTGAGAGATAAAGAGATTTTTTGTGGGGGGACATTTTCAGTCCCTGTCAGAAGTAGCATTTGAACCCAGGTCTGAGATTAGTCAGATCTCTGCCCACCATACCCTGCACTGCCTCTGTGAAGGTGATACTGTCATCTTGTAAGGAGGGTGGGTCACTGTCAGACTGAACATAGTTATGCCCTGCATGTGGAATGCACAGAAACTTCAGGAAACTGCTGAATCTGGTGGTAACTGGTTGTACCCACAATTCCCCAGAAGTATTTTAAGGCTGCAGAGAAAGGGAAGATGACCGGTTTACCTAAAACCAGCCTATGCTTGATTGTGAGAAAGTAAGCAGTGAGTCGATGGAATGTTTGCTGATGAGAACTAGGCCAAGGTTGGGATATACTTTATAAAGCCCTGGCAGTGTCCCATCCTGGGTCTCTTCCCATCATGTTACCCCCTTGGAGCTATGGGGGGGTTGCATAAGTGCCTCTGTCAGATCAAGGTCATGGCTGATGCTGCCCATGCAGCAGGCAACGGAATTGAGGAAGTGAGAAATTCTGAGAGATGTGAGTCAACTCCAGTAGAGAGAAGCATGAAGGCTGAGCCTGGAGTCTGGAAAACTTAGAAGTCAATTCTGCCTCAGGGGCTTACCCACTGTGTGATTTTTATCACTCTGAGCTTCAGTTCTCTCATCTGAAAAATGGTGATTATAATAAAAGAGTTGTTGTAAAGCCATTTTCAGTCATATCCAGCTCTTTATGACTCTATTTGGGGTTTTCTTGGCAAAGATCCTGGAATGGTTTGCTATTTCCTTCTCCACCAAACAGGGTTAAGTGACTTGCTCAGGGTCACCAGTAAGTGTCTGACTCCAGGCCTACACTCTATCCTTTGAGCCACGTGACAGTCACAAGAATAACAGAGTTGTTGATAAGTCAAGATGCCATGTAAAAGCTTTGTAAACCTTCAAAGAACTATGTGAGTCATTATTTAGCCCTTGAGAAGTGTGTGCCACACTGAGCACTGACCACCCTGTTTGTCCTATAAGCGCCAATAACACAGTGGGGCTTTCTCTCTAGAATTCCCAGCAGGCAGTTTTCTTCCCCAAATGACTGTATCAAACAGCTGCCAGAAAAAAAAGCGATTCCCAAGGTGCCTCCTCCTTGAAAAAAAAATGCTGATGCTCGATCACTCTGATCCATCTGGTAATGTGGCTGAAAAGTTAGGTTTGGTATTTCCTCAGGCTCTCTCCCCACAGCTTAGTCAGTCAGTAAACATTTAATAAGTGACTGTGCTAAGTGCTTTACAGTTATTATCTCAAGTACCTACGAAGTGAAGGGCCAGGCACTGTGCTAAGTGATGGGGGTACAAAAAGAGCAAAACTCATCCTTGTCTCCATGAACTCACAATCCAATAGGAGAGGCGATAAGCAAACAAATAGAAACAATCAAGCTCTATCTACAGGAAAAAAAGGAAATACCTAACAGGAAGGAACGAGAATTAAGTTGAGAGCATAAGATAATAGATTTAGGGCTAGAAGTTCTAAGATGTCCTCTAGTCCCACACCCCTCAAGTTCTACATAGGAATACTGAGACCCAGAGGTAAAGTGACTTCCCCACAGTCATTCGGGCAAGTCACTCTGATTTCCAAATCTCTAGCTCTTTCCATTGTCCTGCCCTGCCTCTCACTTTGTAATAACCCAACCCATAGTCTATACATACCATCCACCTTAACTTGTCTTTCCAACTTTTCCTGAGGACCTTGGACTACCTGTTTACGTTAGACTGTTTCCTTGCTTTTAAGTAAGTCTTTTGCTTTTTAATGATCTTGTTTAATAAGTTTGAAAAACTCTACTAAGATTTTTGGGACGCCCTATATAAGGGATAGGATAATTTCTTTATGTTACATCCCAGAGGCATATCTGAATTGATCTGGTGTAATGGAATTTTGTCCAAATGAATCCAGTCTTTGAAAATGAAATTCCCATTTAGTTGAACCTAGAAACAAAGAGTTACTACCCTTCCCTGTTCAAGTACAAGGAAGGGATCCCAGTAAAGGTAGGGCAATAAGGTGAAGTATGACTAGCCTTACCTCTGTTTCTTTCCTCCAGTCTCTTGGAGCATATGTGTATGTGCATGAGTGTGTGTGTGTGTGTGTGTGCGTGCGCGCATGTGCTTGTGTGCATTTGGTGGGGGGGAGAATGGTTTTGAATGGGTTGTTTGGTAGGTAGAATGTTTGTAGTAAGGAAGGAGAACAGAACGATGACTAGAACTTGAGAGTTGGACAAAATAAATGTAATACAATGGAGTTACACCTTCTCTAACCTCTCTTTTAGTGAACAGTGAACCCTCAAGTTAACTTATTGTAGAAGTTGACTGTCAGAGGAATCAGCCCGAGAGAAAGCATTTGTTTTATACAATTGTATAACAGATTAGAATTTGTTATAACTGAAGCAAAAGCTTTACATTCATGAGTCGTACAAAAGGATACAGCTGTAAGGGAACTTCAGCTGTTCTAGACCATTTGGAACTCAGAAGTGACTTGTCCAAGGTCATATAGTAGTAAGAGGCAAAACTGAGATTAGAACTCCAATTTCTTATTCTGGATCAGGTGTTCCTTCCACTCCCCAAAGGGCTCATTGAGCAGGGCTACGGAATTAGTTTTGTCAGGAAGAGGGTTCCTTTGTAATGGGATTTGGCTTTTGAAGCTTCCAGGCTTCCACCTGGTTGTTGGCTTGAACTGGAATTCTCTGAACAAGAGCCAGGTTTGTAAATCTGGTGAATCCTCCTCTATCTTTATGCTTTCCCCAGGCTTTCTGTGTCTTCTTTATTTTGACTTTACGCTATAGCTGGGCACAGCTAGGTGGTACAGTGGAGAGAGCACTAGGCTTGAAATCAGGAAGACTCATCTTTAGGAGTTCAAATCTAGCCTCAGGCACTTACCAGGGCACTTTACTTGGCCTTGCATGCCTCAGTTTCCCCATCTGTAAAATGAACTAGAGAAAGAACTGGTGAGCCTCTCTAGTATCTTTGCCAAGAAAACCCCCAAAATGGGGTCACCAACAGTTGGATTCCACTGAATAAAGACCATAGCCAGTGGAGGAACTCAAGGTTGCTGAGGGTAGATTAGTAGGAGCAGAGAAAGAATAATAAAGCCAATACAAAAGGGGAGCAAATGGATGATTGACCTTGGGTTATTACAGGCACTGACAGTCCTCCTGCAGATTTGGGCAGGATCTTAGAGATCATTCATCTTTTTTACACAGGAAAGGAAGGCCTAGATTGGGAAAGCGACCTCATTCACATCACACAGTAAGGTGTGGGTCTGCTCTAGTCACCCTGCATCGTCAGATGTGCCCCAATTAAGATCAGTGCCATCAGGCAGAACCCATAACAGATGCAGGGCAACCAGGGCTTTGCCCACTGGTACCTTTATAGCCAAGCTCGGTACCTATAAGAACAGTCAAACTAGAGAGCTAATAGGTGGGGTGTTTGCCAGCTGTACCCCAAATAAATCCTTTTCCCAATTAGCAGTGTCCTTGGATGATGACAATAATAAAAGCTAACGCCTAGATGATACCTACTATGTTCCAGGAAGCGTGTTAAGTGCTTTACAATTATTGTCTCATTTGAACCTCACAACAACCCTGGAAGATAGGTGCTGTTATTATTCTTCCCATTTTACAGATGAACAAACTGAAGGCAAACAGGATAAGTGACTTTTCCAGGGTCAACAGCTAGTAAGTGTCTGGGCAGGATTTGAACTCAGGTCTTTCAGACTCCAGGCCTGGTACTCTTATCTGCATTGCCACCTAGCTACAGAAGGAAAGACCTGGGCTTGTGTCTCATTTCTGACATTCTGACCTTAACATATATAAACATAACAGTGGCAAGTCACTGAACCTAGCTGTCTAGTGCATCGACTAGTGGGTGCGGGGGGGAGGTGGGGGGGGGATTCAGTCTTTCCACCTAAGAAAAGTTTGCCTTCCAAAGTCAAATATACTTCCTTTCCTCCCTACCCTCCAGACCCACGTTGCACAATAACTTTCCCGACTTGCTAGTTTTGGCTCTGCCCTCGGTGAGAATCCTCCCAAAGCCCCTGACCCTTTTTGTTTAGAAATTAAATTCTAGGAGACAGTTGAGCCATTTACAATATGCTTGGCACTGAGCTGTGAAAGTAATGAGAATTATTAAATATGGAGCCTGCCCTAGTAACCTCTTCAGCTTCTGAGAAAAACTCTAATAGGGTTTCCTCAGTCAGAGGCCCCTTTTCACCATACATGGTGGAAAACCTGGGAAAACATAATGGGAGCATAGCCCTGCAGAACCATCTAGCCCAGGAGTGGGAAACCTGCAGCCTCGAGGCCACATGTGGCCTTCTAGGTCCTTGGGTCAAAGCCCTTTGACTGAGTCCAAATTTTATAGAACAACTCCTTTTACTAAGGAGATTTGTGCTATGAAGTTTGGATTTAGCCAAAGGGCTACACTTGAGGACCCAGAGGGCCACATGTGGCCTCCAGGCTGCAGGTTCCTCACTCCTGATCTAGCCTAACTCCCTCATTTTACACATAAGGAAACCTCGAGGCCAAAAAGTATTAAGTACTTGTTTGCTGTCAAATTGGGCAGCTAGGTGTGGTACTGCGGATAGAGCTCTGGACTCACTCAACTTCTTGAGTTCAAAAGCATCCTCAGACACATAACTAGCTGTGTGATCCTGTGCAAGTCATGTAACCCAGTCTGCCTCAGTTTCCTCATCTGTAAAAGGAGCCAGAGAAGTAAATGGCAAACCACTCCAGTATCTTTTGCCAAGAAAACCCCAAATGGGGTCACAAAGAGATGGACAGAACTGAAAATGACTGAACAAGCTCAAATAGCTGGTAAGCATCAGTGAGATAGGATTCGAATCCAGGCCCCTTGACTCCAGAGCTACCATTCTTTCCATTGGATTGCTCATTTCAGAGTAGCTCAATATCTTTCACATCGATAACATCCTATGAATCCCACATATAAGACACTCGCCCAGGGGAAACTCAGGTTTGTATGTGTTTGGGGGTAAGGCTGCGGTGGGTCCCAGAGCTGGTTTAGGTTCTGAGTCTGTGATTTTATCATTGGGGGTGGAAATTCCTTCCACCAGTGCAAAGTAGGATCGTAATGAGCGGAGCTGTCCAGGAGCACTAAGAAGTTAATTAAATTGCTCAGTGTGTGTCTGATGTAGGTCTTGAACCCAGAAGACCTGTAACCCCTATGCTATACTGTCTTTCAGTCCCCTCTCTATGGTTCTGTTTTCTGCAGTGGTTTTGAATCCACTACATAGAGCTTAGTTGTTTATCATCATGCCCACACTACTCTCCTTTCCAGTTCCACTGGGGCTTGGGGGGCAGGGAGTGGAAGCCAACCTATAACTCAATACATCTTTTATCAATATAACATAAATAATTCATCGACCCTTATGGCCCCTCTGAGGTGACTAGGATTTGGGGCTCATTGGTTGGGAGATGGCTCAGGAAGACTTTAGAGACAAAGAAAGCGGTCAATACTGTATTTACTTACGGAAGCTCCTGGGACCGAAGCTATTTGGGTGGCTGGAGGACAGGCCAGAACTGGAGCAGCTGATGTAGGTAGCTCAATACTACTGTGGACACAGAGAGATCACAGATTGAACAGGCTCCGTGTGAAAACGTTTAATAAAATAAACTTGGAGGTCTAGCAAAGCTACTGGGCTCCTTGTGGGATGGGTCTTCCTTCTGAAAGAGCAAGGAAGGTTTGAAATACTGAGGGAACCTGCCTCCCTTTAAAATAGCTCAGTTGTTGCATCATTTTAAAAATTGCTTGTTTATTCATAGGATGGAGTCTTTAATTGATTTTTTTCTTTCTTTTAAACAAATTTATGCCATTTCAGAGAGAAAAATGAGAACCCAGCTGGTCCTCTCATTTCTCCTCTTCTTTGTGATCAGCTATGGCTCCTCAGAGAATGCCAGTACCTCTCGAGGCTGTGGGCTCGACCTCCTCCCTCAGTACGTATCCCTGTGCGACCTGGACGCCATTTGGGGGATCGTGGTGGAGGCCGTGGCGGGAGCCGGAGCTCTCATCACTCTGCTGTTGATTCTGATCCTCCTGGTGAGATTGCCATTCATCAAGGACAAAGAGAAGAAGGGGCCCCTGGGCCTCAACTTTCTGTTCCTTCTGGGGACCCTAGGGTTGTTTGGACTGACTTTTGCATTCATTATCCGAGAAGATGAGACCATATGCTCAGCGCGTAGGTTCCTGTGGGGGGTGCTCTTTGCCCTGTGTTTCTCATGCTTGCTCAGCCAGGCATGGCGAGTCCGGAGGCTGGTTCGCCATGGGAAAAGCCCCTCAGGCTGGCATCTCGCTGGTATGGCCATATGCCTGATGCTGGTCCAGGTCATCATTGCCACAGAGTGGCTAGTCTTGAATGTGGTCCGGGATAAAAAGCTAGCCTGCAGCTATGAACCCATGGATTTTGCATTGGCCTTAATTTATGACATGGTTCTGCTGGTGGTAACCCTGGGTTTGTCTCTCTTCACTCTCTGTGGGAAATTTAAGAAGTGGAAGAAGAATGGTGTGTGCCTCATCCTTACTACCTTCCTCTCCATTCTGATCTGGGTGGCCTGGATGACCATGTACCTTTTTGGCAATGCAGAACTAAGGAAAGCCGATGTGTGGAGTGATCCCACCCTGGCCATTGCCCTGGTGTCCAGTGGGTGGGTGTTTGTCATCTTCCATGCTATTCCTGAAGTACACTGCTCAATCCTTCCGTCACAACAAGAGAACACACCCAACTATTTTGACACATCACAGCCCAGGATGCGGGAGACAGCATTTGAAGAGGATGTTCAACTTCCCCGGAGCTACATGGAAAACAAAGCTTTTTCAATGGATGAACACAATGCAGGTAACTTGAACCAAGCTTTGTCTATAGCTTCTGCCAACCAGACAATGAAGAAACACCACTTGCTGACCTATTAGGCCAATTTGAAGTGGTTCCAAGTCCTTTAGTTAAATAAAAGTAGAACAGAGGTCACCAACCTCACCAACCTGTAGATGCAGTTAGACCTTAAATCCTTGCTTAATATTCAATGTATGGTAACTGGGAATTGCTTATGGGAAATCCCAGGAGGAAAGAGAAAACTCACAGATATGTTCTGTCCTCCAAGTTGCAGAGGGCTATGCTGAGTCAGCCCATCAAAACGATCATTTGTTCTTCCCAATGGCAGAGCCCACATTGTTGAATTTGCTTGGTGAGCGTTGGGGAACCGGGCATCCAGCTATGGGAATAGGTTTGTAGGAGAGGTCAGGTTCCTCCCCATCATTCCTCCCCAACCCAGCAAATCTTTAGATGCATTTCAGAATGAGAATGTATTCCCTGGGATCCCCAAGCTCAGTGTGGCATAGTGGGCAGAGCTACCTCTTATGCTAGACTTGCAATCAGAAGGAACTGGGTCAAATTCTGCCCCAGAAATTAGTTTGGGGGACTTTGTGAAAATCATCTAACCTGCCTGAATCCCACCTTTTTCACTGGCAAATGTAGGTACTAAATGACCAACTCCTATTTCTCAGGGTAAAATTAAACCATGTGTATAAAGTGCTTGCTTTGCCAACCCAAAAGCATTTCCTAATTGTGAGCTGCTACTACTGTCGTAAGAGGTAGCTTGCATGATGGATAGAGTGTTGCTTAGGAGTCAGGAAGACCTGGGTTTGAGTCCTGCTTCTGACACATTGTACCTGTGTGACTTTTTGAAAGTCATTTAACCAACCTCTCAGTGTCTCTCTCAAAGACTAGAAGTTATAATTGCATTGGTGTATTATTAGTTCGGGCAGAAATAGGAAGAGCTAAAGGTCCGTGTCTTGTGATTGAGACAGTGGTAGGAAACCTCTCTTCCCTTGTCATTTTTGTTTGTCTTGTTTTGTTTTGTTTTGTTTTTGAGAAAATGGCTTTATTCTCTTTCATATACTCTAAGCGGTAGATCCCCACAGTGCCAGGCCCAATTCTGCATTGCTCATCCTGCCTGTACTATATGAGTCTGATCTGTCAGACTTAATGCTTTAGTTTTCTTAGGGCCATGGGAGACCCAGTCCTGCTACTAATTCCCTCATTATGTCTCCTTGAGCAGTCATGACACATCTGAGCCCTAGTGTTCTGCTGTAAAAAATGTACGTGATGTCTAAAGCGTATTCTCAAACTGCCATTCCATAAGCCTATGATTCTGATTTACATGAGGAGTTTCTTCTCATCCAGAGTCTTCAGGGGCCAAGCCAGAGAAAACAAACTAGACTAGGGGTGGGGAACATGCAGCCTTGAGGCCACATGGCATTCTCTAGGTGCTCAAGTACAGTCCTTTGAATTCAAGCTTCATAGAACAAATTCCTATAATAAAAGCATTTGTTCTGTAAAACTTGGACTCAGTCAGAAGGCTACACCCAAGGACCTAGAAGGCCACATGTGGTATCGAGGCTACAATTTCTCTACCCCTGGACTAGACAAAAAAGGGAGTAGATGTCTTGGTATGTGTCCATCCCTTCCCCTGGCTCTGTTCAAGAGCCAAAGGGCTTGGGCTTTTCATTTATCCTATGTTGAGGATCACCTTGTATCTTTATTAGTGTAAATGACTGCCAGTTGAATATGTGCAAAGTTGACTTCCTAAAGTGGGGAGGGCCCTTAAAGTTTACCCAGAGTTATGTCCTGACCCCTAGCAGAGCAGACTCTCCTGCAGGCATAAATCCATGAAACAGAAACCTTATCCTACCATGGCCAGGGCCCTTCTGCACTTGTCCTCTAGCCACAATTGAGAACAGCTGTTGGAATTCTTGGCATAAGCCCCAGGGGTCTTGAATTTCAGGGAGCCGGGGCCCAAGTTCTCTCCGGTTGGGCTCTTTCATACCACTATGGCCCTCACCTCAGGCCAGTGAACTCTGACTCAAGAGAATCACGCAAGATCTGTTTGATAAAACCTGGTTCTCTCCTGTTTCAATCTTCTCATTACAAGTGATAGAGGACCACCTGGCCTCCCTCATCACCTTCTCCATCTGACCCTTCAGTGTTGTGGTGGAGAGCTTCTCGGGACAAAGGTTATATTCCTGGGTAAATTATAGCATCCTGGGTATGGTTTGGTGACGAAGCTAATTCCAGTAATCTCTGTCTCCTTCCTTTTTCCCTTCAGCCTTTTGCTTATTAATATCTGCCAGTGTGACAGAAGTGATAAGAAATTAAAATGCATTGAAAAATCTAGCACCTTGAATCACAACTTCAGAAGCCTTAGAGACATGTTAAACATCCACCTTTCAGAGGAATGAGACAAAGTGCTTCTTCAAGAGGGTACCTTTTTTTAGGGACCATAGTGGATAAAGTATTGGGCTTGGAGTGAAGTCCTGGGTTAAAAGTCCCTGAGATAATATAGATGAAGCGCTTTACAAATATGAAAATTTTATGAAAACATGAAAAAAAATCCTTCCTGTTACTTACTAGCTATGTGACCATGGGCAAGTTCACTGCTCCAGACCTCAGTTTTCTCACCTTTTAAATGGAAATAATACCCTTAGTGTCAACGTCAAAGAAGAGTTGGCATGAGATCTAATTACAATAATCATATATTTCTGTCTATGAATGTCAATTGATCATAGGCTAGAGAGGTTTGGGAATGAGGGCATGAAGATCCCGCTGGACCAAAGGCTACTTTATATAGTGGATAGATGGCACTTGGAAGTCAAGAAGACCTGAGTTCAGATCCCGTGTCAGATCCTTACTAGCCGTCTGACCTTGGATAAATCACTTAACCTCTTTTTCAATTTGCAAAATGCGGATGATAGCACATACTTCACGGTTGTGGGGATCGTGAGACAATACATGTAAAGTGCTATATAAATGCTGGCTATCATTATCATTATCATTAGTCTGTCCTTTCCATCCCCTTCCCCCTCAGTGAACCCCCTGAAGTGAATGCCCAGAGATTAGGTGGTTACTTTGGAGGGCTGCATCCCTCTGTCATGAATATAGCATATTAAGTATACTATAGTATATATAGATATATCAGTGATGTCAAACAGATCCCTGCAGGCCACAGTGACTTTGAAAACCACTGATTCACATTATTTATGTTGTATTTTCATTTCTTTTCTTGAAGATTTCCTGATTACACTTTAATTTGGTCCAGGCTGCAGCTGGGGGTTTTGTGGGCTACTCAGTGTCTCTAATGTACATTATCCCACCTCTGTGGACCTCAGTTTTCTTGTTGTAGTGACATGTTTGGACATAATGACCTCCCACTTCTGCAGTACCCTTATTCCCATCTCACTATAGAGTTTGGCTCATCTCTGCCACTTGGTCCCTTGGCTAATTCATTCCTTGGAGCTTTGGTTACTCAACAAGTTGGAAACAAAACTCTGGGCCTTGCTCTTTGGATGTCTCTGGAGAAAAGGTCTCACTCTTATTGTTTTGGACAAAAGCAATACAGGGTTTACATGATCCAGCTGGGTTTCAGCCCTCTGGTTCCTGTAGAGATAGCCCTCCAGTTCTGGAAGGGTTGGCATTTTAGAGCCACCTGGACAGCAGCAGGTGAACCAAAGGCATTGGGAACAATTTCAATTCAGCAGTTTCTGAAGAACCTTCTAAATCAGGCCTGTACAACTAGCAGCCCAGTGGGCTGCTTATGGCCCTCAGACTGCTTGCTGAATGCCGGCAGATTTCAGGAAACCCATAAAAATGTGGAGGGCCCCAAGTTGTGCAGGCCTGCTCTAAATGAAAACCATTGGGCTAGGCTTTGGAGACAGGGAGAGGAATGACTGATTTCATCCATAAAGGGAACATCCAGCCCTGTTGCCAAGGGTAGGAAGTTTTCAAGTGAGGGCATTCCTTCTACCGATGTTGCCTTTAGCCTGTAGAGAGATCCAGTGACTTGACCAGGTCTTTCTGGTAGTCAGGCTGCCTCTGGAGCTATAGAAACACTTCTCCAATCATTCAGTCGAGTAAAGAAACAAGCAAAATGCCTGGTTCTCCCTACAGCCAAACAAGAGAGCACCTTTCTGATTAAGTGGAAGTAGGGACAGCTAGGTGGCACAGTGCATGAAGCACTGGCATTGGAGTCAGGAGGACCTGAGTTCAAATCTGGCCTCAGACACTTAGTAGATAGAAGAAAAGTGGAAGTAATTCTTAGGTTCATGTTACTCAAATAATCAATTGCCCCAATTCCCTGGTTTAGGAAGCAAAGAAAGAGCTTAACATTTGGCCTTCTCTCTCACATTTAAGAGCAAGTGTGAGGCCTGGGTTAGGACAAATGACATGCATAAAAATAAGATGATTTTCCATGGGAAGGACATTGGAAATGGCAAACTACTTCTGAATGTTCCTCTGGCTTGAGTGACACCTCCAGCCCCCTTCTCAACAAATGTTTAGGCAAAGTGTTTCATCGAGTATTTCTTGGACTAGGTCTCTTTTTCCTCAGTTCCTAGACCCAAACCTAAGTCTGCTCTCTCTAAAGTCCAGGTTGTTTCTAGGGATAATTTGGGTGCTTGTAGAAATGACTGCATAGAGTTCATTGTGAGCCCAAGCTTGCTCCTACACTCTCTAGCTGCAGGGAAGGATTTCCTTAGCAAAACAGTTACCAAATGAAGATGAGGATGAGAACTGCTGACACTTCTGCATTTTACAGATGAGGAAACTGAGACTTGGGTTTGGTGACTTGGCCCATGGTCACACAGATAATATCAGGTGGGATTTAAATCCAGTCCAATCCAACAGGCATTTATTTAGGGCCTATTGTAAGGTAGTATGTTAGGTATTGAGGATACAGAGGTCACACCAAAATCGGTCCTCTCAAAGAACTTAGATTTTACGTTGAGCCTAGATCAGACCTTGTGCAGGCCTGGCCTAGATCTTCCTGACTCCAAGTCCAGCGTTCTGTCAACTGCATGAGCTTGGTGGCAATGGCTCCAGAGTGTTACCTCTTTCAGGAGGTTGTAAATTCCTTCAAAATAGAGACTTGAGGGTCCTTTTGTCTTTGCAAGCCACAGCTTCTAGCGGCTGGCACACAGTAGGCACTAAAAGACCGTGTCTTTTTTATCAGGAAGATGCGTATTACCATCTTGGCACAGCAGAACCAGAATTAAGTAGAACTGTCAGCAAGTAACAAGGACTGGGAGTTCAAGCTTCTCTCCCACAAATGCCAGGCAGTTTACTAACTTAGGGACAAACTTTCCAAACCCCACAAATGCCTGATTAGCTACAAAGGGAGCCTGGGAACAAAGCTCCTTTGTGATTTTTGTTTTTAGCCTGGGCATGTGATGAGGGGAGGGCACAGCGTGGGGGCAGGAGCAGGGTGTTGATGCATCAGGAAGAAAACAACCACTAAAAAAGAAAATTTGTATCTCCCTTTTTTTTCCTCTCCTCCTCAGCTCTACGAACTGCAGGATTTCGAAATGGTAGTTTGGCAAACCGACCCAGCGCTCCATTTAGAAGTAATGTTTATCAGCCCACTGAGATGGCAGTTGTGCTAAATGGTGGGACTGTAAGTATCAAAATGTGATGTTATGGCAGGAAGCTTACATATGTACAGTCCTGGGGAACAGCTTCATTGGGGAGAAACGGCACTGTTTAAACTGCTTGCTCTTTTTAAAAAGACGAAAGCTAAAAATGACATCACTTGCAGCTAGTATGCATGAAATGCTTACATTTTTTTCTCTCTCCCTCCACCCCATACAGTTAAAATCTACCTGAATTTAGTCAGTTTAGTTTAGTTTGAGAATCCTATTCTCCTGAGACCATTCCAGATCACCAGTGATCCCTGACAGTATAAGTGAACCTGTAGGTGACCTGAATTTTTCCTTTACCCTCAGCTGTGTCTGCTGATTCACCTTTTGAGAAAGGCCAGCCAATTTAAAATTATAATCTCTTCCAGATTTTATTGATGTTCAGTCTAGCTCAGATTTCCACCTTCCTCTCTGTCAACCTGTGTGCCCTTGTGGTCAGCACAGGGAACTCCCTGGAGAGAGATCCCCAAAGACTTGGAGAGCTTGCTCACATGGAGATCGCCATTTCCTCCCCTCAGACGTGGTTTGGCCTGTCAGTATTGTTAAAGCCTTGCTCTGTTCTCATGGCAAGAATGGGTTAGCTAACCGATGCCAAACAATCTTTCAAGAGAATGGCCATGGCCATTTTCCTTTCCTGGAATAGCATTCTTTTTCTGTAGCAATCCAAAGAGCAACTCTCATTTCCACATTTAATTTCCAAACATGGCTGTGTGCTTCTTTTAAAAAAAAAACCATTCATAAGCCTGTTTACACATGTCAAGTACATTTCCATTTTTTATGTCATGTGCCAGTTCCATAACTCAGCCTGATCACAATGGGTCACCAAGAACATGAGCCCATGACTGGGGTTCTTTGGTGAACGTACACTGGGCACAGGAAACTTTAGATTTTATTTAGATGTTTTGTTCTTCTTTTACTTTTGAGTGGGATGTCACAGATTAGTTGGGCAGAAGATCAGCAATAAACAGGATCACAGATTAGCTTTTATGAGGTATGGGTCCCTTCCCCCCAGTATGCGCAGGGCCAAGCTTTGGCCCTCTGCCACATTAATCTATGTCATGAGTGTCTGGTCTCTGTGCCATCAGTAAATATGAATTGGAATCGGGCCTAGGATACCTTGGTTGGTCGATGACTGTTTAAACTCACCTGTTCCTATCAAGCTTGGATAAAAATGCCACAGAGCAATAGCTCAAAATAAGGGGAAAGGGTTTGTGGATGTAGAATTAAGAGTCCGTTAGGCCGTTTTCATGGCGGGGTGGTAAGGAAATGCTTTATGATTAAAGGTTAAAGTTTTTTGGATCAAGAAGCTTGAATGAATAAGACAACAAGCCTGGGCTTACGTTTAGTTCGTGAGCTCTGCTTTGTTTGGCCAGTTTGAAAACTGCTTACTGAATCCTGTCATTCTCCTAATGACTTCATTTCTAACAGTGCATATGTTGACGTTGACTTTGGAAAAGCATCGGGTTCATAGTTATGGATTTGTTATCCTTATTTCCAGATCCCAACCGCTCCGCCAAGTTACACTGGAAGACACCTCTGGTGAAAGTCTTTTACAAAGTTCCAGAGAATAAGAATCTCTGTTACAGATTTTATTCCCTGGCTGAGTCTTTCTGGGGGAGAAATCAATAACAGTGGCGGAACAAAGTCACCGCTCATCCTAGAGCTTTCAAAATCTCAGATAATGGGGTTTCATATAAATGTGAACACTGGTGAACTGATGAGCTAACCTAACCACCCACAAAACACCAAGCCAACCAATGAGTTTGCAAACTAAAGCAAAGCTAATTTCCTGTAGAATTAGGCTCACTCTTAAAATGCAACTGGGGAGACTGCTTCCTCCAAGTGTAGAAGAACCAAAGTCACAGTGACTGCTGAGCAGGCCTGATTTGCTTTGAGTGCAGGTTTCCTTGTAGGGCCTCTCCCAATGGCAAGGATGGGATCCAGGCTGCCTCCCTCATGAGGTTGGCACTTTATTGCTAAAGCATACAGAGGGGCTTTCCCCTTTGTTGTTAGTTGGTTTATGCAATGCCAGGGGTCAGAGAGTAATCCAGTTATCAGTTTTGTAAGTGTGTATCTGCAGACATACTTAGTTTATGTGGTGTTTTATTGAGGGTGGGGGCCCTGGTTAACACTGAGAGGAGCATTGCATTCCCTGTGAAAATGCAAGAAACACTATTAGTGAAGGCTCCCCTTCCCATTCTGAAGAAGCAAATGGTATCTGGTTGTTGGCTTGTGGATCACATTTAGCATGGCGTTGGACTGGTGTTTGTTTTTTATGCCCTGTACCTGTGATATTCCGATTATGAGTATAGACAGGCCCAAGAGTGGAGCCAGAGGTGGACATGGCCTGTGTCATGTGGCACCAGACTGAAGTTCTCAGTGTGGTCAAGCTTCTCTCCTCCCATCCCACTTCCCCAGAAGCTGACTGAGAACTTGGTGGTCTAAGCATTGTTCTGATTTATCAATACTTTATTTCCAAATGTGCTGATGGGGGCCACCAGCTCAAAAAGCCAGAGGGATGAGCCGTGTCAGGTTTGCCACTGACCTGTGTGATGCAGCTTTCCCAGAGTCCCATGAGACAGCGTATCAAGGGTCCTGCTGCTTAGTAATGCAAGGAATTTATCTGTTCCTCATATCAAGGTAGCGGGATCTCTAAGACAGGAACACTTTTGTTTGTGGATTTTGTTTTTTGGGCTTTGGAGTAGAGAAGTTTGTTAGATGTTTTTATCTTGGTTAACTGCAAGTTCTCTGAAAATAGTTGTTTCAAAATCCATTACTTCTGCCATAGTTTCCATCTGTCTTGAGCAAATCATCCTGTTATTATTTAACATTTATTTAGTGCATATCCAACATTAAAAGCATCATGGTCTCCTCATTGTTTAGCCAACATGATCTGCAGCTTTCTTAAATGCCTACAGCAAGATTTTTAACCTGACAGTATTGGATATAGAAATGATGATGGGTTCTTTTGCTTTAAGAAATCTACTTTCTAGACTTTTTTCAATAAATAAAAAAAAAAGATAAGCCACAAAGAACATGGAAAAGGTCAATGGTTGGGGAAAAAATGGTCACTGACATGATAACTTGAATACATCTATGCTGAATAATTATAACCAAACCTCTCATTCTTTTGCCACCTGATTTTTGGCTGTGCCCTATAAAAGCCCTCCACCCTCTGCACAGCACTGGGGAACATGAGGTCGATGTTGCCGTTCTTGCAGTGATCTTCTTGCAAGTTATTTTTTTCCCCTCTCTGCAAGTTCATTTCCCTTTCTGCCATGCATGTGAAAAGAAAGCATGGCATGTGAGTGCCTGCCCCCATCATATCTCATCTCCAGTCTCAGCCCTGGGAGCATGCGCTTGCTTTTAGAAAACCAGACACCTGACTTTAGCCCTTAGTGTGTGTTTCGGGAAGGTGGTTGTTAGATGGTTTGGAAATTTAAGTATTTGGGGGAGGGGGGATGGTAGGAAAAGGGTGGGGGGTGGGGTGTTGCATGCAGAACCCCTTATTCTAAAAATAAAGAAATCTCCTAATGCCTCAATCTAATCCAATTAAAAACAAGTTACACATTCTTGTGCCAGGAAATGGTTACTTATCCCAGCTCTATGAAGTCATTTGGAGTTGTAGAATGCCATCAGTGACATTTGCCTGCAAAAAAAGTCTCACTTTCAGAAAGGAACCATTAATGATGTAACTTTCCTCTAAGCTGTTATCAAAATGTCTAAGGTGACTATGGCCTAGATGGCAGGAGTGGTTTCTCTTTGTAAATGCTACTGCTGGAAAGTAATATTCACTACAATAAAAATGAAAGTGTTTCTAGTCCTTGGACAATTTTATTTCAGACAGTTATCAGATGTGTTTTTAAGGTTCTGTTTTTGGCAAGGTTCAAAGATGGGAATGAGCTAATAAATTGTAATTTGGGGTAGAGGAGTGGTAATCCCAGAAAAGAGAGGATCATTGTTTTCCTAATAACCTCACATGACTCATACAAAGATCTTTGCCTGGCCATGGTCTGTGATAGCAACTGCCCCAGAAAGCAAAGTGTGACAACGCATCTCCGTTTATTATGGCACCTCCATTTATTATTTGTGTAAACAAGACGTGTTTACTTTTAACTTTGAGTAAAAAGACCACGATTAGCACGTCCGTGATTAAAACACACAGTTGTAAGCACAAATTATAACTCTCTTCAGCATTAAGCTATCAGAAGCCATTCTGGGGCCATAAAAGCCACTATGTCCCTTTTTGGTATAAAACTGGATTCCTCCCAGTTTTCATCTCTCTGCAGATGGGGGGTGGGCGGGGCAGGGCAGGAAACAGCAGTTCTGAAACCCTACAGTGTTTTCAAACTTCCTGATGAAATGTTGCCGTATTTAAAATGTAGCTATTCCACGGTTTAAGAGAAATCAGATGAAGCTGTGGGTTCTATGAACACCCCCAGGGGCCTCTGGACACCGCCTCAATTCTGGAAGAAAAGGTACTTCTTAATTGTCCTTGAAAGGTGCCTTTTTCACTCAGAATTAACCAGGTTGTCTCTTCTTGGTTGGTGACAGTGGAGTTTGATGCCTCGGGCCTAACCAAAAGCTGTGCAAAAAGGGAACATTGTAGCTTTTATAATCAAACAATTCGACTATTATACCAGCTTACAGGACTACCCAGCAGGTGCTTTTTATTAATTGATTAAGAGCAGAAGCTCACTTTTGATAGATAATATATATTTATTAAATGTATTAATGTGTGTTTTATAATGTACTTTCCCCTTCCCTTCCCACCCCACTGCTGACCATTGCATACTTAAAAAGAACACCTTTAAAGAATTTTCAAGACAATCAAATGTGTATCATAAATGACTGTATATAAGAATACAAATTAAGAAGGTTGTAAAGCATGGGCAGATATGTTTTATTTTCAAAATGCTGTTCTTAACAAAAAATAAAGGCTTTACTATTTACGTACAATGTTTGTTGTAACTTGTTAAAACATCCGGATAACATTTTCCTTCGTAATCTGGTCCTATGGCTATTCTCAGGACTTCAGTATCAGTGACCACAGATGCTCCAAATCAGAGAATGAATGTGGACTTGACATTCGTGTCAGTGGGAATCTAATGACCTCTCTACAATGTTTTTGGCCTAGAAGTTTGAGTTGAAAACTTACCCTGTTCTCTTTTTGTTGCTTGTATTTGCACTCCTGTAGGTTCTAGTAAAGGTTAAGGATCGTCATGACCCAAAAAATACTGTTCTCCTTTGAAATTAACCACTGCAGTAGCAAAAGAATTTAAAATGAGCAAATGCTTGCAAAAGACTGTCTGTAGCTTCAGATAAAGAAAACCCAGAATTCCCAGGTTTGAGATCTCAGTTTAAAAAGGAGTCTTTGGAATTGCCACTGAGTAGTTCACAAAAGGTGGGCTAAACAGCTTTGAATGCTTAGAGAGAACCAGAAAATAGTGCATTATCTATCGGGACTAGGGAGTTGCATTTCAGAAGCAGTTTTGTACCACAGAAGGGGAACCTCTAGACCAGTGGCTGAAAGAGAAATGTACTGTTTGCAAGAATTCCAGGTAGAGTGGATTATTGGGGAAAGCCCCAGAGAGTAATCAGAGTTAAGTTTGACCACACTCAACTTTTTCGTGTGTTCACCAGTAACTCTTCATTTTGCCAGTGTACAAAGAACTTTGATGTCTAAGACTTCAGAACGCAGATACCCTTCATTTGCTCAGGTTATCTATAAGGGTGCTTGGCTCAGGCTGCTGATTGGGAGGCTGTTCATCATCCTCTAATGTGCATTTCACTGCAACAGAAAGAAGAGTCATCAAGAGACACTCTGGGAAAACACTCTAACAAAGACACTACGGGATGTCCCTAAAGTCTGGACACATAGGAAATCTTATTAACTATATGCATATTTTCAAGAAATGAAATGAACGAAATTTTCAACAACATTTTATTAGCATAAACTTTAGCCATGACAATTTCATATGGAAAAAAGCTTTCATTAGTTATTGGGGACTATTTTCCATCTTAACGAGATTAATTTAATTAATGAGGTTCCCTGTGTATCTCCTACGAAATCTCATTTATGTTAATTAAATAAAATGTTCAAAGTTTCATTTCTTGAAAAATGCATAGTTAATAAGATTTCCTATGTATTCACACTTTAGGGACACCCTGTACAAATATGAGATGATTCTTAAGGTATGCTTGTGTATTGGGAATGGGAACTTTAAGGGTCACTTACCATCAAAAGTTTAAAACATCATCATATACCAAAACCCCAAACTGAGTTTGTTGCCCAGATTCATTTCAGGTGAAAGTCAAAAGTGTTATTTTTCAGTCTTGTAGCTTTGAGGAATTTTGCTGAAATACCAGCAGATTCCAGTTTCACAGTTCAGCACACCCCAACCCCAAAGAGTCAAAATCGGGATGTCACTGAGGACAACAGCAAGGTCAATGGAAATTCATTTCTTGTATGTCACAGTCTGGGCAAAAATATGGTCCAGGTGATTTCCCCTGTTCTGCCAAACAGGAAAGACAGCTAAAGACAGAGTTGGGTTGTCTGTGAAAGTAATCAATCCTAAACAGATAAAAGCCTCCTCCCAACTGCCCCCCCAAAGAGGGGGGGAAATCTGAGAAAATGAAGCCCAACTGAAAATTAACTCTTGTTAGTCTGTCCTTCTGATACCCTTTTTTGCCTGCCCAGAATTGCTAGTACACAAAACTTACTGTTTGCCCTTCTTTATAGATGATGGCACTGTTTATAAAAAATATTCGTATTTTCCCCTAATAAGGAGGAATTGTGCTTTAGTTATTCAGACTGTCTGGTCCCCCTGCACGATGCAAAACTGAATGGGCATGGTATTGCTTTTTAGTTTGTCCATAATGTCAGCCCTATATGGGGTTCAGGCCCCTGACATTAGTGTTAATAGCAACATGGGTAAGCCCACAAAGCTAAGTGACCTCAACAAGTAGTTCTCTGCAATGCTGAAGGGGTCAGAAAAACCTGCCTTGGAAATAGCTACACCGAGAGGACAAACTGGGAAGAGAATGAGTGGCACAGGCTTTTAATGCCTTTGTTACTATGATTTATGTGTCATGTAACTGGACATTACCCTGTATTTTTGATCTACTTGACTTCTGCTGAAGTTATTGTGAGTTCCATTATTAAGTTCCTGCACAGCTTTTTTTCTTTGAACTTGTTCAAGTTAATAGAGTCAAAACATCTTCTTTGACATTTTGAACATTGTTAGCCAAAGGCTAACACAAACACTAATCTCCAATTGTTTAAAGACTGGCTTCTCAGTGTTTTGGTCAATCGTTTTATAGGCTCATGTCTAATCACAAATTTAATCCACAAAGCAATACTGGGTCCAACTGGCCTTTCTCCATATGCTTAACCAAGCCCCAATTTTTTCAACTTGTGTAATAAAATGCAGGCAGACAAAAAAAAATGTCCAGGATTCTGAAGAAATGATCTTCTTTGGGAAGGAAACAAGGAGACAGCAAATAGCATCCTCAGAGTTGCTCTTTATTTAAAAGAGATCTGAGGTCTTTGCCAAGCTACAGAGTCAGAACTTCAAAGCTATAGGGAACTTATAAATGAGAAGAAGAATGGGGAAACGGGAAGATAATTAATATTGTTAGCACTGCGTGTTTGTTTGTTCTTTGCATTTAAAAGATACATAGAATCACACCCAATTTGTAGATCAAGGTCAGAAAGAAAATCTTTTTAGAGAAAGGTAAGAAGCATATTGTTACATAGAATCTCCGAGTGGTGCAACAATGTGCACACATCTGTTTTGGCTGATCTTATACGTGAATATCACAAAATCAGAATTGTAATGGACTTTAGAGATCATTTAGTCCAGAGGTGTCAAAACATGAGGCTTGAATGCTCCAGAATGAAGCCCAAACCAGATGAAAATGTAATTGGGAAATGTTTAACAAAATAAATTTAAAAAATCATAAAACACAGTTAATATTATACCTTAAAACTAAGTCAGTATGAGGCCCACAGAGATCCTTCCATTCAGTTTAGTGGCTCATATTCCTATTTCAGTTCGATATCACTGATCCAGTTCAACCTGATGCATGAATCCCTTTTACAATGTTCCCTTTTTCAAGTGATCCTCCAGTTTCCACTTGGAGATGTCTAATGTCAAGGAATATAGACAGGATCTCTGGAAGAAGCACCTGTTGATATTTCTGTTGTTACAATACCTGGACACACCAAATTTGGATAGGTCTCAAAGTGTTCAGGTTCTTGGCATTTCTCAACTTGGCCTATTTATCATACTTTCTGCTCTAGGAAATAAAAACTGACTAAAAGAACAAAAAACCGCTATGTGAGTTGGTCGGTGAGTTCCCTGTTTGATCCATATTAGTCTCTGGAAAGTTTCCCTTCCACTTTGGAATCATTTGTGTTGTCAGAATGTTCATCTTGAAAGTATCCCGAATACTGTTTATTTGTGGGAGAGTGCACCCGAAGTTTATGGGAGAATGTTTTGTAGCTATTATATTTTGCTATATCATTTTAATAAAAGTATTTTATAAAGGGTAATAAAAACAAAAGAAAGTATCCTAAACTTCTTGGGCCAACTTCACCCCTAGAATTTGGGGCCATGAATTGCTACTCATCTTTTCTTTGAACTTTTGAAATCTTTTCCCTCAATCTAGAGTGTGCAGCAAACTGACCACTTTTCCCTCTTTTATTTGTAACATAATCTGAAATAGTCACTTTCTTCCAAGGTTCCTGTCCTTTCTATTTCAGTAATCATGTTCTTTGTGTTGAGCAGAACCAGGTCCAGCAGAGCAGTTCCCTTGGCCTCCTGCTCTGCCTTTGAAGTAGGAAATTATTATTAATGCAAGCTGAGCATTTATCAGCTGCTCTGATTCTAACAGAGCACTCCAGCAGAGAAGAAGCTAAAGAACAGAACATTGAGGACAAGCATTTTTAAGAAATAGGAGGAAGATGAGAAGCAAGCACAACAGACAAAGAAGAGAGAGAGAGGGGTCAGAAAAGTGGTGGGAGCTTGGAGTCAAAAGGCTTCCAAGTTCAAGTTCTAACGGTTATTTTGTCATCATGCAACCATCTCAACTTCAGGAACTTCATGGGCAACCTTGCCCATACCACCACATCATGCAACCACTTCACCTTTCTAGGCCTCATTGACTTCAGGTGAAGAGCTGGCCTAGACTAGGACCGGTCTTCCTACTACACTATGAACAAGGGTTTTTTTTCTTTTTTCCTTTTTTTGGAGAGGGGAAGGCAGGGCAATTGGGGTTATGTGACTTGCCCAAGGTCACACAGCTAGTAAGTGTTAAGTGTCTGAGGCCAGATTTGAATTCAGGTCCTCCTGATTCCAAGGCTGGTGCTCTGCTCACTGCACCACCTATCTGCCAACAGGGATTCTTTCAACCTTCATTTGTTCTCTGAAAAAGGAAATGCCAACACTACATGAATCTCTCACTATTACACCCAAGAAAATAACCTGATGATACTAGCTAGATGTTATTATTAAATGTTAGCTATTAAATGACTGGAAGCAGCTAGATGGCTCAGTGGATTGAATGATGGTTTTTCAGGAAGACCTGAATTCTAATCCAGCTTTAGATATGTACTAGTTGTGTGACCCTGGGCAAGTCCCTTAACCTCAGCTTGCCATAATCCACTGGAGAAGGAAAGGAAACCCACTCCAGTATCTTTGACAAGGAAACCCCATGGACAGTATTATCAGGCTGTGGTATATGGGATCGCAAAGGAGGGGTCACAAAGAAAGAGTCACTCAGGATGAATCATGATTGAACAACAACAACAATTAAATGACTACTGTATGCAAAGCATTGCGCTAGGCACTGGGGGAGATACAAAATTTAGGTGACTAAGTCTTTGCCCTCATGAAGTTTAGTTAAGTCCAGAAATGCTTCTCTGTTATGAGTATGTGTCAACATCTCATTGCAGATTAGCAGAGCTGGACCTATTATAGAGCAACCAGGTCTTTAGATGCCAGTATCTGGGGAGTGGGGTACTTCTTTCTTTCCCTTCCCTGGTTTCCAGTCACCTGACTGGCTCACTCCCTCAGGCACTCTTTGTGCTGCCTTGTCCCTAGAAAAGGGACACTTGTCTAGAACTACCAAGGCCTGTTTCACTTGACTGAGGAAGCAGGAAAACTGAGAGCAATATATCTTTTTGGAGAGGGAGGGAATCAGCAGCGAAGACAGTATACTGGTGGTTTTTGCTCCTTGTGTCCCCTGGAACCCTCCTCAATTATCAAGTTCCCCTTCTCAATTTCTTATTCTCACATTCCTTTCTAGCAATATTTCTCCTGAAGACCTCTTCTCACTCTTTCCAAGGCTGGATGCATCTTCTCTCATACCCTCTAACACACACATAAGGCCAGATAGAGGAGCTGGCATACTCCTTGCCCATACCACCACATCTGCTTTCAGATTTTTCTCTGCTATCATCATTCAGCAACTACTTTTGCTCCTTTAAATTACTCAACATAAAGCTGAGTCCTCAGGACACTCGGTCCTCTTCCCCTTGGACCTTAAAGATTACAGCAGAGAAGAGCAGAGACTTTTCACACTGGACACTCCATCTCACCACTTGGAACATTTTTACTGGCCATCCCTCAGAGCTTGGAATACTCTCCCTCCCCATCTCCCCATCCTCCTGGCTTCCCTCGAGTCCCAGCTAAAATCTCAACTTCAGGAAGCCTTTCCCAATCCCCCTTAATTCTGGTGCCTTCTTTCTGTTAATGCCAGTTTTGCCTGTCTATTTCTTGTCTGTATGTAATTGTTTGCAGGTGGTGTCCCCTCATAGACTGTGAGTGCCTTAAGAGCAAAGTTTGTCTTCTGCCTTTCACTGTGTCTCCAGGCTTAGCCCAGTGCCTGGCCCATACATAGTAGGTCTTTAACAAATGTCTAATAACTGCCTGACTACCTAGATCCTTGCTATTTCTTGTCTGTGGACTGCTCCTTCCCAGCAAGAGAAATAACAGCCTTCTCTCTTCAGTCCCAGCAACTAGACTTCCAGTTCCTCAACCTCCTCAATTCCCAGGACCTGTCTCTTCAAACTACTTAAATCTTCACAAAAGAATCCTTTCCCCCACCCCCAACTAAATTGACTTCAAGTGCTGAAATTCCTAATTATAGTATTGGAAGTTATAGATAGGAAGAGACTGGTTTGGCTGCTCCCCTAGTTTTCTATGAAGTTAGAAAAAAGGATCTGGAAAATGGGTTTTTAGCCTTTGTACTGTCATGGACCACCTCTTTGGCATTTGGGTGAAGGCTAATGGGCTCCTTCTCTGAATAATGTTTTAAATGCATAAAATTAAATATGAAAACTTACAAAGTAAACCAAAAGTTAGTGAAAATTAAAATGCAACTTTGTGCCTATCCAAATTTAGAGAGACCCCCCTGCTATCATGGACCCTGAGCTCCAACATCATTTATATGGAACTGTATTTTTTGCCTTCCAGATGAAAAGATTTTTTGCCATTAGAATGAAGCTTTTTTTCCCCCTGGCTCACAAGTGCCAGAAGCCACTAGCCATGGCACAACCACATCAATAATTGTGGATGGCAAACACTGGACATTTTTCTTCCATTTCCCAGGTGGTTCCTCCTACCCTGTAGGCTTTCTTGTTCACATTTTTTTAAATTCATGCAATAATCCTTAAGGGGTTAAAAATCACTTTGGCTAACAGTGTCAGTGTGTAGAACACTCTACGTTTCTTTGTTCAACTGTAGGCTTTCGCAGGATGCTTTGAAGAAAGAAAGTCGTTCACTTCACATTTAGTTTTTGGCAGAAGAACAGGTGCCACATTTTGCTTGCTGCATGTCTTGGTGCCGTTTTGGGGCAATAACAAAGCCAATTCAAGAAAGACTGTGATGAGAGAAGGGCTCAGAAACCCTAAAAGAAGAGCCAGATGAACAGCTGAGACTCCCAGGATGTGGGGACAACCACAACGCTACCTGATAATAAGATGACAACAAAGACCAAATGATTAATTAAGGCCATCATTTCCTCTGTCCTCAGTCTGTGACCTGTTAATGTCCATTAACCACCCCTCAAAAAAGGCAGAGTCATAAATAAAGGTTATTTCAACCTAATCATCAGCAGAAATCCAAATGCAGAGTGTTCAAAAGCCAAGGACACACTGTTTGGAATGGGCAGGGAAGTCTGACTGAAGAGTAAAGATCCAACCTAAATATTCCCTTTCCCTCAGAAAGGTGAGGAACTTGGAGAGCAACGTGTTGCACATTTTGGCAGATACAGTCACTTTTCCTTGTTTCTTTTTTAAAAGGAAGAGTTAATGGTGGGGGGGGGGGGAAGGGGAAGGAAAGAAAGAGGAAGGAAGAAGATATCCAGAAATAACTGATATAAACACAATAGGCCCTATTAAAACCTATTTTTTTGGAATTAAAAAAAGGATTAAAATAAAAAACACTGTCCAGCTAAAGACCAAAGGGAAGAAACTAAAAACAAATCAAAAGAGTAGCTAAAATGATCTTGGTGCAGTGTGCAGTTAGGTGGAAAGGGAGGGAGGGTTTTTATATCAAAACCATCAAATCTGTGTAGTAAAAGGTTGGGAGAACCTGTAAGGAGGTCCACCTGAAAAGTGAAGTCAAACAGTTTTGAATAGCAGTAATCAGATTTTTGTTGTTTTTTGTTTTTGCTTTTTGCAGGGGGGAAGGCAGGGCAATTGGAGTTAAGTGACTTGCCTAAGGTTACACAGCTAGTTTTGTGTTAAGTGTCTGAGGCCACATTTGAACTCAGGTCCTCCTAACTACAGGGCTGGTGCTCTATTCACTGCACCACCCAGCTGCCCCTTAGTAATCAGATTTTTGTACATTATTAGTAAACTGCCTTGCTTGATAAATCCGTGAAGTGTGTATTGCCCCAAACAAGATGGCAAACTATAGAAATGTGACTTGTAATATTTGTCTGCTCACCA
>CM053599.1:166839095-166879515 GCA_028646575.1 Pseudocheirus occidentalis | reverse complement strand
TTCTATTTTTTCATTTGTTTGGATCTGTTTAATAGTATTTTGATTTCTCATAAAGTCATTTCTTTTCATTTGCTCCACTCTAATTCTGAAGTAATTATTCTCTTCAGAAAGCTTTTGTGATTCTTTTTCCATCTGGAAAATTAGACTTTTTAAGGCATTTTCTCCTCATTAGCTTTTTGTGCCTCTTTTGCCTTTTGAGTTAATCTATTTTTAAGGTGTTATTTTCTTCAGTCAGGTTGTTGAGTCTCTTTTCATGATTTTCTTGCATCATTCTCATTTCTCTTCCCAATTTTTCTTCTACTTCTCTTATTTGATTTTTAGAATCCTTCTTAAGCTACTCTATGGCTTGTAACCAGTCTACATTTTTCTTGGAAGCTTTTGGTGTGGAAGTTCTGACTATGTTGTCTTCCTCCCATTCTATGCTTTGATCCTTTTTGTTCCCAAAAAAGGAATCTAAAGTTGCATTGCTGGGTTTGCTTTGCTTCCTTTGCCTAACTCACATTGCCAGTCAATTACTTGACTTTTAGTTTGAGTAGAACTCTGCTTTCTGAAGAAAGAGCTCTGTCCCAAATTGCTAGGGTTTTCACAGCTGCTGGAGCTATTAGGAAGCCACTGTTTCTGCAACCCCCACCAGCTTTGGCTCACTGAAAATGCACCCCAGGACCACCACCCAAGACCATGATCCTGATCCAGGCAGCTCAAGGCAAGCGTGCTTAGCCTCTGAATAATTGCTTGGCCCCCTGCAATCTGCAGGCTGGGAGCTTTTGAAGCAGCCACGTAGAGGCGGCTGTAGGGTCACTGCTTCAGCCACTTCTAGCCCTGGGGCAGTTGGCCGGACCCTCTCCCCCAAATTTATCCCAGTTCCACTGACCTTTCACTTAATCCTTGTTTCTTATGGGTTGGTAATTCTGGAAAACACCACAGGTGCTGGTGATTCACAATCCAACTGTGGCTTATTCTGGCTGCCTTAGGGCTCCAGCCACAGGTTCATGTGGTGCTGGTCTGGGCTCCCAGTGTGCTGCAATGAACCCCTTCCTGTCTGCCTGCCAGGCTGCCTTCAGCAGGAGCTTTGTTACTCTGTCATTTTGTAAGTTCTGGAGCTTTAAAATTTGTTTCGAGTCATATTTTATAGGTATTCGAGATGGTTATGGAGACAGCTGGGGAGTTTTGCTGCTTCTATGCTGCCATCTTCACTCTGCCCCCCCCCAGACCCTGGGTTTTTAAAGCTAAGATCTTGAGTAGGTTTCAGTTTGACTGAATCAATGCCTATTTAGTGATTAAGAATAGGCCAAAAAGAAAATGAGGTTTTAAAGAATGGCATCTTTTAAGGTAGACCAGGAAAAAAAAATTCCTTCAGGGTTTCTGGCCAAAACAGAAACAATTACTATTTACATTCACTCTGAGTCAATCAGGGCCCCCCAAAATGAAGAAGTGGGGTTTGGCCTGGGACATGTTGTTGGCAGATCAGTGAGAGCCAGAGTGATTTGGGTTTAAGGCATGGCCTTTAAGAAAAAAAATGTAGCCTGTAAAAAGGAAGGAAGGAAGGAAGGAAGGAAGGAAGGAAGGAAGGAAGGAAGGAAGGAAAGAAGGTCCTAGTTGGGTCCCCAGGGTCACTGAGCCAGTATGCATTAGACATAGAACTTAGACACAAATCTTTGTGGTTTTGAGGTCAGCTTTATATCCACTAAGACACGTTGCCTAACTTTATACTTTATTCCTTCCAGATTGCAGCAGTTAGGGGTATGGCAACCGCATGACCTGGAAAATCTGCATAAATCTTTTTGGCCCTCCTTTCACACCTGAGAAGAAGTCTGAATTTTTTCTTTTTCTTTTATGGGGTGTTTATAATACCTTATTGTAAAATTTGAGTTGCTATTATACAACACTATATATATATATATATATATATATATATACATACACACACTATATACTTTATGCGTTACTGGGTTTCTAAACTTTTCTGTGTCATCTGCTAGCTTTCACATATCATCTGAAGTTTCTGCAAAACTCCCCAAAAATTCCTGATTAATTTCTCCAACCTGTGATATATTGAAACCAAAATGGGGAAAGTAACAATGTGGAAGACCAAGAAATGGAAGGGACAACTTTACAAGAATACCTCCATTAAGTGTCTCCATTGATGTTATAGACCAGTGGTTCTCAACCTTCCTAATGCCGACCCTTCAATACAGTTCCTCATCTTGTGGTAACCCCCAACCATAAAATTATTTTCGTTGCTACTTCATAACTGTAATTTTGCTACTGTTGTGAATCTTAATGTAAATATCTGATATGCAGGATGTATTTTCATTGTTACAAACTGAACATAACCCACAGGTTGAGAACCGCTGTTATAGACAATAACAATATTAATATAGTAAATTGAGTCCTACTGGAGCAAAAATAAAATCTCACTGTAAATTAAAGTAGATCTCTAGAGATGAAAACCCCTTCCTCCTTCTGACAGGCAGACTCCCCCCACCCTCCTCTCCCTGTCCCAAGTAATGCTTTTGCTAATCAGAAATCTTGATGAACAGGCCCAAGGAAGAGCCAACCAGTCAAGGAGTGCTCTCCTCCAGCATCATATCACCTCTGTCCCCCTCCCCATCTGAAGAGAATGAGTAAGGTAGCAGTCATTATTTGCCTTTGTTTTGGGGGGGAGATTGCAGTGAGCATGAAAGTGTGTAGAGTCTTGTATACTCACCACCCAATCCCTACATCTACCATGACTAGGAGAGGCATGAGGTAGTTCCCATTCAAGCCCACCAAGCAAGAAACTTCATCTCTGTGGCAAAAGAGGGGTGAATTTGTAGAAAATAGAATAGGCATGACAGGAGCTATAAACTAGTAATTCTCATGCCTTGAGCCAGCAAAATGGAACACATAGGGACAAGTACAAAAGGCGACTTCAAGTAACTTTTAAAATAAAATTTAGATGGAGTTGGATGGATGCCTGTGGAGAGATCCTAGGACATAATTCTGGCTGGGAGGAGTGACTCCAAGACACCATCCCTGGGATAAGGGGAAAAGAGCAGAACAAAACTAATATGGGGAGAAACTTTCCTGGGATTTGGAAAGGCCTCAGGATGCTACCTTAGACATCAAGGACCAGCCTTCCTCTTCACCATGCCACAGTAAAGGCTGCACAAGAGGCTTCTTCAGCCATGCCCCAGCTCTTTACCCACGAGCCTCTCTCCAGCCCTGGAATTCACAGACTGGAAGTGCCCTCCACCCCTGCAGCCTTTCCCTCTGAATGAATGGATGCCTCCTCCTAAAATTTCCATTTACAGAGAGAGCCCAGGCCATCCTCTTCGGGCTGTGCTCTGACACTCTAGATTTTTTCTACCATGTCTCCATGCTGGGTAAAGGAAATGCTACCCTCCCTGCCCTCACTTTTTATTTCCATTTTATGTGTTGTCTTCCCCCATTAGATTGTAAGCTCCTTAAAGACAAAGACTCTCTTTCTCCTTGGTTTTGTATCCACAATACTTGTTACATAGTGCTTAAATGCTAGTAAACTGAGTGGACCAATAAATGGCATTGCTGGGAGCCCTTAATACACACACACACACACACATACGCATACACACACATACGCTCTTTAGTCCATGTTTCATTATGGTGTGGGTGGTCAACCAAAATCAGTTGTGACACTCCATCCCTGCCAGCAATGCCACTGTGAAGGAATGCACTGGAAGCACTATTTGGTCAAGGCACACTGAGAAGAAGTCATTCTGGGTACAGTCACTTTAGAGGAGAGATAGCCTATACCTCAGAGAGTCTGGGGCACTCCCTTTCAATACCAGCAATAATCTCTGACTATCCAACTTCCCAGGAAAGGTGGGGATGGAAGTGACAGGTAAGGGGCAGAATGGTCAGGGAAAGTGTGGCCACAGTTATCTTCCTCAAATCCAGGATACATCAGGAACATGTGAACTATGGGTTGCAGCAAATGACTGGGTCCCAGGAGAGAAGCATAGCAGGGACAGGAGAATTTGAGATGCTGGCCTGGGCAAGGGAGCAAAGGTGGCTGGATGCAGGGACACAGAACCATCTGAGAACTTTGAAGCGCCAAAGGACCTGTGATAGCAGGAAAAGAAAGCATTGTCTTGGCTGCTGACTCTCCTCCTGACCTATTAAGTTGTTTCTATGTGGTAGAGTAAAAGAGCTGTCTTTACTTTGTAAATTCAGTACCTTAGAGTAAAGGTCTGGTTGTTCCCCACTTAGTTATATCTCTTAGCATTACAATGACTACTACTGTATAATCTCAGATCTCTGTAGAGACCAAAATTTAAGTTTTGTTAGTATGAATTTGGGTTTCTCATATGTTCACAGCACCACCAGCCTTCTCTGTTTTCTACCACTTGCTCTGGGAATTATAATTAAATCAAAATTACTATTGCTACTGAAAAGAGCATGTCCATAAACTTCACTCACCCTTTCCCTATATGTGTTGACTTCCTCTTTTGGAATGTAAGCTCTTTGAGGGCAGGGACTGTTTCACTTTTCTAATGACATCCTCAGTGCTTAGCATGATACTTAGCACAAAGTAAAGGCAATTAGGGGGCACAGGGTACAGAGCACTGAGCCTGGAATCAGAAGGACTCATCTTCCTGAATTCAATGACCTCAGAAGCTTAGCTGTGTGACCCTGGGCAAATCATTTAGCCCAGTTTGCCTCAGCTTCCTCATCTATAAAATGAGCCAGAGAAGGAAGCGACAAACCATGGCCAGTATCTTTGCCAAGAAAACCCCCAATGGGGTCACAGAGAGTCAGACACGACTGAAAAAGTGACTGAACAACAAGGGCTTAATAAATGCTCTTCCTATTTTTCTCCCTTCCACATTTCCTTTTTCTTTTTTCTTCCCTTTCTCCTCTTTTTTTCTTTCCTGCCTTCCATTTCTTTCATTCTATAATGCAGTCTTATAAATACTTGAAAATAGCAATCATGTCTCCTCCTGTCTCCTATTCTTGAAGCCAAACATCCCCAGTTCTTTCAGCGAAACACATTGCACGATTTTGAGGTTCTTCTCTATGGATGCCATCCAGCTTAACAACATTTGTCCTAAAATATGTCATCCAGAAGAAATCAGAGCAAAACCATTTAAGGCACGAGTTTGTGCTGTTCAAGACTGAGAGAAGTCTTACAATAAAGGCTTCTATTAATGCTAAAAATCCTTAGTTCAGAGTTAGCTCTTGCTCCATATAGTCTATGGCTACCTGGGTGACATCCATAGTTAATATACCTGTGACATGAACCATCTTAAACTAGAAATATATCTTTTAAAAAAGGTGTTTTCTAAAATATATTTGTAGTAATTATCACAAATAATTTAAAACTTAGGGACGAAAATACTGTTGCATTCTCACCCTTACATCTTAAATGATTCAATAAATACTTAATGATCACCTACTATATCGGCATAGTGTAGTGAAGGAACTAAGTCAGGAAAAACCTGAGTTCCCACCTCTGACACTAGGTGTGTGAGCACAGAAAAGTCACTCCCTCTGCCTCAGTTTACCTACATATAAAACTGGAATCCTAAGACCCGTCATATTTATCTCTTCTGAGACTCCCAAGAGATGATGGACATAAAGTGCCTTATAAACCTTAAAGCTCTCATAAATGTCAGTTATTATTTTAATCATGCACAAGGCACTCACTGTTGAGACTCTGAGGGATATGAAGATGAAGAAGACTAGGCTTCCTGTCCTTAAGAAGCCTACAATTTAGTAGGAGACAAGATGTGAACAAAAAATAACTATGATACAAGCCACTGTATCTGAGTGTCTACAAGGGGAACAGATGAAATATTTAAAGAATTCAGATGAAGGAGAGAGGATGACTTTTGGCTTTATGAAAGAGGTGAAATTTAAGTCAGACAGGATTTCAAGAGGTGAAGATGGAGGTAAGGGGCATTCTACTTAGAAAAAAAAATTTTTAAAGGCACTGGATTTGGAAAGTCCAGAATATGTCAATCAGGAAATTCAGGAGAGGTTTTATGGGATAAGCCTTGAAAGATATATTCAGGCTGAATGGTTGCAGCTCTCACATGTCTGTTCAGGAGTTTATAGTCTATAGTGGAGGTGATAAGAGACCACTAAAGGATTTCAATTAGGGTGGCAATTCCACTATAGCAAAATTAGCCGCTACCTGTAAAAGGACATTTTATTACCTGAAGTTTCATCTGCATGGATTTCTTGACTTTGCCTAATTTTATCCAAATAGCACTCATTCTGATACTTCCCATTAAACATCCATGTGACAACAAGTAAGAATGAAAAATGCAGGACAGATTTAATGCCATCTGAGGTCATCAAACATGTCAGACTTGATCAAAAGATAAAGCAAATGGATGTGTAACAATATGAAGAACAACCATATTCGAATATTTCTCATTCTAATTTCTTGGCTACTGGGGAGAAGCAGAACACATTTGGATGCACTCCACTCCTGGAGAAGTACTTTTCCCTTACTGCTGCCTGCTGGAACTTTCCATAAGGTTACTAATTTTAGCTTTCCTTGGTGACTAATGGGATACTCCAGGGTGATAATATCAGGGTTTTAATTAGATGACCACTAGATGGGGGGGTGGGGGGGGGTTTAAGGGTTGATACATTTTCAACCTATAAAAAGGGTTTTAGTATCATCACATTTAGGAATTGAAGAACTTTCCAAAGCAAACATCCCATACAGAGCTGATTAAATTCTTCGAATTTAAGTCATAGCCAAATAAATTAAAACAAGTGATCATTCCGCAGGCAAGCAGGAGCCTAAAGCATTGCCCACCTTGGAATCCTCCAAGCCTCTTAAACTCAGAGGCTCTGGATAGGTTTACATCAACAAGCTGCCCTAGGGTTCTGAGGATTCCTTATCACTAAAGGAAAAAAATAAAAATAATCCTTTGAAAATGGAAGCAATGAAATACCTGCTAAGACATTTCAGCCTCCACTAACTTTGGGGAAAGAGCTTTGAAAATGTCCTTCCAGCAAAGCCAGACTGCGGCTGCTTAGTTTTACAGCACTACTTTTCTCTCTATTTCCAGTCTAGAAAGAGTCAAATCTGAAAACTGGCAGAAAGCACAGGGCACTCAGGCCCTAAATATAGATCAGGGTGGTGAATTTAATGGAGCAGCAATGTTGGCTTAAGGCTCATGAGTAGAATACATGCCAATTAAATGGAATGGCTTCTTCAAACGGAAAGACTTAAAGGAACACATGGTCCCCTCCCCCCCCCAACCCCCATTGTGGGAAAGCTCCTTCTGACTTTAAAAATTCTACCACCATTCTAAGAAGATTAGGTCCTGGTGGACACTAGACAACGCAAACAATCTCATTCTTTTTGAAAGATTTCTCTTCAGTCCTGATCGGGCTTATCTACAGAGCATTTATAAGTAACTTAATCAGATGGAAAATCTGTCAATTGCATTAAGAATGGAGCCTTTGCTATGTTCTGTGCAATGCACTCTGCACTTTGGTGAACAGTAATATTTGGGGTGGACTTTTCTTTGAATAATGGAATGAGGTTTAAACCTTTATCCTATAGCAGTATCACCAATACAAATAAATCAAAGAGATCATGATCCAGGAGAACAATTCATGGTATAATAGCGTTGTAAAGACAAACTTGGAAGGACTGAAGAACTCTGCCCAATGTAATGCTGAACCATGATTCCAGAGGCCTTACCTACCTCCTGACAGAGCACTGATGGGCTCAATACGCATAATAAGATCTACATTTTTGGACATGACCAATACAATATAGGGATTTGTTTTGTTTAACTGTGCATATTTGTTAGAAGGATTTTGTTGTTCTTTTGGGGGGTCTGTCAGGGAGAGAAAAAAATATTTGTTTATCAAAAAAATTAATTATAAGAGTAGAATGATCCTCTTCTTTGGGGCTATTACCATATTCACTTTGGTTGCTCACATTTGCAGAACATCTTTGTTTATACGAGTATTTGTCATTTTATCCACAGGGTTATAAATACTACAGACTCGGGATAATTTGGGTGGAGGGCATAATTCTCCCTTTTCCTTAAATGTTAAGCCTCAGACCCTGAAGTCTCGTTTATCTATTGTCTTTGATAAGAAAATAACTTAAACAGGGCACAAGTTGGGCCATGATAGATATGACACACACCTGAGTCCATTTATTTCCTGCAGTATTTTAAAAGTCATTAATAATCATCATCATAGCTAGCATTTGTATAACCAGCAATGGTGGAGGAATAGAGTGCTGAACCTGGAGTCATGAAAACCTGAATTTAAATCTTGCCTTAGACAATTACTAGCTATATAACACAGGCAAGTCACTTAACCTCTATTTCAGTTTCCTAATCTGTATAATGGGGATAATAATAAACTCTACCTCCCAAGGTTGCTGTGAGGACTAAATATGGTATTTGTAAAAGACTTTGCACACCTTAAAGTGCTATGTAAACGTTAGCTGCGTTTAATGCTTTGCTACACGTCACTGCTTTCAGCTATATGTTAATACTCTTAGTTATACACTAGTAGTTTGCAAAGTGT
The DNA here is from genome assembly GCA_028646575.1 of Pseudocheirus occidentalis. Taxonomy (NCBI): domain Eukaryota; kingdom Metazoa; phylum Chordata; class Mammalia; order Diprotodontia; family Pseudocheiridae; genus Pseudocheirus; species Pseudocheirus occidentalis. The sequence goes on along the minus strand of CM053599.1, from coordinate 166,870,980 downwards.
TTTCATGATAGAACCACATTTTCCCTCTGGGAATATTCCCAACATTGGGACAAAAAGTAGCAAAAATCCTTAGGAAACTCTATGGGTTTAAGAATTTACTAAATCATTGGATTTCAGAGGAGGACCTTAGAGATGATTTTGTACAAGCCCTTTATTTGTAGATGAGGACTCTATGTCCCAGATAAGAGGATTTAAAATCACACAGCTCATCATCTGTAAACCTAGAATTAGAACACAGCTCTCTTAACTCAAAGTCCAAATAAAATTCCATTACGATGAATGATATTTCAAACAAGTGGAGCATCCGCTAAAGATCCTTCTCCACTCCCCCTCTTACACACACACACACACACACACACACACACACACACACACACACACACACACACATACACACTCATGCACGCACTTCAGTAGGAGCATTGATACCCTCTGATTGACCTCCTATCAACCATGATGATACTTCTTTCCGGGTGCTGAGCCAAAACTCCATGGAAATACCAAAGTGACAATCCTGACCTGAAGGCCTGTCTTTTGGGAAAGAACAACTGCTGTGAGCTGATGGGTGAGAAAGCTCCTCACCGGGAAAGGCTTCAGGTGGCTGTGACTGCATTACCTCCTCTGTTTCTCTGCCTTGGTTGTGTCCATTCTTTCCTGATCTTTGATGAATGAGTACTAGAAACTGACCAGACCAGGTTATGAAGTGCATCAGCTTTGAATGGTTGGACAAGACAATGACAATCAATGCCAGGAGCAGTAGGAGCGTAGTCCAGTGAGGAGCCAGTCCTCAGGAACAACCTGCTAGACTCATGCCAGCTGTGGGTTTACCTGATGGCTCACATACTGTGCTGTGAAGACAAGTCACCCACCTCAAGTGATGCCATAGCATCTAAAAAGCAGATGTAATAAAGAGTGTAAAACACTGGGATGTGGGGGAAAGGCAAAAAGTATCCCTTCATCTTGCATCCCTAAAGGGGTACTGCAGAAGGATTTTGTGTACAAAGCTGTTCCACCCATGTTTTGGCAAATAATTTACAAGGCCAATGATTTTTATAATCTGATAACAAATTCTCCCCAAAGAATAATCCTTAATAAGTGATTTATCTGTTCCATTTTCTGCTTGTGTGTGAACTCATTTAGTTCTGCCTTGTTATAAACTCAATGTTTTACTTAAATTTGACTCATTTTCTGTATGTTTACTTTGTTCATGGTTACTACTCTTAAGATTTTTTTTAAATGTGAGTGTTTTCTCTGGCCCTTGCCAATTAGTACCAAGCCTGCTATATTCTTTTAAAGGTTTTTTTTTTAAGCATTCGTGATTTCTTAAATTGGACTTAATTTCCATTTGAAGCAAAAGAGCAATGAAAAATACCATCCCCTGGCCCTGATATGCCATGACATTTTATCATAATTTTAAGTATAAATAAAACATCACTGTTTGACTGGGTGAGTTAAGAGGGTGGAATTTTTAATTAACTTCCCCGAAGAGGAAAAAAAAAAAAGGAGCTTTGTGAGAGAAACACAGGAGTGTATAAAAGCTATAAAGAGAGTTTCGTTTTGTGTTCTGGGAAGAGGGAAAGACTGTTGTAATTGTAAGATCTGGCCTCTCCTTCCATCATAGGGTGATCACCTGGTTTATGGTCTTCTCATCATGTGAAAGAGAAAGGAGTGGGAAAGATGATGTTCAAATTTGCAAAAATTCTGGAGTCCATAGAATGGTAGGGTAGACTTATAAACAGCTGGATTATTTGACAATGCTGGTCTTGCTGCTCTCATTTTTGGGTTAGTTGTGCTGGTAAGTCTGTGGTCAATCTAAACATGTCTTTCCATTCCACACGTGTTGTTATTAGCATGCACAGATACAGACAGTCACAGAGTATGGCCACTGCTTGAGTCATGCTACAAGTAGCCTTCCTTCCCCCAGCTTCCCATGCTGGCCAGTCTTATGCACCTGAAAAGGACAGTTCTTGTTCCAGAAGAGTGAAAGGTAAAGATCAACTGTGGATTCTCACTCTTGCATAGAAATTTCAGTAACAGAGTATAGAAGAATCGTAGAGCTGGAAGAGACCTTACAGATCATGTAACTTAATTTTACATCTTACTGATACAAAACTAAGGCTCAGAGTGGTCATAGGAAGCCTTAGGAGACAAAATGTGATGTTACAGGAAACAGCTTCATGGCAACAACAAAAACAGAACAAAACTCAACACAGGTGCCAGAAAGGGTAGAGGATCAAGAATCAAGCATAGACGCAAGGAGGGACAAAGACATTAGGACAGAGAAAAGGGTACACATTAAGGGCAGATATCCAATAACCATGGCTATCCAAAGAGAGACAGAAAAAGGACAAAAAGTAAAGAAACTAAGATGAATTTGAATACATTGAACGTATAGGCCCAGGGCAAATAACATTAATTAGTGTGCCCTCTTCTAAATTTTATGCTGGTGAGATTTGTTAAAATTATTATATGGGAAATACTGGTCAAGATAACTGCCTGAACAGGAGGTCAACCACCCAGCTTCCACACGCCTGCTCTAGCGAAATTGTAAAGTTCCCACTAAACCACATGAAAGTCAAGAAATCCAATGGGAAACTATAATAAGTGACTTCTACCTCAGAACTGCATAAAGAATCAGTCGAAACCTCCTCTCCATCCCTACCCCTGCAAAGCCAACACTAGCACAGGGTGGCCTCACAGAGTGACCAGAGATGGCGCCAGGGGCATGCAAAGCCTGAAGGGCTCTGCATCTGAAAGCAGTAAGAGCTGTAGCATGTGGATGTAATCAAAGATTATTGTGCCATAAGAAGTGACAAAAGATGATTTCAGAGAATCCTGGGTAATGAGGTGACCCAGAGGGAAATGACAGAACCAGGAGAACAATTTAAACAAGGGCAGTAACATTGTAAAGAAAAATAACTGTGAGAGACTTAAGAACTCTGACTGGCATAATGACCAACCAAGTCACCAGAGGACCTATGAAGAAGCCTGTTACCCACCTCCCTGAAAAACATTGATGGACACAGGACACAGAGACATACATACTGTGTGCATTTATTTTGCTTGTTTATATGTTACAAGGTCTTTTGTTTTATGTTTTTGTTTTTTCCTCTTGGTTTTTAACTGGCCGGGGCAGGGGGTGGGGATAGAAGGGAGGGACATAACAAATCAGGAAGCACAAAGAGGACAGTTTTGAAATAATATGTAGAATTTATTATATGTATATGTATGTATATTTAAAAAACAAATCAATATGAAATGTATATTTATGTTTCCATGCAAAATCCTCTCTTCATGTTTTGTTGTGCATATAAAATATCTTTTTTCGTGTTTAAGTTCAATTAAAAAAAATAAATATAAAGGCAACCTAAAAGAAAAAAGGGAAAGGAGAAAGGATTGTTCCAATAGTTTTGTGGTCTGACAATGTATTTATTGGCCTCTAGGTGGTGCAGTGGATAGAGCACCAGGCCTGGAGTCTTTAAGACTTGAGTTCAAATTTGACCCTAGACAATTACCAGTTGTGTGACCCTGAACAAGTCGCCTGACCCTGTTTGCCTCAGTTTCCTCACCTGTAAAATGAGTTGGAGAAGGAAATGGCAAACCACTTCAGTATCTTTACCAAGAAAAAAACCCCAAATAGGGTCATGAAGAGTCAGACACAACTAAAACAACTAAACAACAACAAATGTCTTTATAATAAGCTTAAAGTTTTTGGGTTTTTTTAAGGTTACTTTTACTTCCTTTGGCTGCCTTCCTAGGTTATTGACCATCCACTAGGCATTTCAGGGGACCCTGAGATAATTATCCCTATTTTCCCTACCTTAGACTTTCATAGAAAAACAAGAACATGTGAAGTGAACATAAGATTCCTGGTGATTTTACCATCTGGACAGGAAATATCATGTTTTGAGTTCACATGGATAGTTATGAGAAGGAGAATTAGTATAGTCATTTTAACAGAGAGTAACAAAAAAGGGCCTCCACAACATGCCATAAGCATAAGTTAATCATATTATTAGTCCTTAGCAGCTAAACAATAACAGCCATGAAAAAATGCACTTCAAAATGAATAATTCATTATAAGTAAAGTGTTCTCTTTCACAATGAATTGCATGAACTGTCATGAGCTATTAGGATAATGTTAGTTTCACTTCTTCTGAAAACATTCTTTGATCACTTGTCTACTGGGAAATGGCTCCTGATATATTTATATATTTGTACTCCATATATTACACTTACATACATACATGTTATATATAATCTATCTTAAATATCAAACTTTTATCAGGAAATATTCAATTGCAAAGATTTTTTTCCCATTCAGCAATTTCTCTTCTTATGATGACTCTTCAGATGTCTGGAGGTAATTCTCATATTCCCCTTTTGTCTTTTCTTCACTGCATTAAACATTCTCAGTTCCTGCAAATATTGCTTATGTGATATGGTTTCCAGAGTGATCTATCAAGTGTTATCTGTTTGGATGTACTCAAGGTAGCAGATAAATAGACCAATAATAAGTGATAATGGATTCATCAAAGCTAAACCCTTCTTCGTGAAACTAGGCTAAACAGTTTTTCTAGATTGGATGAAACTAAATTTTAAAACAGGTATAGGGGCAGGGAGTAGGCAGAAGAGAGAGAAAATGATGGGCTTTGTAGGAAACAGATGGTTGATCTCAGGGAAGGAGCAGGATTTGGGAGATTGTTCCCTAAACTCATATTAAGTGAATATGTCAATTATACACAAGTAATATGTGTGTTTGCAGCCATGAATGTGAAAGTCAACACTTATGGCAAGAACCCTTCTGGGAATAAGCTTATTTGAGTGCATTTTAATAAAACACAGATTTTAGTGAATTCATAGGTGGCCATCTGTATTAAGCTACTTTGGTTGTTATCATGAAAACCTTTCAGCTAAAATTATAAATTCTGAGCATTTAAATGAACAAACAAAAGAGATGAATCTCTGAAAAGGAAAACTTTCATTTCTCTCATTTTCCCCATTCCTGAGATTTTTCAGACACTTAAACAGAAAATATTATTTTGGATATGCAGTTTTTTGCACCCTCTAAGTGAATTCTATAAATGTGCAAATTACTGTCATCAAAGTATTATCATGATGCGGTGTGTACTTTAACACATATCTTAGATTAATATCATTGGCATGAGGAAAATGAAAAGATGTCAGAAGGCAAAAAAAGTGTCAGAAGAGAAATAACACTTGCAGAAAGTGTGGTGAAGGGGCCTTGTGTTTTTTGGTTAAAGAACTAGAAAGTTCTAGATTTTGAGGAGGCAAGAGTATTAATGAGAGAGAAATGAAAGATGAAGAATATCTTTTTGTTTACAGAAAATTTTTTTCTTTTTTTTTACTGTTAATTTATTTTTAGTTTTCAACATTCACTTCCATAAGTTTAAATTTTTCTCCCCCTCCCTCCACTCCTTTCTTCCTAAGTCAGCATGCAATCTGATATAGGGTCTACAAATACATTCCTATTAAAAATTCCTATTTTCACATTAGTCCTGTTGTATAGAAGAAATATAACAAATGGGAGAAACTATGAGAAAGGGGGAAAAAACTATGAGAAAGGAAAGGCAAAACAAAAAAAAATGATCTGCTTTGCACTGCATTCCAACTTCATAGTTTTTTCTCTGGATGTGGATGGCATTTTCCATCACCAGTCCTTTGGAATTGTTTTAGATCCTTTCAATCCTGAGGAGGGCTAAGTCTATCAAAATTAGTCATTGCGCACTGTGGCCATTACTATATACAATGTTCTCCTGGTTCAACTCCCCTCACTCAGCATCAGTTCATGTAAGTCTTTCCACGTTTTTCTGAAGTCTACCTGCTCATCATTTCTAATAGCACAATAGTATTCCATTACATTCATATACCACAACTTGCTCAGCCATTTCCCAATTGATAGGCATTCCCTCAATTTCCAGTTCTTGGCCACCAGAGAAAGAACTGCTATAAATATTTTTGTGCATGTGGGTCCTTTTCCTATTTCTATGATGTCTGGGATACAGTCCTAGAAGTGATATTCTATGCACATTTTTATAGCCCTTTGGACATAGTTCCAAACTGGTCTCCAGAATGGTTGGGTCAGTTCACAGCTCCACCAACAATGAATTAGTGTTCCAACTTTCCCACATCTTCTCCAGCATTTATCATTTCCCTGTTCTCTTGTGCTAGCCATTCTGATAGGTGTGATGCAGTACCTCAGAGTTGGTTTGATCTGCATTTCTCTATTCAATAGTGATTTAGAGCATTTTTTCATATGACTATAGGTAGCTTTAACTCCTTCCTCTGAAAACTGCCTATTCATATCCTTTAGCCATTTATCAATTGGAGAATGACTTCTATTCTTGTAAATTTTACTCAGTTCTCTATATAGTTTAGAAATGAGACCTTTATCAGACTTACTGATAAAAAAGACTGTAAAAATTCTTTCCCAATTTTCTACTTCCTTCCTAATCTTGGGTTTCTTTGGCTTTGTGCAAAAACTTTTCAATTTAATGTAATCAAAATTATCCATTTTGTATTTCATAATGTTTCCTATCTCTTGTTTGGTCATACATTCCACCATCTTTCCATAAATATGACAGATAAACTATTCTTTGCTCCCCAAATTTGTTTATAGCCTCAGCCTTTATATCTAAATCATGGACCCATTTTGACCTTATTTTGGCATACAGTGTCAGATGTTGTTCTATGCCCAGTTTCTGCCATACTATTTTCCAGTTTTCCCAGCAGTTTTTGTCAAATAATGAATTCTTATCCCAGAAGCTGGGGTCTTTGGGTTTATCATGTGTCTTGTATACCTAACCTTTTCCACTGATCCACCACTCTTAGCCAGTACCAAGCAGTTTTGATGATTGCTGCTTTATAATACAATTTTTGATCTGGTATGGCTAGGCCACCTTCCCTAGCATTTCTTTTCATTTATTCCCATGATATTTGGGAACTTTTGTTCTTCCAGATGAATTTTGATATTATGTTTTCTAGTTCTATAAAATAATTTTGGTAGTTTGATAGGTAAGGCACTGAATAAGTAAATTAATTTAAGTAGCATTGTCATTTTTATTATATTAGCTCAGACTACCCATGAGCAACTGTTTTCCCAATTATTTAGATCTGACTTTATTTGTGTGAAAAGTGTTTTGTACTTGTGTTCGTATAGTTCCTGGGTTTGTTTTGGCAGGTGGACTCACAAATACTATATAATATCTACAGAAACTTTAAACGGATTTTCTCTTTCTATCTCTTGCTGTTGGGCTTTGTTAGTAATATACAGAAATGTCGATGATTTGTGTGGGTTTTTTTTATATCCTGCAACTTTGCTAAAATTGTTTATTTTTTCAAGTAGTTTTTAACTTGATTCTTTTGAATTCTCTAAGCATACCATCATATCATATGTGAAGAATGATGAACTTAGTTTCTTCTTTGCCTATTCTAATTCCTTCCATTTATTCTTCTTCTTTTAATGCTAAAGCTAACATTTCTAGTACCATACTGAATAAATAGTGAGAATGGACATCCTTATTTCACCCCCCCCATCTTACTGGAAATGCATCTAGCTTATCCCCATTACATATAATACATGCTAATGGTTTTAGGTATATGCTGCTTATCATTTTAAAGAAGGCAACATTTATTCCTATATTCTCTAGTGTTTTGAATAGGAATGGATGTTGCATTTTGTCAAAAGCTTTTTCTGCATCTATTGAGATAAATCATATGGTTTCTGTTAGTTTTGTTGTTGATATGGTCAATTATGCTTATAGTTTTCCTAATATTGAACTAGTTCTGCATTTTTTTATTTAAATCTTACCCTGATCCAAGTATATTATTCTAATGATAAGTTGCTGTAATCTTTTTTACTAACATTTTATTTAAAATTTTTGCATCTATATTCATTAGGGTCTATAATTTTCTTTCTCTGTTTTGACTCTTCCTGTTTTAGGTATCAGTATTATGTTTGAATGATAAAAAGAATTTGGCAAGATTCCTTCTTCATCAATTTTCCCAAACAGCCTATATAACATTGGAATTGTTGTTTAAATGTTTGACAGAATTCACTTGTAAATCCATCTGTCCCTGGAGACTTTTTCCTTAGGAAGTTCATTGATTGCTTGTTCATTTTCTTTTTCTGAGATGGGATTATGTATTTTATTTCCTCTCCTGTTAATGTGGACAGCTTATATTTTTGTAAATATTTATCTCTTTCACTAAGATTGCAAGATTTATGAGCATACAGTTGGGAAAAATAATTCCTAATTATTGTTTTCATTTTCTCTTCATTGGTGGTGAATTCACCCTTTTAATTTTTGATACTGGTAATTTGCTTTTTTTCTTTTTTTTAAAATCAAATTGACCAAAGGTTTATCAGTTTTATTGTCTTTTTTTAATACTAGCTCTTATTTTATTTATTAGCTCAATAGTTTTCTTAATTTTAATTTTATTAATCTCTCCTTTGGTTTTCATTAGTTCTAATTTGGTATTTAATTGAAGGCTTTTAATTTGTTCTTTTGCTAGCTTTTCAAGTTGCATGCCCAATTCATTGATCTCTTCTTTCTCTATTTTATTCATATAAACATTCAGAGATATCAAACTTCCCCTAAGAACTGCTTTCATTGCATGCCATAAATTTTGGTTTGTTGTTTCATTACTGACATTCTCTTTAATGAAGTTATTGATTGTCTATGATTTGTTGTTTCACTCGCTCATTTTTTAGGATTAGATTATTTAGTTTCCAATTAATTTTGGTCTATCTTTCTATGACTCTTCATTACATATAATTTTTATTGCATCATGATCTGAAAAGGATGCATTTAATATTTCTGTCTTTCTGTACATGATTGTGAGGTATTTATGCTCTAGTACATGGTCAGTTTTTGTGTGTGCGCCATATACTGCTGAGAAAAAGGTACATTCCTTTCTATCTCCATTCAGTTTTCTCCAGAGTTCTACCATGTCTACCTTTTCTAAAATTCTATTCACTTCCTTCACGTCTTTCTTGTTTATTTTAAGGTTAGATTTATCAAGTTCAGTAAGGGGGAGGTTGAGGTCCCCCACTAGTATAGTTTTGCTGTCTATTTCTTCCTGTAACTCCCTTAACTTCTCCTCTAAGAATTTGGATACTATACCACTTGGTGCATATATGTTTACTACTGATATTGCTTCATTACCTATGGTGCCTTTTAGCAGGATGTAGTTTCCTTCCTTATCTTTTTTGATTAGATCTATTTTTGCCTTTGCTTTGAGATTAGGATTGTTACCCCTGCCTTCTTTTTACTTCAGTTGAAGCATAATATATTTGTTTTTCCAATGAGATATTTTACATTTTCTTCTATTCTTTCATTCTTTTGATTTTGTCTGACTGATTCTTGATGCTTCATAGAGCCATTAGCTTCTGCTTGCCTAATTCTAATTTTTAACATATTGCTTTCTTCAATTAGCTTTTGTATCTCCTTTTCCATTTGGTCAATTTTGCTTTTTAAAGTGTTTTTCTCTTCAGTGAATTTTTTTTCCATTTTGTCAATTGTCTTTTTAAAGGAATTGATCAATTTTTCTTCTACTTCTCTAATCTGACTTTTTAAATCCTTCTTGAGCCCTTCCAAGAATGCTTTTTGGGCTTGAGACCAATTCATATTCCCTTTTGAGGTTTCAGCTGTGGGTATAGTGTCAATGCTGTCCTCTTCTAAATTCATAGTTTGATCTTCCCTGTCCCCATAGCAAGAATTTATGGTCTTTACTTTTCAAGGATGCTTCTGGTTATTGCAATTACCTTTTTCCTGGCTTTTAAAGTGGATCTCTGCTTCCAGGGCAGAGAGGCCTCTGTCCATGCTGGAGGCTAAGGGCCTGGTTACTGGCTTTCTGTGCTGCGGCCCCTGGTTCTGGCAGCTGGAAGCTGTATAATGTTGTAGCTTACCTGGTGCTGAGCTGGAGCTGGCTGGTGTGTGTTGAGGCCAGGTGAGGTCTTTCTGCATTTCTCTGAGGTTACACTGAAGTTTATGGCTCAAGGTTGGGGAGGGGCATCTGGCTAGTCTCCTCCTCCCCTAGTGCTGCTTTAAAGCATGGCTAGGCTCAGTCACTGATGGATGCCCATCCTTGCTGGTGTCTGCCAATTCCCCTGGCTTTGCAAAGGCACACCTGGGGACCTGGTATTGGCATTTGCCAGCTTTACTACCCTGGTGTTCTGGTTCTCCTGCTGGTTGGCTGAGGTGAGGCTTGTTGCTGGCTTGCTGGGATACCCCCTGTCCTGTACAGCCACAGCAAGAGGGACTTTTCACATTAATCCCCCTAGCCTCCCAAGCTAAAAACCTGCCATACCCCTTCTTTCTGCTGGCTCCACTATTCTAGGATTTTTCCTGGAGCAATATTGTCTGAGTTTTTCAAGATGAACAAAGGGGTGAGAGTGACTTACTGTTTACTCCACCATCTTGGTTCCTGGGAATTTAAATAGGTGACTTTCAAACGTTCAATCTTTAAGCTGATAGCCTCAGGAGTAGCTGCTGCCACTGCTGCAATCTTTGTGCAAGAATGTCGAAATTTTTTCCTTCTCAAGGATTCAAATCATTTTCACACAATGACTTCTTTTATTTTATATTTTATTTATTTACATTTTATTATTTATATATAATATAATATATTATATAATATAAAATATAGTATATATTATATAATTATATATATTATTTCTATTTTATTATTTATTATTTTATTCACTGAACTTGACTTTATTGTCATAAGACAAAATTATCCATATTGTACAAATCAGGAAAATAGAGGCACAGAGATTATACTAGTGGTCAAAATTCACACAATTCCTGATCCAAATGGAGACAGGCCAGAGTGAGAAACAAGGAGATATTCACTGCAAAATCCTACCAGCAAGGTAGGAGTGGATGTAATTCACAAATATCCCACAGCATTTCACTCTTGCAGACATCTGCTGTAGGTCAGTGAGGGTTGTCAAGGACCCTCTCCCTATGACCTAAAGAATTTCTGATGTCTACAGGGAGAGAAATCCACAGTAGTGTCTCTCTGGCTTCCTATGGCTTATCAGGATTTGGGAGTTGAAATGTTTGGAGGCCAACATGAAAGTAATGTGGCTAGAAGTTGCAACTTGTTCACCAATCAGGTTAGGTTTGCAATTACACACCCTCATAAACAGTACTACGTCAACTGAACAATATGGCTGCGGAGTTAATGGTCCCAATCATCTTTATTTATCATTACATATAAATATTACTATGAGTATATTAAAAGTGTAAGAAGTAGAAATGAATCTAAATTCCAAAGCTATCAAAAAGCCAAAACACATATAGTGTGACTGGGCTGCATACCCAAATCAAAGGACAACCTTAAGTTGTGGATAAAAACAGTAAAATGAGTTATAGTTTATTTTCATATATCCCAAATTTAAAAGATGTAAAAGTATTTACTTGTTTAGGGAAAAAATCATTTCTTTTTTTTTCTTTTAAGAATTTTATCTTCTACAATACTAGTATATCTCTATCAGTTCAATCTTTCCTTTCAAACAACTATGGTAAATGGTAAAGTCAATGCATAAAATACATACAGCACTACAAAAAACAAACACGTGAACATTACTGACAGTAAGAATAAAGCATATGTATATATGCTATCAAAATAAATTTCTTTATTACTTTCTTGATACTCCTCCATAACAGTCTTCACATAAAACATGGGTACTTAACTACTTAATTCATTTGAAATCTCTTGTATCAGAAGATTTTAAATAAACTACTCAACTGGAAGGGGCAACCTGAAGCATCTTTTCAAGAAATTAGCTAGCTCTGATTTTCAATACCAGCATTTTAAAATTATTAAAATGAAGGATTAATACAGGGTATCCCACAAGTCCTAGTGAAGTTTTGAACTTTAATAGCTTAAATATCCATTTTAAATAATGGTATGAAACAGTTGGGCATAGTGGATAGAGAACTAACTAGTCTCAGAACAAAGAAGACATCTGTTCAAATCCTACCTCTAACATACAATTCCTAACATCACGGCTTTCCCCATCAAGATTTCCATATGTTGCAGGTCGGCATAAGAAATTAAATGGGAACTTTGGGGGAGTTTTGTGGAAGCCTCAGACAATACACGAAGGCCAACAGATGACACAGAACCTATGATCAAATATTTAACTGAAATTATGCAATAAGATACTTATAAACTCTCCATAAAAATAAAAAAAAATCAGACTTCTTCTCTGATACAAAGGGAGGGCTAAAACCTTTTACAACAGTTTTACAGATTTCACAGAGGGAGGGGAAGGGGAGGAAGGAAGTGGGAATGTGGGGTGGGCAGTCTTGCCCCTAACCACACTCCCCTCCCCATCATTCTCCACCCCCCAAGTGGAAGAGAAAACTCCCAGGCAATGCTCAAAAACCATAAATTACAAAGCAGGCTCAACTTGGCTTTAGGAAAGGAAGTTCCACACCAAGAATGCTCTAGGCAGATGGTAACAGAGGTCTTGTAAACAAAAAACAAAAAAAAACCCCATGAAATATACAAATGAAGGCAGCTAAGACAACTTCACACCATCTGTCTGAGATGAATTACTATTAGAACAGGTTCTGACTCAGGGTAATCTGAGGATGTCTATACTATACCACAATTCCAGTATAACTGCTAAAAATACTCTCAGACCTCTTTTTTTTCCTTATTTTATTTTCAAGTAATACTTAATCAACAAATAATCAATTTAATAATTCATTTTTATCAGTTTCTCCTCTCATTGAACAAATTAAAATGAATTTTAAAATTAAAATCAAATCTAAAAATAAAAAATTTCAATTAGATTTTTAAAATTGTTTAAATAAAAATTTCTCACCCTACTGAAGAGTTTGGTTTTTTTTAAAAGCAAGACCTTCAATACATATCTGCATAGCCTAGGAAACTAAATTCCCAAATTATCCATGTCTGGACATTTCTGTCATCATTTGCATTTTAAGTTCGTTATCTTTCTTTCAGGAGGTAAGTGGAGTTTCATTTCTATTCTCTGGTACTTGAGATACTACTCTCAGACCTCTTTAAGTACAGCAAGGCTATTGGGGGTTGGGGGAAGAATTTTATTTTTTTACACTATAAATGTCTACAAATATCTATAAATAAGCACTGAAATTATATGGTTTCTTTTAATTCAGGCATTTTCCTTTTAAAAATTCCTGTTCTGTGTATTGTTTGAACAAGGAAGTGTTTAAAGAGAAATGAGGTTGAAAAATAATTTTAATTTATGGCCCCTCAGCTAATTATTGTTAGCATATTCTCCATCTAACTACAGTGCTAGCAGCTGTCTAACTTGTTTTCAGATGCTTTTATCACAAATCTTGAATCTAATTGCAGCGTCACCTTGGCTGAAGGATTTCCTGTCAAGACCTTGCATTATACAGATTCATAACGTTTAAAATGAGTAACAGTTTTACAAATGTATGTGTATGATTTAGGGATGATATGTATATATGTGTATATATATATACATACACATACACACATGTATATGTATGTGTATGTGTGTATGTATATGCATATGTATGTGTATATGTATTTAGTCCAATGATGCTTGTGGGGAGGAAAACAACACAACACTTAAGGGTTTCAGCTTTGACTCGATGGGCAACAGTTTTATGCTCCTAGTCATAATTCTGGCCCACATCTAAAATAGCCTTCATCAGTGCAGATCACAAAGGAATCAGGAACTGGGGAGGAGGATGAAGGGGTGGGAGGTGCCCTCTGACGCCACAAGATAGCCGTGGTCTCTTGGCAAAGAGGCCAAAGGAGGGAGTGTCCTGGTCTCTAGTGAACACTACTTCCTAACATAAAAGCTTTCACGTCTTTTAAGTAACAATTACATAACCTTCCCATAAGTCTCCTTCCTAATTAACCTCAAATTTGGCTGGGACAGGATTGACAGGAGAATTGTCTCTCTTTTGATTGAAGCCTCTTTACTTTTAGACTAAGTGAGATAGGCCAACAAGTTTTACCTGATGTCAAGAATAGGCATAGGAAGGAAGGAAGGAAGGAAGGAAGGAAGGAAGGAAGGAAGGAAGGAAGGAAGGAGGGATGGAGGAAGGTAAGGGGAGGGGAGAAGGTAGGGGAAGGAAAAGAAAGGACGGGAATGAGGGACAGGCTATCAGGGAGTTGACTTATATGAGTCCTGCTAAAAACTAAGACCAGTTCAAGACAGAAGAAAACTACAAGGTACAGGTAGTCAATGCTGTGAAAAAAGATAACTTTATTTTCTAGACCTAGTTCAGTATTATCATTATTTTTTATCAATGAAAAGAAGGTATTATAAAGCTATCTTCTATATATATATGATATATATACTATATATAATATTGTGTATATTATATTACATTACATCATATCATATATCATATCATATCATATTATATATTGTTTAACAAGAAATAAAAAGGTAATGATAATTAGTAGCACTTTCTTTGGCATTTCAAATGTTAAGGCATAACTTTCATATTTGAAACTCTTAGAGAAGTGCAGCTGTTCCACAGAAAACAGGCCTGTGCAAAGAAATCATCAGCGACTGAAAAATAAAGGATCACAAAGTGTCACAGCTGAAAAAAACTCTGAAGGTCATTGAGTCCAATTCCCTATTTTAGAGATGAGAAAGCTAAGACCCAGGAGATGCAGTGACTTGTGTGGGGTCACTCAGCTAGCGGGTCCATCTCACCAGCAGCCACTCTAGCTCATTCTACACACCAGACACATAAATATCTACTTCTGTAAAGAAGCTGAGGGCACACGGCATTTGTACCTGTAGGCCATCTCCATGCCGCACCTTTATCCCCACCTCCTCCCTACAAAAACACTGAACTCCAAGACTTTCTTGGGTGCAAATGTTCTCCTTATTTTGTCCACTTCCAAGCTTCCATCTCTGTTCTTGACGTCTCCACAACGTGTCTCCTCCTCCTTCCTAAACTTCAGGTATATTGCCTGGCTTTTGATGCCGAGTGAATAAGGTCATGATCAATCAGCAAGTAATTATCAAGCTCCTACTTATGTGCCAAGAACTGATAGACAAAGGCAAGAATGAAGGAAGAGACAGATGGCTAGAGACTCCCTGTTTGCTTCCTATCTTTGCTCTCACTCATCCAGCAATTATTGATTTGTCACAAGCAATTAATGCTGTGGGAAGCATATGACATCTCACAATGCTTCTTATTGTGGGATCTACGGGCAATCCGTTTCACAACAAAGGGATTTGGATTTTTGGACAATAGATATTAGAGTGATTTGCCATTTCCTTCTCCAGCTTATTTTACAGATGAGTAAACTGAGGCCCTCAATCCACTGTGCCAAGAATTAGAATGGTGTGGCAAGTGGTGCAGCTAGGTGGTGCAGTGGATAGTGTTAGGCCTAGAGTCAGAAAGACCTGAGTTCAAATCCAGCCTCACACACTTAGCTATGTGACTCTGGGCATATCACTTAACTCTGTTTGCCTCAGTTTCTACATCTGTAAAATGAGCCGGAGAAGGAAATGGCAGTCAGACATGACTGAAAATGAGTGAACAATGACAAAAACCTAAAAGTGTATGATGCATGCTTCCCAGAGAGCTGGTTATTAAACATTTACCAGCACACCCCTAACCAGAAGTCCTACTGCATAGAGGCAGAATTTTATCTCATAGGTATCACTAAGTCTTGGTGGGATGACACCCCATAACTGACTGGGAGAAAGATACATTTTATGCAAAAGAAACTGGATAGATAAAGGGGAGTGGAATTTTCTATTAAGATGTTATGATCATGTGAGGAAATCCAGGAAACAAAGAGATAAAAACATAGTGGGAAGCATTTAGGTGAATAATAATGGAAGAAGAAACAAAAGTAATTTTGTTATTGGGATATAGTAGAGTGACAGCCAGGACAGAAAGAGGACATGAATCTGTAAAATAAGTCATAAAGCATGATATAAAAAGGAGAGGGAATTTCAATAATCTAAATGTATTTTGGAGAGCTTTCTCTTCAAAAAACCAAGTGGTTAATAACTTACTGAATTGCCTTAATGGTAATTATGTTCCTCAAATGGTAAAGGAACCAACAAGGGGATAGTTTGTTCTAGATTGGATTCTTACTAACAGGAAGGAACCGGTTTCTGGGAAATGGTAGGAATCTTGGGGGAAGTGACCAGTCCCTACTAGAGTTTGTGAGAGAGAAGTGGAGGAAAGCCAGAGATAGTTCGATATGCACCCTAGATTTAGCGAAAGTAGATTTCAAGTAGCTCAGAGAGGGAATAAGTAAGATCACACGGACTAAAATTTTCCAGGGGAAGTTGGTCCAGGAGTAGTGGAGAAACTAACTCTACAGAATGAAATTCCAAAAACAAAAAGAGAAACAATTCAGTGAAAAGGAAAAAGAGAGCTTCCTGAAGAGACTGATAGAGATGCCCAGGGAACTCCCTACTAACCAAATTAGAACTTTAGGGGATGAATGGAGAGAATGGAGACATGGGCCAGTAACAGAGAATGAACATAAAAGGGCAGCACAGTCCTGTAAGGAGAGTGGCAGAGGGGCTAAAGTGCAGACTAGCAAAGGACTGGCCAGGAAATCTAGACAACAATAACATTAAAAAGTTTGGTTTTTAAAGAAATCTATATTGAGGGGGCAGCCAGGTGGCACAGTGGATAGAGCACTGGTCCTGAAATAAAATCTGATACTTACTGTATGACCTTGGGCAAGTCACTGAAGCCCATTGCCTCTATTCCCCCCCCCAAAAAATCTAAATTGAGAAAATAAGGAGGAATAAAGAAGGAATAAGCCCTCACAGCGTGGACAGGATAGTGATAATCAAAACCAGGAAGGAGACTAATACTTCAGTTCTTGTTTTGCTTCTGTTTTCTTAGCCAAGGAGAACTAATGGCCTTTGGACTGAGAAGGAGGAAATGAAACAAATAAAAAGGTTAATAGTTAATACCCATTACAAATGAGAAGATAATAAGGAATCAGCTAGCTACCCTTGAATTCAAGTCATTTGGCTCAGATGATCTAGATCACAGAGCATTGGGGGGAAAAATGCCTTGGCAGACGGGACTGTTGAGCCGCTCTTAGTGGTAGCTGAAAGACTGTGGGGAATAAGACCTGAGCACAAGTGCTCTCGCACTTTAAAAATCTCCAGTGACATCACTGCATTAAACAGAATATAATTTATATTCATAAAGATGACCCAGAGATGTATTTTTTTAAAAAAGACTAAAGGCAAAAGCAATTAAAATTTTGGTTGTTGAAGGTATATGCTTCAATTGTCTGGAAAATTATGCTATGCAGAATACTTTATTCTCTGCTGGTACCGAGAAATTGCTATCTGTAAAATCAAATTGCCAAAATACAGACAGAACTTTCCATTTCTACAATGATATGAATGGGGCCAGGTGTAGTGTGAGCTGGCAAAAGCCTTTTAATTAATTTTATCTCAGATTCTTTTTGTATTCTACTTATCCACACAGTTACTAAATACAATGTCCCAGGTAACTATTTACTAGTCAGGTGTTATTTAACTACTTTATGTCCTATCTCCTTATCTTAGAATGGATACTTTCCAAGGTCCCTTTCAGTTCTAACAGTCTATGATTTTTTTTTAACAAATATTTCCTATTTCATGTTGGCAAATATAACAACTGTTTGTTCATCCTGGGAACTGAAAGAGACTTTTTTTTAAAAAGCCAGAATACATTTTCCACATACATTCAATGTATTTTAATTTTTTTGGTAATATTTAGGGACTCAGATTGGGATTAGATCAACAACCTGTAAAAATATAACTTTTTATCAAGTTAAGTAGTATTGTCTGTGCTAAATGATAGGATCCACTGAATTCCAGTAAAAGTCACCACAGGTGTCAGCCTAACAGAAACATGGATTCATCTCTGAACAGGAAAATTGCCAGATTAATTGTAACTCATCACTTTAATCTTTCTATAGTTGGATTTTCACATTTAGTCATTTCCAAGTTGTGGCATTTGAGGCCCAAGAAGAGTAATGTGGTATGAATGACCCTTTGAATTCCAGAAAGAAAAAAAAATCTCTCTTGGGGTTGGCAGAAGAGTAATACTATTGTTTAAGAATAAACAACTAGGTTCTGAATCAGGTAAGGACTGACCTTTTTTTTCTTGTTTAGCCCAGAATTCTTTCACTCTCTCACGAATGTGATTATCTTCCCTCAGCTGCTTCTGCCACTGTCGCAATTCTTGGATCTCAGGCTCACAACGAACCTAAAAAAGGTCACAAAAGATTTTACCGAGTTTCTATTTGTTCCCCAAACATTAACTCATTATTAAAAATTCACTAAAAACCCCTTTTCAAACATACATTATTAATCCTTAATTACAGTCTTAATTTATCCTCTCTGTAAGATGTACAGACTGTATAGCGAAGAGTCTAATATCTATTATTTAGCCCCAAGTGTTAGGTGGTCCTTCTCATTCTTTTTCTCTTTTGTCTTTTTTTTTCTACCCTTCAACTTCCTAATTTGGGTCAGAATTCCCCTCTGCCTCTTCAGAAGCTTTTGCTTGTTTTCCTACTGAAGGCCTGCTTCCATTTTTTAGTTAAGGAACCCTGATCTGTGTGTTTGAATTACAAGAGATGAGCCAAAGGTTTGAAAGCCAATGTTGTATAGTTGGTAAGAGAGCTGATCTCAAAGGCCATAAGATCTGGGATGTAGTTTTGTCTCTACTGGTTGTGTAACCCTGGGCAAATCACTTGAGCTCTCAGTATTCTAGGTAGTGTGTAGTTCAAAATTATCCAACCTGTAATAAAAGAAACTGAGTCAGAGCTCTGGGCCAATAGCACTTTAAGGGTCCATAGTCCTCTCTAATGAAGGGAACTTCAGATCTTCTTCATGATCTGAGATGTCCCCTTTCCTTACAGTCTTAGTTTTATAGTGTTTGCTACCCAGATGACAGAGAAGAGACAAAGTAAAACATAGTCTTGTTGGTTGATAGACCTATATCTTGACCTTCCAGGAGAACTTTTGGCTCATGCTTGCACAGATTAGCTGGTAGAAGTATCCAGATATGGGCAGAGATGATGGTCTTTCATTGGCCCCACGTTGGGACACAGATTGGGGAACAGATATGCAGGTAGCTCCTGCAATGTCAAGACAGGGTCACTCACTGGTCAAGTACTCATAGGACCTGATGACCAAGCGCCATAGGGCTGTTTCCCTAGTGAAGGGATAACAAGGGTAGAGGTACAATCAAAAATAGTTCCATGGTCTTGTGTCACCTCTTCCACCACACTGGGCTCGGCCATCTATTCATCGGGCATTGGTTAAGCAATTAGAATCACCAGGTGAACTAACTGTTTATCAGTAGACAAGTATAACAGTAATAATCACTGCCCCTGTGGAATCAAATTCAACTGAATAATACTAACCAGGGGTCTACATAAAATAAGGGTTTAAATTAGTTATTTCCTACAATAGCTTTCTTTAAACTATAAATTGCAGAGTAGGTCCCAACTTGGATTGGTAGAAGGAATTTCCTCACCATGTTTCCCATAGCAGTGAAATTACAGGTACAGTACTTATCTCCCCTAACGAAGAAGCAACTAATTTAGTATTTTCTTCTTGCAAAAGTTACACACTTTAAAATTGGGGTGGCTGAGAGTGCAGTGTGAATAGAGCACCATGCCATCAGAAAGAACTGAGTTCAAATCCAGCCTCAGACACTTACTAGCTGTACGACCCTGGACAAGTAATTTAACCCTGTTTCCCTCAGTTTCTTCATCTCTAAAATGAGCTGGCAAAGGAAAGGGCAAACCACTCCAGTATTTTTGCCAAAACAACTTCAAATGGGATCACAAAGAGTTGGACATAACTTTCTGAATTAAAATTTAGTGAGTATCCCCACAATTTCCATTTCTTTGCCATCACAAAGACAGCTGTTAGAAATATTTTAGAACATGTAAATTCTTTTTCTTTTTCCCTAATCATCTTTGGAAACAAACTTAGTAGTGGTATTGCTGGGATCATTCCAGATTGCTCTCCAAAATGGTTGAATCAGTTCACAGTTTCATCAACAATGAAATAGTGTCCCGGCTTTTCCACATCCCTTCTAACATTTGTTGTTTTCCCCTTCAATCATTTTAGTCAATCTGATAGATGTAAAATGATATCTCAAGACTGATTTAACTTGCATTTCTCTGATCAATAATGATCTAGAGCATTTTTTTCAAATGACTATAAATTGTTTTGATTTCTTCATTGGAAAACTGTATTCATATCCTTTGAGCATTTATCAGTTGGAGAATGACTCATATTCCTATAGATTTGATAAAGTCCTTTATACATTTGAAATATGAAACTGTTATCTGAGAAACTGACTATAAAATCCCCCCCCCAATTGTCTGTTTTCCTATTGCTCTTGGCTACACTGGTTTTATTTGTACAAAATCTTTTCAACTGGAGCAGCTAGGTGGTGTAGTGAATAGAGCATTAGTCCTGAAGTCAGGAGGACCTGAGTTCAAATCTGGCCTCAGACACTTAACAACAACAACAAAACACTAGCCATGGGACCTTGGGCAAGTCATTTAACCCCAATTTCCCTGCCTTCCCCCTCCAAAAAGCAAAAATATAAAAAAAAATCAAAAGCTTTTCAATAAAATGTAATTGAAATTATTCATTTCACACCTCACACTGCTCTCTATCTTGTTTATTCATAAATTATTCAATTATCCATGAGTCTAATAGGTAATATGTTTCATGTTCTTCAAATTTTCTTGTAATATCTTTCTTTATATCTAGGTCATGTATCCATTTTGACTTTATCTTGGTAAATGGCATAAGATATTGGTCTACACCCAATTTTTGCCAGACGGCTTTCAAATTTTCCCAATAGTTTTTACAAATAATGAATTCTTATGCCAAAAATGTCTTTACACTTGTCAGACACAAGGTTACTATAGTCATTTGCTACTGTAAATTGCATATCTACTATGTTCCACTGTTCTGCCTTTCTATTTCTTAGCTAGAGAGTTTCTATTTCTTAACAGAGAGTTTTGGTAATTACTCCCCTATAAGATAGTTTAAGATCTGATACTACTAAACATCCTGCCTCTACATTTTTTTATTAGTTCTTTGATATTCTTGACCTTTTGCTCTTCCAAATGAATTTTGTTGGGGTTTTTTTTTCTATGTCAGTAAAATAAATTTATGGTAATTTAATTGGGATAGTATTAAATACATAAATTAATTTAGGTAAAGTTGTCATTTTTATTATATTGGCCCTGCCTACCCACAATTAGTATTTCTCATTTTAACTGTATAAAAGGGATTTTTTTCCGCTCTTATTTTGTCCACCTAATTTCTGGACTTGTTTTGGCAGATGCGCTCCCAGGTTTTTCATACCATCTATAATAGAGTTATTTTAAGTGGGATACTTCTTACTATCTCTTCTTGGAGGGTTTTGTTTGTGATATATAGGAATGCTGATGATTGATGTGGATTTACTTTATATCCTGCTACTTTGCTAAAATTATTCATTGTTTCACCTAAGTTTTTAGTTTAGTCTTTGGGATTTTCAAAGTATATCATCATATAGCCTGCAAAAAAAGGTAGTTGTATTTTATTATTTCCTATGCTGATTCCTTCTGTTTCTTTTTCTTCCCTTATTACTATTGCCAGGATTTCCAATATAATACTGAATAATATTGATGATGCTGGGAATCCTTGTTTCACACCTTATCTTACTAGGAAGACTTCTAGCTTATCCCTGTTACAAATAATACTTGCCGAAGGTTTTAAGTAAATATAAAATATATATATATATATATAAAATATAAAAAATAATTTTTATATCAATTTAAGAAAAAAACCATTTATACCTATATTTTCAAGTGTTTTCAATAGAAATTAGTGTTGTATTTCATCAAAAGCTTTTTCTGCATCTACTGATATAATCATATGATTTTTGTTATTTTTATTATTAATATAATGAATTATGCTAACAGTTTTTCTTTTGCTAAATCATCCCTGCATTACTGGTATAGATTCCTCTTGGTTATAATGTATCTTTATAATATATTGTTATTATCTTTTAGCTTGTATTTTATATAGGATTTTTGCATCCATATTCATGAACAAAATTGGTCTATAATTTTCTTTCTCTGTTTTTACTCTTCCTTTTTTAGGTATCAGCATCATATCTGTATCATAAAAGGAGTTTGGTAGGACCCCTTATTTGCCTATTATTTCAAATGATTTATTTAACTTATTTCTGTCAACTGGGGAAGGGCTGAACAAGTTGTGGTATATTACTGTGCTGGAATACTACTGTGCTATAAGAAATGATGAGCTCTGTGGTTTTAGAAAAAATATGAATGCAATTTAATAAAATTTAAAAAAAGAAAAATATGAATGGACTTACACAAAATAATGAAGAGCTTAACTAGCAGAAGCAAGATAATATTGTATACTGTAACAGCAATATTATTTTAAGAAAAACTTTGAATGACTAAGTGATTTTTACTATTATAAATACCCAAAATAACTAAAAAAAAAGATGTTATCTGCATCCAGAGAAAGAACTGATAAACAGAAGTATAAAATGATTTTACACGCACACATATACACATACATACACATTTGCATATAATGGTAGCCGTCTCTAGGGTGAGGAGGGAAAAATGCACAAAAAAGAAAGTTACATGATAACTATTACATATTTAAAAGGAACAGCAAGTTGTACATAATAGATATGCAGTTTCGTGTGAAATCATCTTTTTTCCCCTATGCTACTGTTATGGAAATGCTTGTTTTATTTCTTAAGTTCAGAATAAAATAAATGTTTTTTAATTTAGTGAGAAAGAATTGTTCTGAAATTCTAAAGAAGAAGAAAAGCAAATTAGAAAAGGTCTACAATCCCCAAAATTTTTTTAAAAAATAAAATTTTGGTGCTTTTTCTTCTCTTTTCTAGTTAAAATGTTGTGACTTGTTTTATTATTGTTTAAAAAAAAGGAGGGAGTATTCACCCCCTGGAGATGACTTCCAAGATGGGAAAGATAGCTAACACAGTGGATGACAGAGCCAGGATCCAGTCAGATGCTGACAGATTAGAACACTATGCTGAATCTAATGAAATGAAATGCACCAGGGATCAATGTAATGTCTTGTATTTGAGTATACTCAGATTAAATGAAATCTGCTATAAGCAGAGAGAATTTTGCACTATCTTACTCCACTTACATGGAGAGTAGCAAGAAAAAGTAGGAGAGGCTTAAATATCAGAAAGCAGACTTGGGTTCCGAGTATGGATTTCATAGGTCATAGACAACTATGACCACTTGAGGTGTGAGCAACACACACACTGATGCTCCCATTGAGATTTTTCTCAAAGATAACCTAAAAATGCTTTCAAAATCCAGCTCACTCAATAACATACACATTTTCCAATTTAAAACAATTTCTAATCTTAATTCAAAATATTATTAACGTGTACAAATGAAGGCATATTCAATAAGATGTTCTTGTTTTCCTGCTCCTATACTCCTACCCCACTCAAATGTAATAGACATATAGTAGTAGGATCTGGGAAGTTACTGGAACAAATATTATCTAGCAATCAATTTATCTGAATGACTAATTAATGTAAGGAATGCTTGTTTGGGGAGAGCAATCTAAAGTCTTTTAGTATAGTGACCTACAATTATTTTCCAGGTTGGGTGATAATCCACAATTTCAACACTGTCCCTCAGAAGAATTTTCAGGTAGCTTTCTGCACCTTCAGTCTCACCTCCCCCTTCTTTGGTGCCCTTTGCTCCTCCTGCTCAGATCCCCAGGGCTCTCAGGCTCTCCTCACTCTCTTCCTTATCAATACTTGCTACTAGGAGAGAATCTAAAATTTTTACCTACCCAATGAATCAACAAATATTTGTTAATCACTATGTGCACTGAATTGTATGCTAGGCAAATGAGGAGCATATTATTGATAAAGTTTTGTGTGACCCTTTCTCAGGTTCTATGCATTTTAAAACTGAGTACAGAACTTTCAGCCAAAGGAACAAATTGTGTGGTTACATAATGCCAGTCATCAGTCAGCGGAAAGGACAGGTACCCAGGTTGGGCAACCCACAACACTGACATCAGTCAGTCAATTAGCATTTATTAAGTGCCTACTAAGTGTCAGGCAGTGGAGTTAAAAGAAAAAAGACAATCCCTATTCTCAAGGAGCTCTCAGAGTCTAACAGGGGTGGGGGGAGACAACATGCAAACCACTATTCACAAACAAGATAGACTGTATACAGAATAAATTGGAGATAATCAGCATATTAAGGGAGACTGGGAAAGGCTTCTTGCTGTAGATGAGACAGAGAATGCCAGGGGAGCCAGGAGTGAGAAGGGAGTTCCAGACATGGGAGACCTACATGGGAGTAAAAATGCATGGAGTCGAAAAGAAAAGAAAAGAAAAGAAAAGAAAAGAAAAGAAAAGAAAAGAAAAGAAAAGAAAGGAAAATGTATGGAGTCAGGAGAGGCAGTGCTATGTTCAAGGAACAAAAGGCCAACATCAGAGGATCCCAAAGTGGGGGTGGTAGAGGAAGACCTGTGGAAAGGTGGGAAGGGGCTGGACTATGGAGAATCTTAGAAGCTAAACAAAGGCTTCTATATTTGATCCTAGAAGCAATAGGGGACTACTGGACTTGACTGAATAGGGGATGGTCAATGTTGCACATTAGGAAGCACTCACTGATCTTCATGGAAGGAAGACCTAACTTAATAAGGCAACCAAAGGGTGCCCTGGGAAGTTGAATTTAATAGTAATTTAAATCTACATACATTTACAGAATCCCTATTGAATGAACTAATAAAAAATATGGAATAAGTTCTACAAATTCCTATTCAACCTATACAAATAAATGATTTTTAAAATTTCTCTTCCAAATAATTATGGATCTAGGATAAAACATGTTTCAAATTCTAAAGATTAGTTCTGTCCACTATGATTTTAGTAAAACATTTTTAAAATTTCAAACCATACTATTATAGAATACATAATGGTATAATATTATATAAGTATGCATATTGATATAAGTATATCTTATACTATTATACTTTGCATAATATTCAACAACATTGTTACCATAAAAGATACTAGGTACTTGATAAAAACAATTCCACTAACTACTACAGAACTTTCCCATTTAAATCACAACTCAGATGGCTAGAATCAAAATGAGTGATAGTTAAGTTAAAAACGATTACCCATGCATTAATATGAGGTCACCAAAAGAGTTATCTGCGTGCCTCTTTTGAGTAGCAGCAGGTTTTTTTGGTTCTAGAAGATCTTTTTTTTTTAATTATAGGATACATGTAGGCCTTTCTACAACAATACCATTTTTTATATTGATTTAAGTTTTGCAAAGATTTTTTACACTTATTTGTACAAGTGGTCATATCTTATCAATACCCCTTTAGGAAAGAAGATATATTGCAGCACATTCTTTGGAGAAACCATGTTTTCACATTTACTGCTACTGGTTCAGATGAAAATTGCCCACCTTTTCTTGGCCCAGGCATGCCCACGTAAATCAGGAAATGAATCTCACAAAAGCATCAAAAGTATTTAATGCACTTCCTAAGAGACTGTTGACTGAAATTAGGGCAAGTTTTACAGTACTAATGAGTATACACTTTCAGTGGTTTCCTGTCCTTGCTAACAATGAATTCAGAACTGTTGCTAGTGACATTGCTTCTTGCAGAAATATTAATGCTTGTTGTTGGCTCAGAGTTAACAATTTGAGACTGTAATCTTTGCCAGCTTTAAATCTAAATTTAAATCTAAATGTGCTCAAAGGGCAGGAAGCAAATTGTGATGCATGTTTAAGTGTTTAGCTGAAGAGAAGGTCAACCACAGGAATCCTAGTTTTCCTATTCGGACTTAGAAACAAGGGCTGGGTCTTTAAATATATGTCTACCTTCTAGTCACAGTAGTAGTGCTAGAAATAAAAGTCATGGATAGACTCTTTGTGTCTACTTCAGCTGACGAAGTGTTCATTTGCCACATTTTCTTCCTTTCTCATTCATTTTTCTCCTTCTAGCCCCAGGAGGATTTAAGGTGCAAATTAGTCAGACACTCAAAGATTTTTTTTTATTGAAAATGAAATAGAATATTAAAAAACACAGACTCTGAAAAGTTAAGAATTGAAATAAGGAAGGAAAATAGGGTTTGTCATGTTAGCACCATACTTAAGTTTGCTAATTATCAGATAAATCTCATTTATGAAAGGAAAGAAATACACCAGCTGACTGGTAAGTATAATATTGGTATGCAAGTCTTTTTTATTCTTATTTAAATATCAGTTAAACCATAACCGAAAAGAGAAAGTGGAAGGAATTACAAAAAATTTGGAAACCTGAAAAGCTTTTTAAAAAAAATCTAATTAATGAAAACTATTGGCAAATTTAGATCAAGGAATATTTAAACAATGACAAAACAGTATTAAGGGGAAGGATCTTGCTTAAGTAACCAGGCCATAAATAGTCCAAAGTAACTCTTTAAAAGTACAATCTAATGTAGTATTATACTAGACATAATATCCCCTCTCTGCTAGGTCACATCAGAAACATCAGTAAAAATTGTACTTAAAAATTATTACATAGATCACAATTGAATACTTGATAATTTTCAGTGACCTTGAATCGGGATTAAAGAACAAGATCTTTAAGGCCTCTAGAAAAATAAATGTGTTTAATGAGAAGAAAAACATCAAAGTATATAGGAAAGTTAATGTCAGTTTTCCTCATAAAAAAGAAGGGGGTCAAACTAGATAATATCAAAGAGTCCTTATCTAATACCCTATAATTCTACTGAAAATTAGCATGAAAAATTCTAAAGTATAAAACTAATCACGTTGAGTAACTATTGGGTTGGGAAAGGTGATGCCAAATTCAGTTATGGCTTAAAATCATGTATTATTCATCATTGCCTCTACACTGTCCCATCAAGCATTAGAACTCATCAAATAATATAACAAATTCTGTGCCTGAAAAAGGAAGTGTTGTTTGAAATGACACTGATACACCTTATTCAGTAGCAGCCCAAAGGGGAAAGCAAGAAAGATGGCTTATAAAAATGCACAAAGAGGGGAAATGTATCCTCTTTGGCCTGGAACAGCTGCATGGAACAGAAGCCTCCATCTCTGACTCCCAGGTGGAAAACTCCGGAAAAGAGGAAAGGAAGCTTAGACAAAATGGATCATAGATAAACAATACTAGGGAAGCTGAAAACCTAGGGAAAGTAGGGAGAGGAAAAACAAGTCTGGAACTTATACTACAGTATATTGGAACATTTTGAGGCAATAAAAATGGAAAATATCCTTTATAGACCTTGTGCTCTAACCTGTGTTCATTTTCATTTCAAGCAGAAAATACTTTAAATTAGAAAATACTTGAGCAGTTTCTACCAAGAAAATGTTACAAAAATATTCAGTGTTTTTTCACCCATAGCCTTTTTCACCAATAGCCTTCTCTGTAATCCTTTGGTGTTTTTAACATAGCACCAAAATACAAAATAAATCATTTCATATAATGTTTTTTGGTGATAAAAGTAATTTATTTGGGCTTTACCACCAGATGACTAGGTTCGGTGATGTAATTGCATTCTTGGCTCCTATCCTATGTTCATTTTCTTTTCCCAGTTACATCACTGTTTATTTTTCGTTCATCTATTGTACAAAAAAACCAGGGACCAGCTCTAGCCTAACTTCTGCTGACATCACCATTATTTTCCAAGGGATTTCAGAGTTTCTGACTCCCATTTCTCTACTGCATGGGTCTGATAGCATATCAAAGGCATTTGTTACTTCCCATATCAAGCAATCTGCTCACACTTCAATCACTCAGGGATCTGTGACTTCAGCATTGTCCATTGTCGGCAGACTCTCCACCGATGCAGATTACAACCTCTCTCTGCTTTAGCAGAGATAGTGATTGTTGCGTTGCTTCAGCAACCAAAATAATCACCAGGTGACCAGCCTTCTGATGATCAGCTTCTCCAAGCTCAACTGGGCCGAGTGGTTTCTTTCTAGCATCATGCCTTGTTATGAAGTGGCTCCTTGTATAGTCAAACTTAAAAGTCATGTCGCTCAAGTGTAAACATAAAGAGGATTAGAAAGGATAGCTGTGATGGGGCCGTTGAGTGGTGCAGTGAATAAAGCACCTGCCCTGGAGTCAGGAGGACCTGAGTTCAAATCTGGCCAAAGACACTTGACACTTACTAGCAGTGTGACCTTAACCCTAATTGCCCCGCCTTCCCCCCTCCAAAAATTTTTTAAAAAGAATGCCTTTTGTGGGATGGTCTTTAGAACCACATTTATTTATATAGGAGATATTAACCTTCGGTCAGGTTAATTTTCAAATGGACAATGACCCTAATTTATCAGTCTACCATCATCATTGTTATCTTGTTATCTCTGTCTATCCATCTATCTGTCTAACAATATCCATCTATCTTTCTATCTAGACAATACATACATATTTACATTAATAGCTTATAAACACTTTCTACTTGCTGCAAAATTCCTGAAGCAGATTTCAAATATGTGGCTTTGGTCAATATAATTAGAAATCAAGTCTCATAATATCTAGGTCAGATAAATATAGAGCTTTTCAAAAAATGGACTTTTCTGGTCTGGCAGGAATTCTGGTAGACGGTATTACTGAAATTGCATTTATAAAGCAATCATGTGAACAGGACTTGAGTACCCCACTGCCATTCCTATTTGTAGATAAAGCTAAATCCTCTATACACCACCCCATAAAAGGGGCAGTATGAATAGTTTGCTCGTAAAGTATGCAAAGTATATAACAAATTGCCATGTGACTGCCCAGGGGTATGTGCAATATAGACCATGCAATTGGATGTCACTTGATATGATGTCTCGTTTTTAACATTCCTTTTGTGCAATATAATGTCTGACTTTTGTAGGCAAAGTTCATCACTTCTGCACCTGCTAGCACTTATCAGTTATATGATAAAGAATAAAAAATGAAGAAAACCTCTGGCATAAAGCATGTGATAGGGTGGAAAGGTCACTAGACCAGGAGCTAGGAGACCTGGAATCTGGTATCTACTTGCCTCTAGCTAAGTGTGAGAGCCTGAGCTCCTCACCCCAACAGCCTTCTCAACTTTAATATATTCATTTGGGACTCAACTTCATGAATGGTCCCTCCATGGTCTCTTCCAGTTTCAAGATAAATTTAAATATATATATTCATTGTAAACACCATCATGCCCTGCCTCCTATTTTCTATAACTGATAATGGCTTTTAAATACTCAAAAGTACCTCTAGGATGATACTTCTCAATAACATACTCTGTTTCTTTCTAGTATCATGTCTTATTACAGAAGTGGCTCATTGTAGCCAAAATTAAAACTAATGCCACTCAAGTGTAAACATAAACAGAATGAACAAGGATAGCTTTTTTTTTTGGCTTTTTGGAGGGCAGTTGGGGTTAAGTGACTTGCCCAACATCACACAGCTAGTTTTGTGTGTGTGTGTGTGTATGTTAAGTGTCTGAGGCCGGATTTGAACTCTGGTCCTCCTGACTCCAGGGCTGGTGCTCTATTCACTGCACCACCTAGCCACCCCACAAAGATAGCTTTGAATTAGAATTGTCCAGCTCTAGGAGGTTGTTTTTTTTTAATTGAACTTACTTAAAATATTGCTCAGCTTCTCCTATTCTGTGATTTTTTGGCAAAATGTTTCACTTATGGGTTGACTTTGTCCTAATTGTTGAGGCATCAATAATTATAGGATTGATTTTTTGAAGAACCTGCCTCAATTCTTCTACATAGTTAAATATTTTTCCATTATTTCATTAGTTTCAAGATCAATATAAGATTGTACTAAGCAATC
The DNA here is from genome assembly GCA_028646575.1 of Pseudocheirus occidentalis. NCBI lineage: Eukaryota > Metazoa > Chordata > Mammalia > Diprotodontia > Pseudocheiridae > Pseudocheirus > Pseudocheirus occidentalis. Next base: position 166,841,078 of record CM053599.1, on the reverse strand, counting down.
AAAATGGAAAACTAGAACTGTTCTTATAAATATATAGTTTAGGGGTAGCTAAGTGGCCCAGTAAATAGAGCACCAGCCCTGGGGTCAGCAGGACCTGAGTTCAAATCTGGCCTCAGACACTTAACACTAGCCGTGTGACCTTGGGCAAGTCACTTAACCCCAATTGCCTTGCCTTCCCTCCCCAAAAAATAAAAAAGAAAAACCAACCCCCCCCCAAACAAATATATAGTTTAGTAGACCTCTTTCCACTCACCAGAAAGACATGACTGACTATGCTCCTGACAAGACAGGCACAATGAGGCATACTTTTTCAGAGATGGACTGTGTGTCAATTTGTTTTGCTTGAATATATCTTGTTATCAGGGCAGCTAGGTGATGCGGTGGATAGAGTGCCGGGCTTGGAGTCAGGAAGACTTGTCTTCCTCAGTTCAAATCTGTTCTCTGACACTTACTAGCTATGGGACCCCAGGCAAGTCACTCAACCCTGTTTGCCTTACTTTCCTCTTCTGTAAAAATGAGCTAGAGAAGTAAATGGCAAGCTACTCCCAGTACCTTTGCCAAAACAACCTCAAATTAGGTCACGAAAAGTTGGACACGACTGAAAAACAACTGAACAAAAAACTTGTTGCAAGGGCTAGGGAGTTTCTATTGGAGGGATGAGTTAGTAGGTAGTGATAGAGATGTGGGGGTGGAATGGAAAAGAGCATTAATGAAATCTTTAAAATGCAGAGTTCAGAAGGGGACATGTTTATTTCCTTGTTAAGTTTCATATATACTTTTAAAAAAACCTCATATTTTCACACATTCTTGTTTTTTGTATTTTTTGTTTTTGTTTTTTGTATAATGAAATGTTTGTTGATCGTTGCATCCATAATAAAAAATTTAAATATATGGACAGCATAATTATATTTGCATATACTTCAATTAGTAACCTAAAACTAACAATTCTGTTCTCTAGCTTTAAAATAATTGACACTGTTATAGCTCCTTCTCTCTCTCTCACCACTCCCCTCTTTCTCTTTCTCCCTCTTCCCTCTCTCTCTTTCCGTCTTTCCTCTCCTCTTCCTCTCTCTCTCTCTCTCTCCTCTCTGTCTCTGTCTCTCCCTTTCTCTCCCTCCCCCATCCTCTCCTCTCCTCTCCTCTCTCTTCCCCTCTTCTCTCTCTGTCTCTTCTCTCTCTCTCCTCTCTCTGTCTCTCTCTCCTCTCTGTCTCTGTCTCTGTCTCTCCTCTCCTCTCCTCTCCTCTCCTCTCCTCTCCTCTCCTCTCTCTCTCTCATCTCTGCCTACTGGCTTTCCAGGATTACTTTAAGTCCCAACTAATATCCCATCTTCTACAGGAAGTCTTTCTCTACCCCTCTTAATTCTAGTGCCTTCTTGTTCTTAACTATTTCCTTTTTACCTTATATAGCCGTAAATTTTGTTTTTTGTTTGTTCTCTCCATTAGATTATAAGTTCCTTGTGGGCAGGACCATCTTTTGCCTCTTTGTATTCCCAAAGTTTGGCAGAGTGCCAGGCACATAACAGGTATTCGATAAATGTTTATTGACTAACTGTAAAGCCAATCAGCAGTAGATTCCTGAGAGAATGCTACTCTGAACAGCTTTTAAGATTCGGATTACACAGTATTAGTGAACACTCTGTTATTCCATTACAAATCAAGATTCAGTACAATGTTCACAGTATCAACAATTCACAATATTATATACAATATTTAGAACAAGGAAAGTATAGAAAGTAACAAGGAACAAGAGAAGAATCACTTGGTTTCCCTAAGGGGGGAACCAGCTTCACATTTTTAGATTCAATCAGTCAAGTCAAAGATCCAATCAATCAATTAACAAAAGGAATGACCTGGTTTCCCTAAGAGGGAGTTGATTCAATCAACAATTCACAATATACTGATCTTCCACTCATGGGGCAACCATTAACTTTAGTTTCCAAATAAAGTACTTAGAAAACCACACAATCCTTCCATCCCTTGATT
>CM053599.1:166819314-166838595 GCA_028646575.1 Pseudocheirus occidentalis | reverse complement strand
CCCCACCATGGTGACATACAATCATGTATAGGATCTGCAAACTCCTTCACATTGTACAATCGTCTGGTTGTATAGGTGTTATAGCCAATGGAGTGAACAATGAACAAAGAGAAACAAAAGCCAAACATAGAAAAGAATGATAGCATGCATTGCTTCAGTCTCCATTTAACCTCTGATCTTTCTGGATCTTTCTCTGAATGTAAGCATCTCCTTCCATCCTGAGACCTGTAGAGTTGTCTTTTAACTGTGTGATGCTGAGAAGTGTCTAGTTTTTCAAAACTGGTCGTCACACATATGATGTATCTGTGACTGTGTACAAATTTTTCCTGGTTCTGCTCTTCTCACTCAGCATCAGTTCGTATAAGCCTCTCCAGGTGATTATGAAGTCAATCTCAAGGAGATTCATCTTTCCCTGGAGAGAGCAGGGGTGGGAAAAGGGAAAGGTAGAAGACGGAAGACAAAGGATGAGACTCAGAATCACTTCTGATTTCCTTTCCTAGTCACATATTCTGTTTGGGCATCTGTGTTTTCTCCTTCTTCTGTAGGTTGGTGTGTCTCTCATGCTGCCCATCCTTCGTGGGTTTGGGAACAGTGGTGTCTGCCCTGTGTGCCTCTCCTGGCAGGTGTTCCAGGTTTGAACCACTGTGACAGCAATAGCATCACTGTTTTTTTTTCTGGCTGTAATTGCTTTCTTCTCTCCAGCAGATACTGGTCTTCATTGTCCACATACATTAATGGGAATCTCCTTGCCAGAAAGGGACCTTTAAGATTACATTTTGATTTATCAAGCTAAATACTTAAAAAAACACACAGCAGAAAATAACTGCAATGGTGTTTGTATTCTCTTTATCTTTTTGTCTTTTAGCCCACTGCATGACACTAAGAACGTGATCGGCTATAGAAAATTATTTGTGAAAGTCTCCCTCATAATTTCAAGGGTATATTTGATGCATTTGTAAATAATTTTAATAAAAATTGAAGATGAGAAAGTAAGGATTTATTCTATAAATTGGTGTTCTCTTGATCATCCTTTTTGGGTAATTTCTTTTATTTGGTATAAGATCACAGAATCACCATTCTGGAGAGCAGTTTGCAGCTATGCCTGGTGGGCTATGAAACTCTTTGACCCAACAGTACCACTACATGGTCTACATCCCAAAGAGATTTTTTTAAAAAGAGAAAGGATGTATTTGAACAAGAATATTTATAGCAGATCTTTTTGTGGAGGCAAAGAATTGGAAATTGAAGGGATGTCCATCAGTTGTGGAATGGCTGAATAAATTGTGGTATATGATTGTCATGAAATACTATTGTGCTATAAGAAATGACAAGCAGGATGATTTCAGAAAAACCTTGAAAGACTAACATGACCTGATACAAAATGAAATGAGCAAAGCTAGGAGAACATTGTATACAGTAACAACAATATTATATGATGATCAACTGTGAATGGTTTATTCTCAGCAATACAGTGATCCAAAACAATTCCAAAAGACTTGTGATGAAAAATGTTATTCACCTACAGAAAAAGAACTGATGGAGTCAAAATACCGATTGAAGTATACTATTTTTCACTTAATTTTTACTGGTTTTTTGGGTCTGTGTTGTTTTCTTTTATAACATGACTAATATGGAAATATGTTTTGCATGATTACACATGTATAACCTGTATAACATTGCTTTTTTCTCAGAGAAGGGTGAGAATTTGGAACTCAACATTTGAAAAATGAATGTTACAATTGTTTCTATACATAATTGGGAAAAATAAAATTTTATTAAAAATTTAAAATATAAGATCATAGAATCAGAGATCTGTAATTAGAAGAGACCTTAGAGGTCATCTAGACTAGTTCCCTCAAATATAGATAAAGAAACTGAGGTTCAGAGAGGTAAAATAAGTTGCCCAAGTTACACAAGTACTAAGTGGCAGAGCCTGAATTTAAAGCCAGGTTCTCTGACTTTCAAGTCCAGCATTCCAGATTCATTGTTCTTTCTACTATGCCAGTATCTTCCTATACTTAACTATTTTTAGTTTCTAATATGGAAGTCACATCAAAATCAACTATTTGCAAAACAAGACAAAATCAATATCAAGTTAAAAAGATAAAGATGAGAAGCAGGCATCATAAATAATTGCAAAAAAGCTTTAATCTGGGCTATTTAAGGGCAGAATAAGACACACATTTTTGGATATGTCTGGTATGAGAATTTGTGTGGCTTAACCATGCATATTTGTTACAAGGATTTTGTTTTTCTCTTTTTTTCTCCCAGTAGAGAAAGAAGTGGGAGAAAGAGAAAATAAATGTTCAATAATTGAAAAAAATCAACAAACAAAATAAATGTTTGTTGAATTTAATTGAATTATCCTAATATGTTGTTTAGAAGTCCTTGATTTAAAAAAAATAAAAATAGCTTTTGGAAAAAAAAGATTGAGCATAGTTGCTCAGTAAAAAGTTTCATAGCCTGAATAAAAAGTAATCAATTCTGTTTAGGAGATGTTTTTACTTAAACCAAGCTCTGTAAGTCTTGAACATTTTATACTTCATTTAAGTTCTGCTGCTGACTAGTACTTACAAAACTAAAGTAGACTTTCATGCATATTTCATCCAACAAAAGCAATCAATTAGCCTCTCTTCCTCTGCACTTTATAGATGTGTAATCAATCACAATAGGTACATAATGTGAAACTCTCTTCTCTTTTCAGCGGAAAAAAACAAAATTTATTGCCTGTGATTTTCTGACTGAGTGGTTGTACAAGTAAGTTCTTTATCTTTTTGAATATTCAGCATTCTAAATAATATTTCAGCAATGTTAATTTGTAACATGTATTGTAACAATTAAGATGAATACTTATTTGTTTCTTTTTTTCATTTCAACCATATATTATGGCATAATGATCAGCCAGAACCCAAAGAGAACAGATGAGCCATTCACAGACTTCTTCTCAATTCCATTTGTGGCAGAATGGCTAAAGCTTCAGTAAGTACCATCAGATATCTTTTTGAGTAACTTATATCTAATTGTAAAATGGTGTTAAAACTAACTCTCTAATTTAGGTGAACTAGCTGCTAAAATACAATTAGATCCCCAAATTAATTGTATTTGTTTCTTTGCCTCTCTGAGTTTATTTCAGCAAAGTATAAGCACATTTCTATTTGCCAGGCACTGCACCAACTACTGGGGACACAAAGAAAGGAAAAAGACAATCCTTGCCCTTGAGGACTCACAGCCCATTGGGGAGACAACAAGCCAACAAATATGTACAAACAAGATAAAAAGGAATAACTAGTAGAGGGAAGACACTAGAACTAAGAGGGATTTAGAAAGGCCTTCTGTAGAATGTGAAATTTCAGCTGGGATTTGAAGGAAGCCAGGGAAACCAGGAAGTAGAGAGGAGGAAGGAGAGCAATCCAGGCATGAGGGATGCCCAGAGAAAGTCTGGGAGCAGAGAAGTGGAACAGCAAGGAGACCATTATCGCTGGATGGAAAAGTACATGGAGGAAGTGTAAGGAATGAGAAGACCAAAAAGGTAGAGGGTGGCCCAGGGTATGAACGGCTTTGAATACCAAACAGGTTTTTGTATACAATTCTGGAGGTGCTTCACTCATCTATTATATCAGAAGGACTTTAAAAAATGAAGTACAACGTTATTTTTGAGCCTTGTCTTAGCTGATGCCTTTTCTCAATGTATTTATATGGAATTCTGTATTGGTAAATATCATAGGTGGCATAAAAGATAGGTCATTGACAAACCCAGAGAAATAATACATCCTGAGTATTGCTTTGATGTGTTTTTCACATATGGTCTTATACTGCGTGCCTTATTTTATAGATCTTTCTTTAAAAGTGACTTATCCAAGGACACACTCTGAATGGACTACTATACCTAGTACCTCCAGCTCCCAGACCAGTGTTCAGACAGTTTGTCAGTCGATAATCATTTATTAAGTACCTATTTTATAGCAGGCATTGTAGATGAAAAGAGGCAGAAGACAATCTCTGTTCTCAAAGAGCTCAGTCCAGTGGGGGAGGTAACTAGCAAACGAATATGTACAAACAAGCTACATATAGGAAATAATTAAGAGAAGGGAGGCACTGGGAGTTGAGAAAGGCTTCCCATAGGAGAGAAGATTTTAGTTGGGACTTAAAGGAAGCCAGGGAGGTCAGTAGTCAGAGAGAAGGAGCGAGACAATTCCAGGCATGGGGGGGGAGGGTGGAGAGCCAGAGAAAATGCCAGGAATCAAGAGATGAAGTGTCTTGTTCATGGAATAGCCCAGTGATCAGTGTCACTGAACTGGAGAGTATGTGTTTGGAAGTAAGGTGCACTGGAAGACAGCCAGAAGGGTAGGAGGGGGCTAGGATATGAAGGGCTTTGAATACCAAATTTTGCATTTGACATTGGAGGTGATATGGAGCCACTGGTGTTTATTGAGTAAGGGGATAATATGGTCAGACCTGTTCTTTAGGAAAATCACTTTGGTGGCTGAATGAGAATGGATTAGACTGGGGAGATACTTGGGGTAGGCAGGCCCACCAGTAGACCATGAGAGAAGAGGGCATATTCAGGTGATGTTGCAAATGCAAAATTGATTGTCCTTGGCAATAACTTGGATGTGGGGATGGAGGCATAAGAGATAGTAAGTAGTCAGGATGATTCCTAGGTTGTGAGCCTGGGGTACTAGGAGGATGGCATTGCCCTCGACAGTAACAGGGGAGGTAGGAGGGGGATGGGTGTGGGGGGAAACACGATGAGTTTGATTTTGGACATGTTGGACTTCTGGTTTGATAAGTCTGAAAGACTGGAGGTGTAAGATTAGATGTCAACAGAGAGGTTAGTTTAGGGCAGAATATTTGAGATTTGACAGTCATCAGCATATAGAAATGGTGATTAAATCTGTGGGAGCTACTGAGAGGTATTATGGTGGGAGAAGAGAAGAGGGCCCAGGACAGAACCCTGAGGCACACCTGTGCTATGGTTAGAGGGTGTGATCTGGAGGAGGGTCCAGCAGAGGAAACTGAGAAGGTACAGTCAGATAGGTAGGAGGAAAACCAGAAGAATGTGGTTTTCCTTGTATGTCACCATACCTAATGGAGTATGTTAAAAATCCTTTTTTTAATCCTATTTTTATCCTACGAATATTCCTAATTTTATTTCCATCGTGAAATAGAAGGGCTTAAAACTTCAATTTAACATTTATTAAATGTCTACTATGTATAAACTGTGCTAAGAACTGAGGATAAGAGGACAAAAATAGTCCCTGCCCTCAAGAAGCTGACAGTCTGCTGAGAGGACAACGTTAATAGAAAATGAAATCCAAAATAAATATGAAATCATTTCTGGGGGGAGGGCAATAGCTACTGGGTGAGTCAGGATGGATCTCATGTAGGCAATGGGACTGGAGCTGAGGTGTAGATGGGGAGAGGACTTATGTCCAGCAGGAGGGACAGGCAGCCCGTGCAGACACTTAGAGGCAGATCAAAGCAATTTATGGGGAGCAGCAATCAGGTCAGATTGTAGAGAAGGTGAAGGGTAGTGATGCTTCATGAACCCGGAGCTAGACTCCAAAGGGCATTAAAAGCCAAACAGGAGTTAGCATTTTGTCCCAGAGGCAAGAAGAAATCCCACTGGAGTTTCTTGAGCAGTATCATGACACGGAGGGACATGTGCTTTAGTGATACCTCTTGAGGAAAAGACAATTGTTGGAGGTGATAAAGGAGTGCAAACGTACCCATACCCAGTTGGTGGAATTTTGAAATGATCCATCCATTCTGGAAAGCAATTTGGAACTATACTAAGAAAGTCACCAAATTGTAGATATCCTTGACTCGGTGATATGACTGCTAAAAGCATAATGCAAAGAGAAAGAACTCTTATATAAAAATGTTGTTCATAGCAACACTTTTTGTTGTAGCAAAGAACTAGAAAATAATTAAGAACTCATCAATTGGGGAATGGTTGAACAAATTATGGAGCATGAATGTAATGGAATATTATTATGCCATAAGAAATAAGGAGGGATGGATTCAGAAAAAACATGGGAAGACTTGTATGAAATGTTACAGAGCAAAGCGACCAGAATAAGGGCAATAATTTATACATTGACTACTGCACTGTAGTAGGAGGAGGAGGAGTCAGTTTTCTGTTTTCGTTGTGTTGAATTTGAGATGCTTCTTGGATGTATTGTTGGAGATTATAATTTATCATGTTAAAAAAGGCATTAAGGAAAAGGAATAATGTTTTCCCCCCTGGGAAGAAAATATATTGGTAGTATTCTTCAAATGGTTACTTTATCTTTGGAGGAGGAATTGTTTAGGTTGAGAGTTCTTGGGTTGTTGAGCAAACCATTCTGTGCCTAAGCTCCTTCAGCTATAAAATGAAGAAATGTAATTTTCCTTAGTTGATTGCTTATTTCCCTTCAAGTGGGTATTTTCTACTCCCTATGTTTTATGTCTCGTAAATAGTCATGAAGTGAATGGTATTTCTTATAGCTAGAGACTTACTTCATCTCTTTGGTGTACTATGCTGCTTAATTGTACAACTGACTTCCAAGCTCATTTTGTACTCTGGACGGGCCCAACTGGTTAGAAGTTTTGAAATATTTCCCGAAATCTTTAGGCTGAATAAAACTCAGTTTTTCTTATGGGTCAAAACAATAGACTTGATATTTCTTCACACTTACTTGCAGAAAAACAGGCACAAAGTTCAAAAGTCTAACTGCTGGATTTCTAATCTGTATCCCAAGGGATAAGATTCACGAAAGACATGGTTAAAATGAATGAAACAAAACTGAGTTTTAGAATATATTTAGAAGAAAGAAGAAAAGATCATTTATGGTGAAATGGCTTTCCAGCCAAGTCCTCTGCTGTAAGACAAAAACCTGCATCACTCAGAGACAGTTTCCCCCCAGAATTTATTTATTTATTTTTAGTTTTCAATATTTATGTCCACAAGATTTTGAGTTCCAGATTTTCTCTCCATCTCTCCCCAACCCTCACCAAAAGATGGCAAACATGCTGATTATCCCATTCCCCAGTCTGCCCTCTCTTATATTTCCTCCATTCCTCTCTTTCTCCCTTCTTCCTTATTTTCTTGTAGGACAAGATGGATTTCTATACCCCATTGCCTATATATCTTATTTCCCAGTTGCATGTAAAAACAAATTTTTACACATGTTTTTAAAGCTTTGAGTACCAGATTCTCTCCCTTCTTCCCTCCTCACTCACTCCCACTGGGAAAACAAGTGATTCACTATAGGTTGTACATATGTGTAGTTATGCAAAACCTTTCCTTTCACCTCCCTACTCTTCCCCTTCACTGCAATAGCTTTCTATTACCTTTTTTATGTGAGCTAATTTACCCTATTCTATCTCTCCCTTTCTCCTCCCAATATATTCCTCTCTCACCTATTAATTTTATTTTTATATATCATCCCTTCACATTCAACTCATCCTATACATTCTGCCTTTGTATACATATACAACCATATACACACACACACACATATACCCACCTATATATACATATCCATACATACACATATACACACATATTCCCTTCAGCTATCCTAATACACAGAAGAAACTCATGAGTTACAAATATCTTTCCATGTAGGAATGTAAATAGTTCAACTTTAATAAGTTCCTTATAATTTCTCTTTCGTGCCTCTCTTGCTTCTTGTATTTGAAAGTCAAATTGTCTGTTCAGCTCTGGTCTTTTCATTAAGAATGCTTGAAAGTCCTCTATTTCATTGAATTTCCATATTTTCCCCTGAAGTATTATATTCAGTTTTACTGGGTAGATGATTCTTGGTTTTCATCCTAGCTCCTTTGACCTCCAGAATATCATATTCCAAGCCCTTTTATCCCTTAATGTAGAAGCTGCCAGATCTTGTGTTATCCTGATTGTGTTTCCAAAAATACTCAAATTGTTTCTTCCTGACTGCCTGTAATATTTTCTCCTTGACCTGGGAGCTCTGGAATTTGGCTAGAATATTTCTAGGAGTTTTCTTTTTGGGATCTTTTTCAAGAGGTGATCAATGGATTCTTTCAATTTCTGTTTTACCCTCTGGTTCTAGAATATCTGGGCAGTTTTCCTTGATAATCTCTTGAAAGATGATGTCTAGACTCTTTTTTATTATGGATTTCAGGTAGTCCAATAATTTTTAAATTATCTCTCCTGGATCTATTTTCCAGGTCAGTGGTTTTTCCATTAAGATATTTCACATTGCCTTCTATTTTTTCATTCTTTTGGATCTATTTTATAAATATCTTGATTTCTCATGAAGTCATTAGCTTCCATTTGCTCCAGTCTAATTTTGAAGGAGTTATTTTTTTCAGTGAGCTTTTGAAGTTCCTTTTCCATCTGGCTAATTCTGTTTTTTAAGGCATTCTTCTCCACATTGGCATTTTGGACCTCTTTTGCTATTTGAGTTAGTCTATTTTTTTATTTTATTGACTTGTTTGTTTACTTTTAGGTTAGAAGATTCACTTCCAGAGTCATTTGAGTTTCAGATTTTTCTCCCCTTCCTCCCTACCCCCCACCCCCGCCATGGTGGCATACAATCATGTATAGGATCTGCAAACTCCTTCACAGTTAGTCTATTTTTTAAGGTGTTATTTTCTTCAGTATTTTTCGGGATCTCCTTTAGCAAGCTGTTGACTTGTTTTTCATTATTTTCTTTCATCATTCTCATTTCTTTTCCCAATTTTTCCTCTGCTTCTCTTACTTGATTTTCAAAATCTCTCTTGAGTTCTTGCATGGCCTATGACCAATTCATATTTTTATTGGAGACTTTTGATGCAGAAATTTTGACTTTGTTGTCCTCATCTGGTTCTGTTTTGGTCTTCTTTGTCACCAGAGAATGATTTTTTAGTCTGATTTCTCTTCCTCTGTTTTCTCATTTTGCCAGCCAATTACTTGACTTTTGAGCTCTTTGCCAGGCTAGAACTCTTCTTACAGAGTGGAGCATGCTGTGTCCCACATTTCTGGGGTTTTGCACAGCTGTTGTCAGAGCTTCTTCTAGGCACCTGCCTCAGAACTATGAGGACTGCCTCTCCACAACCTCAACAACCTCCGACATACCAACACTCCTCCTTACCCGAGGACTGCTACCCAAGACTGTGACCCATATACAAGCAGGACAAAGCAAGAAAATCCTGCTGCAGCACCAGCAAAGAGATTCCTGTAATTGCCCTCTGATCAGCCACTATCTGTAGACCTAGAACCCCAGAAGCAGCCACTACTCCTGTTGTTGTTGTCACTGCCACTTCCACTCCCACTTCCACTGCTGCAGGAGCAGGGGCCAGTCCACCCTCTTCTCTCACCCAGGTCCAACATTGTTTTCCCACTGACCTTGTACTTTATTTTTGCTGTTTATGGTTTGAGAAGCCTGGAAACTGACAGCTGCCAGTGATTCAGTCCCCTGAAGTCTGTTCTGGTTGGTCTGTGCCACTGGTCTGTGCTGGTGCTGTGCACACAGGACTGAACTCCACTCCCACCTCAGTGTGATAGACCCTTCCTGTTGGCCTGCCAGGCTGCCTTCTGCAGGAGATTTGTTTCACTCTATCATTTTGTGGGTTTTGTAGCTCCAAAATTTGCTTAGAGCAATTTTTTACAGGTAGTGGAGGTAATTGGGGACAAGCTCAAGTTAACTCTTGCTTTTACTCTGCCATCTTGACTCTGCACCCCCTTCATTTCCTTTTTAAAGGTCCACTGAGTCATTGACCTACTCAGTGACCAATAAGGGACTAGCTTCCTCATCCTCAAAGCTCTTAAATGTGAGCCCTTAAACTTAAAGCTCTTAAACTGTGAGCCACACATGGCTGTTCAGAGGCAGTGAAAGGCTGCGCTATCCCCAAAGTGCTAGAGGACTGAACTAGCACACATGGTCCATAGCTACCTTGGTATATTGCAAGAGCTACCATGTAATCCATGTAATTTTGCTCATTCCACTTTCTGGTTCATTCCATTCAGCTTGCTGTGGACTACCACACAGATATTCATATAATCTAACAAACAACTATTAAATACCACCCAGGGTCTAGTACAGATAATGTACTAGATAACTGGGATTACAAATACAAAAGGAAATACAGTACCTGTGCTCAAGTAGCTTACAATCTGCTAGTGGAATTCAGGGAGTGATGTGCATTGTAAACCTGAGTGATGATGGTAGTGTCCTGGAATGAACCAGAGAAATAGGGAAGGGCTGATTTTTTTGGAAAATAACTAATAGTTAATTAGACAATGTCATTGGCTCACCAAAATACCGGTTTCCATTACTTTAAAAAGAGCAATTTAAGCACGTCCTACTATATTGGGTCAATAGTGGTATCTTCATAAACAAAGAAAAAAATTTCAGGGAAACAGCATTTCACAAGTTATACAGGTTTTTATAAATACCTTTCAACATGGTATACTTCAGTATTTTCAAGAGTACATTTTACAAGCTTTTTGCATGTGATTAAAAACTTCCACGTTAGGTGTGATTAGCCTCTCCATCACAAAAGATGGTAATATTTCTCAAAAAGCTCCTATAATTTCTTGCAGCATTTATTGAAATAGATGAAGCCATAATAACAATATCCTGCCAGTGTTTTCTTAAGTCAAATGTTTAAGGAAATGCATGCTAACCAGTTATAAGAAAGGGATAAATGTTCTAATATTTCTCTGCTGAGCTATAACTAGTAGTTATTGCCCCCAGGGTAAGCAGCATGGAATGTATCCTAAATTGAGAGAAGGGGGTTAAGTGGAAAACTTAACAAGAATACTCTGGTATGCCAGCTGGCTATAGGGGTTGGGGGAAGAAAGATGTGGCACGGAAGGAATTCATTCCAACCCACTACCTGGTAGCTTTCTATCTGAACCAATTATTCTTGCTTACTAAGCTGCTGAAGGACTACAATTGTTGCCAGCACCCTCTAAATCTGATGTTTTCTATATTTATTAAAATCTCAGTGGCTCTATCCCTTTCATGGCTCTGCCTACATGTCTCTTTATTCAAACTGTCAAGTTATCCAAAGCATGTCTCGTAAGCCACAATACCTGAAGGCTGTGGAGAGATCATACGGTGTGCAGTGCATTATTTACTAAACACTATTATCTGGGTACAGAAACTATTTCCAATTATAGGTTTGATCAAATGGTACTCTGTTCTCTTATTTAGAAGAATGATTCAGCTTGCTGCTGGGGTAATAACTGCTTGACAGTCTCCAAGGGTGGAGATTAACGAAAGGAAAAGGGAAGATCCCTTCTTCATATCTAAGATCTCTAATAACTACTCTCTTCTCATTGCTGAAACTACCATGCATGCACTGAAAAGCTGGAACTGAAAGATCTCTTCTATAGTATCCTAATGCTCAGATATTAGAATATTTGGAAAGACAAATTCAGATAGGCTCTACTATACCTACAACAAATGTTTGGTTCATGTAGCTCAGAATGCAGCACAATAATAAAAAACATCAGAGGCGCTATATCAAGAAACAAGTCATGAATGAGTGCAGTGGCTATGTAGCATTTTTGTTAGTGAATAATAAATGATAGGTGAAAAATTGTTCATTTTAATTGGAAATATTCAAATTTAGAAAAGCTTGCAAGAGTAAGACTTCATTAATCGATTGTTGATTTGGGGTGTTGTAGAAGATAATTTTTTTCCAGTTATTGCTTTTCATCTTGGTTTTAATTGGAAGTTGGAAAGTTGGAAAGAAGCAATCTCAACTACTTAACTGTGTACAAAATTGCATAGAATCAGGATCCTAGAAGAAGTTTTTTTTTCTGCTTTATTCTCTTTAAATAAGCTTTTGAATCGAAATCCTTTACTTGATCTAGAGCCGGAGAAGAAAGATTTAATCTAATCTCTCTGATTCTTTTCTAATGCAATATATATGTTTGTTATGGCATTCTTCCTCTGAAAACTATAGAAATAGACCATTGGGTTCAGTTTTTACTAAGCATCAGTTATATTCACATAGGAGCTGGTAAATTTAAATAAATTAAGAATCAGTCATGACCAGATAGCTCAGTAGTGCTTTCTTCAGAAAGCAAAGCCCATCTCTTTGATATTATTGACTTTTCTGTCAGTTCCTGTTTTGTTTACATTTGGAAATGGTTTAAAGATGAAAAAGTGTTCAAAAATGGATTGATATATCTAAAATAGTTTTTGTGGAAACACGCTCAACAGTATTGTGAAATGGTATGACCATGCAGATATTTTTGGTTTAGAATTGTCAGTTGTCATTAGAGTTGTAGCTGCCTTCTGCCTTGATTGGGATGTATTCACAGCCCTCCGTACCCCTCTTCTCTTTCACTGTCAATGTTTTGCATTGCTCATACTCTATTTTTATTTGACCTGAAGCCAGTTGCAAATGTTCCAAGGGACAAAACCAGATCTGGCATGACTTCTACTCCTTCAAGCTGGCCTGCTGAAGTGATGGATAATTGTTAGTGGCTACTGTACTGAAGATTGAGTCTTTTCTGTATTGCCTGATTTACATTGGTCTTCCTATATTTATTCTTAGTTCATAAACTAGACAGCTCTCCATTATTTAACCATGAAAGCAGTGTTGTCAATAGTGGTAGCTTCTAAAAGTCTTTTAGCAATCTCATTTTGCTTTATCTTATGATGCAAAAGACTTCAGTATTTTATTACTAGTGAAAGCCCTTTGGCTAATATGAGTAATGGGTTATAAAATTAGACATTCCCATTCTGTTTCTAGTCACATAAAGTAATAATAATTTTGCCCTCTATCAGATGCCAAAAAGCATTTTAAATGGGAAAACTGAAAGTCTCAGGAAAAAAAAAGAGCCGTAACACATTCTCTTTATTTCAGACTAATTGTTCAGTCTTAATTTTTTCTTGATCTTTAGACTAGCTAATATCAGCAGAGTTAATAATGGATGGTTTCATATAGATAGCATTTCGGGAGTTTTTTTGGTTTGTTTTTGAGAGGTGAGTGTAATAGGTGCTGGACATGGAAGATGGGGAAATGCTGGCTTCAGATTCTGCCTCCTACATGTCACAGGGTCATAGATTGAAAGTTGAAGGGGACCTTGGAGAGCATCTTATCTGATTCCTTCCTTTTATAAGTGAGGAAATTTGTGCCCAGAGAG
The DNA here is from genome assembly GCA_028646575.1 of Pseudocheirus occidentalis. Taxonomy (NCBI): domain Eukaryota; kingdom Metazoa; phylum Chordata; class Mammalia; order Diprotodontia; family Pseudocheiridae; genus Pseudocheirus; species Pseudocheirus occidentalis. The sequence goes on along the minus strand of CM053599.1, from coordinate 166,825,484 downwards.
TCCAAATGATTTATCCAACATTATACTATTTATTAACAAATGTATCCTCTATATTGTCTCCCCCATTAGACTGTGAGCTCTTTGAAAGCTGGGACTGTCTTTTACCTTTGTATATAACCCTGTGCTTTGTACACAGTAGACATTTAATAAATGCTTGGTGACTGTCTAATAGACTACAAGAAATGAAATTTGAACCTAATTACTTTCGCTTCAAATCTAGTGATTTTCCCACTACAGCATGCAAAACAAGAGGACTCTGGATTTGGAGAGAAAAGACAAAGTCAAGGGTGGCTCCCAGTTTTCAAGCCTAGCAGAAGACAGAAAAGGGGAAATCACAAAAGGAAGATCCGATTTTGGTGCTCCAAATAAGGCTTGTGTTTGTTTTTGTTTTAGACAGTAGTGCTACAAATGAATTGATGACCCCTAATTCCAGATCCTGCACAGTCTTCCCACTGTGCCTATTTGGCTTTTGACATAAAAGGCTGTTGGCTGTGCCGAGTATAGCTGTGGATTTGACTCTTAAGAACTGAAACAGCCTTGATGCTATGAGCTAGACTCACAGAAAGAGCTGTCAACACTGCCTTGGGAAGAGTCATACACAGCAACTGCAATTTAGGGGAGAATCAACTGATTGCAATGGGGCTCAGTGGAGAATGAGCAAGAAGGCAGCACAGTGAAGAAAGCAACCTATAAAACAGTGTCACTAGATGTCAGTGAATGACATCAGCAGCTCAGCTTCTAGAGGAGCTAGAAATGGCAACTTTAGGGATAGCCAGGTGTTCCAACCAGGACCAGCACTAAGAATGTGAGTTGTGCAGCCCGACGTATTCTCCTTCCCAGTAGTTGTGTGGGAACTATGTCCCCTGTGCACATGATGGGATTTTTATTATTTACCTTGTTATTCTATTAAATCTCTGTCTTTTAAGTCGTTAATGTGTTTTTTGGCATGACAAAAACACATTAACTTACATTAAAATTTAAAAATTAAATAAAATAACAAAAAATAAGTATCAGCCTCAAATTTGGGGTACCGGGAATGGTTCTGAACAGATACTAAATCTAAGTGTGCCTTGATCTTAGGTATAGCTTTCAGGGGTCCATACTTGAGGAGAACTCAGGTGACATTGGCTGGAATATGGTCTTAATGAGAGAAAGCAAAGGAAGAGGAGGCAAGAGTAAAACTAGGAAGTTTCTTTTGTACTTTTTTGCTACTACTAGACTTCAGAAGAACCTCATACCACGTCCACCAAATTGATGTATCTTCATGGGGATGGAGAAAAATATGCATTGTGGTGGACGGCAACATTTAAATGAGGAACTCAACTTTGAATATCTTGCTTCTATTTTACCTCTTCCACTTGCTTTTTCCACCCTCTAACTTCTCCCTCTCCCTATAATGGTCTGTTGAGTGAATCTTCTTGTTTGTATATGGTTGGTCCTCTTTGTGAGTAGGTGGAAGTGGGAAAGGAAGAGGGAAGAATTAAGTATAGTAAATTATTTTAAATGTGGAACACTTTTCTAAAATAAACAGCTGAAACCACATCATTCAGTCATTTTAAAATAATTTGACTAGTCATAGAAGTCAGGGACGAGTAAGACACACACACACACAGTACTAACTGAAAATGGAGCAGATAGCCTCTTAGATCATTCTTGTTTTTGATTTCTGTGATTCTAGAATGGACCAGATTGAATGCACAAATTACATATTCTTTAATTCTTAAAACATTTTCATTCAAAGTTAAGTGGAAAACAATCACCTGTTCAAAATATGTGCACATGCCAGAAACTGTCAGTCTCTTTGACCAATTTAGCTGGGTTTTTGTTTTGTTTTATTTTTTGGTCAAAGGCTGCTTTGTAACTGGGATGCAGTGAACTAACTTGCTTGTGAGTCTGCTGCAGCAGATCCCATGTTTATTTGTATTTTCTGAATGCAATTTACTTTTAGTAACTTGGATCACTTACTTATTTCTCTCTCTCAATCCTTGTAGATATGTGTCCTTGTATTCTTGAATGAAATTTATTATTACAGATCTTAGTTTAATACCTTATTAAGTCAGATATAGAGTAATGTTTCAATGATGGATGCCTCTGTAAGTCTTTTATGACAAAACTCAAGAGAAAACTGTGATTTAAAAAAAATTTAATGGCTATGGAATGATATAGTAGCTAAGATAAATACCCCCCTGTGAATTAACACTACTAACTAACAGAGCATTTGAAATGCTTTATTGCTTATTAAAATGTGGAAATGGATCTTATAAATATGTAAGAATTTAAATGACTTCATCCAGAAAACATCCAAACTGTTATAACATAGACAGTTCTATTTTAGTATTGGCAGAAAAGAGATTGCTTACTTCATTAATTTTCCTTCAGTAGAAATTTAGAAAGAGTTCAGAGTCCTTCTGGTTTCAGACTATTTAGAAAAGTCAATTTCATTTGATTCTTGAATTCTATCTATATAGTATTGTGTAAATAGCAGTTTTCTTGCTCAGCTAACAAAGTAAGGAAATAGAATTTTAGCTTCATGAATTCTCTAAAGGAAAAGTCTGTTTTCAACTATTTAATATGATATTGGTTTAAAATGTCACAGAAATTCCACCTTTTGTTTTTGAGTTAAAAATTCACAACAGTGACATAAGCATGACAATTTTCTTTCAAATATGGGATTGTTAATTGCTAAGAAATGGATAAGGATGTTTAATGAGAATGACAATTATGCTGTCAAAAGTATTTCAGGAAATGAAGGATAAATGAAGGGAATGTAACTGCTTAATATTTTTTTTAGTCCTAGGCCACCAATTCCTCTCTCTCTCCTGCTATCAGAACAAGAAGCAACCCTGATCATCCAATCTTTCTGGAGGGGCTATCTGGTGAGATTAACATGTCATTACCCTATTTGGTTTGATGTTGAATTTTTGTGACTCAGAAAGCACATGATAAAACTTTTAAATAAATTCTATAAACAGAGGATGCTATAAATAACACCCAGACCTCTAGAGATCCTTGGGAGTAGATGTGATTCTATATAAAAGCAATCTTGAAAGGAATTCTGACTTCTTTTTAAAATTTCATTTAAATTGTCCCTGAATGTACAGTTGAATCAATTAAAATACTTAGCATGTGCTAAAATTAGTATAATAATATTTTTCTACCTCCCAGGTTATTTTGTCATATTGAAGAGTAAGTGCTATCAGTTCGCCTTGTAAATGCTAGTTGCTATTCTGATCTTTTTTAGAGAAAAAGGCCAGCTATGAGGCCAGCTCACAGATGAAAGATCAATGTGGCATAAACCAGCGTAGAGAATGCCTCTGTGAATGGAAGTGGAAATGGGCAAATTTGACTGGCCCACCACAGAACCAGCTGATAAGGCTTTTTTTCCCCACCACAGAACTAGCTTTTCTTTTGTCTCTTCACACACACCACAAAACTGGCACAGGAAAATCGAATGGATATAAATTCTAGTTCTAGCTCTAACCAATGAATCACAGTAACATAGATTAGGCTTGAATAGTAGGAAGAAACCTTTAAGGTCGTCTGGTCCAACTCCCTTATCTTATACATGAAGAAGATGGGGCCCAGAGGTCAATGATTTGTCCTAGAGATAAGTAGCAGAGTGGGGGAATTCAAGCCCAGGTCTCTGGGCTTCAAATACAACAATCTTTCCATAATACCATGCAGTAAAGATTTATTGGGTGCATCCTTTGTTCGAGGTATTCTGCAAGATATTAGGGATACAGAGAGAGATGAGGTATGCTCCATGACCATGAAGAATTCACAGTATATTTGGAAAGAAAACATACATCAACACAAGGATGACTTAATAGCTTAAATAATAAGTATGACTCAGGTTATATAGCACCTCGATGTTTACAGGGTACTTATAAAGTAGAGAGTACAAGTATCACAAGTATCCACATTTCACAAAAGAAGAAACTGCAGCTTGGGCAGGTGAAGTGACTAGTGCATGGCTAAGCTTTCCTGTTTTAGAGAGGAATCTGAGGTTCAGATAATTCCTGTCAGAAGTGGGATCGGAATAAAGGTCTGCTTTCTCTGTCAAACTACAGCAAGGTGATTAAGTGAGTGATTCAGATATTGAGTGCTTTTAGAATTCAGCGTAGCTATATCATAATAATAGAAAGTTGACCTGAGAACCCTGGATTTAAGTCTCACCTCTAGCACATACTGGCTGTGTGACCCTAGAAATGTCACCTAACCTCTTAGTGCTCCAGGTGACTCTCCAAGACTATAAATTTGCAAAGCAAATGCCCACCTGTATAAGCAGAGGAGTTTCCTATACCAATGCAATTATAGATTAGGTCTAGGAGGGAAAAAAGAATATAGAGAAGGGATTGCTCCCTGAGAGTTGGGGTAGACAGGAAAGTTTCACTGAACAAGTGGTACTAAAGGCAGGCTTTTGAAGGAAGAGCATTTAGATAAATGAAAAAGGTGGTGGTGGGGGGTCCCAACAGCAGACTTATTAACAGGAAAGGAAACTGATACAATCAGAATTGTACGTAGTGGGATTTGGGGGTGCAATCAGTAAGACAATTTATCTGAACTAGAAAATTTATGTAGGGGTTTTATAGGAACATTGCTGAAGGTATGGTTTTAGGGTCACAAATGTGGTCTTGAATGACAGGCTATTGGAGTTTAGACTTTCTCCTTTAGTTATTGGGCAGGGTAGTTCCCTGGTTTGTATGTTCTCTCCCCATCACCCCCTATATAAAATGTGGTTTAGAAAGCAGTCATATCTAGGCACTTTGCAAAGCCTTGGGAGATTGTTCAGTGATGATGGTTAAGAGTCGTCATTGTGTTCCTCTTATTTCTAGTAGAGGTTTTGCATTTTTAATGTACTTTTCCTAGTATAGAAACACTCTTCTTTTTTGCCTAATACAAGTAATTTTCAGTTATCCATAATACTGCTTTTCCGCCAACCAGTTGCTTAACCTTTCTATTCTTCTAGACCTTCAGAGCTTACTCGAAAGCATCAGATTACATTTGCATTCAGAAATCCAGTGTCCTAACTTGTCTGGCATGAAACCATTTAAACCGATTGTAAAATATATTTTAACTAGATGCATTAACAGAAATATCACAGTATGTGAAAGGCTATTTTGAGTGAATGTTTCATTGTAGCTCTGATTTTATAATTAGCATTGTAAGTATATTCTAGATATTTATTGCTAGACATTTGTACATCACAGACTTAGACATGTGCTTCTTCCTTCTATCCAGATGCTAAACTAGCTGCTGGAAACTCAGACTGTCTTAATATATCAATGTTTATCTTCCATATGTGTGTGTGTGTGTGTGTGTGTGTGTGTGTACGTATATATATATATATATGTGTGTGTGTGTGTATATATATAATATGAATGAGATTTATTCCTTTAAAACCTTTTCAGTAGTATGAGGAACGGCATATCACACTTCAGTGCACCCAAGGGTTAGCAGTCTCTAATGAGGAGAAAATTAAAATGAAGGAAGCTCATTCTCTAAGGCAATTTGGAATTAGGCTAAGAAAATGACTAAAATATCCGTTACCCTTTGACCCAGATATCCTGCTGCTAGGCATGTGCCCCAAGGCCCTTAAAGATAGAAAAGCCATGAACTAAAAATGTATTTATAGTAGTACCTTTTGTAGTAGACAAAAATAAGAGATAGATTGCATTGATTGAGGAAAGGCAAAACAAGTTGTGGTTCCTGAATATAATAGAGTATCACCACACTTGAAGGAATAATGAACATGAAGAACAGAGAGGAGGCCTTTTCTGCACATGGGGTCCTACTGCGACTGCTAGTTCCTTCTCCTCTGGATTGCCTTCCATCTGCTCTGTATATATTTTGTATATACCTTATTGTTCGCATATTAGCTCCCCCATTAGAACAGAAGCTCCTTGAGGATAGGTAATGTTTTTGCCTTTCTTTGTGTACTCTACACTTAAGCACAGTCTTTGACATAAAGTTAGTCCTTAAATGCTTTTTGACTGTAGAATTGGGAAGATAATATATGTATTTGTGTGTGTGTATATATATATATATACATACACACATACATATATACATAAATATATGCACATACAGGGGCGGCTAGGTGGCACAGTGAATAGAGCACCGGCCCTGGAGTCAGGAGAACCTGAGTTCAAATCCGGCCTCAGACACTT
>CM053599.1:166798255-166818814 GCA_028646575.1 Pseudocheirus occidentalis | reverse complement strand
ACAAGAGCACTTAGCCTCTGAACTATTGCTTGGCCCCCCTGCAGTCTGCAGGCCGGGAGCTCTGAAGCAGCTACCTGGAGGCCACAAGGTCCCCTTTTCTGCCGCTTCCTTGCCCTCGAGGCAGTTTGGCTGGACTGCTTTTCTCCCCCAAATTTAGCTGAATTCCACTGACCTTTCACTTGGTCCTTATTTCTTCTGGCTTGATAAATCTGGAAACTGCCACAGCTGCCTCTGATCCGCTCTCCTAAAGACTCCAATTGCGGTTCCTCCTGACCTCCCTGGGGCCAGGTTGTGGTTTCAGGCTGTGCTGGTTTCAGATCGAAGCCTGTTGTGATGAGCCCTACCTGCCAAGCTGCCTTCAGCGAGAGATGTGTTTCCTGTATTTTTGTGAGCTTTGGAGCCCTAAAATTTGTTTAGAATCATATTTTATGGGTATTTGAGGTGACTGTGTGGGAGCTGTGAAACTTTGCTGTTTCTACACAGCCATCTTGGCTCTGCCCCCTGTCCAATAATTCTTAAATCATCTCTTCTTGACCTCTTTTCCAAGTCAGCTATTTTTGATATCAGATATCTTATCTTCTGTTTGTTTGATCTTTTGATTTTGTTCTAATATTTTTTGCTGTCTCATAGAGTCATTGATTTCTGCTTAGTCTATTTGAGTTTTCGGAGAATGGGTTTCTTGGGAAAGGTTTACCACTTTCTCATAAACTACTCATCTCCTTCTAATTCTGCCCTCCAAAGTATTTCTTTCCTTCTTTCTTCTTTAAACTCTTGCTTCATTTCTTCTAGGCATACACATTAGTCTATGTAAAAAAAAAAAAAATCTTTTTTTTTTTTTTTTTTTCATTTGAGGCTCTTCTTGATGTTGGCATGGGGTTAGATTTGCAGTACTTTTTTACTCAGGTCAGTGTTCTCTCTGACTTACTTGTTAACAGTTTTAGTTCCTGAACTGGAGCTTTGTGCTAGATCTAGGCTTGGCTCCTTGCTTTGCTCCTGGCATAGTGTGGTTAGTCTTGCATGGTCTCACCCATTGACACCCAGCTCACCCAGTTGCTGACCTTCCAACTCCTGGTTTGGGGCCCCACCTAGATCTTGACGTTCAGAGTGCTTGATCTTGTTGGATACCTCAGATCCCCTGGGTCTGGGTGGTACTGGTCAATAATATTCTAGTCTGTTGCTATTTCTAAGGGCTTCCAAAGTATCCACTTGGGGTTCTCTCAGATTGTTTAATTCTTTCTCTCTCTGGACAGAGAATTTCGAAAGCTGTGTATCTCATCTCTGAATGTACTGTTGCTAGCTTTCTTTTTTTGTTGTTCTATTGTATTTTCATTTATTTTAGTAAATATTTTCCAATCACATTTTTTTGAAGTTGAAATTCTGTTAATAAGAATTTTATTTTTTTAATTTATTCTTAGTTTTCAGCATTCATTTCCACAAGATTTCAAGTTACAATTTTTTCTCCCCATCTTTCCCTACCCCCCCCCACCCCAAAATTGCAAGTGAATACACTTTCCCTCTGTGTATTCTTTCATATCCTTCCCTATCACCCACCTAACTTTCTAGTAGGGCAAGATGGATTTCTATACCCCCCTCTCTCCAGTGCCTGTATATCTTTTTTTTTTAATATACATTTGTTTTTAAATTTTTGAGTTCCAGATTTTTTCCCTCCTCACTCACCCACACTGGGAAGATACAGCAATTTAATATAGGTTGTACATGTGTAGTTATACAAAACATTTCCATAGTGGACATATTGTGAAAGACTGACTGTATTTCCCTCCATCCTGTCCTGCCCCTCACTTATTCTATTGTCTTCCTTAACCCTGTCCCTTTTCAAAAGTATTTGCTTCTTTTAAAAAAAATTATTGATTTGTTTGCTTTTACTTTACAATATTCAGTTCCACAATCCCTCAAGTTTCAAATTTTCTCCCCTTCTTTCCCCTCCAATGGCAGCATGCAAGTAAGTATAGGATCTGCAAATACTTTCATGTTAGACATTAGTCTGGTTGTATAGAAGGGTTATAACTGATGGAATGAACACTGGGAAAGAGGAAACCAAACATGGAAAAGAAAGAGAGCATGTAGTTTGCTTCAGTCTCCATTTAAACTCTGTTCTTTCTTGATCTTTTTCTGAATATAGACGTCTCCTTCCATCCTGCCATCTTTTAGAGTTGTCTTATAACCTTGCATTTCTGAGAAGAGTCAGTTCAGTTTATCAAAATTGGTCATCACACATATGTAGCATCTGTCATTGTGTGCAAATTTCTCCTGGTTCTGCTCTTCTCTCTTAGCATCAGTTCATTTAAGCCTCTCCAGGAAAATATGAAGTCCATCTGCTCCTCATTTCTTTTAGCATAGTAGTATTCTGTTACATTCCTGTACCACAAGTTGTTCGGCCATTCCCTAATTGATGGGCATCCCCTAACTTCCAGTTTTTTGCCACCACAAAGAGAGCTGCAATAAATATTTTGTCTTCTTCCCACTTCTATGATCTCTTTGGGATACAATCCTAGAAGTGGTGTTACTCGGTCAAAGGGTATGCACTTATTTATAGCCCTTTGGGCATAGTTCCAAATTGCTCTCCAGACTCATTGTATCAGTTCACAGCTCCACTAACAAACAATGAATTAGAGTTCCAATCTTCCCTTCTCAATAAATCTGACAGGTAAACTATTCCTTATTTCATTAGATTGCTTACAGTATCAGCCTTTATACCTAGAATGTGCACCCATTTAGACCTGATTTTGGTATACAGAGTTAGATAATGGTCTATGCCCAGTTTTTGCCATACTGTATTCCAGTTTAAAAGTGTTTGCTTCTAACTATCCTCTCTTCCATTCTGCCCTCCCTTCTATCATCCCTCCTCTTATCCCCTTCCCCGCATTTTCCTGTAGAAAATAGATAAATACCCAATTGAGTGTGTATGTTATTCCCTCCTTAAGCCAAATTCAATGAGAGTAAGGTTGTCCCATTCCCTTTTACTTTCCTGCTCTTCCCCTCCATTGTAAGTTTTCTCTTGCCTCTTTTATATGAGATAATTTATCCTAATCTATTTCTCCCTTTCTCCATCTCCCAATACATTCCTCTCTCACCTCTTAATTTTATTTTTTAGATATCATCCCTTTATATTCAACTTGTCCTGGCCCTTTGTCTATATATACATGTATATTCCCTTCAACTGTCCTCATACTGAGAAAAGTCTTATGAGTTACTATTATCATTTTTCCATGTAGGAATGTAAATAATTCAACTTTAATAAGTTCCTTATGATTTCTTTTCCCTGTTTACCTTCTCATGCTTCTCTTCTTGTATTAGAAAGTCAAATTTTCTTTTCAGCTCTGGTTTTTTCATCAAGAATGCTTGCTTGAAAATCCTCTATTTCATTGAATGACTATATTTTCCCTGTAGCATTATACTCAGTTTTGTTGGGTAGGTAATTCTTGGTTTTAGTCCTAGCTCCTCTGACCTCCAGAATTTCATATTCCAAGCCCTTTGATCCTTTAATGTAGAAGCTGCTAGGTCTTGTGTTATCCTGTGTTTCCACAATACTCAAATTGTTTCTTCCTGACTGCAGTATTTTCTCTTTGACCTAGGAACTCTATAATTTGTCTATAATATTCCTAAGAGTTTTCTTTTTGGGATCTTTTTCAAGAGGCAATTAGTGAATTCTTTCCATTTCTATTTTGCCCTCTGCTTCTAGAATATTAGGGCAATTTTCCTTGATTATCTTTCGAAAAATGATGTCCAGTTTCCTATTTTGATCATGGCAAATTCAACTTTTTAAGGCACTCTTTTACCTCATTGGCTTTTGGGGCCTCTTTTGACATTTGAGTTAGTCTGTTTTTTAAGGTGTTACTTTCTTCAGTCAGGTTGTTGACTCACTTTTCTTAATTTTCTTGCATTCTCATTTGCTGGTCAGGGGTTGCCCTGGGGCCAAAACTGCATGGCTTGCACAGGGCTGCTCAACTCCCAGCTAGGTGCAATAGCCCCTTCCTGCTGGGCTACCTTCAGCGGGAGATTTGTTTCTCTCTGTCACTTTGTGGGTTCTGTAGTTCTAACATTTATTTAGAGTCATTTTTACATGTGTTGGAGGAGGTAGAGGCCGGAGCCACAGGGAAGTCCTGTTTCTACTTTGCTATGTTGGCTCTGCCCTGTTGCTAACTTTCTTGAAAGGACACTCTTTTCTTTTGTCCATAGGTTTCTGAGTGACTTTTGTTCCAGTTCTGGAGTAAAGGAAATAGTTAATGTAATTTTTTGTGGTATTTCTTGATCATTAGTGCATCTGAAACAAACTTCAGGATTTTGCTGGAGAAAGTATGTGGGAGCTTGGGCTGCCTCTCTTTCAGCCAGCTTTTTTAGCAGGAGATTCCCCATAATAATTTCTCCATGGAAATTATATTGGAGATCTCTGCATAAATTTTTGCTGATTTAATAAAAGTAGCTAGCACTTATATACCACTTTAAGGTTTGCAAAGCACTTCACAGATTTTATCTCATTTAATCCTCATAGCAACTCTGGGAGGTAGATCTATTTTACAGATGAGGAAACTGAGTCAAGAAGCTGTCGGGTGACTTTCCCAGGATCACACAGCTTCTGAGTACCTAAGGCTAGATTTGAACTCAGATCTTCCAGACTCTAGTTCCTGCCTTCTGCCCACTGTGCCACCTACCTACCTCCTGTTGCTAATTCATTCTGGCCTATAATTACTTTCTTTTAACTTACCAGTCGTATCCCCGAAGCCTGGCACAAAACAAATTCCCACATTAGCCATGTCCAATGTTTTTTGCATTGCTTTGAAATCAGTGCTTGCAAGAAGCCTGCCCAGAATGGAGCCAGGCTATTGGGAGCCCTATGTTTGCTTATTAATTGTCTGAGCTTGTTACTCTCCTTTCTGAATTAGATGTGAGCCAGCTGAGTAGGAGATAATAATTGTACATGTCCATCTGACTCCTTTTGCTTTAGAATGCAGTGAAAATGCATTTGTTGTTGTTGATTGTAATGGTATTTGAAAATTTTGGAGGCAGTGAGTCCAAAATGTGCCATTCATCTCCTGATAGAGAGGTGATGCGGAGAGAGATATGTGGTTTTGGACATGGCTAATGTGGGAATTTGTTTTGTCAAACTATGCACTTATGTATTGGAGGCTTTATTTATTTATTTAGTTTGTATTAATTTGCACATTGAGGAGGAACAGGTTAATTTTTTTTTTTAATGCTAAGTTGAAAAAAGTAAACTATTAAAAAAAAGAAAACATTAGGGTTTGAGAGAAATAAGGTCGGGGTGAAGCTGAAAATTCCAGTCAATTTGTGCTGTTCTTTTGTCTTGCTATAGCCACTGCTTATTATCAGAAGCCTTTATTAAGTGCCACCTGCCCCCAGAGCCAGAGGTACTTAGTATACTTTGGGTCACGGACCCCTTTGATATCCTTTTCCAAAAACGTTTCTAAGTGTAGAAAATAAAATACAAAGGAAATTAATTATATTGCGACACAGTTATCAAAATTTTTATTTTACAAAGCCAATATTGTGAACCCCCAGTTAAAACCTCAGCTATGTACATTCTAGAAATAATTATGCACACCCTGCCTTCTGGTATCCTCTAGTCATAGAATTAGAAGATTGTTCAGGTGAAAGGAATATAATAATTATAATTAAGTATAATCATTATCTGATCCAGCTACTTCATTTTGCCAGTGAAACTGAGGCTGGGAAGTGAAGGGTATTTCCCAATGTAAAGCAACTTGTTATTAGTCACAGAAATCAAAGGAGAACCCAGGTCTAATTCCTAGCCCAGTTTTCTTCCTATTATACTTGTTCCCTGGCTAAGACCAGCCTAAAAACAGGTGTCAATGAGTCACTATTTACAAAATGGTAGAGTCTAGAGGGAGCTGCTCACTGGAGTGCAGTAGCTAATGGTTCTTTCAGTTATCTCCTATGTTTCTTTATTGATCATTTGTCACAGGTGCCAGGCCCTTTGAGAGGATGCCTTTGAAATGTCTTAAGCCTTCTGTGGGCCCATGATTTAGACCTTAAAAAGCTAGAAGGCGTTCAGAGAAAGGCAGTCAGAATAGTGTGGGATTTGGAGTCCATCCCTTCCAGGAAGGGGGGCTGTGTAGCCTGGAGAAGAAAAGACTTAGGGAAGACAATTGAGTTTATATTATTTCTTTCTCCAGCAGTCTTCGTCCTGTTCTCCACTTCTTGGATTTCTTTCTCATGAGTTTATCCTCTTAATGTTCATTGTTATTCCACTGCTCTCCTTTCTTTTCTAGTACTACATTCTAGTTATCAGTATCATCCTACTTCTTCGCTCTATTTTTCCATACTTTTTTATATTTGCTGAGAGATACCTGAGGTCATGATTGTTATAATTGGCTCTCTTGAACATTGTCTATCCTAAATTATTGACTCTCCCTTCTCCAAGTCATCCCATGTTGTACTTGCCATTCCCTGTAGCACCAAGCAGCAGAATCCATTTGGACAGTTTTTTACCCTCTGATTTGTCATGTAAATTTGGAATTTTCTGATAAGATTTTTACAAATTTTACAAAAATTCTAGGCAGAGAAGCCTTTTTTTTTTAAACTCTCCCTTAAAAGGCCCACTTCTCTTCATTCTCCCTCCAGTCCCCTGATTTAAATTAGAATTCCCTTCTGTCTCTTCACTTTCTTTTCTTTTTTGAACTCCTTTAAAACACTTTTTTTCAAGCCACATTCTTCCTAATAACTTGGGAGTGCCACTTCACACTATTCACTTTTTCCACAGGATGGAGACCAACTTGCACTTCATGTATGCATCGGTATTAGCTTGATATCAAAAGATACAGCCTCTCATTTTGCAAAAGAAGAGACTGAGGTTCACAAAGGTGAAGTGGTTTGTCCAACTAGTTAGTGGCAGATCTGGACCTTGATTTCCTGACTCTTAGTATACCATGCTTTAAACTAAATTCTTTAAAACTAACCCGACTCAGCCAGTAATCAGTAAGCATTTATGAAGTGCCTACCACATGTCAGGCATTGTGCTGAGCACTGGGGATACAAAAAAGAGGGCAAAGACAGGCCCTGAAGCCCAAAGGAGCTCACAGTCTGATGGTGGGACAACAAGCAGAGAATTATGGACAAACAAGCTGTTATACAAGACAGATAGGAAATAATTAACAGAGGGAAAGCACTAGGATTAGACAGGGTTGGGAAAGCCTTCGTGTAAAAGAACGGATTTTCACTGGGAATTCAGAGAAGCCAGGGGGCAGTGATGTGGAGGGAAAGTCTTCTATGCATGGGAAACAGCTAGAAAAATGCCCAGAACCTAAATATGGAGTGTCTTGTTCATGGCACAGCCAGGTCCAATATAAATCAGAAGTTTAAAAGGCAGGATAGGGAAGATGGCATATAATGCATTCTAGAGGCATACAGTAAAGATAGTAAAATCAGACTTTGTTGTAGATTGTCTGTGCCAGTGCTTTCAAACTCTAGGGTTAGAGCAGTCACCTACAACCTGAAGCAGGTGAAAATATAATTGTTTTGGTTTTTGGTTTTTGGAGGGGAGAAGGTAAGGGCAGTTGGGATTAAGTGACTTGCCCAAGGTCACACAGCTAGTTTTTTTGTGTTAAGTGTCTGAGGCCGGATTTGAACTTGGGTCCTCCTGACTCCAGGGCTGGTGCTTTATTCACTGCACCACCTAGCCACTCCCTGAAAATGTAATTGGAAAATGTTTAACAAAATAAATAAAAGTTTTCACTATCAAGCTAAGATCATCTTCATTTATAGTTTTCCAAGTCTGTATTTGATTTGGGTTTAACACCCCTGATCTATGCACCACCATTCTCTCCATTTGACATTGGTGTGTGATAATTTTCTTGATGTCCCTGATACTAGTAGGTGGATGGTTTTCCATCTTCTAGGTAGAATAGCAATGTTCAGGGCTTGAAAATTTGGCCTTTATACCATAGTATTATTCAGGAATAACATACAGTTTTTTTATTGTGCTTATGTATTTTTTTCCCCTATCCTGTGATTTTTCTTGTTGTAGAGAGCTCCTTGATGAGGAAACCTTTTCTCTAAATCAGCAACTGTTCCCAACTTAGAATCTTAGAGAGGTGCCTGAGGGCATTAAGAGATGACCTCCTTTTGAGTCACTCTTCCAGTGTGTTAGAACACTTTTTCCAACCTCTCCTGCTAGTTCTCTGTACATTATTACATGCTCTCACTCTCATATATTCTATGTTTGTGACATGTATAATCTCCCTTTTCCTTAACAATCTTGTAACCATAAGAGAACCATCATTCATTTACTGACATACATAAAAAAGCTGTGGAAAGATCATGTTGTGATTTATGATATCCTTGCATGATTTCCTTTTTCAGCAATGATTGCCAAGGCAGACAAATTGGACTTTGGCAAGGATACAAGAGAGAAGAAGAAAAAGAAGAAAAAGGCAAGGGCAGTGGAAGAGAGTGCCTTGGATGTGGAACCCCTTATTAAAGCAAAGTCATCCCAGAAGAGTTTGGTGCCCCCAGACATGGTTCCAGAGACCCCTCTGCTGAAAAAGAAGAAGAAAAAGAAGAAAACCCAAGAAACCAAGAGCCCAGACAGAGCCCCCCATGAGGATAGCATGAAAGCAGAGACCATAGGCAGAACCAGCTCTCTGAAGAAGCATCATAGCAGGAAGGAGCTGCTTCCAAATCCACTTGAGTCCCCGTGTCAAGGAAAGAGAAAGAAAGCAAAATCATCCCTCTCTCACCCCCCAGGAGAAGAGACAGGGGTAGATGTGGAACTGGAAGAGGGCTTTGTCAGAAAACCTAAAAAACGGAAAAAGAATAAAAGGTCAGATCAGGATAGCTTTAGGGAGCAGGAGCCCAAGGAGGTCCTTCCTGACCCCAAGAAGAAGGAGGGAAAGGAGAAGCAGGATCCCAGCAGCCTCAGGGACTCTGGCACCAAGAAGAAGAAGAAAAAAAAGAAGACTTATAGGACAGAGGAGAAGGAAGATGAGGAGCATGATAGAACTGATAAAGTGACTGTTGATGAGGTCTACATAGGGGATCCCAGTGCCTTCAGCAGCTGCAGAAAGAAAGGCCATGAAAAGAAACAGCCCAAGGCTGAATTGACAGAACGTGTCCCCCTAGCAGAGAGTCCCAGGAATATCAAAAAGAAAGAAAAAAAATCTAAGACACAAATAGAGCCGCCCTCTGCTGAGGAACCTACTCCAAAGAAAAAGAAGACAACAGTAGGTAGGAAAGTGGTGCAGAACCCTCAAGGCCCAGGCATGGTAAGTCTTTCCCTGAAGCTGACTCAGAGTGGGTGTGGTAAGGCTCTTAGCCTATGTCCCAATAGAGCAGCGGTTCTCAACCTGTGCCTTATGTTCCATTTGTAACAATGAAAATACATCCTGCATATCAGATATTTACATTATGATTCATAACAGTAGCAAAATTACAGTTATGAAGTAGCAAAGAAAAAAAATAATTTTATGGCTGGGGGTCACCATAACATGAGGAACTGTATTAAAAGGTTGAGGCATTAGGAAGGTTGAGAACCACTGCAGTACAGTCTGGGCCTTTGTTGTCTAAAGAAAGGCTAAGGGCCCATAGAGATTCCTATGCATGTATATGCCCCCTTTCCCTAGAGGACAAAAGATTTGCCCCTGATTGGATTGACCCTGTGGGTACTAGGGGTGAGTGAGAACTTGGGGGTTGCCGTCAATGGCTTCATCTTTAGCGTTGTGGAGCTTCTGTTGAGGGGATTTATTCTCATTGCTCCTATTGGCATTCTCAGCCTGACCTCGTCGTAGGAGTCTAGTTTTTTCTCTGTGTCGAGGGTCACTTGGTCAAGGTATTTCAACTCTTTGGGCTTCACGATAAAAAATGTAATTGGTTTAACTGACTTCTGAGACTCTTTTCAGCTTTAAAATTTCTGTTAATTTGTGTCCCTTTATTTGATCTGATACTTGCTGCTTCAGGTCAAGAATAGGGTATGGATGAAGCCGTTCTATTGTTCACAGTTTTAGGTGCACAGGCCTTTGTGCTTAATTTTATGGTCCTCAGTCATGTTCCCCTTCAGTTTTGTTTCCAGAATAATGTGACTTGATCTTTATCTAGGTTCCATTGGAACCACTCAGGAACTTCTTCCCTCCTGGTCAACCTTGGCCACTGGGCTAGTTGTGCCAAGACTGCCATCCGGCCCCCAAAAGCGAACACAGAAGGAGGCCACTATCCCTGTATGCCTAGCCACCCTCTGGTTTCCTTGGTCAGGGGAATTACCATGAGATTCTTATGAGCCTTACCAGTTTCTTAGCTTTTGTAAAATATTTTTTTGTCCATAAAAAAAAAAAGAAAAGGCTCACTGTTACACAAAGGCATAAGTTCTGACAGGCCCAAATACATAGCTTTCTTCTAATTTAAGCAAGGGAAGGATATGCCTGTTTCATGTATAGGGAAAAGAAAGTAAAGTAGCTGAAACATAAGCAGGCTTTCCAACAGTCATATATAGCAGGGCAAAAATTAGAACTCAGAGCTTCTGGGTCTAAACTAAAGCTCACCCTTCTCATGTATAGGGAGAAATTTTGGGGGGAAATGAATGGTAAAGAGCAGAGATAGCAAATAAGTGGCCAACCACCAAACAGTTATGATCCTTATGTGATGGACCCTGTTTATATTTTGAGTTTAACACTACAGGAATAGAGGACCAAGTGTAGTCCAGGCTTAACCCTGGGTAGATGTTCCTAGGAGTTCCTTCTCAGCCTTTAAAAAAAATGCATATGTAGAAATCTACACTTTTGGAAATTTAGAATCTGTAGGTGAGAGAGGAGAAAAAATTTTAATCTCTTCCTCTCTTGGTGTCAAAAGGGGAGAACTGGGAAATGCAATATAATCAGTACTCTTAGAGGACTCTTTTATGGTTCTGAGGGTACTGTTTATGAACATGCAGGGGTATTAAATATGAATTACAGAATTATCACGGTAATCTTTTTTTTTTTTTGCTTTTTGGAGAGGCAGTTGGGGTTGTGACTTGCTGAAGGTCACATGGCTAGTAGGTGTCTGAAGTCAGATTTGAACTCAGGTCCTCCTGCCTCCAGGAACTGCGCTCTATTCACTGCACCACCTAGCCGCCCCAATGGTAATGATATTTAAAGAAATGAAAGCTTGTAGGGAGCAAGAGAAAAATATCAGAGGCAGGACATGTGTATGTTTATTTTCTGTTTCTGTTTTTAGTAAGAAACCTCCAAGTAATTCAGGAGGAAAAGTTGTAGTTCACCTGAAATTTTTTTCCCCTGGGCTGTCTCTTAAGTGCCACCTTGATGCAGAGCATTGTGCTAAAGTTCCAGTGGTTCTCAGCCTGTGAGTCGCAACCCCTTTTGGGGGTCAAACGAACGATCCTTTCACAGGGGTCGCCTAAGACCATTGGAAAACACATTTCTCATGGTCTTAGGAACTGAAACACCCCTCCTCTATCCATCTCCAGGCGGGTTCATCCACATGCAGATACACCCACATATTAAAGGGTTATGGTATTAAAGTATTGAGAATTAAAGGTCAGGTATTAAAGGGTCATGGCATTAGGAAGGTTGAGAACCACTGTGCTAACCCGTAGAGATGTTACAAAGTTTAGGTAAAATAGTCTGTGCTCTCTTGGAGCTTACAGCCTAGTAGGGGAGTAAGATGCAAACTAAGATAAATGGAATCCACAATACATAGTGAAGCACTCAAGTTTATTAGTCAGTACTTTAGGAGGTCATCCTAGTAGGAGGCAGTGTGGTATCCTGGAAAGAGAAATGGATTTGGAGTTGGAGGACCTAAGTTTGTGTTCCTTTCTGCTGTGTAAGCCATTGCTCCTCTGTAAGGCTCAGTTTGCTTAGATATAAAATGAGAGGGTTTTACTAGGTGAACTTATCCCTTCCAGCTCTCCATCCATAGGCCTCTGATTGAAGTCAAGAGAGGTGGGTCAGTATCATGGAAGAAGAGACCTTTGATTTGGATTTTTTGTTGTTGTTTTAGGGAGGAAGGCAAGGCAATTAGGATAAATTAGACTTGCCCAAGGTCACACAGGTAGTTAAGTGTCAAGTGTCCAAGGTCAGATTTGAACTCAGGTCCTCCTGACTCCAGGCTGGTGTTCTATTCACTGCACCACCTAGCCACTCCTTGATTTGGGATGCTGATAGAGGATGCAGAGCACTGCCTAGGCAGAGGGAACAGCACCAAGAAAACCCTTCTGGGGAGGAAACACGGGATTTTCAGGGGGTGGGAGAGAGTACTCCAGTTTGGCTGAAACACAGCACAGATGGAGATGAGTGACATGACATAAGATGAGAAAGCTAGCGGGGCCCAGTTGTGGGGGTTCTCAGTGCCCAGCAAAGGGCTTGGACCCTCCTCGGTAGATGTTAGCAGCCACTGAAGATTTTGGAGCAGAGGTGGGATGTGTCTGGATACACTTATTTGTGTCCAAGTGAGTAATAGACAGCCCCTGCCCCTTTGCAGCAGAAGATGCAAGCTTCTGGTACTAGAGATCACTAGTGCTTGCTCCCCATCCTCAGAAGATACATCTCAACAAGGACCACAAGTCTTGAGACCATTGGAACAACAGGGTCCTGTGACCTTGAGCCCAGCCCTTTAACTTGACCCCAGATTGACTCCTCAGCATAAAATGGGTACCAGATGACTCAGCACTTTCCTGCTTCCTCAGGATGAATGTGTTAAGAAGACAGGTGAACATGGAAAATCCCTTTCTTTTGTTGAAGAGAAACAACATAAATTATGTTTTGTACATGTAGTTTAAGGAGCCATCCAGTAGACACCTGCCATGAGTCTCCCCAAAGACAGGGAAACTGGCTCTTGATCTTTTAAATGGAATGGACACATAATACTGGATAATTTGTATGGCCTTTAATGTGGGAGGATTTTCTTTTTGACCTTGAAGGTCAAGAAAATTTTATCCTGATAAATTTTCTAATTAAATTGCCCACATTGCAGAGCTGCGGCAATTTTGCACTCATTATTTGGATTTCTGTAGTTGTTTGTGGAGAGGAGATAATGAAAGATGAGTGATATTGGGGC
The DNA here is from genome assembly GCA_028646575.1 of Pseudocheirus occidentalis. Taxonomy (NCBI): domain Eukaryota; kingdom Metazoa; phylum Chordata; class Mammalia; order Diprotodontia; family Pseudocheiridae; genus Pseudocheirus; species Pseudocheirus occidentalis. The sequence goes on along the minus strand of CM053599.1, from coordinate 166,805,773 downwards.
CTGGGGGATAAGGCAGTCCAGCCTCTACTCCGCAGTCTGGGAAGGAAAAGAGGAGAACATGGGAACCCCTTCCCACGGCCAGACCCCTGACCGTTGGCCATGCCTCATGTGTCCTAAATCATAAAAGCTGTTGAGAGAGCTAGGATTTGCTGGTGTGATTGAGAAGGCGGTCAGCTGCACATTCTCCATCATTGATTTCAGTTGGAGGGTAGGGAAAATGGCATAGGGCTCCAAGAAATAGGCTGTTTCCTATCCCACTAGGTCAGTGAAAGGAAAATGAACTTACCCTGGGCTGTGTTTCCCCTGTGGAGTTGGAAACGCGTAATTCCAAGTGGTTTTGTGTAATCTAGCACCTCCCCCACAACTGGAGACACGACTGAAACTGACTGTGGAGGGTGATCAAGGTTTATGGTGTTTATTTAAATAATTTCTTAATTACAAACTAGTAAATAATCAGTAAATATGGAAATTTCTACAGACCCAGAGGCCAGAAAAAGGGTATTATATATATGAAACTGTTGTGTGTGTGGTTTGTCCTTCATTCTGGAAGAAGACCATGACATCAGGGAGTTTTTTAACATGTTAAGTTTATTGTGGTAATAATAACATGACCCTTCTTATCTCTTTCTTTTTCTGAATTTCCCTCTTCTTAGTATTAAATGTTTCATTGATTTTTATTTTCTCTCTTTCTAACGTTACTATCACTATGCCCTGCCCACATTTTTCCTTCCAACCCTCCCCCAAAATAAAAGCCTTGTAAGAAATAAGTATAGTTAAGCAAATTTAATGCATATAGAAATGTTAATGTCTGAAAATGTATATCTTAATCTGTCCTGTAGTCTGTCACTTCTCCACCAAAAGGTATAGTGTTGGTTTGTAATCCATAATTGGAGAAGGGGAAAAGTCTTGGATTTGTAAGAATTAACCAGGAGGTACTGTGACTCCCTCTCCATTTGTAGAACTGGGAGCTCTTGCCCCAGCCTCTATTGGTTTTAGCTTTTACAGCTCTTTGACCTTTACCTTTCTTAATGGAAATGAGGGGAGAGAAGACTACACTGTCTAGGAAGAAACTAACTACAGCTCCAAATAGTCCTTTTGAGGAAAAAGTCTTAGAACAAGAGGACTTCAGGTAGTTGCTCAAAGATTATAGTTTCTCCACTTGCTTCTTATGGAGGTGGTAATGTAAATCATGTATTCAAAGGCTTTTTAAGTGCACAAGAGAGAAAAGTCAACCAAATTTTCAACTTTTTTTATACTTTATTTTTTGTTTTTAAGAGCTAAAAATAAACCGTCCAATCAGCTTGGCCAAAGATTATGTCTTAGTTATTTCCCATGTGATTTATTGTAATTGTTTAGGTAGGTTCTGCATTTGCTTTCCATCTCATTTGACCTCTTCACACCACTCTCAGAGTTGCAAGGGTCTTCTAAGGCTAGTCCAGTCTTAATGGCTGCTAACATTTATGGGCTGGACCTGTGGTTTCATAAACTTCCAATGAAGAAATTCCTCTGCCGTCATCAGTCTCTGGCTGTTGTTTCATTTATAATCTCAGTTGCGTGGGGCACTGAGAGATTAAGTGATTTGTTTTGGGATGCACTGCCAATACGAGCCTGAGGCTGTATTTGAAGTCAAGCCTATGTTCACAAGGCTTTTTACATGTATTAATTCATTTGATCTACACACTTCAGTGAGGCAGCTACTGTGGGTATTTACTCAGTTCCATAGATAAACTGAGGGTCCCAGAGTTTGAGTGACTTGATCACGGTCACGGCTAGCAAATATCCAAAGTGAGATTCAAACCCAAGGGTCTCTTTACTCCATTATTCTTTCCATTATACCACACTACCTCTCCCGTACTTGAGCAGGAATGCTCTCTAACCTCCCTGACCTTTTGTGGTTACCTGGCCTCTGCTTATGCTCTGCCTCTATCATAGTTCCTGGCTGTCAGGGCCTTTTGCTGTGCCTTGGGCTACCTAATAAGCTATGATGTTGGGCCTGGGCGCTGAGCCTGACCAGGCTTCCTGGCCTCCCTGACAGTTCTTCCTTCAATGTGTGTGTTTCTTCAGATGTGGTCATTGCACTATTGGTCCTTGTCTTGATCCTTGGAGATAACATGGAGATAACATAGCATGCCAGTGCTTGTGCTTGTTCTCCAAGGAGATCAGGTAGAATTTGTCCCCATCACAGTTTTCCAGCTCTTAATGCTGGGCTGTTGAAGACCTTTGCATATGTATACATACTTGCATGTGTCATATGAGTTTTTGCTTTTACTATTCAGGCACATGAATCAGACTTGGAAGTGGTATCTGAAAAAAAGGGGAACTTGGATGAAGTCACCATAGATACGGTACAGTAGCATCTGCTAACCTGCATTGCCATCCAGCCTTTAACACATTAGTGCCAGTTTCTGCCACTGTGTGCATGAGTCACAGTCTTTGTAACAGAAGTCCACAGTTGCCTTATGAGAAGACAGGGTGGGATTTGTAGAATTATAAGTAGTAGAATTTGGAAAATATATTAATCTGCTATAGATGAGACTCCTCTATAGGCACAGTTCAAAAGTGTTGGTTTGGGAAAACTTGGCCCCTCTCTGAGAAGGAAGTGACTGGTGGATCTGTTCCAGTTAGTCTTTTTTTTTTTTTAATTGAATTAGATCTTTTTTAAAATTGAAAGATGATCATGGTTCTTGCTATCTTATTTCAGTGCTTCAACTTTATGGGATAGGGACCCAAGGCCCTGAGAGGGGAGACACTTAGAAACAAGTTGCCTAGAGTCACAGTTACAAACCATTGATTTATCTGAGTTTAGAACTTCTTGCCTAGGCTTTTTGGTGCATATATCATATAAAATAATAATATCCTAGTTATTTGGATATTTAGTAACTCTGTCAATCAGTAAAACAAGCACTTCATTATTCATTTATTTATTTGGGGGGTTCTCATTTTATTATTTTTGTATTCTTTTTGGATTTTGAGTTCCAAAGCCTCTCCCTCCCTGTCACTCCCTCCTACAAGCATTTTATTAATTGCTAACTATATGCCAGGCACTGTGTTAAGCACTAGAGATACAGAGAAAAAGCAAATCCCTGGGCTTCAAAGAATAAGGAAAGACTACTTGTACATAGATAGGTATGCAGATTGAATCTAGTCATTTGAGAAGCATAATGGATTTGAGCCCCTGAAAAAAAAATACTAACACAAAACTTCACATAAGAATGGCTCATTTTTTGAACATAAATAAAAGTATCGCCTTTGTCAGAGAGGAAGGATAAAGGCAGGAATACAGAGGATGCTATGTAAGGGAAAGGACATCAAAACTACTGCATTACAGCACAATCATGTTGTAATAACACTGAGTCATTAAAGAAAAGCAGCATTATATTCTGTTTGAGAAAGCAAAGATGTAGGTTTTGCATAATAAATCCAAAATGGTTAAAATAAAGATTTGTCACTCAAGGAGGGGAAGTTTCTGTTATCTGGGAAATTTACTTATGTGAACTAACTGATTTCCCTGTCTGATAAAATGAACTATTCCTGCTTTGTGTTGGGAATCACAAAGTCTCAAGACATTAAAGAATCCCTTCTTCTCCATTAAAAATCCACTCTTCTTCATATATCCATTGACTGATGAAACACACTGTATCATTTTATTGTAATGAAGCTAAGGAAGGTTTTGCCCTTTCTTCTCTCCCCAAGCCTTGGCCTTCCTTTAATCATTGAGACGTCCCTTAGAACATTGGTATCTCTTTATCCTCTGTTTCTTTCCTTTTTCACTCAGGTTAGAAGAAAGGCCTTGCAAGAAGAGATTGATAGAGAATCTGGGAAAACTGAAGCTCTTGAAACTAGAGTGGGAGAGGTATGGATGAAACTGGAGTTGTTTTTTTTTGCAGGATGGTGTCGGAGAGCAGCCATGTTCTCTTCAGCATGCTAGTCATGCTCCCCTTTGGGCATACCAGTCTGTCTTTGGATTGCACATTTGAGTTCATGCAGCAGAACAAATGAGTCCACTCCCCAGAGGCAGCCCAGTATGACTGCCCTGCTCCCTCAGCAGTGGGAATTGTACTTAATTTCCATCATTAGTTCAGAAAAATAGTATTTGCCTTGTACCCACCTTGGAGAGGTGGCTGAGATAGGTTAACAACAAAGACCTTGCTGTCTTATTTTTGACTGTAGAACATTTTGGAATATAAATCACTAAATCACTTCCCACTGATCATCAGAAAGGCCACTGGGAAAAGTGCAGGAAAAAAAGGCGGGAAAAGAGAAGAGCCTGTTGGGTGGGCATCTTTCTGCTGGGGCTTTGGCACTTTCTAAGCACAGTTTTGATGGGAAGTTTCTTAGCAAGGCCGGAAATACCTAAGGATTAGTGAAAAAGAGCTGTCTCACTCGAGCGTGGGGCTAGTTTTGACTGGGTAGGAGCTGCTCATGGGGGGAACCATTTCCTGCAAATGTCAGGAACAGAGAGGAAACACCCAAGGGAACCTGGTCGCTCCTGCATCCTGTTATTGTCTCACCTGTGACAGCCACATTCTGGGAATAGAGGAAACTGAGTTTGGTTCTTTTTTAATGGTGCCTCACCTTGATGGTTCAGCTTTGAATTTGGAGTCCCCCACATCTCTCCTGTCTTTGCTTCTTGTCATCCCACAGTCTTCAGCAGTTACAGGGCCACATCAGCTGCCTTCTTTGTTGGCTTTTTCAGAGACTGGTGCTAGTAGCACCATGGATTGGCCTTATGCATAGCCAGGCTGAAAGCTGCTAGCATGACTAGACAAGCAGTGTCTTAGAAATCACAACAGAAAGGAACCATCAGGCATGTAGTCACTGTGGCTGCATTTCTTCAGATAGGTTACACAGACATAAATGTCCCAATGGCTCTAAAGTCGTTCAGAGAGGCTTCTGATAATGTTATTGACCCTGAGGGAGAAAATCTGGCACAAGACTAATTTGCCTGTTCTATAAAGAGCAGGCTGGAAAGGCTGTCTAAAAAGCCGAATGCAATATAATTTCAGCAGTTCACTTCAGAAATTGCAGGGTTTGGAAAGCTGTAATTATTCTTGCATCTGTGCTGCCTGAGTCCTCAGCCCCAGGAAAGTGTGTCACACATTAAATTAAGGCAGCTGTTTGACCAACCTGCAAATATATTTCTCCCCAAGTTGACAGAGAAATGAATAGAGGCTGACATTTGGTTTTATAGGGGGAAATTCTCATATAATATGGGAGCTCAGAAGTGTGCTGGCCAGTCTGGCTCAAATTGCAGAACCCCTTGCCCATTCCATGTATGACACAAAGCAGTTGAGTTTATGTTGTTGTCCCATTTTAGCAAACTTGCAGAAGGGATTACTGTTTGTTCTCTGGATAGGGAGGCAAGATGGTCTGGTGGAAAAGAGCACCAGGATGCCTGAGTATTCTACAACCAGCTCAGCTGTTCTCTCTGTTGGAGGAAGGTGCCAGGGGCCAGATAGTGATGTGTTCCCTCCCAAGATACCATCTTTAAAATCTAATAATTAAGGACAGTTAAGTGGCACAGTGAGTAGAGTACTGGCCCTGGAATCAGGAGGACCTGAGTTCAAATCTGCCCATAGATACTTCACACTTACTAGCTGTGTGACCTTGGGCAAGTCACTTAACCCCATTGTCCTGCCTTCCCCCTCCAGAAACACTCCCCTCCCCCATCTAGTTGTTGGAAGTTAAGTGGTTTATAGATTTTAGAGCACTATATAATGAATGTGAGAGGCCAGACAAGGAGCTTCCCTTCCAAACCTTAACAGTCAGAGCCCTGGCCTCACTGCAGTGGGAATGCACTGTGGACGTATGGTTGCATTTCTAAATCCAGCTTTTATTTTTCTTATTCTTTTCAGTGACTTAATATATGTTCACTTTATGAAAATTATGAGTGAAAGAATGGAAATAATTAATCCATTATTAATTATTAATGAGTGACCCCACATACCTGAAGAGAAAATGAGGTGGCCAACATTAAATAGAAATATTAAGAATCCTCTATATGGGTGTATATGTATATATGTATATATATATATATATATATTATCCTTAGGATACAAGTAGGAACCTCTTACTCTAGAGCAGCCGTTCTCAACCTGTGGGTCACGAAACCTTTGGGGGTCAAATGACCCTTTCACAGGGGTTGCCTAAGACCATCGGAAAACACATATTTCTGATGGTCTTAGGAACCAAGACACCTCTATCCATCTCCACGTGGGTCTGCCCACATGCAGATACGCATTGCGAGTATTAAAGGGTCATGGTAGTAGGAAGGTCAAGAACCACTGCTCTAGAGAGATTCCTTATGTTTAAAATCAATCACTGGTTCCTAAATTAACATGAGTCCCCTGCATTCAGTGCTGGTATCATAACTAAATCTGATAGGCCAAAACAAAAGATCCCATTTCCAGGAAAGGATTGTATTAACAGAAAAAAAGCAGTTTTTCTAAGTTCTCTGAAGATAGTGACTTGGGCACTCAGGTCCTTAGGGCCCCTTTGTTCTTCTTGAGCCACATCCAGCCTTTTCCTGGGTCAGGCTATCTTGAGTGAGAGAAAACCTTTTAAGGACTGGTTCCTTTCTCAGAGAACACTTTGGAAAACCTCTGAGAAAGGAAGGAAACTGCCCAGTAAGATGGGACAGACAGCCTTCAGAAGGACCTACTTCCTACAAGTACTGAAGGGCATGGAGTTTGAGGGAAAGGAAAAACCTGGAAGGATTTTACTTGCTTTTGTCAGTTAGCTTTGGGAGGCCCAAGGAGCAGAACTCTTAGCATCACCTCAAAAGGCAATGATTCTTGTTGCTTTGAGTCAAGGGCTTCCAGCCCAGAGAGGTAGCTATTCCCAATACTTTGTGCATACAAGTAGTGATTTTAATATCTGTTTTTTTATTTGGTGCTAAACCAAGCTTAAAGTCAGTTCCAACGCCCAAACAGGTTAGTTTGACACAGAAAACCACTGATTAGAGACCATTGCTTTATACCCCATTTCTTGGTTAATCATGTCAATTGTATGCCATTGGTCACAAGGACCAGGCAAAACAGAGCAAATGATTCAGGGCAAAATCATTCTCATTCCCGGACAAACTCAGAAGACTCCTTGTAGAGACAAAGAAGATAGCATCATGAGGATCTGGAGATGTGAGGCAGGGAAAGAAGATTGTAGTTCTGAGCCAAGGAAAGTAACCTTATTTGGTTTTTTTTGTTTTGTTTCTTTTTAAACAGCCTACACAGTTTGGCCAATGGGATACAGCTACTTTTGAAAATTCGAACCAAAAGATGAAATTTCTCAGACTTATGGGAGGCTTTAAGAATTCTTCCCCATCTCTCAGCAGTTCCCCAGGCACCCTCGGGAAACCAAACATGGCTCTGAATAAGCAGGCCGCTGATGCCTTACAGCAAAATCTGCAAGTGGAGTTTGACAGAGCAATGAGCTGGAAGCATCAGCGTGGAGTTGGACTTGGCTATTCAGCTTCTCCAAACAAAACCAAATTATTTTATATAGACAGAAATGCGTCCAGAT